>CAXKVI010000003.1:53435974-53479795 GCA_964058755.1 Campiglossa producta
CTGCCTAGTATTTTATTTCATATTTTTTTTCATTTTTACATTTTCACATTTTGTATTTGGTTTGTCGCTATAAGACATTTGATGTATACATACATAGCTACTCGTAGTGTAAGTATGTAAGTGCGTGTGTGCCAACAACCAGCATCCCGGATTTGGGAGATCATAGTGGCCTGACAGGGTCAAGTAAAGACACACACGCTCGTGCTCACACTCCGGGAGTAATCGTAACGCCTCAAGGGCGGACGGACACCTTTATACACACACACACACACACACACCTTGTAATGCCACTTATTGTTTAAGTTTAGTTTGTTCGATTACCAAATTTAAAATGTTATTTCAAACAATGCTCATGCATGATCAGGTATGAGATTTTTTTGTATGGTGCGATGGACTATGTTCCCTCAAAGATCGGGATGCCGGTATATGATATGCTCACACACTCGTACAACCACCCTCCGTACTTTCAACTTGGCGAACAGAAAAGTTTTTAAAATCGAAAAGCACACGAAAATTCAAAAATCAAAATAGTTGACAAAGTGTCAGACCAAGAAAATCAAAAAACACTAAAACTACGAAAATATTGCTAAAATGAGAACTGACTTATACAGCATGTGTACATATAGGTGTGTACGCATATATATACGCGTTTGAAGTACCCGCGATCATCCACTTTAGTGGTACATCGTTCCGCACCCGGAGTGTGCAAGTGTATGTGGGCGTGGTTCACTTGACCTTATAGCTTCGAGGCTGTTGGCGACCTATGACCTTAGGTCATGGACGCCCGTGCCCAATATTCACACCCACCTAGACCCTCACACTCGGTGCGCGGATTCGTGAACTTAAATCTTAGACCAAATATAACTGAATCAAAAGTTCAAAACAAGACGTTTGCCAAAGCGTCAAACCAAACGAAAAGTTTAATAAAAATGAAATTAATAATAGATCGAATGAGATGAAAACCAACTATACGATATACGACCCTCGTCGGGGTTCGCGTTTGCCCTAGGCTTACCCGAGCGGGCGTGCACGCGTGAGCATTGTTTGAAATAACATTTTAAATTTGGTAATCGAACAAACTAAACTTAAACAATAAGTGGCATTACAAGGTGTGTGTGTGTGTGTGTGTATAAAGGAGTCCGTCCGCCCTTGAGGCGTTACGATTACTCCCGGAGTGTGAGCACGAGCGTGTGTGTCTTTACTTGACCCTGTCAGGCCACTATGATCTCCCAAATCCGGGATGCTGGTTGTTGGCATACACGCACTTACATACTTACACTCCGAGTAGCTATGTATGTATACATCAAATGTCTTATAGCGACAAACCAAATACAAAATGTGAAAATGTAAAAATGAAAAAAAATATGAAATAAAATACTAGGCAGGCTCGTTGCCTATGGCATCAGGGATGTCTTGGGCTTCGCCGGGGTCCCCACTTAATGTGGCAATGAGCCTATTTAGATCCCGCCCGGGTCTGAAGACGTCTTGAGACAGGGGTTAGGGGTATGCGATCAATGAATCACTCACAAGGAAAAAATTAAAGGACAGTGGGGGTGAGGACGATGCCGCCGACTATCGAGTCGCGGTGCCTAAAATACTTAGCCGTGGTTGCGTGCCACTCCCTTTCTCCAGCCGTGCTGACTTTAGCTACAAATTGGCGCCGCCGTGCTGCTCACCTCCCGTAGGCGTTACAAAAATGCAAACACACCGGCCATCCTGATTTAATTGACTAGCGACCCCTCTAACTTTCAAGGTAGTGGTCGACGCTTATGGCCCCGCCACTTCTAACACACCCTGACCCCAAACATACGTAACTACACTTAAAACTAGAAAACCTGGTACAGCCTGTGTCGCTTCCTCCGTGGTAGTGTTGCGTTGTTGGTGAGGTGGTCGTGGTTGCTTTTTGTTGAAGGTGACGGTACGTTGTCGGCGTGGCTGTATTGCTGCACGCCCCCGTAAATCGTGCTCCGGTGGGATGTTGCTGAACTGTTGGTTGTGGTGGTTGCTCTGCCGCACCTTCGTGGCGTTGCGGGCAGTGCAGTTGTTGTGGCGGCGCAACCGCGAGGTGGGGTGACGCACTTATGTACCGGCACTTATGCACCGCGTCGCTGATGTACTGAGGTGGTCAAAAATTTTATGCGATGGACGGCGTCACCACTGGCCCGGTTGGTGGTGGCCCTGCTTATGCACTCCGACGGCCCGCTTGCAACCTTAAGGCTGGTACTTATGGCGGTAGCGCGTGCTCGCCGCGATGTCTCCAACAATGCACCCAAGAAGCGGGAATCTGTTATCTGTTGCCTATAACGCAAAAAAAAAAAAACCCAGTCAGCACTTTTCCATTTGCCTGGCGGCTTTCACTTACCCGTAATGGTGGTTCGTCTGCCAGAACGTGGGAGTCTGGATCTCTCCAGTCTTCCTGTAAGGCTCTCGCAAATGGATGCCGTGTTTTCCTCTTCTTACCGAATATTTTGTGGGGATCCGATGTTAGCACTTTCCGGAATCCATATAATATAAAATATTTACCGCAGACGGGATATTCTCCCCGATGTTCGGCGATTAAACTTTTGCCGCTGTTCCGCAATTTTTGCTGGTTATCGCTTTGGCTGCTGACGTCGAAAAGGCAGCAGAAACGGAAGTTGCCCGTAAGGTTGCTGTCAAACTGACAGCTGTCATTCGATGACGTGGCAGGAAGCGTCCGGAATACCGCGCTGCCAGATCGCTCGGGTTGCTTCTGAGCACAGGGTGAACGCAACAACTTTTTTTTGAAATAAATTTTTAACTAGGGGTGGACAAACGAAAATTTTTCCTGGACAAACACGGACAAACGATGGACGAACGAATGACATTTGGTTTTTTAAAAATTCCGACATGGAGATGCCAACTTCACAACGGATTTTTTTTTTTTAATTTCCGACATGGAGGTGCCAACTTCACAGAACTAGTAAGTAGAAAGTGTTGGACCCCTCTGGATTCAGTTTTTATGGAGAATGTCATTCCTCTTACTTATTATTAGGTGCCTGACATGAACCATTTTAGAGATATTCAGCCTTTAAAATTAAGTTTGTTTGAAAAGTGCCACGTCGGCTTTTTCGGTAACTCCCACTTTTTTCCGTTAGTATTTCTTTAATATCGCTTATCTTCCTTCCAATTTTCAGGTCCCTACCAACAACGCTTTTAGATATTTAGCTTGAAAAGTTTAATTTGTGTGAAAGGTGCCACGCCCGCTTTTCGGATAACCCTCATTTTTATCCATGAGAATGGTTTTGATATCATATAACTCTATACTAATTTTCGAGTCTCTGCCATAAATTCTTTTAGAGATATTCAACTTGAGAAATTAATTTTGTATGTGAGGTGCCACGCTCCTTAATATTTGTCTTTTTTTCTCCTAAATCTGCACATGGTAATAACAAACAATCACCCATGTTCATCAATCCTTTCCCATTTTAACTTCCTCTTTCATATCCTCATTTTCCTTATTACCCTATTACTCTGAATATTATCTTCCTGTTATACCTGCGCTGAGCAAGACATTATTTGATGATTCCACCTCGTCATCCTCCATGAAGCTCACGCAGATCGGATTTTCAAGAACATTTAACCGTATTGCAAGAACCCCCATCGTACAGTGTCCCGTCAACACCCCAATTATCACGGAAAGATGTAGCTTGGAGAACCATAGTAATTCCACTGAACGCCTGCAATCAACCACTGGCCAGAAGGACTTCGACACCTGACATGAGGTGGTGTCAGCCCAGTGCTGGCTTAAATGTTCCGAAGCCCATCTGCCCAGAAGTCAACTACAGGTGGTAAGAAAAATTCCAAGCGTTCTGGAGGCTGCCACATCTGTTTCACGCGTGCCCGCTCTGGCCAAGAGATCCGCATGGCAATTGACGGGAATGTCACAGTGGGCTAAAACAATTTAAAAAAATATTTTTTTTTTTAATTTAAAAAATTAAATAAAAAAAAAATTAAATAAAAAAATTAAAAAAAATAATTAAAAAAAAAAACTAAAAAAAATTGTTTTTTAATTTAAAAAATTAAATAAAAAAAATAAAATTAAAAAATTAAAAAAAAAATATTAAAAATTAAATATAAAAAATAAAAATAAAGCAAATAAAAAAAAAAATAAAATAAAATAAAGACCTGAGCCTTACCGAATTGCAGATTAGCCCAAGTTCTGACTTCTAAAACAGTTCAGAGAGCACAAACCCATGCGTTGGGCACAAAACTCGCGCAACTAACTTCTCCAAAACAGAAAACGAATATAAAATTTCTAGACACGGTATGTGTGAGTTAGTTTGATCCGCCAACTCTGTGTTGTCTGTGTTGAACAAAAGTTTGGCAAGATTTTCTCACAGTTTATTTTTGTCTTATTTCTTCTTTTGTTGTTGTCACTTACTTCTCTGCAGTTTACGTCAAATTTTGTATAGTGGCTAGTTGGTGTTGACTGCAAATGTTTGGTTGTAAGTTTTTGGGCTTCACTTTGTGCACTCTTTTTCTGTTTGAGTTGTTATCAGGCTATTATCTTTGTTGTTTTATGCATGTTCTTAATGCATTTTTACTGCACTTTGATGTAGAGCTAAGCTACGTGTTTTAGAATGTGTTTTTATTGACTACATTTTTTTTAAAGTCTGGTGAGGTTTTTTTTTTTTAAATTTAGCAAAATAAAAGTGATGAGCTTCTCGGCAAACAGTGTTATTCAAGAAATTCAGACAGGAAAGCTAAGTGTTGTCATATTGGGTATGGAAATTTGGCGAATATCCATGCGAAGAGACCAGCACGCGTACTTACTTGTTGATAGGAATACTTTTGAAAAGACCTGTCACAAAAAATCGAGCTCTTCGGCCAACCGTCTCCCTCTATATAGATCATATAACTAAGGTTCATAGCTTCAGAGTAGAGTTGGGAATTTTAGTTCATTAAAGTGAACAGAGACTTCGAACTGGCTCACCAAAATCAACTAGTTTATGTAGTTCGTTTTTAGTTCAATTGTGTTTGTTTCCCTTAGGAAATAGCTGCTACACGTCCAAAAATTCTAAGAGAGGTATCAAAATATGTCTTTCGGCGACGGTATCACTATTTGGCTATTGCGTACAGCACAACGAATGATCTTGAATTAATATGTGACATTAACTTTGATTTGCATTTGCTGAGAGCTTGGTTTGCTTCGCACAAACTACTTGTTAGTAATAAAACCAAAGTAATGTATTTTAGTCATGTTGCCAAAGAAATACCTCTCTGTGATATTATATTCCATGGCGCTGAATGCCTTCGCTATAACCTACACCGTATGGAGTGTGCTCAGAATATCGCGATTAGTTCTTTCGATTGCAATATTCAATGCAGTGACAACTGCTTCAGGGTTGATGTTGTTGAGAATTTTAAATAACTTGGTATAATAATTGACAATCGCGTGAATTGGTCTGCGCATATCCATACATTGAAACAGTACTTTCTCTATACTACTAGGCAGTTCTATCGTCTCAAAAAGTGTTGCACTGAATCCACTTTAAAAACTATTTACTACGGTATATTTCAATCTAAACTTCAATATGGTTTCAGTTGCTGGGGTGGCGTCTCGGCAAATAAACTGTCACCAGTTGTAACAATTCAAAAGGGAATTATAAGACGCATCTGTAGCGCGAACTATAGGACTCACTCTATGCCGCTTTTTAGGAGACTGGGTATCTTACCGTGCCGGCATTTGTATTTATATAAAGTCTTGAGTATTTTCTTTATTCGTTCAGGTTACCTGGAGAGCTTTCCCTCGGAAGTCTATAACTTACGTAGGAATCTACTCCCGACTGTACAAATTCCCTATTCTAGAACGTCACACTTCAGAAGCTTTTATATCTACACCTCGCGCAAATTCTTCAACTCCCTTCCTAACACTGTACAGGTTATTCGAAATCTTAACTTCTTTCAGAAAACAGTTAAACTGTATCTGCTTGGACATAATCATCTTGAACTGGAATCGCTGTTGAGGGCGATATTATAAACCAAATTTACCTGAACTTATTTTTTAGCAAATTTTGAATTTTTATTAGTTACTTTGATAATTTTTATGTATGTATTATAAAAATCTACAATGTACACCCCACACAAAAACAGTATACCATTATTGAAAATGGCATTAGTACTATTTTAAATCTTAAAATAATAAATGCCATCTCCTTTTCTTATGCTAGGTTATAGTCAATGTGTATGTAGAATACAAAATTGAAATTTAATGTAATAGCATTAAGAAAATGTTTAATAAATGAAATGAAATGAAATGAAAAATCCAGAGGCTTGTCGTTTGATACCTCCTTCTACACTTTTCAACTTGTTTTTACAGTTGACACTTAAAGGACAGCTTATGTCCGGAAGTACAAACCCTGCTAACCAGCAGCGTATAAAAAGGTGGGTAATTTTTTTCAGCGAGGTTTATTGAATTATGCCTTGTTATTTCGATGGCTACTCTTACCCACAGTCATTTTTGGTATTGCACAGCACTAATTTGTGATTTTGTTATCAACATAGCTAACCCTAGTTGACAGGGACTTTACTTAAGCACGCGTTTTGGTTTTTCTGTGTTCTCTCAATCTCTATAAATCCTATAAATTTGACGAATATTTTACATAGTTCAAGTAGTTCCATGATCTAGTTCAATGGTCTACTTCAAAATACTGATCCCAAAATCCTATATTCGATGTACTTCTGGAACACCATACCGTAAGGCCAATTTCGGAATTGCCACAGTGAAAACCAGGAAAAGATATTATATATTTCCTGTTATTTTGAGCGGAGCCAATGCATCTTTGTTATGCCAATGGCGAAAATTTAGAGATGAGCTATAGGAGCCCTAGGTAAACATAGTGACTCAAGCAAAGCCCCAACGAGTTCGGTCTATATATGTCATTCTTAAACTGTGGTTCAAATCTCACTATGGGCGTCGCCGTTTCTTGGCTGACAAATTCGGTTATCGGTAGGTAGGATATTTAACATGCTACTTTCTGTTCATTGTGGAGATAAATTTTATTTAAATTCTCTTCGATAGTCAATGTGAGGTCACGGAGGGACCATATATTACCCGGAAAATTGTTCTGTCGAATACTCCAAGTCATTCCTCTGCGGCATCAGGGATTGGGGTATTGGGTGTGTCATTTCTCGTGCTCGTTTGAGTCATCTAGCGCCCTTACCAGCGAAACATAGTTTGTGAGAGATATGTTTTCGTTGTTCGGTCAGCGATAATGCTTAGAGAGTCGAGTAGGGAAAGTTTAAATTCGAAGAATGCTGTCACGGTCAACTCCAACTGTAGTTATACTTTATATGCTGTTTTTTCGTTTGGATGAGTTCATGCTGTCCTCAATATTCGCAATTCTCAACGTTCCAATCGAAAAACGGCAATTACTTCTTTCAGGCAGGGATGGTAACCCAACGCAAAGTCTCAATGCCATAGACGTTGAACTGGCATAATATTATTTATACCATTATATCTCAAATACAAGGTTAGTAAAACAACTTTTTTCAATGTGCTTCACACGTTACGACTTAGTAGCTTTACGACTTATTAATTTCAACAAAAAAAAACTAAATAACTACTAATAAAAAATAGAATAAAAAAATATTTTTAATTTAAAATGTTTTTAAAATGAACTAAAAACTGGAAAATAATTTCCCCTCTGTCTACATAGATTCTTCACCACGTAAAGCTTATCTGGAACATTTGTGAGTGGGAATTCTTATAGGTATTAAATAGTACTTGGAGTTTGAAAGGTAAAAAAACATTGGCGCACGCTAAAGATGGTTCGCATTAATTTCTAACAATCGTATTACCGATATGAGCTTTTCTAAAAAAAAAACATCTTTTCACGACATAGCAAGCGCCAAATGTTTTTATACATTTCAAACTCCAAGTACTATTTAATACCTATAAGAATTCCCACTCACAAATGTTCCAGATAAGCTTTACGTGGTGAAGAATCTATGTAGGCAGAGGGGAAATTATTTTCCAGTTTTTAGTTCATTTTAAAAACATTTTAAATTAAAAATATTTTTTTATTCTATTTTTTATTTTATACTTTTTAGTTGTGAGTCTGTGAAAATTTCTAAGATTGTAATTGGATATTCTGTGTCATATTAGTGGTACTCATGTAACCATATAACTTAACGAAAGCGTAAATATATACATTTAACAGCTCAGTTAGATGAACGATATAGATAAATTTATGTGAATACTTTTTATTATGAAATTCTTATTAATTTAATTGTTGACCCATTTTTTAGCTATTCTTCTATTTTTTCTAGTGTGCATTGACTGCTTTGAAAAACTGCATGTCGAAAAGCGTAATCGAATTGGGTAATTTTTGGAGGTGTTTACACACTAAACTCCTCGTGGAAGTTTACCGAATCGGTGTAAACTACGTTCCATAAAAATTTTGACAGTTCATTTACGCCTTCGGCAATTTTCTACGTTTACACGCATTACGCGGTGTGCCTATGGTTACATGAATAAAATTATTCTTTTTTAAGCCTTATAAAGCACATTATCTTTCCTTTGTGCAACAGTGGCTGCGCCTAAATGTATGCAGATGAAATATTCGAAATTTCGATGCTGTTTATGGCGCTGAAAACGCATTATAGCATGCGCATTATAGCATATGTACGAAATATTCAGATAGCAATAAGGAAGATAGGCCGATAAATGGGACTTTTGCATTTAAAGCAATATTTTGGATTTTTTTTTTTTGTATAATGCATTGTCAGCGAAACCTGAACGATGGTGAAAATTTCAAAACCCCAGCTCAATGGGAAGTTAGTTCAAAATCCAAAGCAAAATCTCTGGAAATGAAACTTTTCAAATATCACTATCCGTGCGCCACCTATCGGAATTATTTTTTTCTTATACTGCGTGGGGCCAGAAAACTAAACGACGATGAAAATTTCAAGATTCTACCTCGACGGGAAGTTCGTTGAAAAACAAATTAATCGACACCGAAAACAGAACTTCGCATTTCTTAAATAAAACGACTCACGCGCCACCTAGCGGGTCCAATTTTCTTTTGAACATTTGGAAATTGATTAAGTAATACACACGCTAAATATCAGCTAAATCGGTCCATAATTAGGATTTTCAGCTTTTATTACCCCGATCTCAGCTCCACCTAGCGGATTTTTTTTTTAGGAAAATATTTATTTTCATAGTAGTAATACTTGTTCCGAATTTCAGCCAAATCGGACCATAAATGCGATTTTTGAAAATATAGCGACCCACGCGGCACCTATCGGATTTTTTTTTCATAATATTGCATTGTCATCGCGACCTGAACTGTAGTGAAAATTTCAAGACCCTAGCACAACAGGAAGTTGGTTCAAAATCGAATGCAAAAATCCGGGCACAAGAACGACGAAAGCGACCTAATAAAAACATTTTAAAAATGCCTTTCTATTTATCTACTCGCCAAACATTCAATCAAAGACAAAATTAAATGTGCGGCTATTAATAAATTCTCTCGGCTCATTCATCATTAACATGTGATTTAAAACATTCTTGCAATGAGCATATGGCTTAAATATTTTTTATTGCTTTGTCCTCGTTTTCGAACAACTTACAATACACCAATAAAAATAACCAACCGGCCACATCATGAAAAATCTGTTAATACCCAACTTTTTTTCCAACTTACCACTGTGTTTGATGAATCATTGGCTATATGTATGTACACTTAACAATATATTCCCACATTAAGCCTGTAATGATTATTGCTGCAACCAAGAGATTTCAAACAAATTGACAGGTGGTTTTTATTCTTAAAATAATAAAGCGAACATAATGGGACATTAACTATAGGCAGCACACAAAACTCTCATACATTTTAACAATTTTTAAATCCGTCATACTTTCCAAATATGCAAATTAAATAGAATAATTATGAGCTTACGAAAAGGCATATGTGAGCAATTTAAACGCTTAACAAATGTAAAAGCAATGATGGTAATAAAGTTTTTATGAACAGAGTGCTAATTCTATAAAATTTTACAGGATTAAAATGTCTTGAATTGTAGTATCTTGTTGTTTTATTGGCTTAATGATTGAATCTATAATAATTTTTAATGCTTCTTGTATTATATTTCTCTCTAAGAGCTCTCTTTTCGAATGGTTGCATGAAAGGTGAAAAGAAGCATCACTGAAGCGTGGAAAGCATGCATATTTCTGCCTCTTAAAGCCTTCGTGAGACTTTCGGCGGCTGAGTGGAAGATCACCCTACATCAAAATATGTTTCTAGAAAATTATCCGGAAATGGTCCTGAGATCACGCCGAAGTGGTCCCAACATGGTACTGAAGTGATCCCCTAAAAATCAATACATGGAATAAAACAAAGTAGTCCCAACAAAAGCTCTACTTTGTCCAAAAATAAACGTGCACTAGCCCTTGAAAACTTGAGCCAAATACAGAAATCTATCTATATATATATAGCACTTAATTCCCACATACAAAGTTTTTTTTCTAAAGCTACTCCTTCTTAGGGGGGGGGGGTTTCAAAAAAGTACTTAAAAATTTCAAGCTTGACGTCAAGCTTGACGGACCTACAAATAAGCCGATCGTTACCAAATGTTATGGCGGCCGCCGTGGTGTAGCGGTTAAGTGTTCGGCCTTCTACACCAAGTCGTGGCGGTTCGATGCCCGGCAAAAGTAACATCAAAAATTAATTAGAAAACAATTTTTCTAAAACGGGGTCGCCCCTCGGCAGTAGTTTGGCAAACTCTCCGGGTGTATTTCTGCCATGAGAAGCTTCTCAGCAAAAATTCATTTGCTTTGCAAGTGCCGTTCGGAGTCGGCAAAAAACTGTAGGTCCCGCCAACTTGTAGGAAAAACTCAAAAGCAACACACCACAAGTTGGAAAGAGAAGCTCGGCTAAAAATCTCGTTAGAGGTTATGATAACCTGTTGGTATATCGCCGCCATTAGTTTTTTTTTTTTTTTTTTTTTACCAAATTTTACACATGCACTGAATAATTTCCAAGGATGCTCACAGGCTAAAAAATATTTTGATATTTAAATTGGGCGTGGCACTTTCCATTCAAATGAAATACTTCATAGCCGATATCTCTGGAAGTATTTAAATATGTTAGACCACCTCCAAAAAACTGGGGATAACGAAAAAGGGGGCGTGGTACCTCCCATACGAAGGAAATATTTAATAATCCATATCTCTGGAAGTATTAAGGTTAGACCACTGAAATTTGGTGAGGAGTAATATAAGACCAATCCCTACCACCTCCAAAAAACTGGAGATAGCGAAAAAGGGGGGTGTCACCTCCCATACGAATAAAAGATTTCATCTATCTTCTTCTTTTTCAATATGTATATCTATACTATCTATAATCTATATCTATATCTATACTTCTATACTATATTTATATATAGAATTCTAATTTGAAACAGCCGATCCAATGGCCTGATTTTTTTCATTCAAAATTTAAAATATCTATCATAATACGGGCACAATAGGACACAAGGCACTTTTTTTAAATTAAACCCTGCTAGACATGCATTACAGCACCCGTCAGTTTTTTCATATTGCCTTTCAAAACCTGATGATAGGGATAGGGATGAGAAGATTTATTGATTTGGTATATGGATAGTAAGTTTCATTCTAAGATTTTTTACAAAGATGTTGCCATCTGTCTCAATTTTTTCGAAATATTGAACAAGATATGTGTAAGATATGGGTATCAAAAAAAGGGTATATCGGCCAGGGTTCGTATTTACACACACAGCACATTTGTGTAATTTATGCTCACGCACACGTGCTGTGTGCCTTCAGAAAAAATTGTTTGCACACTGCACGTGTGTGTGCTGCTTGGAAGAAAGCACACGACGGGTGTGCGCATTTTATAAAAATATTTAGGCACATACTCTTGTGCTGTGTGTAGAAATTTTTCTTTACTGAGCGTGCGGTTTTTATACCTTTCATGAACATGAAATGGTATTATAACTTTGGTCCGATGTTTGTAAATATGAGAAGAAGAAGAGATAGACCCATCAATAAGTATACCGAAATGATCAGGATGACGAGATGAGTTGATTTAGCCATGTCCGTCTGTCTGTCTGTCTGTTTGAACGCAAACTAGTCCCTCAGTTTTTGAGATATTTGGCTGAAATTTGGTATGCGGCCACCATTTTCCAATATAGGAATCATTTGTCGGAACCAGCAAGATCGGACCAATATAACATATAGCTCCCATACAACCGATTATTCCGATAAACGGATTTTGGGCTATAACTCCTGTAATTAAACACGAAGGAACGTGAAATTTTATAAGTGTTGCTATTTTTATATGTGAAATATCGATGCTGAAAATCATGGAGATGGGATAAATATTTCACATAGCTCCCATACAATCCATTATTCCGATAAACGGATTTTGGGCTATAACTCCTGTAAGTAAACACGTAGGAACGTGAAATTTTGTAAGTATTGCTATTTTTATATGTGAAATATCGATGTTGAAACTCATAGAGATGGGATAAATATTTCACATAGCTCCCATACAATCGATTATTGCAATAAACGGATTTTGGGCTATAACTCCTGTAATTAAACACGTAGGAACGTGAAATTTTGGACGTATTGCTATTTTTATATGTGAAATATCGATGTTGAAAATCATCGAGATTGGATAAATATTTCACATAGCCCCCATACAATCGATTGTTCCGATAAACGGATTTTGGTAGATAACTCCTGTAATTATATCGGTAGGAACGTGAAATTTCGTAAATGTTGCTATTTTAGAATGTGGAATGTCGATGTTAAAAATCAATGAGATTGGACCAATATAACACATCGTCCGCATATAATCGATAGCTCCGATAATTTCGGTATGAGCTAAAGTTAAATTCACACAGGCTGTACTGGGGATCAAACAGTGAAAATCGTGACGCTTATTCATGAAAGGTATTTAGCCTTCGGCACAGCCGAAGACAGCTTTCCTTACTTGTTTTATTTCAAAATAACACACACATTTTTTTCTGAGAAAAAAGGAAAGTTGACAAAAAAACTGAAAATTGTATTTATTTATACAAAAAATTTCAAAAATAAAAGGGAAAACGACCATACATATCGTCACCTTAATTCACAAAGGCACTAACTGACATAAAAAAATTTTACAGGAGAAGCAAAAAACTAAATTTTTTTTACATTGAACGCATGTAAATATAGCTTTGTAAATTTGGAATATCTCCGTTATTACTGTTAGTAACTCCTTGAAATTTGATGTGAGTGTGTATTTAACTATATTATACTTAAATATGTAAAAAAGTCATTTTCGAAAAATGTGTCAATTAGGGCCTTTGTGAATTAAGGTAACGATATGTATCTCCAAGAATTTTTGTTCTGCAACGGCAGTGCGCTGGATAAAGCTGTGATACCGGATTTTCAAAATTCTTACATGCCAAAGAGGTTAAAAGTTAACCCTTTCAAGCGCCAGAGATCGGACCTGGAGTTAAATCCCCCTCTCAAGCAGCATCAGAATACCCCTGGAGCGGGCACACTAAGCTTTGCTGAGGTAACCAAGGACAGGATCCTTATAGGCGTCCTTGACCGAGGCAATGACCGTCTGGCCATCCCCAAGGACCGGTGGCGTTACGTGCGAAATGAACTTGGCAACATTCTTCTCAACGTTGCTCCGGAGTTTCCGGGTAGTTCGGCGCGAGTAACGGATGCGGGTTGGCACCAGGGTCAGATTAAATTACTCGCATGTGAGGATGCAAAAACCGTAGCACTGTACAAGGCAGCAGCTGCTAAACTGGGTGTAGTCTACAAGGGCGCAAAGATAGAGGTCGTCGACTGGAAGGACATTCCAGCTCGTCCAAGGGCAAGGGCGTGGATTCCGGCCATCCCTGACGAACCCGAGAGAATTCTCGGGATGCTACGGCTAATGAATCCGTCCCTCCCAACGCATGACTGGAGTGTCAATCTGGTCGGGGAAGCGGTAGGGCCCGACAGACAGGTGGTGTTCACCATGAATAAAGAGTCAATCGAGCCCCTCAAAAGGTGCAATGGCCTAGTACATTACAGCGTAGGCCAGATCGTTATCCACGTATATCGTGGTGATGCTCAGCGCGCTGCCTTCTCGGCTGCTCCGGGGGAACGGGAAAACGAATTAGCAGAAGAGGAAGCGGAGGATTCCGATGCGGAAAGCATGTTATCCGCCACGTCCCTTGGCGATAGTGCTGTGAACAACTCGGAGATGGAGGACAGCCTACAGGACGAGGAAGTCCTCGACGTCACGGTGGTAGCAGCCAACGCTGAGCGATTAACATCTAACGCTACAGGCAGCAGGACTCCTGCAACGCCATTTCGGGCAGTTAATCGGAACAACTCGTCGTTGATAGGCAACCTCCCGGATGGGGCAAACCTCGACGATATGGGGACGGCAGGGAAGTCTGTGCGCTCTTATGTTGGTGGTGCTTCAGATTAATCTGCACAAATCTAAAGTGGCTTCGGCTGCTTTAAGTAGTCGTCTGTCTAAAGGCGACGTGGATGTGGTCCTCATCCAAGAACCCTGGGTCAATAGCTCGAGAATCTGCGATCGGGGACTAAGGGCTTCAAGCTCATGGTGGTCCTACGATTTGGACTCGCTCCGCAAACCATGCCGGAAACAATTTAACAAGGCCAAGAGCCTCGGCTCTGAGTCTCACTGGCACGAATATAAAGCTAAACTAAGTACCTACAAAAAAGCTCTGAGACAGGGGAAGAGGACCTCGTGGAGAAATTTCTGCACTGGCGTCGAAAAGGTCGACGACACAGCGAGACTTAGACGAGTCCTCTCGAAAAGTCAAACAGCCATCAGCTATTTGCGAAAACCTGACGGATCCTGAACCATCACGGAAGAGGAAACCCTTGAGCTGCTCTTGAATACACATTTTCCGGGGAATCTGCATGACGCACCACTAGCACCTGCAACAAACCTGGCAGTAAATATACCCATCACTGACCAAAGGGTAAGGTGGGCAGTTAAGAGCTTTGAACCGTATAAGGCTGCCGGGCCGGACGGGATTATCCCCGCGCAACTTATAAACACGTTGGAGACATCAGCTAAATGGCTGATACTTCTCTTCACAGCCTGCCTGGCTCTCAACCACATTCCGGGCTCCTGGAGAAGCGCCACGGTAGTGTTTATCCCTAAGGCCAAAAGACTACAGACCGATCAGTCTCTCGTCCTTTGTACTCAAAACCTTTGAGAGGATACTAAGCGCGGGCGGGAAGATAGTGGCATACGCAGCCGATTTAGCTATTGCATTCAGATGCAAGTTCCCACAAACTCTGTGTGACCTGATGCAAGTAGCACTGCGAGAGGTTTCGAGGTGGTCCTCTCGCTGCGGACTTAGTATCAACCCAGGGAATGTGGAACTTGTCCTCTTCACCAACCGGTACAAAATACCGCCACTAAGCCTACCAGAACTAGATGGCACGCGCCTGGGCTTGTCGGATAAGGCCAAGTTTCTAGGCATAGTTCTGGACAGGAAATTGAATTGGAAGGAGAATGTTCTTCAGCGCCAGAAGAAAGCTTGCATCGCTCTTTACACATGCAAAAGAGCCGTCGACAAAAAATGGGGGCTCAGCCCTAGAGTATGCAGTTGGATCTACACGGCCATCATTCGCCCAATCATGCTGTATGGAGTCGTCGTATGGTGGCCTGCGCTGAGCAAGGCAATATACCTGAATCTGTTGCGGAAAGTCCATAGATCCAATATGATCTGTATAAGCGGTGCGCTAAGGACAACGCCCAACGAAGCCGTCCAGGTCATTCTGGGCATTTTGCCACTTGATCTGGAAGGGTTTCGGTCAGCGGCGGCATCAGCTCTGCGCCTAAGAGAAACCTCCAGTTGGGGTGATGGTACTATTGGACACACCAGTATTCTGGAAGCTTACAGCTTTCTCCCTCTAAGCACAGATCGTTGTGCGACCACTACAGTCGGGGATAGCTGTTTCAAAATAAACATTCCCAGCAGAGAAGACTGGGAGAGGACGGATTGGTGTCCCGAAACAAATGGTGGCACTTCCATATACACCGACGGCTCGGAGTTGGAGGAGGGGTTTATTCAAGGGATTTGGACCTTGAGCTCTCCTTCAGACTACCTGATCATTGAAGCGTCTTCCAGGCGGAAGTCTCGGCAATCCTGGACGTCGCGGCCTGGTTAAGCAAACGTGTTATCGGAGAAGATATCGCTATTTTCAGCGATAGCCAAGCGGCAATCAAATCCCTTGGGTCATACACGTTCAACTCTGAACTGACGCTCAGCTGTCGTCGATCTCTTCAGGAGATGGCGCAACAGAACCGCGTAAACCTCATATGGGTCCCGGGACATAGGGACATTGAGGGAAACTGTAAGGCAGACGAGCTTGCCAGGCAGGGCACGACCAAGTAGGTTCTTCAGGATAAAGAGCGCTTAGGTATGCCGTTTGCCACATGCAAACTAATGCTGAAGGAGCACACACTCCGTCAAGCCAACGGAAGATGGCTGCAAAACCCAGGGTGTCGGATATCGAAACAAACCTGGCCAAAATGGGATCTTAAAAGGTCTAGACGAATTTATGCCCTAACTAGGAGCGAAATCTGCATATTAATAGGGGTATTAACCGGTCACTGCCTCATTGGTAGGCATGCAGAAAGGCTAGGTGTGCCCTACCGACGATGCTGCAGGAGTTGCAAAGATGATGAGGAGGAGGAAACAGTGGAGCACCTCATCTGCAACTGTCCGGCTTTAAGCGGCGCGAGAACGCGTTTTTTGGGAGTTCCGTTCCTGGATAGCCTAAGCCAGATCGCGAAACTGGACATAAAGGACTTGATGGCCTTCATAAAGTCATCTAAGTGGTTCGAGGAGGAGTAACGGTGTCGGTTTAGGAGTGTCAGTCCCGGGAATCTGCTATGTGGAAAATCCCAACAACTCAGGGATTTTCAATATGGCTGGGTCCCGGGACTGACTTTCCTTGTGTTGGTGGTATCACAACGGGCCTTTCAAAACTGGCCTAAGTGTGCCTCTGCGGCAGCCACTTGAACCTAACCTAACCTATGGGGTCACGAGTATTAGATTTATTAATGTTTTCCGCATTGTCCTGCTAGGCACATGGCAGAAAATTAATGTTCAATCTGACCACTTCACTTGAGCTCCAATCCTGCAGAGTTGACGAAATAGGCTGCCTTTGACTTAGACCTAGAGCAGTGATAAGATGACACTCCCTTTCCACAGATGTGCTCACTAAATTCAATCGCTGGGATCACTATTCTCTTTAGATCCTATTCTAACGAGTTCGGACTGCTCCTAAATTTCTTGAACACCTACGTGTCAGCTCATCAGTATTCTCAATATCCCCGGTTCCTTTATGATCCCCAGCCCAGATAATTATTTCCAAAAGGTGGATCAATGCAGTCCAAATCTTACCAATATAATCAAAGCAAAAACCCTATGAGGAAAGACCCGAAACTAAGGGACGAGATGGGTGCTTCGTTTCCCGTTACGTGTATGTTTCCATGCCCATCCCACAGTTGGATCTTAGGGCCCTGCCAATTGGCCTACCAAATCAATGTTTCGTCCCTCATCGTATAATAGTTGTCGGCTGAAGCCGAAATATCCGTAAAATAGCCATGGAGTGCATGAATTTTCCTACACTGCTCAAAATTATATGTGCAAGTGCTTCAAACAAGCTGCACACACATGAGCGTGTGCATAAATATTTTGAATCAAAAACACATACACGTGTATGTGCTTTGTTTCAAAATGCACACTCACGTGCTGTGTGCTAAATGTTTTTTCCATAAGCACACAGCTCATGTGCGAGAGCAAAAAATTTAGTGAGCATTTATTTGCACACGTGCGTGTGCCGTGTGTGTACGTGCAAATACGAACCCTGATTTCAGCCTTATACCAAAGAGGATATTTTAAAGAGGGGTTGCCACTTAATTGCATTTTATTTATTCCTACGTGAATCGATTACCATCTCGGGAACCTATTGACCGATTTGAATGAAATTCGGTATACGGATAGTATGTTTCTATTTAAGATTTTTTACTTAGGTGTAGCCACTTCAGGTTGTTTAGAGGGTTGCCACCTATTTAAATTTTCTTTAAATATTGATCCAGATATGCCAATATGGGTTTCAAAGGAAACGTATTTTTTTCGGCGTACCAACGAATATAGATATTTTCAAGCCAGGTTGCCACCTAACCGCGTTTTATTTATTTCCTCCTATTGACACCTCTCTGAAGTTGGCAAGACAACTTTTACGTGGCAAAAAAGTAACTAGTGGATAATTTGCCGTAATTTATACGTAAATTATCCGTGAAAACAAAAATTTTGCCGCGGCCGTATTTTGGAAAATATTGAGTGGCACGCCAACTTCATGTGAAGTTAGCGTGCCACCTTTGAAAACCTACCTTAGGGACCAGCTAAGGAAAAAATATTTGAACGTGATTTTGCCGTGAATTATCCGTAATTAAATGACATATTTAAAAAATTAAAAAAATTTTTTTTTTTTGTTAGTGCACCGCCAACTTCACATGAAGTTAGCGTGCCACTCAATATTTTCCAAAATACGTCCGCGACAAATTTTTTGATTTCACAGATTAATTACGGATAATTTACGACAAAATCACGTGCAAAGGTTTTTATCCTAGCTGGTCTCGAAAGTAGTTTTCCAGAAGTGGCACGCTAACTTCATGTGAAGTTGGCGGTGCACTACCAAAAAAATTAATTTTTTTTTTTTTTAATTTTCCAAATATGCCATTTAGTTACAGCTAATTTACGACAAAATCACGTGCAAACATTTTTTCTCTAGCAGGTCTCTAAGGTAGTTTTTCAAGGGTGGCACGCTAACTTCACATGAAGTTGGCGTGCCACTCAATATTTTCCAAAATACAGCCGCGGCAAAATTTTTGTTTTCACGGATAATTTACGTATAAATTACGGCAAATTATCCACTAGTTACTTTTTTGCCACGTAAAAGTTGTCTTGCCAACTTCAGAGAGGTCCTATTGACCGATTTGGTTGAAATTTGGTATTAGGATAGTATGGTTCATTCTGATATATTTTACTTGGGAGTTTCCACTTCGGCCGATTTACAGGGTTGCCACCTATGTAATTTTTTTATATTGGGCAAGATATGACAATGTGGCTTTCAAATGACAGGTAGTTCTGGCGTATACTAACGAAGATATTTTCAAGTATCTAGCCACATTTTATTTATCCCTTCGTGCATTGAAAACTATATCGGGAACCTATTTTCCGATTTGGATTAAATTTGGCATAATTACTATTTAAGATTTTATACTTAAGTGTTGCCACTAGGAGGTTTTACAGGGTTGCCACCTATTTAAAAATAATAATAAAAACTAATTAAAGTGCGCCGATATAGAAATCAAACAAAAGGTATAATGCTTCGTATTTCAACACAAATATTTCCATATTCGCCATTATCTTGAAAAAGACTTCACTTATTTTGATGAACTTTTGAATATATGTAGGAAATCTGATACATTCCACTAGGAAGTTTTCACAGGGCTGCCACCTATTTCAACTTTCACAAATTGGTTTGATAATTGATATCAACCGAAACACCATTCCTAACGTACATATTTCATAAAAAAAATTTCCAGGTAAGGGTTACCACCCTAGCATATTTCTATGAAACTTCGTATATCGGTTATGTGCTAAAAACGCAGAGTAGCCCAAGTCCTCTTTTTTTTAAGTCATTGACTTCTACAAACTCTGGTACTTACATATATTATTCATAACGCATAGTGTGTTTTGCCCGGCGCTGCACCTCTTTAATTGACCCCATTTTAAGGATAAAGACCCACCAAAGTGTCGTAACATTTGATTAGTAGTCTGCCTGATGGTGTTGCTTTGCTCAAAGAAAATAAATGCTATTTGTTGGCTGCATACAGACGCACAACACAAATGCACAGAGCAAACCAGCAACACAGGAATCAACAGCAGAACAGCAAACGCCAACAGCCTTTATATCTTATTGGCAAACCCAGTACACGCCGAACGACCTTACTCACTTTCGTCCTCCACACAGAGAGCGTCGTCTTTGAATTTCCACATAACACGCATTCTCTAATTGCAACAACCAAAGCAAATTCTTAGCCTTTTTGCATTTGCACAATTTTCCACAAAATGCACATAGATTACACACATACCTACATAGGTGTTTTTCTTCTAATTTCTTTAATGTTCTCTTTTAATATTTTTTTTAATAACAGGCTGGAAAGCAACCAAAAAACAAGTAAGGAAAGCTGTCTTCGGCTGTGCCGAAGGCTAAATACCTTTCATGAATAAGCGTCACGATTTTCACTGTTCGATCCCAAGTACGGCCTGTGTGAATTTAACTTTAGCTCATACCGAAATTATCGGAGCTATCGATTATATGGGGACGATGTGTTACATTGGTCCAATCTCATTGATTTTTAACATTGACATTCCACATTCTAAAATAGCAACATTTACGAAATTTCACGTTCCTACCGATATAATTACAGGAGTTATCTACCAAAATCCGTTTATCGGAAGAATCGATTGTATGGGGGCTATGTGAAATATTTATCCCATTTCAATGATTTTCAACATCGATATTTTACATATAAAAATAGCGACGCTTCCAAAATTTCGCGTTCCTATGTGTTTAATTACAGGACTTATAGCCCAAAATCCGCTTATCGGAACAATCGATTGTATGGGAGCTATGTGAAATATTTATGCCATCGCAATGATTTTCAACATCGATATTTCGCATATAAAAATAGCGATATTTCCAAAATTTCACGTTCTTACCTATATAATTACAGGAGTTATCTACCAAAATCCGTTTATCGGAACAATCGATTGTATGGGGGCTATGTGAAATATTTATCCAATCTCGATGATTTTCAACATCGATATTTCACATATAAAAATAGCAATACGTCCAAAATTTTACGTTCCTACGTGTTTAATTACAGGAGTTATAGCCCAAAATCCGTTTATCGGAATAATCGATTGTATGGGAGCTATGTGAAATATTTATCCCATCTCTATGAGTTTCAACATCGATATTTCGCATATAAAAATAGCAATACTTACAAAATTTCACGTTCCTTCCTGTTTAATTACTGGAGTTATAGCCCAAAATCCGTTTATCGGAATAATCGATTGTATGGGAGCTATGTGAAATATTTATCCCATCTCTATGATTTTCAGCATCGATATTTCACATATAAAAATAGCAACACTTATAAAATTTCGCGTTCCTTCGTGTTTAATTACAGGAGTTATAGCCCAAAATCCGTTTATCGGAATAATCGGTTGTATGGGAGCTATATGTTATATTGGTCCGATCTTGCTGGTTCCGACAAATGATTCCTATATTGGAAAATGGTGGCCGCATACCAAATTTCAGCCAAATATCTCAAAAACTGAGGGACTAGTTTGCGTTCAAACAGACAGACAGACAGACAGACAGACAGACAGACAGACGGACAGACGGACAGACGGACATGGCTAAATCAACTCATCTCGTCATCCTGATCATTTCGGTATACTTATTGATGGGTCTATCTCTTCTTCTTCTCATATTTACAAACATCGGACCAAAGTTATAATACCATTTCATGTTCATGAAAGGTATAATAAAAACAGTCAGCGGAGAGGGGAATTAGTTTGAGAAGTGCACAAAGCTCAGGTTGAGCATGATCCAACAGAAATTACTACAACAACAACAGCAACTAAAAACGAATTAAGTTTAAAGAGGTCAAAGTAGAAACATTGCGCAACATGAAGATATCAACAAAGCTGCAGTTAAAAAAAGTTGAACTTTAAAGTAGGAAAATCAACAAAATAAAGATTTTTGAAAGGTAAAGAGAGAGAGAGCGAAACAGCGAGCACAACATAAAGCGCCTTAAACGCTTGAATACAGCAATTTTTACGTTTGTTGCAATGCAAGCGCCAACGCTCTAAAGACACATCTGAAACGGGTTGAACTGTACAAGTTCGGTGATGTGGGTTGCCACCTAATCCTATAACATTTATATACATATCAATTTTTTTTTTATATGGAAAGAGAACACATGTAGAAGAGTTCTAGGAAAGGCGTTCTAACGGTGTAAATCTGATAGTCTGCACAAAATTCCATTCGCGTATTACACGTAATAAATATTTTCTTTTGTACAGGTGGCAACCCCTTTGAAAAAAATATAGAAGTGCTAATTTTCAGGGCAAAAGATTTCAAATTACACGTAAAATTTGGGAAACAAGGATTTTAGTAATAGGAACAAATTAATTTTAAACAGGTGGCAATCCTTTTTGTAGGAAAATGTTCCTTACTGCACATCTAGAGCCTACGGCCCTTAATTTGACAGTACCTGGGTGACCGAGCTTGCTCGGTGCTATCAATTTAGCGCTAAATTTACTTACCCAAAATGATCCCAAAATGACCCTAAAATAATCCAAAAATAATCCTAAAATGATCCCAAAAAGACCCTTAAATGTTCCCAAAATGATCCGAAATTGAACCCAAAACGACCCAAAAATGATCCGAAAATGAACCTAAAATTATTCCAAATTGGTCCAAAAATAATTCCCAAATTACCCCAAAAATACCCTTAAATGCACACTAAACGATCCAAAAAATACACCAAAATGATCCCAAATATATCCTAAAATAATCCCAAAACCACCCCAAAAAGACCCTCAAATGTTCCCAAAGTAACCCAAAAATTATCCCAAAATGATACAAAAATTATCCAAAAATGGCTCCAAAATGAACCGAAAATTACCCAAAATTGTACCAAATTAATCCGAAATTGAACCCAAAATGATCTCAAGCAAGCCCCAAAATTATCCCAAAGTGATGTTCTCAAAATAATCCTAAAATATCAAAATATGATCCCAAAATACAATTACAATACGGTAAAATGGTAACCCTGGCTGGCAACCCTACTTGAAAATATTTTAGCTGGTATGTCGGCGACAATACCTTTACTTTGATACCCAAAACTACCCAAAAATGATCCCAAAATGACCCTAAAATGATCCCAAATTGGTCCAAAAATAATTCACAAATTACCCCAAAAACACCCTTAAATGTACCCTAAACGATTCGAAAATTACCACAAAATTATGCAAAAATGATCCCAAAATAATCCTTGAATAGTCCCTCAGATGTTCCCAAAATAACCCAAAAATTATCCCAAATGATGACGTGGCAACCCCCAAATTGATAGTCTTAGAATCAATCATACTATCTACATAGCAAATTTCATCCAAATCGGTCAAGCGGTTCTCGAGATAGTACCGGATATAGAAATATATTGTGGTAAGGTGGCAACCCTAGGTGGCAACCCTACTTGAAAATATTTTAGTTGGTATCTCGCCGAAAATACCTTTCATATTTTACCCATATTGGCATATCTTGCTCCATAATTAAAAAAAAGGGATAGGTGGCAACCCTGTAAACCGCCCCAAGTGGCAACCCTAAAGTGGGTAGTCTTAGAATCCATCATACTATCTTTGTGCCAAATTTCATCCCAATCGGTCAAGCGGTTCTCGAGACAGTCCGAACATACAAATATACAAAAATACAAATATACAAGATTAACTCGTTTAAATATACCCTTTAATTTGACAATAAAAATATATGTAGCAAAAAATATTTTTAAACAGCTGGCAACAAAAAAAGTTAATAAATTTCCACTTTACAAAATTTTCCAAGGAAATTTTTATTACTTTAGATGTAATTTTGTGTGCTGATTTCATAAATCATTTTACTTTTTTTTTGTAACAGCTCTAGTTTTGAGATATTTACGATTTACCGTTATTTCCACCTAATCATGTATATCTTAGGAACAAATTGAGCAATTCCAAAACGGTTTGAAAAATTTAAAAGCTAATAAAATTTGCTATAAGCAACGCATACAAAACTTTTCGCTAGGCCCTGTCGGTTCGTAGATAATGAACAATCAATACGGTTTTTACCTTTTTTTTGTAAAAATATAAAAAAATGTGTATTTTGTATTTTTTCCAAATATTTTTTTTCTCTTTAAGAAAATTGTTGGATTAGTGCAAATGTTCTTAGGAGTCAAATAAATATAGCCATATAATAAGTACCCTACAAGAACCAATTTTTGTATGTCCGTCAAGTAAGCACTACAACTTTGAAAAAATTAATATTGCTATATGGGATTAATTCCCGTTTTTTAACCGTAAACACACCGTGAAATCCAAAAAATTACCGTTTTTCATTTTTTAAAAAGTCAAGTTAGCACTACCACCCTCGAAAACAATTTAATTCGATTATAAATTTAAAATAAATTGCGCAGATAATTCCCGTTTAATAACCGTAATTAAGTAGTGCTAATGAAAAAAATCTAAACATTTTTTTTCTCGATTTTTTTTAAAAATAACCCCTAGTAATGCTAACTTGACGGTCAAGTTAGCACTACCACCCTCGAAAACAATTTAGTTCGACTCTAAAATTAAAATCAATTGCGCATATAATTCCCGTTTAATAACCGTAATTAAGTAGTGCTAATGAAAAAAATGGAAACATTTTTTTTCTCGAGGGTGGTTAGGGGGTTATTTTTAAAAAAAATCGAGAAAAACTTTTTTTCATTTTTTTCATTAGCACTACTTAATTACGGTTATTAAACGGGAATTATATGCGCAAATGATTTTAATTTTAGAGTCGAACTAAATTGTTTTCGAGGATGGTAGGGCTAACTTGACTGTCAAGTTAGCATTACTAGGGGTTATTTTTAAAAAATCAAAGACGGTAGTTTTTGGATTTCACGGTGTGTTTACGTTTAAAAAGCAGCAACTAACAGCGGAATTTTTTTTTCGTTCCGATACTTCCTTTTCCTTAATCGAGTGTTGGTAATTTCTACTACTATTTTTTTCGTAATAAAATTTGAGAAAAAAAAATTTCGATTTTTTTTCATTAGCATTAGAAAACAATTTTTAATTTTTTTCATTAGCACTACTTAATTACGGTTATTAAACGAGAATTATATGCGCAATTGATTTTAATTTTAGAGTCGAACTAAATTGTTTTCGAGGGTGGTAGTGGTAATTTGACCGTCAAGTTATTTTTAAAAAAAATCGAGAAAAAAATTTTTCGATTTTTTTCATTAGCACTACTTAATTACGGTTATTAAACGGGAATTATCTGCGCAATTGATTTTAATTTTAGAGTCGAATTAAATTGTTTTCGAGGGTGGTAGTGCTACCTTGACTGTCAAGTTAGCATTACTAGGGGTTCTTTTTAAAAAATGAAAAACGGTAATTTTTTGGATTTCACGGTGTGTTTACGGTTAAAAAACGGGAATTATGCCCATATCATCATCATCATTTATTGGCGCTTAACCGCCTAAGCGATTTTGGCCGTCGCCTATCAAAGCACGCCAGTCATTCCTTTTTAGCGATAACTGACGCCAATTGGAAACCCCAAGGGAGTTCAAGTCATCCTCCACCTGTTGTTTCCATCTCAGTCGAGGCCTCCCCCTTCCTCTGCTGCCGAATTCGGGTGACGATTGGAAAACCTTCTGGGCTGGAGCTTCTTTGTCCATTCGCATGACGTGACCCAGCCAGCGGAGCCTTTGGGCTTTAATTCGCTGGACTATGGTCAGAAGATTTATGGTCCTTCCCGTGATGCCGACGGCGAGTATCGAAGGAGATTTGACGATGAGCTGTACGAGCTTTACGCAGATCTGACCATAGTCCAGCGAATTAAAGCCCAAAGGCTCCGCTGGCTGGGTCACGTCATGCGAATGGACAAAGAAGCTCCAGCCCAGAAGGTTTTCCAATCGTCACCCGAATTCGGCAGCAGAGGAAGGGGGAGGCCTCGACTGAGATGGAAACAACAGGTGGAGGATGACTTGAACTCCCTTGGGGTTTCCAATTGGCGTCAGTTATCGCTAAAAAGGAATGACTGGCGTGCTTTGATAGGCGACGGCCAAAATCGCTTAGGCGGTTAAGCGCCAATAAATGATGATGATGATGGTCAGATCTGCGTAAAGCTCGTACAGCTCATCGTTAAATCTCCTTCGATACTCGCCGTCGGCATCACGGGAAGGACCATAAATCTTCCGGAGAACTTTTCTCTCAAATACTCCAAGGGCCATCTCATCTTCTCTTGACATTGTCCATGAATCTGAGCCATACATCAGGACAGGTATGATGAGAGACTTATAGAGCGCGATCTTTGTTCTTCGAGAGAGGACTTTACTTCTCAATTGCCTACTCAGTCCAAAGTAGCACTTGTTCGCAAGAGTGATTCTCCGTTGGATTTCTAGACTGATATTATTTTCGGTGTTAATGCTGGTTCCCAAATAGACGAAGTCCCTCACAGTTTCAAATTTGTAACTATCAACAGTGACGTGGCTGCCAAGGCGCAGGTGCGCCGATTCTTTCTTTGATGACAGCAAATACTTCGTCTTGTCCTCGTTGACCGCAAGACCCACTTTTTTCGCTTCTTTATCCTGTCCAGAGAAGGCAGCGCTTACGGCGCGGTTGTTAAGGCCAATGATATCAATATCATCGGCATACGCCAGCAATTGCACGCTCTTGTAAAAGATTGTACCATTGCGGTTTAGCTCTGCTGCTCGAATTATCTTCTCCAGCATCAGGTTGAAGAAATCGCACGAAAGGGAGTCGCCCTGTCTGAAGCCTCGTTTGGTTTCAAATGGCTCAGAGAGGTCCTTCCCGACTCTGACGGAGCTGTTAGTATTGCTCAACGTCATTTGGCAAAGCCGTATAAGCTTTGCAGGGAAGTCAAATTCAGACATGGCGGCATACAGGCAACTCCTTTTTGCGCTGTCAAAAGCGGCTTTGAAATCGACAAAGAGATGGTGTGTGTCGATTCTTTTATCATGGGTCTTCTCCAGGATTTGGCGTATCGTGAAAATCTGGTCGATGGTAGACTTACCAGGTCTAAAGCCACACTGATAAGGTCCAATCAGCTTGTCTACGATGGGCTTCAGTCTTTCACACAATACGCTAGAAAGAACCTTATACGCGATATTAAGAAGGCTGATTCCGCGGTAGTTGGTGCGGTTAGCGGGATCGCCTTTCTTGTGGATTGGGCAGAGCACACTTAAATTCCAATCTGGAGGCATGCACTCGTCTGACCATATTCTGCATAAGAGCTGATGCATGCTTTTTACCAGCTCTTCGCCTCCGTGTTTGAACAGCTCGGCGGGTAGTCCGTCTTTTCCAGGCGCTTTGTTGTTTTTCAGCCGGGATATAGCTATCCTCACTTCATCATAGTCAGGTGGTGGGACGACTTTTCCATCGTCAGGGATTGGGGTATCGGGTTCGACGTCTCCCTCGCAATTTAGCAGTGAGGAGAAGTGCTCCCTCCATAATTTAAGTATTATGCCCATATAGCAATATTAATTTTTTCAAAGTTGTAGTGCTAACTTGACGGACATAATTTTTGTAATAATTTAACACCTATACGAAAACTAAAAACTAGAGCTGTTGGAAAGAAACAAATAATTTTTTCGTAATATTCACCCTTAAATTGACTTGAAACGACTAAAAATAGTCTGGCAAATTTTTCACTGTTGACCAGTATAATCTACAGGCTGGGCCCTTTCATTTGGCACTTTAACTTTAAAAATCAAACAAAATATACCGGACAAATTAATTTTCGAGCAAAACTCTTAAAAAAAATTGCGCCTTCCTGCACATCTACAAGCCGAGTCCTTTTGCTTCGCATTTCAAAGATAAAGATCAATCAAAAAATTACTATTTTTTAACAGGTGGCAGCCCCTTTCAGAAAAAAAATTTACCTTCAAGCACATCTATAGACAAAGCCCTTTCATTTTACACCTTCACTTGAAAAAGATAAAACCTCAAAGAAAAAAAATTATTTTATACAGGTGGCTACTAGGGATGTCAATTTTTCGGGTTTTGGCCATCCCGGGATTTTCGGGATATGATTTTACAAATCCCGGGATTAAGGTACTCGTTATTTCTAACAGGTTTGGTTGAAAAAGACTGGAGAAATAGTTTGAGAAACTGTCAACTAAGTTGAATTTTGTGAAGTGAGCCACTTTTTTCGAAGTTGTACTATCTTTCTGAAATTTTTTTGCATAGTTCACAACAAAAAAAAAAATTTGGGCCAGTTTTTCGAAATTCGAATTATTTTCAAAGTTATAGCTATCAACACTTTTCGAAATTCCTCACTTTTTGATGATTTTCTCACGATTGGTCAACCCGATTTTGAAAATTTTTTAAATATTTACAAAAGATGGTATCTTCTACCAAAAAATTTTTTTTGCAAACATTATTCGCAATTTTTAACTTCTCCATCGTGGTCAGATGGCGCTTTTGTATGATGTTGTTGGGCATTCCAAAAATTTTTTTGCCACTTTAACGGGCGGGAGTTATTTACATTTTTTTACAGACTACACCTTTTTCAACTGTATTTGAGAAAAGGTCAAATGTATTTGAGAAACGGGCAAATCTATTTGAGAAATGGGTAAATGTATTTGAGAAAAGGAAAATGTATTTTAGAAAGTGGAAAATGTGTTTGAGAAACGGTTAAATGTATTTGAGAAAAGGAAAATGTATTTGAGAAAAGGGAAAATTTATTTGAGAAATGGGCAATTGTATTTCAGAAAAACTTGAAAATATACTAAAAAAAACTGTGTACTTCAATACATCAAAATTATATGTATATTGAATTACACCGTTTTTTAAATATTTTTTAGCTTTTCTTAAATACATTTGCCCATTTATCAAATACATTTTCCCTTTTCTCAAATACATTTTCCCTTTCTCAAATACATTTACCCATTTCTCATATAAATTTCCCCATTTCTCAAATACATTTTCACTTTTCTCAAATACATTTTACTTTTCTCAAATAGATTTGCGCGTTTCTCAAATACATGTGACCTTTTCTCAAATACAGCTGGAAAAGGTGTAGTCAATTTTTTATGAAAATTTTTTTTTCTCTACGTACTGTGTACTATGAAGGTATAAAATGTAAATAACTTCCGCTCCCTTAGAGTGCCAAAAAATGTTTTTTGCTAACCGTTACTAATGGAATGCCCAACATCATACAAAAGCGCCATCTGACCACGATGAGAAGTTGAAAATTGCGAAAAATGTTTGCAAAAAAATTTTTTTTCCAAAAATTTTAATCGTTGTTTGGTAGAAGATGCCATCTTTGATATATATTTAAAAAATTAGCAAAATCGGTTTGCCCAATCATGACAAAATGATCAAAAAGTGAGGAATTTCGAAAAGTGTTGATAGCTATAACTTTGAAAATAATTCGAATTTCGAAAAATTGTTATATATGTATTTTTGTTTAATCGTTGTAAGCCATACTACCAACTTTCATTAAAATACATGGCCGTCGAAAAAATTGTAGGTGGCTCAGTTCACAAAATTCAAGTCTATAAAGACCGAACCGATTTTCCTTGCATAGGTAGTAAATTTTTGTAATCCTAGTCCGTAAAATACTTAAAAAATTCCATGTTTAAGGGTGGACTACGCAGAAGGACTAGGCCGTGGAGGTAGCCAAGGGTATACCACACACCCGGACTTGGCATGGCGTAGCCCAGGGTTATTTTTTATAAGCGAAGCACAAAGGTGTTCTGTACAGAATAACTGTGGTTCGTTGAATGCATCAATTTTGTTTGCTTCGTAGTGTTGCTTGGCCCAACTCGAAATGCTCATCTCCACCTCATCTATTTTTTGATGCCGCACCTTCCAACTTATTGTGTGGAATTTATTTGCGTTTGAGTTGGGCGCCGCTGCCAACAACGATCCACTCTGCAAATAAAACAAAATACAGTTGTTGTTGCCCCAACATAAATTTCGCAAGCGGGGCATTGTGGACAGGGTTGTGATAATTGGACTTTTCCTACCAAAACTGGTAGGAAATTTTCCGTTTGGTAGGTTGGACGGAACATTTCAATTTTGGTAGGTTTTCACCTTCGTTGAAGTAACATCACTGATTTGCTGAATTTTGTCACTTTGCGATAGCACTGTGGGGAAAAACTTTTGACGTTTTCTCTTTCTCACTGTTTGCTAATGTGCAATTGGAGTTTGTTCTTATACATTCAAACATGTATTGCGCCAAAAGCACCTGTAACTATTCGCTATGAAAGTTTCTTTTTAGCAGAGTTTGGTGTTTTTGCTCAGTCAGTGGAAATATTTTATTAGATTTTGAATAATAACAAAAACGAAAATGGATAGGTAAGTTATTAGCATGCTTTACTAATAGATTTATTTTAATATCTATTATATATAAATGCGCAAACATAACTGGTTTCTCCCTTTTTTGCAATAACCACAATTCTAAGGTATATAAAATTTGGTATGTATTGATATGTCTCGCCGAGCAGGGTGTCCGACAACAAACCAAAAATTAAAAAAAATTAATTATAATATGATTTGAAAATCACACCACTACAAGTGCTATACACACATTCGCTTTATAGAGCCGCTGTTATGGGTGTAGGTAGGTATGACCACTTGCATTGTTGTGTTTGCATTCATTGCAGTAGGGTGAGTTGTTTTGTTGGCAGCAATAAGATAACATGAGCCAGCGCGTCAACTTTATTGAGCTTAGGTACAAACAGTGTTTACAAAAACAAAATCTGTGCGTGGGGATTCAGAGAAGCAAATGCTTTTGAAAAAAAGCACAAATAAGCTAGATCATGCACAAGGCCCTTCTTGGCTACACTTAGTGAAATAAAAATAGAAAAGTGGTTGAAAGTAAAAAAATAAAATTTGTTGGAAATGAAAGGAAAGGGAATAATGTAAAATAAATAAAAATGAAACAAAATGAAATAAATAAAATTATTAAATTAAGAAAATAATAGGAAAGGAAAGGGATGGATAAAAGGAAAATAAAGGTAAGTTAAAGAAAGGAACCGAAAATATGACAGAAAAATCAAAGGGAAAGGAAAGGAATGGAAAAGAAAAAATGAAGGGAAGAAAGGAAATGTAATGTAGGTAAAGCAGTGGAAAAGAGAAGCAAAAGGAGAAAGGCTAAGAAAGGAAAGAAGAAAAAAAAGAAGGGAAAGAGAATGTAGCGAGGTAGAAGGTATGGAAAATAAATGAAAATAAAATAAAGGAAAGAAAGGTAATGAAAAGCTAAAAAAAAATAAGTTAAGGAAATGAATGAAAGAAAAAGGAAAGCAAAGGAGTTGCGGAAAGGAACAAAAGAAAATAAGGAAACGGTAGGAAAGGAAAGGTAAGAAAAGGAATGGTAAGGAAACGAAATGACAGGAAGAGAAATTTAAGAAAAAAAGTGAAAGAAAATAAAGGTAAGAAAAAATAAAAGAAAAGAAATGAAATGAAAAAAAAAAATGAGTAAAATGAAAGGAAACTAAAGCAACGGAAACGAAAAGAAAGGAAAGAAAAAGAAAATAAAAGGAAAAAAGGAATGTAATGTAAATGGAAAGAAGGATCAGGTAAGAATATAAAAGAAACGAAAAGAAAGAAAAATAAAAGAAAAGAATAGAGAAGAACAGAAAATAAATAAAGAAAGAAGGGAAATAAAATGAAATGAAAGAAGAGAAAAGGAAAGAAAAGGAATGAAGAGAAAAGAAAAAGAACTGAGAAGATAAAGCAAATGAATGCTAAGGAAAGGAACGGAAAGAAATACGTATGAAGACGACCTAAGAAGAATAAATAATTATCAACATTGAAACTATATTACTGAATGGTGTAAAGAGGGAGGAAAAGGCAAAATGAATAGGAATGTATAGAAACCAAAAATATACAAAATATGGAAAAGAAAGGAAAATTTAAGAAATAGCAAAAAGGTAGGAAAATAAAATAAGGTTTTGTGGTTGAATTTCAACCACTGGGCGAACTCTAGTATACATAAATGCGTATGCAATGATTTCATACAACTAGATTTGTCATCAAGAGGCATACGCTTCCAGAACCTGAAATTGCTGAAATCAACAACAACGACGCGGAAACTTCTGGGTGAGTATTGCCAATATATGTATGGTTAAACACAAATCTAAGCTGAGTAAACTGCAATATTAATTAATATATGCATTTTTAGAGAACTCAAAAAGGAAAGTGACAAACGCAAATTTCGAGTCGAATGGCTGCAAACATTTAAATGGCTACGCGAACAAGATGGTTCGGCCTTTTGTATAGCTTGCTCAAAGCAAATATTTAGCCACTGTAGTCACCTGAAGGCGCATGAAAAGACTGCATTGCACATACAAAATGTGGAATCAAAGAAAAACCAAATTGTATTGGAAACATTATTTAATGCCGAACAGCGAAATCAACAGCAGCAAGTAAAATATGCAGAAATGAACATGGTTATGTTCTGCATAACACACAATCTACCATTTTCGTTAATGGACAGCCTTCCTGGACTGTTAGTAGAGTGTTGCCCGGATTCTGAAATTGCCAAAAGGGTTAAATGTGCTAGAACAAAAGCGGTACAAGTGATGGACTACATTTCGAAGCAGGCAAGTCAGCAAATTTTTTTCAGTTTTGAGACAAAAGAAGTTCTCGTTAATAGTTGATGAAACCACAGATGTTTCAAATACTAAAAGCTTAGTATTAGTTGCACGATATGTTGATAGTACTTGCAATGTACTCGATCGTTTTATTGGCTTGTTGGAACTTAAAAAAGCAGATGCAGTATCCATATTTAGTATTATTAAGGAGTTTTTTAATATAAATTGTATCCCATTGAAAAACATAATTGGTTTAGCAACCGATGGTGCGAGCGTTATGTGTGGCAAATTTGGTGGCCTTAAAGCATTGTTAAGTGTCGAAGTTGACTTGTTTTATATGAAGTGTACATGCCATTCCCTACATTTATGTTCATCGTATGCTTGTAAACATTTACCCAAACATGTAGAGTTGCTATGTAGAAATATATACAATTTTTTTTCTCACAGCCCAAAACGTATAAACGATTTTAAAGAATTTCAAGAATATTGCTCTGTAAAGCCCCACAAAATGTTAGGAATTTGCCAAACTAGATGGCTTTCATTGGAAGCCGTAATTTTAAGAATAGTTGAGCAATGGGACTCTCTGAAATTATATTTCATGTCATGCACTATCGAAATAAATGGCGTAAAATCTGCTGAGTTGGCTGAAGAAATGAGTTTTAAAATGAAAGCGTATTTCCTGTTTTTATCATACATATTGCCCATAGTCAATAAACTTAATAAGGAGTTTCAGTCACAAAGCTCCCGTTTGCCGTTTTTTTATTCAAGTATCAGAACAAACTATCTATTGATTTTAAGTAATTTTGTTAAAAAAGAGATTATCCACGATACTATTTATATTAACTATAAAGACACATATTACCACCTTGAAACTCCAACAGTGTTTATTGGAATTAAATCTGAAATGTATATAACAAATCGTTTAAAGATACGACAATTTTACATTGAATTTTTGGATCAATTAAATTTGAGATTTGATTTCCATCGAAGTTATCTTAAACTTTTACAAATAATTACGCCAGCTAAAGTACTTAGCATGCCTTTAATTTTAGAATTTCCCAACCTCGCTGAAGACGATTATGATATTATAGACACACAGTGGAGACTGCTAAGGTTAACCGAACATAATTTGTCGGCAGATTTAGATATCGACACTTTTTGGAGAAAAATTAGCATGATAAAAAACGCGCTTAATGAAAATTGCTTTTGTGAACTTACAAAATTTATTTTCAATTTGCTTACGCTTCCACATAGCTCTGCTGCAGCGGAGCGCAAATTTTCATCACTTTCCTTAATTAAAACCAAACTAAGAAACAGGTTGGAAATATATACCATAAATGACATAATGCTGTGTAAAGAATTAATAAACAAAAACAATGACCCGCACTATGTATGGTCAAGTAAAAAAGATCTAAAAGTCAATTTAAATATTTAATATACCTACTTTGTTATAGAATTAATATTTTGATCTCTTTTAGCTACATGAGTACCTTTAACTTTGTGCAACCTTTGAAAGGTTTTGGAGTGTCGGTTTGGTCGGACAAAAATGTTCCTAGTGGCAACCCTGATTGTGGAGCGCTAATAGTTTTTGCTAGTCTACAGTTGCGACTGCACCGGGCGGGGATGATGTAAGGTGAATACTATTTATTTAAGTTTGTGGAAATTCGTTCGATGCTTTACAGCGCGCTAAGCAATAAGTTGTTGGCGCAGAGAGCTCAGCAACTTTCAAACGACGATTTTTCATTTTAGTATTGTCTGTCCGTCTATTGCCTGCCAACCTTCCAGCTTCCTCAACACAGTATTTATTATTGTTGTTTTGTTTACTTGCCTTTGTTTTTTTCAGGTTCTCAGTTTGATTTTCCAGCTACTTTTACTACAAAGTTCAGCTCTAAGAATTTAAAAGCTTACAAAGTGATTCGAAAATTAATTTTAACACATACTCACACTCACTTATGCATGTATGTACTTCATAAGACACAAGGAAGTGCCTAAGTACTTACTAAGTTATTGCAAACTGTGCAGACTGAACTCAAGATGAATTCTGAGAGAATAAAAAGTGAAGCTAATAACTAAAATACAGTTAAGTCAGTAAAAGAGGTAAGAGTAGTAGAAATAATTGAAGGTATTAATATCTGAGATGTTCTTTCTTTTCTTTAATAAATGAGGTGACTTTTTTTTGACAGTCACCATAACTACAAGAGGCTTGGGGTTTCACGAAGAGACTTTGAAGCATTGGTCGGCGATTATTTTCCTGGAAGTCGCACACTTTAAGCCTGCTCTCGGGTCCGTCCACTGCTTTGGAGCCCGAAAAATACCATTTCACTAAGTGTTGACCAACATTCATTTCATATCATTATTGAGTCCCATCCTCGAATCTAGATTTCATTTCATATCTTCCTTAAGTCCCATCCTCGAATCTAGAGATATATTTGTTTTATGTACAAAAGATTTTATCAAATTGATTCTATTTCACGGTAATACTAATTCTAGCTCAATACCCAAGCAATACTTTCGGTTGTCCAATTTTACATGGTGATGTCAGCAGCTGTGGCAAATTGTCTCAGAGTGCATTATGTGGCAACTTGTTCTCACCCCGTTCCATTCGGATAGTCCAAAGGTAGCTTCGGACAGTCCTAACGTAGCTTCGCTTTTGTTTAGCTTAGTTCGAGTGGTTGAAGAGTGATTATCGATACTTCAACTACTTAAAAGCCATTAGCCAGGCGACTTCACATATTTTTGAAGTTAACTTCTTAGGCGGCGATATGAAGTTTTGATTGAGAGTAAAATTTGAGAAAATGGATGACGATGAAACGGAAGTTATGGCACGGAAATAGAAATTGTAGCCGACTTTCAGGCGTAGGAGTTTTTCTTATATGTATCTCGGGAACCGCTCAACCGATTTGGATAAAATTTGACATTATGTATGATAGTATGATTCATTCTGAGATTATATGCGTGGGTGTTGCCACTTGGGGCAGTTCACAGGGTTGCCACTTATATCATTTTTTTTTTAATATTGAGCAAGATATGCCAATATTGGTATCAAATGAAAGGTATTTTCGACCGTATTCCAAATATGTAAATCTCAAGCAGGGTTACCACCTAGGGTTGCCACCTAACCGCATTTTATTTATTTTTCTTTATATATCGGGAACCGCTCGACCGATTTGGATAAAGTTTGGTATTATAGATAGTATGATTCATTCTACGATTATATGCATGGGTGTTGCCACTTGGGGCGGTTCACAGGGTTGCCACCTAACTCAATTTTTTTAAAATATTGAGCAAGATATGCCAATATTGGTATCAAATGAAAGCAGGGTTACCATCTAGGGTAGCCTAACCGCATTTTTTTATTTTTATTAGTATCTCGGGAACCGCTTGACCGATGTGGATAAAATATGGTATTATAGATAGTATGATTCATTCTTAGATTATATGCGTGGGTGTTGCCACTTGGGGCGGTTCACGGGGTTGCCAAATGTTTAAATATTGAGCAAGATATGCCAATATGGGTATCAAATAAAAGGTATTTACGACCGTATTCCAATTATGGAAATCTCAAGCAGGGTTGCCACCTAACCGCATTTTATTTATTTTTCTCTATATCTCGGGAACCGCTTGACCGATTTGGATAAAGTTTCGCATTATAGATAGTATGATTCATTCTAAGATTATATGCGTGGGTGTTTCCATTTAATTTTTTTTTAAATATTGAGTAATATATGCCAATATGGGTATCAAATGAAAGGTATTTTCGGTCGCATTTCAAATATGACAATTTCTAGCAGGGTTGCCAGCTAGGGTTGCCCCCAAACCGTATTTTATTTATTTTTCCTTATATCTCGGGAACCGCTTTGCCGTTTTGTATTAAATTTGGCATTATTGGTAGTATGATTCATTCTAAGACTACATATGTACATGGCGGTTGCCACTTGGAGCGGTTCAAAGGGTTGAACCGCTTTGCCGTTTTGTATTAAATTTGGCATTATTGGTAGTATGATTCATTCTAAGACTATATATGTACATGGCGGTTGCCACTTGGGGCGGTTCAAAGGGTTGCCACCTATCTTTTTTTGTTTTTTCTTAATATTGAGCAAGATATGCGTATATGGGTATCAAATGAAAGATATTTGCGACCGTGTTCCAAATATTTAAATTTCAAGCAGGCTTGTCACCTAGTATTCCTATCTTTCTTGGTACAACTCTCTTTCCTATCTCCCTCCCTTTTGCTCTTCATTTCCCTCTTTCCTTCTACCACGCTCCTCTTCCTCTATATCCCATTCGTATTGGCCCCTGTTAATTTAGGCCTAATTCTACCCATGTACCAAGTTTTAAGGAAAACGCAGCATATATAAGATATTTTCGAATGGATCGTTTCCCTGGTCCACTTCCCGGAAGTAAGATATAGTGAATCTAAACGAATACATCTTATTCATATTTCGTGATTTCTGAACTTAAGAAGTTAACTTCTTTTACGTGTACTGGCTACACGCGGTTTTTTTTCTACAAACCGCTTTTCTTCATTTGTCGCTTACAACGTTATTTGGGGCGAACCTTCAAATAAACTTCAAAGTTTTTTTTGATTCTGTTTGCAGCCTTTTATTTAGGCTTTTCTGAAGCTTTGCTGTTGTGACACTTTTCAGGTACATTTTTTTAATCATTCAGACAGTTTTTCGGAACATTTTTGGAGCCTTTTACTGATGATTTTTTTGAGTAGTTTTTTCCTTCATTTTATGGGTTTTTTATTTTTGTTTGTTCTTCATGCTTCTCTGAAGCTTTCTTGAATCTATTGAGGCACATATTTTCCTCCTTTTTCATTGTTCTTAAAATCTTTTTGGACTTTTTTTTTAGGTATTTTACTGACGATTTTTCGGAACCTTTTTTCAGCATTTTCATGGTTTTTGGAGCTTTTTGATTATATTTTTCTGAAGCTTTTTGGAGTGACAAATTGGCTTGAAAATTACAGAACAGTTTTCTGCCTAAATTTTACAGTTTAGTCTTTGGATAAGTCCGCTCGACATAGGCTATAGTTTCCCGCTAGGCGGCGCTGAAGTCACCAAATTTACAAAATCAATATTTATCCTCCAATCTTGTTCGTTTCGGACATGAAAAAAAAACCTGCTAGCTAGCGCTGGAGTCAAGATATTCAAAATGCAGTATTTATGGTCTGTTTTTGTAAGTTTTTAGACAAAGTCGAGTGGACAATACGCAGAGGAAGCCTTATTATCACCTGCTTCGACCTGTCAAGAAACTTACGGGTATTGAGATAAAATCAGATACTATGAGTTTTAAATTTGGTGGAAATTCGACAAACCTTAATTCTGCCGAATTTACAAAATCTTGTCAGCCAACATACACGTGTAACTGTGGTTTTATCATAATCCCAGTGGAGAATTCATTACCCTTCACAAAACTTTAATGAACCATTTGTACCAAATGAAAAAAAAAACAATTCTTATTTTGTGTATGAATTTTGATTGCTTTTTAGGCATACATCCAAGCATGAATTATAACTGAATCCGTTAGTACAACAAATAATGGCAAATACACGAGCCCACAGAGAGCCAAAACCCGTTTGCGCGTTTGTCACGCAGCAGAAGCCGTGGCCAAAGTCCAAGCACTGTTGAAAGCACCAAACAGCACCAGCAGCAGCCGAAACACAGCAGTCTCAATTAAGTTTTTAATTAACTCAAGCAATTTGCCAGCAATTTCATGATAATTCAACTGTCCAATTGGTTGTAAAAAAATTTAAAGCACAAACAAAAATAAAGACAAAATTAACCAAAAAAAAGGAAAAAGAAAAAACAAATTGCAAAAAATGTGAAACAAATAAAAAAATAATGCAAAAAAACGGTGAATAAAATTTTTAAAATTACAAACAATTTATTTCCTCATGTTACTTGTACTACACGCGCATGATTCCAATATTTTATTTAATTTTCTTGTTTTTCAAATTTCGCTTTACAGCCAGACCAATTCTGTTTTTAGGCGCGCACAGTTAGGCCGAGCTTTTATTACAGTGCAAATGTACAGCAGATGCACAGCCGGAGATACATACATACATACATATGTACCTTATTCACGTATGTATTCGCACACAGCAAAAATTTCACCGAAATTACTCAAATGCCACAAATCTCATAAATTCTTCAATCATGCTGGCAGCAGCAGGCAGACACGACAGCGCAGCGGAGTGAGTGAACGCGCTGGGCGCACAGTATGCCAAAAAGTGCACAACACCGCAATCAAAAAAAAAAAGTTACACCAAGAAAACATCAAATAAAGAAAAACACGCGACAGCTTGTACATTGAACAATAACATGAATTAAGAATAATGGGAAATATTGGTTACACTTAATGGCACTGAAAAGGAAACGACAAGGTGGAGTGTGAAGTGAAAAACGGTTGAGAACACTTGATGAATAATAAATAGAAAGCTGAAAGAATCAACTCAGCCTCAAATCTTTAAGTTGTGTGGCAAAAAAAAGGGATTTTATTTAACGTAGATACTCCCTCGTGAAGGGTGGATACCTTGCCGCGGTACGAGGGCTTAAGTCGATAGCCACAGGGCTACGCTGCCCTTGTGATCATAGCTCCGTACGGCACTTCATCACGAGAGCAGCCTAGCCTCTCTGGCGCGACGACAAAGATCTTCCCCCTCCCAATCCAGGGTGTTATGCGACCACGTGCCCATTGGACGTTTGCAGCCGGGAGGCAAATCGTGGCTGTATTTGAACGGAGCCTCTCTGATACCGGGTCGCCTCAGAGAGTATTCATGGCCTTACCGCGGTACGGGGCTCTGCCGCGGCGGACGACACATTTTCCCCTACTCTTCCCTTGACCCTGGCCTTGTCCGGCGATGGGTCGTACGAACATGATGAACTCAAATAACGCAAATAAAAACGAAAAACCCAAAAAGCAAACAACGCCAAATTTCACTCCTCAGCAAAGGAGAGCTATGGAGGAGCAGGCGAGAAAGCAACAACAACGCCGGAGGACAACCTCCGTTCCACAATCAAGGGGGGGATCGACAGCGATGGCAACTACGAGTCGGTCAACCAACCCTCTATCGAGTAAGATTGACTTGATGGGAGCTAGCACCAGTGCGGTTGCCAACGCAGCTAAGCGGACAACGGCGGATGCTAAACTCCCATCAACCTCTGATATGAAAACCAGTATCTTTACGTCTGTGGCAGCGGTCTCACGACCTGGCCTCGGAGTTTCGAAGGGGAAGGAAGCTGCAACTGAGATTTCGGCAAGGGGAGCGACCGCGATGGCAACTACGGGTCCGCACTCCCGGGAGACATCTCCCCGCCGCTTCACATACCACGAGAAAAGATTGGCTGCAAAGATCCTGAAGAGGTATGAAGGGGTACCGCAGGAGTCGCTGTCGCCGAATTCCAGTAAATCGGTAGAGCTAGCGAAAGCTGTGATACCGGATTTCCAAAAATCTTACATGCCAAAGAGGTTAAAAGTTAACCCTTTCAAGCGCCAGAGATCGGACCTGGAGTTAAATCCCCCTCCCAAGCGGCATCAGAATACCTCTGGAGCGGGCAAACTAAGCTTTGCTGAAGTAACCAAGGACAGGATCCTTATAGGCGTCCTTGACCGAGGCAATGACCGTCTAGCCATCCCCAAGGAACGGTGGCGTTACGTGCGAAATGAACTCGGCAACATTCTTCTCAACGTTGCTCCGGAGTTTCCGGGTAGTTCGGCGCGAGTAACGGATGCGGGCTGGCACCAGGGTCAGATCAAATTACTCGCATGCGAGGATGCAAAAACCGTAGCACTGTATAAGGCAGCAGCTGCTAAACTGGGTGAAGTCTACAAGGGCGCAAAGATAGAGGTCGTCGACTGGAAGGACATTCCAGCTCGTCCAAGGGCAAGGGCGTGGATTCCGGCCATCCCTGACGAACCCGACAGAATTCTCGGGATGCTACGGCTAATGAATCCGTCTCTCCCAACGCATGACTGGAGTGTTAATCTGGTCGGGGATGCGGTGGGGCCCGACAGACAGGTGGCGTTCACCATGAATAAAGAGTCAATCGAGCCCCTCAAAAGGTGCAATGGCCTAGTACACTACAGCGTAGGCCAGATCGTTATCCACGTATATCGTGGTGACGCTCAGCGCGCTACCTTCTCGGCTGCTCCGGGGGAACCGGAAAACGAATTACCAGAAGAGGAAGCGGAGGATTCCGATGCGGAAAGCATGTTATCCGCCACGTCCCTTGCCGATAGTGCTGTGAACAACTCGGAGATGGAGGACAGCCTACAGGACGAGGAAGTCCTCGACGTCACGGTGGTAGCAGCCAACGCTGAGCGATTAACATCTAACGCTACAAGCAGCAGGACTCCTGCAACGCCATATCGGGCAGTTAATCGGAACAACTCGTCGTTGATAGGCAACCTCCGGGATGGGACAAACCTCGACGACATGGGGACGGCAGGGAAGTCTGTGCGCTCTCATGTTGGTGGTGCTTCAGATTAATCTGCACAAATCTAAAGTGGCTTCGGCTGCTTTAAGTAGTCGTCTTTCTAAAGGCGACGTGGATGTGGTCCTCATCCAAGAACCCTGGGTCAATAGCTCGAGAATCTGCGGATTGGGGACTAAGGGCTTCAAGCTCATTCGAGCCAGCGAGGAGAGCAAAGTCAGAACGTGTATTTTGGTCAAGTCTGAGTTGAACTCCTTTCTCCTACCTAACTACACCAATGGTGATATTACCGCTATCAGTCTAACGGTCGACAGCACCCGCCTGACGGTTGCGTCGGTCTATATGCCCTACGACGCCGAAGAACCCCCACCACAAACGGAGGTGAAAGACCTGGTGTCAAATTTCTGCACGGGTAATCTTATTATTGGAGCGGACGCTAATGCTCACCATGTCCAATGGGGGAGTTCCGATATCAATGCCAGGGGCGAGTCTCTGTTTGATTACCTCTTAACAACCAACCTGGTAATTTGCAACGTGGGTAATGAGCCTACTTTTATCACTAAGACCCGTAGGGAGGTCATAGACCTCACTATCTGTAGTGAAGGCGCTTATGGGTGGGTCAGAAAATGGCGGGTTCTGGAAGAACATTCATTCTCCGACCACCGTTACATAGAAATGGTTTTAGACTTTATTGTAGAACAACCAATCATGAAGCGCAATCCACGTAACACAAATTGGCAGTTACACAATGAAATATTAGGCAGAGACCTCCCAGTACTGCCCTCACAAGCCCCCTCATCAGTAGAGGAGCTGGAGGATCTTGTTACTACATTTACATCGGCGCTCTCAAATGCTCTAGGACAGGCTTGTCCAGTGCCAAAACCACGCGGTAAACACAGGCCACATTGGTGGTCCTACGATTTGGACTCGCTCCGAATATCATGCCGGAAACAATTTAACAAGGCCAAGAGCTTCGGCTGTGAGCCTCATTGGCACGAATATAAAGCTAAACTAAGGGCCTACAAAAAAGCTCTGAGACAGGCGAAGAGAACCTCGTGGAGAAATTTCTGCACTGGCGTCGAAAAGGTCGACGACACAGCGAGACTTAGACGAGTCCTCTCGAAAAGTCAAACAACCATCAGCTATCTGCGAAAACCTGACGGATCCTGGACCAGCACGGAAGAGGAAACCCTTGAGCTGCTCTTGAATACACATTTTCCGGGGAATCTGCATGATGCACCACTAGCACCTGCAACAAACCTGGCAGTAAATATACCCGTCACTGAGGAAAGAGTAAGGTGGGCAATTAAAAGCTTTGAACCGTATAAGGCTGCCGGGCCGGACGGGATTATCCCCGCGCAACTTATAAACACGTTGGAGACATCAGCTAAATGGCTGGTATTTCTCTTCACAGCCTGCCTGGCTCTCAACCACATTCCGGGCTCCTGGAGAAGCGCCACGGTAGTGTTTATCCCTAAGGCTGGGAAGGCATCCCACTACGAGCCAAAAGACTACAGACCGATCAGTCTCTCGTCCTTTGTACTCAAAACCTTTGAGAGGATACTAAGCGACTACCTCTCAACGACTATTGATAGCAACCTTATTTCTAGCTATCAGCATGCATACACCAAGGGTAAATCAACAGAAACCGCTCTGCACAGCCTAGTATCGGTCATTGAGAAATCGCTGTGTGAAAAGGACTACTGTCTCGTGGCCTTCCTAGACATTAAGGGGGCTTTCAACAATATAAGCCCGGAGGCTATCAACTCCGCTCTAACTAATCTGGGCGTAGATAGACCTCTAACTGGTTTAGGTTAGGGTTAGGTCCAAGTGGCTGCCGCAGAGGCACACTTAGGCCAGTTTTGAAAGGCCCGTTGTGATACCACCAACAAAAGGAAAGTCAGTCCCGGGACCCAGCCATATGGAAAATCCCTGAGTAGTTGGGATTTTCCACATAGCAGAATCCCGGGACTGACACTCCTAAACCGACACCGTTACTCCTCCTCGAACCACTTAGATGACTTTATGAAGCCCATCAAGTCCTTTATGTCCAGTTCCGCGATCTGGCTTAGGCTATCCAGGAACGGAACTCCCAAAAAGCGCGTTCTCGCGCCGCTTAAAGCCGGACAGTTGCAGATGAGGTGATCCACTGTTTCCTCCTCATCATCATCTTTGCAACTCCTGCAGCATCGTCGGTAGGGCACACCTAGCCTTTCTGCATGCCTACCAATGAGGCAGTGACCGGTTAATACCCCTATCAATATGCAGATTTCCCTCCTAGTTAGGGCATAAATGCGTCTAGACCTTTTAAGATCCCATTTTGGCCAGGTTTGTTTCGATATGCGACACCCTGGGGATTGCAGCCATCTTTCGTTGGCTTGACGGAGTGTGTGCTCCTTCAGCATTAGTTTGCATGTGGCAAACGGCATACCTAAGCGCTCTTTATCCTGAAGAACCTGCTTGGTCGTGCCCTGCCTGGCAAGCTCGTCTGCCTTACAGTTTCCCTCAATGTCCCTATGTCCCGGGACCCATATGAGGTTTACGCGGTTCTGTTGGGCCATCTCCTGAAGAGATCGACGACAGCTGAGCGTCAGTTCAGAGTTGAACGTGTATGAGCCAAGGGATTTGATGGCCGCTTGGCTATCGCTGAAAATAGCGATATCTTCTCCGATAACACGTTTGCTTAACCAGGCCGCGGCGTCCAGGATTGCCGAGACTTCCGCCTGGAAGACGCTACAATGATCAGGTAGTCTGAAGGAGAGCTCAAGGTCCAAATCCCTTGAATAAACGCCTCCTCCAACTCTGCCGTCCAACTTCGAGCCGTCGGTGTATATGGAAGTGCCACCATTTGTTTCGGGACACCAATCCGTCCTCTCCCAGTCTTCTCTGCTGGGAATGTTTATTTT
>CAXKVI010000003.1:53479995-53543180 GCA_964058755.1 Campiglossa producta
CAACGGCGAGTATCGAAGGAAATTTAACGATGAGCTGTACGAGCTCTACGCAGATCTGACCATAGTCCAGCGAATTAAAGCCCAAAGACTCCGCTGACTGGGCCATTTTATGCGAATGGACAAAGAAGCTCCAGCACAGAAGGTTTTCCTATCGTCGCCTGAATTCGGCAGCAGAGGAAGGGGGAGGCCTCGACTGAGATGGAAACAACAGGTGGAGGATGACTTGAACTCCCTTGGGGTTTCCAACTGGCGTCGGTTATCGCTAAAAAGGAATGACTGGCGTGCTTTGATACGAAACGGCCAAAATCGCTTAGGCGGTTAAGCGCCAATAAATGATGATGGTATGTGTTAATAAGACGATCTTAGGGTTCCTAACAAGAAGATTTGACTTATTAATATTTTCAAAGGGAAATCTTGCATCATCATCAGCAGACATCATGTAGAACAATTATACGCTGAGAAGCAGAAGTACCCGATGGCTCGATGGTAAGCACCTGTGTTCAGCCTTCAATATGTGGTTCGTTCGATTCGCGGTGGAGGCAATATGGCAAGTGTGGAAGGCAATGTAAGGAAGAGTGCGGTGAGATGGCTTGAAGGAAATATAAAAAGGCAACATAAGAAGGTAAAGGCAATACAAGAGAAATCTAAAACTGAATCGTAACTGATAATCTGAAGTTCTCGAAGACAATATAAGAACTCTGAAATATAATTTTTATTTTCTTCTCAATAATATGTGATTTCATTTTGAAAACATTAATAAGTCGAATCTTCTTGTTAGGAACCCTAAGAAATCAGTTCGTTTTCTGCAAGATTTCCCTTTGAAAACATTAATAAGTCAAATCTTATTAACACATACAATTATGCGGAAATCTGTTAATAAGTCAAATCTTCTTGTTAGGAACCCTAAGATCGTCTTATTAACACATACAATTATGTGGAAATATGTTTTCCCTTTGAAAACATTAATAAGTCAAATCTTCTTGTTAGGAACCCTAAGATCGTCTTATTAACACATACAATTACGCGGAAATATGTTTTCCCTTTGAAAACATTAATAAGTCGAATCTTCTTGTTAGGAACCCTAAGAAATCAGTACGTTTTTTGCAAGATCTCTCTTTGTAAAGATTAATAAGATTTTCTCTTCAAAAATAAAAAGAACTTCTTCTTGAAGAAAATCTATAGAGATATCATATGACTTGTGTTCTATTTTATTAGGCAGTGTTGGCTCTGTGTGCTCGATCAGCTCGATGATGGCTTCGGGGAGGAGGTTAAGGAGGATACCAAGCCTGTTCTTCGGGGAGGAAGTTTAAAAGGGTGCAAATCCCCAAATAAGCCGGGGACTACTGGGCTCTCCGATACGAACAATTCACGGAGCAAAATTGGGCAAGTTTTTTATCAATCAAACTTCAAAGTAGTTTTTTGTTTGACTAGCGTTGCCCATGGTACAGTCCTCGTCGGACTTGGATCCGGTAAGCTTCTGTATCAACACCTTATGGTAGTAGTACGACACATCTGTAATGGTGTGGGCTGTTTGGAAACTATTCTGTGATCATCTCTAAATAAGTTTTGGAGTTATCCTGCGTATGTTTTTTTTGTGCAAGATTCACGGGAGCCAGCCTAGTTGGGTGTTAATTTAAATTGTCCCCATATACAAGTTTGCTAGACCATAGCGTACCGCCTGGCGCTTGTGCTAATTGCATTTGCCTTCATTTAAATTTTTTTTTTCGATAGCAAAGACAGTTATTCTATTTTGCCAACGTTGTTGCTGTCATTGCACTCATCAGCGTTATCATCATAATTGTTGTTGTCACACATTCGCACACAAAATTCAACTGACTGAATTTAAATGCATTAAATTGCATTGCTTCTGGGGGCTTTTCCTACCTTTGAAGATCAATCTCGGTTTTTTTTTTGCTTTTTGGCTCTTTTTTGAAGTGACTTTGGTTTGTGTGTGTTTGCATCTATCACTGAGGGGGTAGTTGTTACGAATTGTGTGTATTTCTATTTCTGCTCTGCAAAACCAAATAGACCACAGTGTCGATGGCATTCTGCCAAAGATGGCACCCAAAAAATGCCAAAAAGGCTTAACCAACTTGAAAAACGAATCAACAGCACTTTTAACTTGAACTGCCAACCTTCACTTAACTATGACTGTGAAGTAGTTTTCTCGTGCACCACATTCTCACCAAGTGATCAAATGGGCAAGTGGTCCCAATTTTAGTGGTTTAGTTTGCTGGTTATTTACTACGGCAACTTTGCTCTCGTCTCAGCTTGCATTTGGTGCTGGTGCATTGTTAAAATCGTTCTGCTCCTTTTGCTCACCAATAATTGTGTTTAAGTGTGTGTGTGTGGTGTAACCTCCTCAGAGTATGAACATTTCTTGCTTCTCCATTTATTTGAGGATATTTTTGGTGCTCCTACTGCCGCCTTTTTATGTTGCTTGCATTTTTGTCCACTTGCCTGGTGAATTGATGGCATTTTCACTGTGGTAAATTAATAATTTAAATTGTGTTGAAAATCAGCTATGTTAGCAATGTCATAATGTGGATTACGTGTGAATTGGGTTAAAATGGGTATTTTGCATTGTAAAGTTAACGATAAAGTTTTGTGGTTTTTCGCATGAAAGTAAAATTTGAATGTGGTGCAGTGCGGTGTAGAGCGAAATGAAATTGGTTCGCTGCTTGCTCGCTGTGCGGTGTACAGAATTAGATTTTGAGAGAGAGAGAGATGGAAAGTTAGGGTCAAAATCCTCATGAAGTGTTTTATGAATTTCCAAATATATTTTGTAGTAGCCGTAAACGCTCCCATCCGGAGCTCTTTTGGATTACCTTTTCGGTCCTTCACGGCCTAAATAATACCTTACAGGCCCACTTAAATAAGACCGCTCGGGGTTGCATTTTTTTCCGCCAACACCAGGCAACACGCGACATACTCAAAAGAAAGCGCAAAATTGCTCTAAATTCTCTCTTCTTTCATTCCCCCCTTTCTCACTTCACCATGTAACGCGCTGTCAAAATTGAAAATTCCAATTGCTCAGCGTTGACGTTGCGCTGTTTGTGTTGGGCTCATACACACATTGTACGGGCATGTAGATTTTTGACAGATATTTTACGCTGAGAGCGCTAGCACACTCCAAAAATGAAAACGTTTTTGACTTACCACTATTTAATGCTAATTTAGTACGGGTTCATTTAATTTATTACAGTTGTTTTTTAAAAATTATCGGTGTGTGTGCCAGCTTAAGGTTAAGCTAGCACACTTACTATAGCACACTCCAAAAACGAAAACGTTTTTGACTGACCACTATTTAATGCTAATTTAGTTGGGGTTCATTTAATTTATTACAGTTGTTTTTTAAAAATTATCGGTGTGTGTGCCAGCTTAGGGTTAAGTCAGCACACTTACAGTATATAATTTTCGTTTTTGGAGTGTGCTACATACAGTAAGTGTGCTGGCTTAACCCTAAGATGGCACACACACACCGATAATTTAAAAAAAAAACTGTAATAAATTAAATGAACACGTACTAAATTAGCATTAAATATTGGTCAGTCAAAAATGTTTTCGTTTTTGGAGTGTGCTATATACAGTAAGTGTGCTGGCTTAACCCTAAGCTGGCACACACACACCGATAACACTGGATCACAAATTCCAACTTTTTTTCTGCACCAGAGACGCCATAGTGAAATTCCTATGTAAAATCACCTCCTAATTCCGAAAATCAAAGTTATTTTTACTTGAATGGTACCGTTTTTCAGATATTTACGATTTACCGTTATTTCAAAAAACAAAAAAGATGGCTCTACTTAATCGTGTATATCTCAAGAACAAATTGAGCTATTCGAAAACGGTTTGAAAAATTTGAAAGCTTATAAAATTTACTATAATCAGTACATACAACACTTTTTGCTAGGTCCTGCAGATTCGAACATAGTGAACAATCATTACAGATTTTTTAAAATTTTTTTGTAAAAATATAAAAAAAATTTGTACGTTGCGAGGAAGCATCTCGAAAACTTTTTGTTTTTTAGCAGATATTTCCCCCCCCCCCCCTCTAAGCTCTGTTTTATTACAAAAAAAAACAAGCTATCAGTGAACAAAATCGATGAACTAATACAAAAGTTATAAGCATTCAAGTAAATATGTCCATTTAATACTTAAGTACCCTACAAATAATAGCATATGTACATATGGTTCTGTCTTAACTCTATGATCTTATTTTATAATTGAAAAAGTTATGTGTCTTGTTTTGACGCTTATTTAGATTAGGATCGGTTTCTCTTATGAGAAACCAACAGTAGTCGCCCATCATAGCGACATCCCAGAATCCTTGATACCGACTTTCAATCACTTTCATTTGCTGGTGAAACCTTTCGCCATGCTCGTCACTTTCGTCGCCAAGATTTGGCGGGAAAAAATTTAAGTGGGAGTGTAAGAAATGAATTTTTAAAGACATATTTACTCCTGAAAGAAAATAAAAAAGTAAATTACACCTTTTCCACCCAAAAATGAGAAAACGTAAATTAAAATGAGAAAACAAAAATTATAATGAGAAAATATAAATTATAATGGGAAAAAGTAAATTGTATTGAGAAAAAGTAAATTGTATTGAGAAAACATAAGTTGTAATGAGAATACGTAAACTTGTAATGAGAAATCGTAAATTGGAAATGAGAAAATATAAATTTATGTTGAATGAAAATTTTCCCATTACTAATTTACGATTTCTCATTACAAGTTTACGTATTCTCATTAACTACAACTTATGTTTTCTCAATACAATTTTTTTTTTCTCAATACAATTTACTTTTTCCCATTATAATTTATATTTTCTCATTATAATTTTTGTTTTCTCATTTTAATTTACGTTTTCTCATTTTTGGGTGGAAAAGGTGTAGATAAATACATAAGTGACACATTAGTATATAATTTTCTTAGGCTGGATTTATCTTTCAATTCAGAACAAATTTTTTGTTTATATTTTTCCCGTTCTTGTTTGTTCGGAACTGGACGATGAATTCAGATTTATGGCTATATATTCTCATGTAAATTTATGTAATATATAATTTATTATAATATGTTTTTTTATTTACCCATTTCCGCATAGTTTTTGATTAAGTCGTTCACTATCATCTCGTAGTTAGGACTTTTGTGTTTGCCTAAAAAAGAAGTAACGACCTTTTCAAAAGAATCCCACGCTGCTGCCTCCACTGGTGACAATAGTTCTTTGAAATGGTTATTGGTCATCATTTTCCTTATTTGCGGTCCCACAAAAATCCCTTCCTTTATTTTTGCTTCTGAAATCTCTGGGAAGATTGTCTTCAAATGATGAAAAGCTTCGCCTTCTTTGTCCAAAGCCTTCACAAAGTTTTTGATAAGGCCGAGCTTGATGTGGAGCGGAGGTAGAATTATTTTTTCCTTCTTTATAAGTGGAGAGTATTTTATGTTATCTACCCCAACTTGAAACTCGATTCGTTCTGGCCAATCCTTTATGATGTAGTGGTCTTGACGAGCTCGGCTATCCCATTTGCATAGAAAGCAACAGTATTTTGTGTATCCACTTTGTAGACCACATAGCATTCCAACGACTTTAAGATCGGCACATATTTTCCAATCATGTTCTTCGTATTTGATTAACTTGAGCAATTTTTGCATTATCTCATATGTTTCATTCGTATTTACTGCATGCGCGATCGGGATAGATGGCTTTTGGTTGGCAATATGCAATAATACGGTCTTTAAACTTAATTTATTGCCGTCTATGAACAATCGCCACTCTTTTGAATCATATGGTTCACCAAATTGTTTGAATAGACCAGCAATGTCTTTGCAGTAACAAACACTGTCCTCCTTCGTATAGTACTTGGAAAATTCTTCGTGACGAGTTCTATAATATGTTACCTTAACATCGGATGAAACAAATTTAAATTGTTGCATTCGAGAGGCGTGTAGTTCGGCCTTTTCCTTTGACAATTCCAAATCCCTTATCCAATCATTGAGTTGTGCTTGTGACAAAGAATTTCTTTCGTTTTCCGTTTGAAATTCAGTACAACATGATGCCGCGTAATCAGATACTACTGTTGACAATGAAACTGGATCCGGAACTAAAGTTAAATTTGATTCTGGCAATGTCGCTTCTGTTGAAATTAGTTCTGGTAATGACACTGTAGATACGCTCGCATAGGTTACTTTTCTGGACTTTCCAACCCCAAGTACTTTTGTAGTACAAATATAGCAGTCCGTTGAATGCCAAGTTGGTTCCCTCCACTTCATTGGTGTAATAAATTTCACACGTCGCCTAAATAGATAGTTTCAGAAATTAGTCAGCTATGCATTAAAAGGGAACAAATTCCTAATTTTTACAACGTACCTTTTTGTTCCGGTTTCCGAAGAAATCAATTCGACTCGGCATGTGCTGCACACAGGGTTCGGTGTCCATGGTTGTTAGGCTCAATTCCAAAACACTTATAGTATGTAACTTTCAAAGGATTTGAAAACACACGTCTCATACTTTTAACAATAAATTGACCGCAGATGAAACAGAACATATCTGGATCATTTGTACACTCAAACTCTCGCGCCCTTTTATTCATTTTTTATTTTTAAGTAAATGACGGGTTATAAACTGCAATTATAAACTGAACAGTATCCGGCGAGCCTTGCAGATATTATGAAGGAACAAGGCGCCTGTACTCTTATTTATACTTAGATCCAGTAAAAATTCAAATATCTGCTAAAAAACAAAAAGTTTTCGAGATGCTTCCTCGCAAAGTACAAATTTTTTTATATTTTTACAAAAAAAATTTAAAAAATCCGTAATGATTGTTCACTATTTTTGAATCTGCAGGACCTAGCAAAAAGTGTTGTATGTACTGATTATAGTAAATTTTATTAGCTTTCAAAACCGTTTTGGAAGAGCTCAGTTTGTTCTTGAGATATACACGATTAAGTGGAGCCATCTTTTTTGTTTTTTGAAATAACGGTAAATCGTAAATATCTCAAAAACGGTACCATTCAAGTAAAAATGACCTTGATTTTCGGAATTAGGAGGTGATTTTACATAGGAATTTCACTATGGCGTCTCTGGTGCATTTTGGCTGTAAACCAGTGTTATTAACTGCTGAACGGAGCTGTCTACCATTAGGCTATCGCGTACTTAAGCGGGAAACAGAATCACTCCGCCAGTACGTCAGTTGCGTGACGTACGTCAATTTTAGAACAAATTCTACTTTGACGTATCCGTCGTATCTGGCGTTACGCATACAAACACCCGCAGTCTACTTTTCTGTCAGTTGTTTCAATGTACTGACGTACTGATTCTGCTGAACGTTTTATGCTTGGCGACGTCAAATTGTAGCTTTGTTCTGAATGGTTGCGACGGACAGCTTTTATGGATTTACACCACACTTTTTCACTTTACACCATTTTAATGTAGCAAAAGAACGTTGACTCCAAATAGTGTAGATTTCTTTTTTTTTTTGTACATATAACTATCGGTAGCTGAAATAGCTAAAATTATATAATTTTACTAGCGGACCCTCACCCGCTTCGCTGGGTGAAAGAAAAAGAAAAATGTTTTATTCTTGTTTTATCATTTAATTCATGTTCGGCCATTAATTTGTGACTTATTCTAATAACAATTTTTATATATTTTAATGACTTACTCTAATTATTGTAAACTAACAATCTATTCTAAAGCCTTCTGATACACAAGATTTTGGGTTTTATTTTCATGCGGTGTATAAATACATAGTAACGATGGTTTCCCTACTTATATCTCTATTCTAATTTTCAGCCCCTACCTTAACCCCATTTAGAGACATAAAACCTCAAGAAATTTAAGTTTGTGTGGAAGGTGCCACGCCCCCTTTTCAAATAACTCCTACTTACCGTTTTGATATCCTATAGCTCTATAGCGATTTCCAGGTCCTTACCATAGACCCTTTCACAGATATTCTGCTTGAAAATTAAAGTTGGTATGGGAGATGCCACGCTCCTATTTCTGATAACCCCCCTTTTTATGGGTGAGAATGCTTTTCATATCATATAGCTCTATACCAATTTTCAGGTCCCTACCTTGAACCCTTTCACAGATATTCTGCTTGAAAAATTTAGTTTGTATGGGAGGTGCCACGCCCCCTTTTCTGATAACCCTCCTTTTTATGTGTGAGAATGCCCTTGATATTATATAGGTCTACACGAATTTTCAGGTCCCTACTCAATGTCACAGATAATCTGCTTGAAAAGTTTAGCTTGTATGGGAGGTGCCACGCCCATTTACATTTACGCATTTACATTAGAGCAGCTAGACGCAAAGCACGGTCTTTTGGTCGAGCCATTTAAAAATATATTTTTTGCATATTAGTTTTTGAAACGAATTTTTAATGAATAAAAGCAAAAAATAAAAAAAAAAAATTTTAAAATAAAAAAACAACAAAACAAAAGAAAAAAATATATTGAATGAAATTTTTATATATTATTGAATCAACTTTTTTAAATTTATTTTAAAGTTTAAAGCACATTTTTTATTTATTTGTTATGTGGTGATGAAACCGAAAAAAGTATTTCTGAATTAAATATTTTATATAATTTAAGAAAAAGATTTACTTTTAATAAAAAAAAAACAAAAAAATACAAAAAACAGAAAGTATTAAAATAAAAAAAAAACACAAAGAACAGAAAACAAAAATTTGTAGCAATGAAATATGCGTGTTTGCTTCATACCACGGAATTAGGGACAATTTCTCACGGAATTAGGTACATCAAAGTTAGTCACTAATTTTAATTATTATAAATATATTATTAGTTATTTTCAAATGTCGACAATTGAAAATAAAAGAAAATTGATCAATTAAATAGGAACAATGCGATTTTCCAGGTTTCACTTTTTTGTTTCAACGTAGGAGGAGCAAAAAGTCAGAAAAATCCTTAATACCACGTAATAATAGCCACTTACCTTACGTAACATTTTTTGATGGAAAAAGCGCGAAATAATGATTACATAAATTATAGGCTTATGTTTGCTAGCGCCCACAACGTTCGTACGATGCGGGGTCCAAACATCGACTCCGATCACTACTTGGTAGCAGCCAAGATTCGTACTCGCCTAAGTACAACGAAAGAGGCACCACAAAAAACGCAAGGAAAGCTGGACGTCGAAAAGCTGCAGTCACAACAGACAGCCAATTATTTCGCAGAACGACTCGCGCACCTTCTCTCTGAGAGCACAATTCAACCCAGCGGAGTGCACGAGCATTGGGAGCATATCCCCGGATCACTTCGTACCGCAGCCGAAGAAGTAATTGGATTCCGGCAAATGCGAAAAACAGCTGGCACGATGATAGAGAGTGCAAAGACGCAAAAAAAGAAAGGACGACGCCTATAAGGCAGCGTTAAAAGCGAATGCAACGAGGAGCGTGTGTGAACACCACCGCGAGATGAAGAGGGAAGCGAGACGGCTTTTCCGGGCGAAGAAAAGGGAAGCGGAAAAGCGTCAAATCGAAGAGCTTGAAATGCTAGCCAGCAGAAGCAACGCCCGAAAATTTTATCAAAGAATTCGACGAATGACGGAAGGTTTTAACCCCGGGACAAACTCCTGTAAAAATGACAACGGCGACCTGGTGACAGATGTTCAGAGAGTACTAGGGTTATGGAGGGATCACTTCTCTGCCCTTCTAAACGGAGGAAAAGAACAACAATCCAGAGAAGAGGACGAACCCGACCCCTCAATCGAAGATGATGGAATCGAAGTTCCACAACCGGACTAACTATAACGAAGTGCGAATAGCTATATCACGGCTAAAAAAACAATAAAGCGGCGGGTGCTGATGGCCTGCCCGCTGAGCTATTCAAATGCGGCGGCGAGGAGCTGGTAAGGTGCATGCACCAGCTCTTGTGCAGAATATGGTCGGATGAATGCATGCCTAAAGATTGGAATTGTTACGCAGTTGTACCATGTTTACCTGGTGGCACGAAGAAGCTGGTCGGCGTCTGCCCGTGTGCGTCTAGCTGTCCCGGAGCTTCAGCCACTTATGTGGGTTCGTTGACCAAACCACCAGTTGCGACAAACCCAAGGCCTAACAAGAAAAAAATTTACGCACACGTAAGGGTGAAGGGAATTTCTTACCTCATCACATACTATGATCAATGATTAACCTTTTTAGAAAGCGACACAACACTTTGTCTTTTGCCTAGCGGTTCTTCTTCCTACTACTTACCGCTCTTAACCCACCCAACCATGACTTCTCTGATGTTAGTGAGAAGTCCCAATGTATAAACAACAAATTTTTTAAAATTTGTACGGAGTTTGTATGAAAATTTCTACGAAAAAAAGGTCTTTTTCCTATAAGTAATCGCGGGCACTCAAATTTTTTTGCAGATTCTCTTACTTTGACGTTTAATGCCTAGCACAGACAAAAAAAATTTGTTTTTTTTTTTGAGGGAGTAGTTAGAGATTTTTAACTTAAAATTTAATTAACAGAATGGAAGTAAATAAATATTTTTAACTTCTATATATATTATTAAAGTACAAGTGTTAAACTATAAATCCTGAAAGTTTCATTCGAATATCTCTAATATCTTCTGAGTTCTTGATTTTTTCGCAAAACGTTATAAATTACAATAATTGTTGCTGTTGTTGTAAAAAACAAATTTTTTCAAAACCCCTTTAGGGATTAATTTTCTATAGTGTATACTTCATGAAAAAGTACTCATACCCCAATTTATTAAACCTCACGTGTTCTTACCCAGCAGTCAAAGTTTCCCAAATTCGTTCAATTGTTAAGACCGAATTAGCCCCGGTTTTTCAGTGCAAGTTTAAACCACAGACAAAGTTGACTAGAGTTTATCCTATACAAATTGGCCGTTTAAACTCGCACTGAAGCCTTAATCTCTGAAGCAAAATCCCCGAACTTTGGGTGTCTGGCTGGGGTCCTGTCATCGCGACGAGTCTAGCAGCACTAAATAGTATCTCAGGGTTGTATTCTACGACATATATGTATGTAAAAATGAACCATTATAAAATAAGTGAAATTAAGGTAAATTTTTGGCGATTTGGTCCCTGATCTCTGGCACCCTGTCATAGGTATACCTTTGAAATGTTCACATTCGTTCTAGATTCGGGGTTGCCTTCTCAGGAGAAATGGTTTCATCCATTATAAAAAAGGCGACGTCTGCCGGCTCTGGGATCTCGCATGGCGGCACAACTAGTTTTTAAAGTACCTCCATAAACATTTCCCTTTCAAACTCAAATGAGCCCTTTTACAAATCTCTACACAAAAAAGTTCGCTCACCTGCTGTTTCATGTCTCACCAGCAGCAGCAAAACATTTGTGTCTTTAAAATTTTTCAAAAGTAAGTCGGTAAATTCCATGACTGCTTGTTGTAGTTACTTAAGTATTTGTTTGCAATTATTTTGTCATTCGCCTATTTGCTCAACAGACTTGAAGTATTTATAGCGCTGCTGTCGCTGTCAAATGGGTCAAGCCAACGAGCAAACGAAATATATAGCAGCAAAATCGATTAAACTTACGTGCTTACCCTAATCGCCCACACCTGACTGTTTTGCTCTTTTACTATGCTAAATAGTGTTCGGGGAGAAAAACTTGCAATTTGGTTAGAAAAATATTTATGTACATACTGAAAGTATGCTAATATCTAGGTTTATGTACTTGTGCTGTAATACAGTCTCGGACGGTGATATAAATTAGGTTAGTGGACGGAACTTTTATGTTGTTGTTGTTGTTGTTGTTTTTGTAACGAGGTATAGCCCTGCCTAAATTTTAGACAGGGTCACCCCGAGTGTATTGCTCTTGGCCGCGTCGATAAAAAAACGGCCCGGGTCGTTTCGGCACGATGGGTACAGCACAAGTACTGGTACCGTTCTCGTAGAACCGGCAATACAAGAAACTAGCCGTGTAGGCCATGTAGGTATATTAGCGTCACCCAGGGTGCACCAACGGGGAGGCGACCTACTCTTATCTTTTTAACTTAACTTTTATGTTGTTGTTGTTGTTAACAATGCATTGCCCTGTCTAGAGTGTATGATCATTCCGAAGATCTTCATCAAGCTCTTCTAAGGGGAGTCCAAGGAAACGTGCAGTTTCAACAGGGTTTGTCCAGAGGGACAGAGGGGTTAGAAGAGTAGGTTCAGATGAACAATTGAAGAGATGTAGAGTATCATGGGGGGTCCTTAAGATTGTATTTAAGATTGTATCATTAAGTCTGGATAAGTAGGAGTTTAACCTTACACTATATCCAGACCTAAGATGTGCCAAGGTCACTCTTGTCTCCCTTGGCAAGGTGCGTTCTTCTTCAGCAATATCCGGGGGAGGACTGTTCAGAACGGGATTCACAGGTAGAGATCCGACAAAATTGTCTACCGACTCGGTGTGGATGTCGGTTAGAGCCCGCTTATGATTCTGCAGATCAAACGGCAAGGTAATATGATGCCGGATCTCATCATAATGCTTACGGAGATGTCTCCTTATGTCTCTCGGGGGCGGATCTATGTCCAAAAGATGACGGTTTGGATGTGCTGGCTTGTGGCAGTTCAGAAGGAATTGCCTGCTCAGCATTTCCGCATGCTCTTTTACATTGAGCAGTTTTGCCTCCTGATGGAGGTGAGACTCGGAAGACATGAGGAGACATCCCGTTCCCTATGTACAGTCACTTCTCAGAGCAGAAAACCCAGGACATCGCCATGGATCTCTGCGCAGTGGAACCACCCGGGGTTTTACCTTGGCCAAGGACTGTCACTTTCAATGTAACCCTGTTTAGTATGTTTTGTCCCATTCCGAAACTATCATCCTCCCCCCTTGCAGCAGGGCCCACCGGAGCAGTTTAGACATGAGCAACTCCGAGCACCAGTCTCTCTCTGTTTCTACATCACAAGTGTAAGTGCAGGACTATTGAACAACACCAATTGGCGACCCATACTCACGATGGCGTCTGACCATGTCCCAATAGTCATTACCATCGAACGACCGACGGACTTTATTATACCTGAGCATGGTACATATATTAACTTTACCAAGGCTGGGACTGGGACCGTTTTCAGACATATACGGACGAATCCTTGGCTGCTCTATCCATTCCTACGGACGTACGCAAAGGCGAACGAGACTTCCGCAACATCATTGACTTGGCCTCTAAACGCTTCATTCCTGCGGGTCGAATATCTCAAATAAGACCAAATTTCCCCGCGGAGGCAGCGGCCATGGCTAGAGAAAGAGATGAAGTGCGAAGTCTCAATCCCGCAGACCCCCGTATAAAGGATCTCAACGCGGAAATTCGTAGGTTGGTCGATAAACATAAACTGGCCAAATGGAAACAACACCTAGAGCAATGCAACCTCTCTGATGGTGTTGGCAAATTATGGACTACGGTCAAAGCTCTATCTAATCCAAGTCAACACAAGGATAAAGTAGATATTACTTTCGGTGACAGGGTGAAGAAGGACCCTAGGGGATGTGCGAACTCCTTCTGTAGACAATTTGTACTACATTCCCCGCCCGATAGAGCTAAACGTAGAACCATGCGACAGGCGCGTAAGTATAAAAACCAAAATACGCCCATTGTCATCACTGCCTCAGAGGTCAAGGAAGCCATCAGACAGGCTAAGTCCTCAAATTCCATCGGCCCCGACGGCATTGCCATGAAGATGGTGAAACATCTAGGCCAGGAGGGACACAAATACTTAGCGGCTCTATTCAGTCTTTCACTGAACACTTTCGTCATTCCTGAAATATGGAAAAAGGCGAGAGTGGTTCCATTACTAAAACCTAGAAAACCGGCAAACATAGGCGATTCATATCGCCCTATATCACTTTTGTCACCGGTAGTGAAGACGCTAGAGTCCATTTTGCTCCCGTATTATACTGCAAATCTGCACCTGGCTAGTCATCAACATGGCTTCCGTAAGCTGCACAGCACCACCACCGCACTCAATGCCATTACAACGCCAATAAATAGCGGCCTAAATCAAAACCAACCAAATCACAGGACTGTGTTAGTGGCACTTGACTTGTCGAAAGCTTTTGACACAGTCAACCATGCCACTCTCCTACAAGATCTGTTTGAGACACAGATACCTGATGGTGTAAAGAGATGACCGCTAATTATTTGAATGGACGGCAGGCGTCGTTTAACTTTAGAAACGCAACATCAAAACCTAGACGTATTAGACAGGGGGTGCCACAGGGTGGTGTCCTATCCCCGACACTGTTTAATTTCTATCTATCGAAGATGCCCCCACCACCAGAGGGCGTCTCCGTCGTTTCATATGCCGACGACTGTACAATAATGGCGACGGGGAAGGGCCCCTATACTGATGAACTCTGTACGAGAATCAACGGTTACCTCTGCGACCTTTCCAGGTTTTTCACTGAGCGAGATCTGACAATATCTCCGACTAAATAAACGGCGACGCTTTTTACGACATGGACGCACCAGGTGAGAAATGAATTGGACATTTTCGTTGATGGCACTAAGCTACCAACTGTCAGCCACCCAAAGTTATTAGGGATGACACTGGATAATACTTTCTCATTTGCTGGTCATGTGTCTGCAATGGTCTCAAAGGTACGTGGTCGCAACAGATCCTCAAGTCACTTGCCGGCAGCAGTGGCGTGCCTACGTGTTTCAATCAAGGCAAGCCCCAGTCCTTATAACCCCAACAAAAGCACATACTGCTGCCAAAGAACATTTCAGACGAAGAAGAAGAGTTCAGGATAGATATTTATCGACTTTTGCACACGGGGAAAAACTTAAACTAAAACTTTCTTCAATAGGCAAGTTATTGTTTTGCAGATTTTTTAAGCTTTACCAATCCAAGGGAAAAGGTTTACTTGCACTATTTCCCATATAGAAGCCAAGGCTCACTTGCACAACGAAAATTTATATTTTTAACTCAGAGTTAATGTCAAATTAACTCTGAGCTAAAAAGATAACTCGGCGTCGTGCAAGTGGACCTAAGAAACCTAAAAAATATTTTTTATATTTTATAATGCCTAGCAAAAAAAAAAATATTACAGCAATCACCACTATTGAATTCTTTTTTTCTACTTTAAAATATGCGCCAATAATTTTTGAGTAGAGCTCTTTGCACATTAACATTGTAGATATGTATGTATATACATATCCAGTTTGGCTTTAAAGCTTATAGTAACAACAGCACGAAGCTGGCTTCGTAGTTGCATACAAAATTTCTTCTAAATTCAAAAAAACTGTAGCTTCAAAAAGACATTTTAGTAAGGGATTTGAAAGCCAGGTAAAAGCCAATAAGTAAATGCGAGATGGCAATCATCGCCTAGGCGGTTAAAGGCTATTTTAAGTAAGCAAGTAAGAGATGCCATCATATGCGCTGAACAAATTTTATGTTAATTGTTTTGCTATCAGCCGCCAGATGGCAGGAAGAGCTTTATTTATATGTTTATGCTATTGGCAGTTAGTGAAACCAAATGTAAACGTTAAAGAAATTGTTACGATACATTTTTGAAACATATTGTAGCTCATAGAGGATTAGCTAGGCAAGCCGGGCTTTTCGGCTTATATGGAAGGCACGCCACTGGCCGGCAGTACTTGGGGAAAAGACAAAGAAACGTTGCTGACTACATATAAGGCCATTGGCCGACCAGTCTTTGACTATGCTGCACCCATATGGTCGCCTAATGTACATAACACCAACTGGACGAAGTTACAAGTCTGCCAAACTTAACTTTTATCGTGCTTTACAGTTCTTGAAAAGAGAGGTGGAGGAAGGGCTAGGACTAGAGCGTGCTCTTACAACAAATCCTAAAGAACAAATTTGGAACTAAGAAAGCTAAAATCAGAAACAACGACCGCTTCGAAATGTGAACAGAATCTGCGGAGGACTCGTGAAACGTTATCCTAAATACGCACTTCCCTACCTGCGATAACCATCCAGCACAAAGAGCCGACGGAGTACTGGGGTGTGTTATCGACAGGACCGACGGAGTACTGGAGTCTGCTATCGACAGGACCTACGGAATACTGCAGTCTGTTATCGACAGAACCGACGGGGTACTGCAGTCTCTTATCGACAAGGCTGATTGAGTATTGGATTCTCTTATCGTCAAGACCGACGGAGTTCTGGGGTCTCTTATTGACAATACTGACGGAGTACTGTAGTCTTTTATCGACAAGACTGAAGAAGTACTGGATAATCTTGTGGGCAAGACTGACCGAGTACTGGAGTCTCTTATCGACAAGGCCGACAGATTACTGAAGCCTCTTATCGACAAACCCGACGGAGTATTGGAGTCTTGTTTCGACAAGGCCGACAAATTACTGAAGCCTCTTATCGACAAGCCCGACGGAGTATTGGAGTCTTTTTTCGAGAAGACCCACGGCGTACTGGAGTCTTTTTTCGACAAGACCCACGGCGTACTGGAGTCTTTTATTGACAAGACCGACGGAGTACTGCAGTCCCTTATCAACAAGACCGACGGAGTATTGGCGTCTCTTATCGACAGGACCTAAAGAGTACTGGATTCTCTTATCGACAAGACCGACGGAGTATTGGAGTCTCTTATTGACAGGACCTTAAGAGTACTGGAGTCGGAAACGGTCAAAATTCTAAAATTAAAATTCTGAAGACAAAATTCCGGAATCGACAAAATTCTGGAAATCGGAATTCCGCACTTCCTTCGCCTTTTTTGGCTGTATTTCAAAATTCTGGTTTTTCATAATTCCGGAATATACGTTTTCCCCAAAATTTGAGCAAAATCGTGTATTTTAATAAATTTGCTTATATTTAAGATATATACATTGACTTTGATTTTTTGGTCATAAGACAGAAAACCAGCTGAACAATTTTTCTTCCCAACAAACCATGGAGCTAGATTTCGATTCGAGGTACATTCGAGAACTAGCCCCATACTCCAATCTCTAACATTAGAGGACGACTCGAGAAACACTCGAGAATCACAGTGTTCTCTAACAAAATGGGACATAATTCTTAAATCGAGAAAACTATAGTTTTCGAGTCGAATTCTAATGTCATTTCCTAATGGGATTCTAATGTGAATTTGCAAATGCTCACCTTTTGGCTAGTTCTCTAACCTATCTCGAATCGAGTTGTAGTGTAGTTCTCTATGGTTGCCTTCGAATAGAGAATAGTTAGAGAATTACGCTAGTTATCTAACGTAAAGGCGAGCATTTCTCTAACGTTAGAGACTGTGTTTGTTGGGTTTCTACTCTTCCGTGTATGGAAAATAGCTGCCTCATCATCATTGGAACAACGTCAAGTGTACCGTCCATAATCCAGCAGTCGCTCTCATTTAAAAACTGCAGTGAAAATTTTGTTCCAAAAATAAGAATGCAATCGCCATAACTTTAATAACTTTCTCATCATCATTTATTGGCGCTTAACCGCCTAAGCGATTTTGGCCGTCGCCTATCAAAGCACGCCAGTCATTCCTTTTTAGCGATAACTGACGCCAATTGGAAACCCCAAGGGAGTTCAAGTCATCCTCCACCTGTTGTTTCCATCTCAGTCGAGGCCTCCCCCTTCCTCTGCTGCCGAATTCGGGTGACGATTGGAAAACCTTCTGGGCTGGAGCTTCTTTGTCCATTCGCATGACGTGACCCAGCCAGCGGAGCCTTTGGGCTTTAATTCGCTGGACTATGGTCAGATCTGCGTAAAGCTCGTACAGCTCATCGTTAAATCTCCTTCGATACTCGCCGTCGGCATCACGGGAAGGACCATAAATCTTGCGGAGAACTTTTCTCTCAAATACTCCAAGGGCCATCTCATCTTCTCTTGACATTGTCCATGAATCTGAGCCATACATCAGGACAGGTATGATGAGAGACTTATAGAGCGCGATCTTTGTTCTTCGAGAGAGGACTTTACTTCTCAATTGCCTACTCAGTCCAAAGTAGCACTTGTTCGCAAGAGTGATTCTCCGTTGGATTTCTAGACTGATATTATTTTAGGTGTTAATGCTGGTTCCCAAATAGACGAAGTCCCTCACAGTTTCAAATTTGTAACGTATCAACAGTGACGTGGCTGCCAAGGCGCAGGTGCGCCGATTCTTTCTTTGATGACAGCAAATACTTCGTCTTGTCCTCGTTGACCGCAAGACCCACTTTTTTCGCTTCTTTATCCAGTCCAGAGAAGGCAGCGCTTACGGCGCGGTTGTTAAGGCCAATGATATCAATATCATCGGCATACGCCAGCAATTGCACGCTCTTGTAAAAGATTGTACCATTGCGGTTTAGCTCTGCTGCTCGAATTATCTTCTCCAGCATCAGGTTGAAGAAATCGCACGAAAGGGAGTCGCCCTGTCTGAAGCCTCGTTTGGTTTCAAATGGCTCAGAGAGGTCCTTCCCGACTCTGACGGAGCTGTTAGTATTGCTCAACGTCATTTGGCAAAGCCGTATAAGCTTTGCAGGGAAGTCAAATTCAGACATGGCGGCATACAGGCAACTCCTTTTTGCGCTGTCAAAAGCGGCTTTGAAATCGACAAAGAGATGGTGTGTGTCGATTCTTTTATCATGGGTCTTCTCCAGGATTTGGCGTATCGTGAAAATCTGGTCGATGGTAGACTTACCAGGTCTAAAGCCACACTGATAAGGTCCAATCAGCTTGTCTACGATGGGCTTCAGTCTTTCACACAATACGCTAGAAAGAACCTTATATGCGATATTAAGAAGGCTGATTCCGCGGTAGTTGGTGCGGTTAGCGGGATCGCCTTTCTTGTGGATTGGGCAGAGCACACTTAAATTCCAATCTGGAGGCATGCACTCGTCTGACCATATTCTGCATAAGAGCTGATGCATGCTTTTTACCAGCTCTTCGCCTCCGTGTTTGAACAGCTCGGCGGGTAGTCCGTCTTTTCCAGGCGCTTTGTTGTTTTTGAGCCGGGATATAGCTATCCTCACTTCATCATAGTCAGGTGGTGGGACGACTTTTCCATCGTCAGGGATTGGGGTATCGGGTTCGACGTCTCCCTCGCAATTTAGCAGTGAGGAGAAGTGCTCCCTCCATAATTTAAGTACACTCTGTACGTCGGTTACCAGGTCGCCATTATTGTCCTTACAGGAACTTGCCCCGGTCTTAAAACCTTCCGTCATCCGCCGGATCTTTTCATAGAATTTTCGGGCATCATTCCTGTCAGCCAGCATCTCAAGCTCCTCACACTCACGCCTTTCGGCCTCACGTTTCTTTTTTCTGAAAAGGCGTCTCTCTTCCTTCTTTGCCTCACGATAGCGTTGCAATACACTGCGGGTTGCGCCCGTTCGCAACGTCTCCCTGTAGGCAGCGTCCTTTTTGTCCGAGGCAGTGCTGCATTCCTCATCGTACCAGTTGCTTTTGCGGGCTCGCTGGAACCCTATAGTGGCCTCAGCGGCGGTACGTAATGAGTGAGAGATATGCTTCCATTGCTCGGTTGCATCGTTAGGTCGAGGATTGCTCTCCGATAGCAGGTGTGAGAGTCGAGTGGAGAAATTGTCAGCTGTCTGTGTCGTGCGCAGCTTCTCGACGTCAAACTTTCCTTCCGTTACTGTGCGCACTTTCTTTGCTACACAGAGGCGTGTGCGTATCTTGGCTGCAACAAGATAATGGTCCGAGTCGATATTGGGACCACGAAGGGTACGCACGTCCAGAACGGTGGAGCTATGTCTGCCGTCGATCATGACATGATCAATCTGGTTTCTTGTTCTTTGATCAGGAGACAGCCATGTGGCTTGGTGTGTTCGTTTATGCTGGAACCTGGTACTACTGATGACCATATTGCGAGCAGCGGCGAAATCAATCAACCTAGTGCCGTTGGGGGATGTTATATCATGGAGACTAAATTTTCCAACTGTTGGACCAAAGACTCCTTCCCACCTTCGCATTAAAGTCGCCGAGCACGATTTTGATATCATGTTGGGGGCAGCGATCATAAGTCTGTTCAAGTTTATCGTAGAAGGAGTCCTTCTCTGCGTCGTCCGTCTCCTCAGTCGGCGCATAGGCGCAGATAAATGTTATGTTGAAAAATTTCGCTTTGATGCGGATCGCAGCGAGACGCTCGTCCACGGGGGTGAACGCTAGTACTTGGCGGCGAAGTCTCTTTCCCACCACGAATCCTACACCACGCGCTTTGCCGCGTGTCTGGCCACTGTAGTATACGTCACAAGGTCCGATGGTCGTCTTTCCTTGTCCCGTCCATCGCATTTCCTGCAGGGCGGTGATGTCAGCCTTTGCGTTAACGAGGACATCAACCAGTCGGGCAGCGGTACCGTCCCTTGAAAGGGTCCGGACATTCCCGGTACATGCCCTAATATCCAAATCATTATGCCTTATTCGTTTTGCCGGGTCGTCAACATTAAAGGGGGTTCTCATCCGAGGCTTTAATACATTTTTCATTGGACTAAATTTTTTACGTGGCGGGTCCCAAACCCAGCGCACAACCCGTTTCGGGGTTTTTGGAAAATATTTACACATTTATATAGCGAGCCGCTTGCTTCAAGACAGACGCCCGCTTGCAGCCGCACCTCATGGTGACCAGACGCTGCGCAAAAACCTCGGTGAGCCCTTAAACCAAGTATGTCAGAGTGGCCCCACCGGGGCTCCCTCTCTTTCTGCCGCGAGCCTAGGTAGCTCCCGTTGCCCAGAGTGCACGAACGAGGACGCAAGAGTCGGGATTGAGCAAGGTCACTTAGCAACCACACTCCAATAACTTTCTCACTTAAAATAAATAGTTGACCTTCCGGGGCGGCCGCCGTGGTGTAGCGGTTAAGTGGCGGTTCGATGCCCGACAAAAGTAACATCAAAAAAATTATTTAGAAAAAGAATTTTTCTAAGCGGGGTCGCCCCTCGGCAGTAGTTTGGCAAACTCTCCGGGTATATTTCTGCCATGAGAAGCTTCTCAGCAAAAAATTCATTTGCTTTGCAAGTGCCGTTCGGAGTCGGGAAAAAACTGTAGGTCCCGCCAACTTGTAGGAAAAACTCAAAAGCAACACACCACAAGTTGGAAAGAGAAGCTCGGCTAAAAATCTCGTTAGAGGTTATGATAACCTGTTGGTATTTTTTTTTTTTTTTTTTTTTTTTTTTTTTGTTTGAGCTTCCAAAACATATTTAAAGTGATAATAAAGGAATATCTATTTTTCAACATAAGTTGGCTGTTTAAAACATTTTAAACTGTTCCGTTGTCTTATAATTTTTAACTTAAGGGCATTTCTTGATGGCAGATAATGTCCAATATGTTTTTCTGTTATAGATACCGAACCCTGAATTATTTGCCTAGGCTGCAGAAAACTCGAGCGAACCATATTTTTAACCAGATTATTTGTTTCTGCAACCGATTTTTTATGCGCACATGGATTATGAGAATGTTCATTTCACTTTCGTATAACATGTTCACAGCCATGAAATTGTGTGACAATTCCTTGATTTTAATTCCTTCAGAACAAGTCCAGTTAAATGTTAAAGCCAAAAAAGGTGCGCACTTTTTTTGTTATCAACACGCATTTTTAATCATTAATTACAGAATTTTGAATTTCAGAATTTTGGTTTCCAGAATTTTGCAATTTAGAATTTCGTTATCCAGAATTTTGGATTCCATAATTTTGATTTCCGGTGTTTCGACTTCCGGAATTATGAATGCAGAATTTCCAAAAAAGCAGAATTTTGACCCCAACCCTACTGGAGTCTCTTATCGACAAGGCCGACAGACTACTAGGGTCTCTTATCGACAAGGCCGACCGACTACTAGGGTCTCTTATCGACTAGGCCGACCGACTACTAGGGTCTCTTATCGACAGAATATACGGACTATTAGGGTCTCTTATCGACAGAATATACGGACTATTAGGGCCTTTTATCGACCAGACCTAAGGAGTACTGGGACTGAGGGGTGGGAGCCTGCGTGCCAAATCAACTTAAGATCTACCAGACATCTCGTCTGGCTGAAGACTCTGTGAGGGCACGTAACTTATGCATCTATTTCGACAGTCCAGCAGGTCTTATGGCGATGAATTCCCCGACCACATCCTCAAAATCCGTCAGAAGATGCCGGATGCTGCTGTAAAAATCTCAAATATTACGCTCGTCTGGGTCCCTGGAAATGGAGGTGTCCATATAGGGATTTCACCAGTCACTATTCAATTAGCCGATAGCTAAATGTTGTGACCAGCCACGTTGTCTGGCGGGCCTAGGTGTTGGACAGTTAATTTTTCTTAAAATTTGCGAGTAATGTCTGAAGGAGTTATCCGCGATTTATACTTAGGTATGAAAGAGACCAAGTAATTACTTCACAGGACTTGCTCAAACAAAAGAGATGACTTAAACCCATATAAAGAGATCCAAATTGGCCTAAGTCGTATCCTCCTTCCCTATTCCGGATAGATTTTTCGCAGGGTTCTTTCTATATTGAAATATTAAAACGATAACCGATTGCATAATTGAATAATGTCACCATTTAGCTGACCATCACTGTTTCTCTTACTATCCTGTTGATTAGGTCTTTACTATCCGCGCTCGCGACACAAATGAGCATTTGAGTTAATTTGAAATCGTTTTTAAATTAACTTAATTCGCCTTAAACCAAGTCTGCCGAATCCTAATCCAGAAAAACCTCCACAAAAACAAACAGAACGAGAGATTCTAATAAGATGCGCCTACGTCAAGGCGAATAAATTTACAGGTGACTTTTTCCCACCATATGACTTCTTCTTCTTCCCTGAAAATCCAATCGTAGCTGTCAAATTTCTTATGTTGTTGCTTTGTCTGACATTTTTAGGCACAAGGAGTGTGTGCGTGCGTGTAGATCTGAATTCGCTCGAACACACCTGTAATGAATTCGCCTTGGCCTACGTCCATTTATACAAAAGCCATAAAGACTTGGCCAACGTGGCAAAAACAATGCGCCAAGTTTAGCTAGAAAATCAAAACCAGCAAAAAGCCCACAGTTTGTTTGCAAGAAAAAAAACTAAAAATACACACGAGCAAAAGCGTGGAGTTGAAAAAAAAAAAGGGGGGGGGGGGGTGAAATACTCCAAACGGCAATAAACCAAATTTGTGTTATTGCTCAACTGAATGTGAAATAACACAAATTTGTGTTATTGCATCACTTTGAGAAATAAGTCAAATTTTTTTCCCCACGTTTGAGCAATAAGGCAAAAAAGTGGACATGAACGCATCACTGACTTTTTTTGTGTTCGCACCGCACATTTGTCGTATAAATATGTAGATTTACCGCTGCAGCATAAGTCCAGTAATATGGCCGAAAGTTTTCATAGCCGATTAGATATCTCATTTCCGAAACATGGAAGCTTTTACAAGTTTTTGGACATGCTTTTCGGCTTAGATGAAGTGAATAAGAAGGAAAAGCGCATTTATAAATCGTGACAAATTTATTAAAGATCGTCTACAACACTTAAGAAGTAAAAAAAATTAGCATTAAGGAAATTCTGCTTCAATTCTCAAATATGAACTCGGCTATGGGTTCAAAAGATTTTTTAAATGAAATCCACACCTCTGATAGTGATGATTCGGGTGATGAAGAAATATCCGAAACTGTACCTGTAGACGAACCTCAACAAAATGATATCCTTTGCATTATATACTGCGAACAAGAACGGCAACTTTTGTTTGTTCAATGCAAACATTTTAAAGTTTGTAATGACTGTTTTCAGCAAATAAAAAAGAATGCTGAGGAAGTAAATACAGAAATAATTTGTCCGATTTTCCGAGCAGTTGTTAATGATGCCTTCTCTATATTTTACTAAACTTTACATAACTATGCTTATTACGTGAATTATTGTTGTGTTTATAAATTTTTGTTGAATCAAATTTATATTAAATATAGATTGTCACAAAGTTAACAAAAAATGTCAAGTATTGCGTTTGAAGTTAAAAGGGACAAAAGATGTTAAATAAAAATGCCGGGGGGGGGGGGGCATGTGCCGGATCGTGGCGACCGGTCGCAGCGGGTCGTGCGAGTTACATACCATCAAACCACTCGCTCCCATTTTCTCTAATCTCTCTTTGAGTAAAACTCCAAGCTTTAACTGTTGTTAGTTTTAAAATTAGTACATAAGAGTTATATTTAATAAGAAAACGTATGTATATATGTATCTTATGTTTTGTGTATACTTGAATTTTTTTTTTAAAGATTTTTGAAGAGTGTAACATTTTTTTTTTTATTAAAGAATTCAGGTTTTTAACGAAATCAAGCAAACGGGCTTCAAGCACTATGAATTTAATTTCAAAATTCAAAATGTAAATGTTGTATAACCTATCAGATAACTTACATATTTATAGAAAAAAAACACGATTTGTGTTTATTTGATTTTTCTTTTAAGTTTTTTAAGAATGAATAAGGATTTGTTTTAAAAATGAAAATGCTGGTATTCAAGGAAATAAACGGGTGCTTCAAGCACTATAAATTAATGTAAGTTCTGTGATACGAAAAGTACCTGTACTAGGTATAACTGAACAAATAAATTTTGACCATATAACCTAAATATTGGCAGAATTATTTAAATTTTTTTTTTGTCAACAACTAAAAATAGTGTTTTTTTATTCAAATGTGGGTGTTTAGAAAATAAAGCTTACGTGCACTATGAATTTGTTTACAAACAAAGTTAGGCACCTAAAAAAATCGTTTTGTAACTCCATCTTATTAATAAAATATATTTTGCATTTATGCTCAGTGTACCAATATAAGCAAGAAATAATAGAAGCAATGCGGTATCAACCTGCTTCAATCAATGCTAGCATAAAACTGAATAAAATTTGATTCTTTTCTGCTCTGCTTGTTGACGTTCGTGCTGTGTGCGTGTAATTACGAACTGTGTACGTGAGATGGCCGAACATACTTCGACTCCCAGGAAAATATCTGCCGGCCTTTGATTTAAATCTACGAAGGTTATTGGCGCAGTCGAGGCGAACCGCAAAGAAATTAAGTTTCTAGTTCTGTTTTATATAAATAAAAAAAAGAAAGATCAAATCATCAAACTCTTTAAAAATAAATAATTTATATCATATTTTCGGTAAAAACAGTTTTTGGAAAAACTAAATGCGACAACTATGTGAATAAATCAGTTAACTAACAGTTATTAAGTACGGCTATGATGACGCAATATTATTTTGTGCTCATAAAAAAAAACCATAAAGAAGGAACTTAATTACATATATTAAATGTAAGAACAAACAAAGCACAAGTGTACCCAAAAAGAAAAAAAAAACTATTTACCTGAGTATTCTTGGAAATATTGGAAATAATACAAAAAAAAGCCACAAACTAAAAGTGTAAACATATACATGTATACATTTTTACGTAAATACAATTGCACATGCAAAAAAAAAAAATAGAAAAAGAAGCGGTAGCTACTAAGAAAAACCAAAAACAACAAAACCTGTTTACTAAAGAGAAGCAGTAAAGATTATTATATGAGAAAAATACAGATCGCATTTGATAACAACAGACCTTTGGGAGAAATGGAAGAACTACAGTTGAAAATTGCTCAGCTTGAGCGGGTGTTACAACAACAAGCTTTAGCTCTCCAACAAGCCGAAGCCATACAAAACCAACAACAACAAACTATAGCAACACAGCAACAAAAGCAAGAAGAACTACAACAACAAGCTTTTGCTCTCCAACAAGCCGAAGCCGTGCAAAAACAACAACATCAAACTGTAGCAACATAACATCAACAAGCAGCTTTCGCAATGCAAAACCAACAACAAGGTGCAATAATACAGCAACAAATCGATGCAAGTCAATATCTAATATTAAGCCCAAAAGATGTTTTACAACAATTTCGGTACATACGTCCTTTAGAGGAAGGTCAGTATTTCGGATCATTTGTGCGGTCGGTGGAAAAAACGTTTGAATTATTCCAAAATAATATTCAGATAAAGGAATTTGGGCTCTAAATAATTAAAAATGAAAAGGTAATGGGTGACGCTGGCCGAAGTATACGAGAACTTGGGGACGATGCCGATTGGGAGCAGGTAAAAGTACACTTAAGACAATATTTTAGGCCTCGTCATACGTATGGTGAAATATTTAATCATTGCAGAATGGTTAAGGTAGCTACATTAAGGGAATTATTTAGTATTTTTGAAAAAGCTAAATTTGATTTGAATGAATTATATGAATTTGATTTACATACTGACCACCAACCGCTTAAGTGGCTTCAGTCGAAGTACAATGGCAAAAATATCAACCCCCGTCTACAACGTTGGCTCGTACAGCTGGGCGAATACGAAGCTAAGATAGATTATATACAGGGAAAAGATAACACGATCGCTGATTTTCTTACTCGAATTAATTCTTATACCAACGAAATAAACGTAATGGAAAATCAAGATTGCAATATTTACTCAATGGCGACTATACATTCTCAACAAGAAGATTTCAATGACCACTTCCCTATTTTAGATACAGTCGTTAATCGATTCAAGTCTCAAATTTTTATTGTAGATCGTAAACCTGTAGAGGAGTCCGTGTTGAATAATCAAAGAATATATATTGAGCTAAGCGATATTCCACGTAATGTATCTGATATCGTGAGTAGACACATTAAGCCTGGAAAAACCGCAATTCATTCCGAACTTCATGAGTCTATTTATAACCAAGTTCAAAATATTTTGATAGACATTTTTCAAAGCAGCAAAAACATCAGGTATGTAAAGTGCTCGTATTTTGCCAAAGATTTAAACAATGAAGAAGATGCAATTAAACAAATTTCAATGTTTCATACCAAAGAGTCTGGGCACTCTGGTATAATATCAAACTACCACGATCTTAAACGTAAAATTTATTACCCTAATCTTAAGTATATTATCAATAAAGTAATGAACAATTGCGATGTTTGCAATGCAGCAAAGTACGATAGAAACCCCATTAAACCTAAATTTTCAATCACGGAAACTCCATCAGATACTAGGCAAATAGTTCATATAGATACATATATAAATTCAAAGCATTCATTTATAATTTTCATTGATAAGTTTTCAAAACATGCTACGAGGTTCTACTTAGAAGATCGAAATAATCAAACATTAATTGAAAAAATAAGACTATATATTTCTCTTTTCGGTAAAATGCAAAAGATAGTGTGTGACAATGAATTCAACTCAGTAAATATAAAACAATTTTGTAGGGAAGAAAATATAGATATTCATTTTACTAAAGCAAATAGTCATACAGGCAATGCAGACGTGGAGAGATTTAATAACACGTTGACTGAGAGAATAAGAGTCTAAATATAGAAAATAAGTTTCCAATTAAAGATCAGGTTAGTAAAGCTGTACAATTATATAATAACACATATCATTCAACGATTGGAACTACACCAAACAACGTCCATAATAACAGAATTGATAAAAAGGTAAAAAAAACCGGACTGAAATTAAAAAACATATCCAAAGCGAATGAAAATAGAGAGGAATTTACCGAAGATAGATCAGAAGGTTTTATTAAAAACTATCTTAATGTAAGGCACAAAGAACAACCAAAGTTCAGAAAAGCGAAATTGAAAAATATCCATAAATCCAATATTAAACGTCCTTTGAAATTTGCAGATACTATTAACAGTAAAGAATTTCCTTAAATTACGAATTTTTCAAATTTACTTGCATAAATGCTAATATTAAATGCAAGTTTTAAATGTGTATATTAAATGCGTTTAAAACTCAATCAACAATTAATGAAAACGTAATTTAACCATACATATGTGTATTAAAATTATTAGTTTAAGGCACTAACAATTTCTTTCAATTACTTAGTTTAAGATTTCAATATATACATAAATACATACTCATATCCATATTCAGAATATTTAACAGTAATTTAAAATTCTAGAGTATTTTAAAAACAAAGGGTGGAGGAGTTACATACCATCAAACCACTCACTCCCATTTTCTCTAATCTCCCTTTGAGTTAAACTCCAAGCTTTAACTGTTGTTAGTTTTAAAATTAGTACATAAGAGTTTTGAATATAAAAGCCTTGCTTTGGCTAGGCTGAGTTCTGTTTTGATTAAAGAGTGAACACGTAACTTTAAAATCGGTGTTTTATTTAATATCAAAGTGGATTTAAATCTACGAAGGTTATTTGCGCGGCTTGGCCCCAACGACTTAAGCAGGTTTGATATGAGCCCCTTGCGATCCTGTCTGAAATGAAATACTATATTTGAGCAATACGACAAAATTTGACTTCTTTCCGAGTGGTAATAAACCAAACCTCAAAATTTTGCTAGATTTTGTGTTATTTCACATTCAGTTGAGCAATAACACAAAGTTTGTGTTATTGCCGTTTGGCAAAATTGCTCATTACCAACCGAAACTAATGTGAATGCGAGTACATTTGCTTTGCCGGGCGTTGAAGCCGCAAAAGGTGGCAGAGAATTTGCACCGCCGAGACACTCACACATCTTCGAATCCAAGCATGGCATGTGGCTTCACTGTTTGTTGTTGTGATGCTTTTTTTTTATTTTCATTTATTTCTTAATTCGACTTTGTTGCCACGAACAGATCGGGCTTGTTCCGCCACTTCACTTCACTCTCCACTTTGCTGCATAAATTGCCATTTATAAATTTATTTATTTTTGTAGTTGTATGTGTGTGAAATTATTTGTTATATAGAAAAAAAAAGTTATACAAAAATAAACTAAAGTCCGATTAGTGATTTTTAAAAGAGATGCAAAAAATTAGGAGAAGAAAAGGGAAGAGTAGCTCAGGCGGAGGTCTGATATACAGTCGAGAGTAAAATTAAGGTACGTACCTTTGCTTCCTATCCAAGCTGCGGCGTCCATGATTGCTGGGACTTCAGCCTGAAAGACGCTGCAATGATCAGGTAGTCTGAAAGAGAGTTCAAGGGGTAGGTCCTTTGAATAAACATTTCCTCCAACTCTGCCGTATAACGTGGAACCATCGGTGTATATCAATGTGGAACTTCGCAGTACCAAAGGTACTGACTGCGACCCAAAGAAGGTACCTAATGATGAGGTTACCCTTCCCATATCTGCAATTGCAAGTCATTCTTGAGAGCTCCTTTGCTGTGAAGAAAGGCATTCGCCACAAATTCCTTGTAGTTACTCGAGTTGGACCGGTCATGTTGGATGGTGTTAAATTCTTCGATAAGTTCGAAAACGTGAAAGATGTTTTTGGTGTTCGTTCAGGATCGCGATCATTTCTCAAACTTTGTTGAGACTTTTTTTGGATCATTTCAGAAATTTTTCGGGACCAAATTTTTGGAATCAATTTGATATTGTTTTAACAGGGCTCGAACACGCGTAGGGACCTTTTTGGGCAACCGTTCGGTATCGCGCCTGGACCATTTCGGTATTGTTTTCGAAATGACTGCCTAGAGAGTTTTTGGGGATATTTTTAGCCATTTTATGGGATCAATTGGAACTTTTGTGAGATACCTGAAATTTTCTGGAGTTCGTGGATATTGAAATGTTTAATACTTCGATAAGTTCTACAAGGGTACGAAAAGATATCGGAACTTTTTTGGCGTCCGTTCGGGATCAGTTTTAGGACTGATTTAGATATGATTTCACAATACTTGTCGACACTTTTTCGGCATCCTTTCATAAATTTTTAGGGATTAATATGGAAATTATTCGAGATCATTTCGGATCTTTGGGATCATTTGGATGATGTCTTTGGGAGTCTGCGAATATTGAAGTTATTGAAATTATTGGACCAGGGCTCGAACAGACGTATGAACATTTTTCGCATCCGTTCGAGATAACATCAGGGCCATTATCGTATTTTTATGGGTATGAGTGCAAATGAAGGACTTTATTTCACCTGAAGATAGTTTCGGGACAACTGGTTCAAAGCTCTTTATAGACTTTACAGATAACTTGAGTGCTTTATTTCTATCCACTTCTTTCTATTCTTATGAACGCCTCAACAATTTGTTTTCATACATTTTTTCTTTAAATCATTTGCAGCGCTAATGCTAGCTTGTCTAAATATAAACCAGTGGTGCACTGAGAAGCTAGCTGGAACCGAGGAAAGCTGCTAAATATAAGCTGCAAAGCCTCACAACCATCAGATTGCAATCTTGGTGAAAGGTGAATTTTCAAAGCTCCTGATAAATTCAAGAGGCCTGTACTCCGTTTCTGTATGAAATCGACAAAATTCTCGATTTTAATGTCATCACCTTCAACTCGATTCAAAATTGAAAAAATAAATTTTTGCCACCGCCTAAAAAGCAAGTAGAAAAGAAATCGACAAAATATTTACAGAAACAAAAAAAAAAATGGTGTGACATCATTATGATGTAAAATCGACTATTTCAGTCGAGACGATCGATCGAAATGAGTTACATAAACGGGGTACTGGTATGGGTTCTCTATGTCAACCCTTCTGCTTTAAGCATATGTTGCTGAAAGCTTCGCCGCCCCTGTGCACCACTGTTGTACCCATATTTAAGCATGTTCAAGGTATGTTTATGTATTCATTTTTGGTATTCTCGTCGCTAAGGTATAATTTGAAATGCTAGACCGCCTCTTCACAACACTTTTGCCACTGTCTCATCTCGTAGCCTGTTGTTAAAGCGCTATCGATGCCGCCGTTTGAATGGCTTGGTAGGTCGCTTGACTTGATTGACTATCTGTTGTCTGCGCCTGCGCCTGCGCGCGCGCACATTAACATTTCGCGGTACATTAAATCGAACAACGGCAACAAAACAAGAAATCAAGCAGCAGCTACATTAAATAGTGTTACTGAATACATTTCTGATTATGATGACCAAATAGCCATAGCAAAGTGCAACAACGCATCATAAAGACAACTTGTTGGCTGGCTGAGGTAGATCCAAAAGTCTGGGCGCACACACATCAGGCCGCCTACCGTGCAAACAGCCCGTACTTAATGCTTAATATCAGCAGCTATACCACAACCACAGCAATGAAAGCACCACATTAAAGCAGACAACCCAAATAAGACATGGGCAAAATTAAAGGGAAATATTTAAATTCAGAAATTCCAATTATCAATTAAGTCAGCGTGTGGTTGGTGTCTTTTTATATATTTTTAAAATTTATTTGTTTGTTTTAATTTTTGTTGTTGCAGTAGGTAATGCTGAAATGCCACTCAGCGGAGAAATTGTAGCAAAAAAGATGGAAAAAAGCAATAAATTCAACGACAATACCAACTCAAAACAACTACAGCATACCTACTAGTTAAGCCAAAGAATATGCTCTGCCACAGTGTTCGTACGCTCCCTTTATACTCCTAGTTAGTCGGTCGTCCTGCTCCAAGTAACTAAAATATCTTTTCGACTTCCATAACCCAGCGCAAGGATATGTCCCTTAAAAATAAAAAAATTTGTCGCGGACGTATTTTGGAAAATATTTGAAAAATTACCTTAGGGACTAGCTAGAAAAAAATGTTTGCACGAGATTTTGCCGTAAATTAGCCGTAGTTAAATGTCATATTTAAAAAATTTAAATTTTTTTTTTTTGATAGTGCACCGTAACTTCAAATGAAAAACCATAAAAACCTTTATTAGGGACCAGCTAGGAAAAAAATTCATGTTAAGTTGGCGGTGCACTATCAAAAAAAATTTTTTTTTAAATTTTTTAAATATGTCATTTAGTTACGGATAATTTAATTTTTTAAATACGTAATTTAATTACGGCTAATTTACGGCAAAATCACGTGCAAACATTTTTCTCCATAACTGGTCCCTAAGATAGGTTTTCAAAGGTGGCACGCTAACTTCATGTGAAGTGCCACTCAATATTTTCCAAAATACGGCCGCGGCAAATTTTTTGTTTTCACGGATAATTTACGGCAAATTATCCACTAGTTACTTTTTTGCCACGTAAAAGTTGTCTTGCCAACTTCAGAGAGGTGGTACCTACGTTCAAGCTTTAGCCACATTGCCGATCTTACTTCAGTAAACTAAAGTCGCGGCGTTACTTCTTTTTAATTTGGAGGCATCCCTCGCGGTCACATCTTTCGTAGCGGTCCCCGTCTCCCCAGCGCTGTATATATTTCACGTTTACTCAGTACCGGATTAACCCTAAGGCAGAATAGGCAATTGCCTATAGGCCCCGCATAGAACCAGGGCCTCGTTCACCCACAAACAAAATATACATATATTCTAATCAGCGAAAACTTTATTTGAAAACTGGTATGAAATTTCCCAACAAACAATGTTAAAGCAATTCACGATTAATACCGCATGATAGTCTGATCAAAATAAACATTTGAAAAAACATTTATCTCCACAGAGCCAAAGTACCTGAGACAAGTTGTAGAACTCTCTACAGATATGGTCCTGACTTCCAGTTCTGAGATATCGCGATTGTCAAGTTCGCTCTGGAAAATATATAAAAATATATGCCACGTACAGACTTTTCAGTATTTTCCTCGAAAACTTTAGTGTGCCTAGAAAAATCTTCTCTTACCGTTTATTTGTCCAGAAGATTCTCATCGACAGTGAAACTTGTTACCTTTGTAAACCACATAGTTTTCGAGCTAGATCTACCTCTTCTCCATGAATAATATAAAAAATACTAATAAATTTAGTTTATCTTGTATAACAAATGGTAAATTTAGTTTATCTTGTATAACAAAAACTCCTACAGAGGCAATTTTTTGTCAGGAGCCTAGTTTCACCCCCAGGAAGAAAACTGCAAAAGTCCCGATCGATCCCATTTGGCATAAAAAAGCTATTCGGGTATAAAAAAAAACGAGAAAAATCCAAGTAGGAGGGTTTTTTATAATTTTTCTCGACTTTTGCCCTCAAAAAACTTGTTTATTTTTAAGCTCTCTACAAAAATTTCGCTCTGTGGGAAGTTTTGTTATACAAAAGAGCTCCATTTTCCCAAAATAGTATATTTTGATATTATGGATAGAGAAAAGATGGCTCTAGCTCGAGAATTATAGGCTTTACAAAATAACTATTTTCATTGTCGTACCAAATAAACGGTAAAATAAAGTTTTTCTACGCATACTAAAGTTTTCGAGAAAGATCCTGAGAAGTCCGTACGTGGCATATACATATGTATTTTCATATAGTTTTGACCACTTCGATAAGGGGATGTCAGTTTACGAAAGTAAGCATGACATAAATAACTACCAATAAGTCGGCGTAGATTATGATTGACGAAAAATCTACAGCTGAATTCAACACATTAAATGCCAAAGTGTTACTTTGCTGTCAAATATATAATTTTCATCCATATGGTTTCTTCAAAAAATGCATTGTCTAGGGGCCCCGACAGAACTTTTGCCTACGGCCTCCGAAAGTGTTAATCCGGCCCTGCGCTTACCCCTCTTCTTTGGTTGGACTTTTCTGTAGCTCTCACTCCTGCACTGACTTCACTGGCGTCGCACCGTTGGTTCACACTTTTCAGACCCATTCAGAGCGCTGTCCCGGACATAGTTTGTGCATCTGTCTCCTTTCTTTCAATGTCGGTTAGGTGTTTGGCTAGATTCATCTTGGTCCTACCACTACCTTCCCGACAAAGTGGACTTCTTGGTATCATTGGTCTTGTAGGGAATCCTTGAAAACACAGTCTATGATGACCCCCTGTTTCTAAACCTTGCAGTCCCATTATCTTCTCCGGCAGTGTATCTACAACATATTGATGTTTGTTGGCCAACAAAAACCAGCACAAAACGACGCAACGTCCGCGACAACCGGCGAGCAGTCAAACGCATAATACTTGGTATGGCAACAACAACTACAACTACAACAAAAATGCACTGGAAAACATATGAAATGAAAATAAAAAGAGTAGATAAAACATTAATTATTATTAATTACTTTTTTGTATTCGAGCGCACACTCCCTTGCTCGACTTGACTTGGCTGGCTGGTGCGTACCTCAGCTCAGCTGCCGCTTTCTTCGTATTGACTTGTGAATATCTCTGCTTTAACGTTTTACTATTTTTTGTTGATTGCTGTGGCTGTGGATGTGGATTTGATCCGAATAAGTTTGCTTATATTGGCATTTTTATTTGCTACTCTGCGTGCGTTCGTTGGTCAACGTCCCATAGTTGCAGCATTTACAAGTTGTTTCTACTCGTTTTAATTATATTTCAAAGTTTTTCCTGTTCGTCGTAAAGCAGCCCAAGCAATAAATGCGGCAATAAACGCAATATTAAATATTTTACCTACTTAAGCTCTTGTTTACTCTTTGGAACGTACGAATGTCATGTACCAGCAACAATAAATAAATAAATGTATGCCAGAGAGTGTTTTTTATTCGGAAGCTATTTGTTTAAGTTATATTTTAAGTTAAGATTTAATTTGTTAAGTACATTTTCTTAATAAGATAACTTTCGACATTTTTTCTTTGCTATTTTTACTCGTGTACCAAGTTATGTTCTTTTACTATTTTTTGATTCGTTCATTCGGGTTTTGGTATTGTTCAAAGTCTCCAAGAGATCCCGAAAACATTTCCAAATGGATCCGACAACATTTCCAAACTATACCCGAAAAATCCCAAAATGATGCCGAAATGACCCTGAATATATTCTCAAATGGTTTCCAAAACATTTTCAGATGGTGCCGAAAAAGTTCCCGAACGGATCCCAAAAAATCTCTACAACATTTCCAAATTATACTAAAAGTCCCAATATGACGCCAAAACGGCCCTGAATATATTCCAAAAAGGTGTCGAAAACATTCCCCAATGGTTTCTAAAAAGTCCCCTAAGGGATCCCAAAAAGGTCCCTACACATTTCCTAAAGAACACGAGGAAATCTCGCAAAAGACCCTTTTTCGTTCATATTTCAGTCAGTATACCTGTAATAGCATTTTTCAAATTTAATATGTACTTCAAACTTCTGCGATTATTCCATCGAAACATCCCAACTTTTGCATCAGTTTTGTGTCTACAATTTCGGTATTCATTTTTAAAAAAGTTTATGAATAAGCAAATCTTGTATTGGTCAGTGATGTCCCATTTTCTGACTGAACCTGCCTTTCGAGTAACAACCATATCGTTCTAAAAGCACTCCCATTACTTTTGATACATTTTTTGGACTTTGAGTTCCCGAGCACTGAGGGTGGTCTTGAAAACTTTTCGCAATCATTTTTGTGCTTCCGATTCGCTTTCCCTGTGGAAGGAAGGGTGGCACAAATACAATAGAACAATTAAAGTGGGATGGATGGAGACTGAGAAAAAGAGAAGCTCGCATAAATTCATTTACAAAGTTTTAAAATGTACATCTCTATTCAAACATTCAGAAACTCTTTCTCTACTCATTTTCTAGGTTATCTCATGAATCATCCATCGCTTTCTCAGCGAATGTTGTCAAGATCTGTTACACTTTATTGGCCTATAGTGAGCACACGAGTTTTTAGAGCACACTGACAAATGCGTTTCCAGCAACTCTTTTTTTTTCTGAAGTGGACAACTCATTAAGTTTTTTTTCACTTACTGTGCTGTGAATTTGATCCTTCAATGTTGCTGAATAATTGAAGGCACGATTAGTTGGAGTTTGTTTTCTTTTCTTTTTTTTTTTTAAATTTCACAACAATTTATGCCACATCATTTTCCCGTAGTACTCAAATTACAAATTGCAGAGCCTGCGTGTGAGTGTTTTTTTCAGCGTCAGTTTATGTCACACAACAGAACATAACTTCCCGTAACTCTTGGGCTGGCTTGCGCTGCCACAAATTAAATTTTTAAAGTTTTTTTTGCTTCTTAGTTTTTGCTTTCTGAGCTGGACGGTATTCGAGTTGTGAGCTTAGCTTGGAATGCACAGTAAAACCCGCTTAAGTACCCCAAGCAAAATATTCAGAATTTTGAGGTACTTAAGCGGGTTGTGCACTTAAAAGAACTTAAATGCCTTCATTCGGGTACTTAAGGGAACATATGAAAAGTGATATGTAGTTACATGAGTACATACATATATACGTTTGTACCTATGGGAAATTGTGATTTTCACCCTTTGCCAAGCTTTTTTTCTATTTTAACTTTGGCAACTAGCGTTTCTCGATAAATTAGTGGTGTAAATCAATGAAATGAAAATTATATGAGAAATGGATATTAGTGAACGAAAAATTTAGTCACTTAAGCGGGTTGGGTAATAAAGCAGGGAGTTACTTAAGAGGCAATTTTCTTCCCATTTCTTACAAAAAGCAGAGTGCCCAAGAATTTTGGTTACTTAAGCGGGTTAGGTACTTAAGCGGGTGAGTACTTAAGCGGGTTTTACTGCATTTCTTTTCACTCTTTTTTGGAGCATTTCTTTTTTATACTCAGCTGAGGATGGTTTACAGAGTATACAAATTTGGGGAGGGAAAATTTAATTAAACGCGATAACTTGAGAGATTTTTGAGATACCATATTAAAATTTTTGGTGAGAATTAGAAAAATCAGTGAAGGGTCATGCCACTTCTATATAAATTTCACAATAATTCGTAAAAAAGTTTATATCCATTTTATTTTACCTCTAAAGTTAATATGTAAAAAATAGAAAGAATAATGCAAGGATATGAATTTTTGAAGATGGGCGTGACATCGGTGATAACTTCTTTTTTCCTTCCAAAGTGTCGTTGTAAGAAAAACAGTAAGTCCGTCAAGCTGCACCAATTTGCTCAATTTGCAATTGCTCAATTTTTAAGTACTTTTTTAAAACCTGAACCTCAAGAGACACCCCCCCACCCCACAAAAAAATGAGTAAGATAACCTGCTCGGTGGCAGAGGGGGGAGAGGGGGTCAAAATCGCCGATCGCCGGATTTCAAATTCGATACACTGAAAAAAAATCTACAAGAACAGTGGGTAATATCAATTTTGAAAGTGACCCCTATCATTCTTCGAATATACTATCATATTCACATGAATTACTGTAAATTTGAAAGTGGACACTATCATATTAACATGAATTACTGTAAATTTTAAAGTGAACTCATATCATTAATTGATATTTTTCAAAAATCACATGTTTTTACTGCCAATTTTACAGTAAATACTGTAATATTAACAGTATTATAATAATCGATTTGAAAGTGGTTTTGATATGTTACTTACAATGTGCACTTTCAAACTTTTTATTTCAGTGTATGCCAGGAATTATGTGCTATTTATGTGCTAATTAGTTCCCAAAAAAAAAATTTTGTGCTCAATTTTTAAATACTTTTTTAAAACCTCGAAAGTGGGGGTGCAGCTTGACGTCAAGCCACAAAAAAGAAAGACACTTAGAACGTTATTCGCGATGATGCTTCAATTGTTTTCACATTAGATGTCGCTGGAGTCGCTATATTCGTGATGTCCGTCAAGTTAGCATTACCACTTTAAAATTTCAAGGTCATTCCTAGTGGATTAATTGTCGTTAATTTGTCGTTAATTTGTCGTAAATTTGTCGTGGAAAAAGAAAATTTGTCGCTCTTCGTTTTTTAAAAATAACCCCTGGTAATGCTAACTTTACCCGCTAAAACGGGTAACTTGACCCGCTAAAACGGTTAAAAATGAAAATTCCAAGATCACACCTAGTGCATTAATTGTCGTTAATTTGTCGTAAATTTGTCGTGGAAAAAGAAAATTTGTCGCTCTTCGTTTTTTAAAAATAACCCCTGGTAATACTAACTTGAAGTCAAGTTGGCATTACCACCCCGCTAAAACGGGTAAAAACGAAAATTCCGATGTCACACCTAGTGGATTAATTGTCGTTAATTTGTCGTAAATTTGTCGTGGAAAAAGAAATGTTGTCGCTCTTTGTTTTTTAAAAATAACCCCTGGTAATACTAACTTGACAGTCAAGTTGGCATTACCACCCCGCTAAAACGGGTAAAAACGAAAATTCCGATGTCACACCTAGTGGATTAATTGTCGTTAATTTGTCGTAAATTTGTCGTGAAAAAAGAAATTTTGTCGCTCTTTGTTTTTTTAAAATAACCCCTGGTAATACTAACTTTACCCGCTAAAACGGGTAACTTGACCCGCTAAAACAACAGGACACTTTTCCGTCTTATTTAAAATCGCGAGTGTATATTTAATAACTAATTGTGTAAGCGGTGAGTATTATGTTAATCAAGTGATAATTGAATGTGATATATAAAAAAATTACATATATCCAAAATATGGTTTACAGTAACTTTTGGTGAAGTAAAGTGTGTTTAAATTACTAAAGGCTCATTCCATTTCTAGACACCCGGTCCGCGCGGGAAATGATTTTTGATTTCGATGAAAGTTTAATATGTTGTTCTTTGGTCAAAATGAAGCAACACGTGTCTTTTTTTTTTGCTGAAAAAATTTTTTATTTTTCGGATTTATCGGCAGTTGAAACCGGTAAAATGCGATGAACATTTTTTCAAATGCCAATAACTTTGTCAAAAATTAACCGATTCTCCTAATTTTTTTTTAAATGTTCGTTATTACTATTACTTTTATATACATTTTTTTAAAAAATTTAATATAGTTTGAAAACTTTTTTGTTTCAGTATTCAGTAAAAATGTATGACTTTTTTCAAAAATTAATATCCCAAAAAAGGTTTTTTTTTTCTTAAATTTTTTATATATTGAGTCAACAGTTTATATTTCAACTTGGCTAAATGCCTATTAGCCAAAATTCGTTATTTTAGAGATATGAATTTTTGAATATTAAACATTTATTTCCTACATATGGGCAAATCCAGTGTCACTTACGTTTCACCGTTCGGTCTAAAAATGCATTTTTTAGTGGTAATTTTCAACAGTTCTTAAAATAGAGTTATACAGTTTCAAGTGTATTAGGGCCATATTTACGAATCAGTTTAAACATGCCTTAAAATGATTACATAGTTCTGGAAATTTTGTACTTTAGTTTAGTTCTTCAAGTTTAGATGTCAAACTCTGCGAATTGCGGAGCAACAGTTGGACAAAATTAGATTTTTTCAAAAGACTCTTTTATTTAGTAAGTATAATGAACCAAAAAAATTATTTTGTCAAGCCTACTATAGTTTTTTTTATAATGTATTGGAGGTGATCAGTGTCACTTACGTTTCATGGAGGCGTCACTTACGTTTCAAATCTCGTAAATTCGTTACAGAAATGAGGTTTTATTAGACCTACAATGAGCCACATGGTGTTTCAGTTAAAACTTCTAACAAATATTCCTTAATAAATCACCTATATTAAAAAATGCAGCACCCAACGTACGCAATAATATATACTAGTATATCCCGTGGTCGAAATTCGACCAATTTAAAATAGTTGAACTTATTCAAACATCTGATCAACTTTTTGTCAATAGCTGCCTTTAGGACCCGTGGCCGAACCTCGACCAACTTAAATGTATACATTAAAAACTCATCTATAGGCAAAATGAGGCCATCAAAGAATTTAAAAAATAGCGGCTGTTATTATATAATAAAAATATTAAATTACAGCAGCCCTTTCCAAAATTATTTATGGCAAATGCCATGCAAATACTCGGTTTTCGAGATTTTATGTTGCACTTGAATAATCGGATGATGACATTGTGCTTAACAAATAGCCACTAATTTATGCGATCGTTTTGAGCAGGTGAAGAACAAAAAAATATTAGGTTGAAAATTAAGTAAATTGTAATAGTTAAGATTAAAGGTTTTTTAATATAAAAAAAAAACATAATTTAAGAAAAAAACGGAATATTCCGCAACCGGGTCTTGCAACTGTGCACACCGTATTCTATACGCTCACCGCCGCGCCATTACCTTATGCACAAAGCAGTTTAAGAATTAACAATATACCAACAACAAAGTTAGACTATTAATATAAATAATGGACCAAAGTACTCAATGAGCGAGGGAATGAAAATAATTTCTCTCTCATAATAGGACGTGTTTAATGAGGGAGAGAATGAAGATAAAGAGTGGTTTCCTTTGAAGTTCAGCCAACTTCGAAATATGAGTTTGACGCTATTACTCTAACTCTCAAAGAGCGAGAGAATCAAAATATTTCCATTGCTGGTATTTTACACACATATACAAATTTCTCAAAATAAGCGTGGTACTCCAACAACAGTAGCCATATTGAATTATTATTTTATATTTTTTTGAAACATTTTTTTTGTTTGGTGGTACGCAAGCCAACTTTGATTGCGACATATTTTTTTCAAATTAAAAGTTTGACCATGGTTGCCCTATTTCACATTTTAATAATGGTGTTATGAGAACATAAAACTTTGTAGAATTTCATTTTAAACAAATCTATTACATCGGAATTTTTCCGAGCAGTTCTAGCGGTTTCAAGATATCCAATTCAGCCTGCAACTTCTCATGCCCTTGGTGTCTTGTCCATAATCAATTCCTTGAATAAATTTTTTTAATATGGAATTCTACAATTAAGTGAAGCTTTATTGGGCTTTTGAATCTCTATTTAGATATACATATATACATACATATTAGAGCTTTATGGATAAATATAATTTTGATAACGTTTTCCCAAAAAATTGTATAGTTAAATTACATTTTATTATAAGTATATGTAATTGAAAATTTAATTTTTTCATGATTTTATGGCACAACAATATAACATTTTTAGTTTTTCATTTGTTTATTTAAACTTTGGAATATAAGGCGACGATAGTTATCTCATTTTTATTATAGAATTCTACGAAAAAGATGTTTGATTTTTATTTTTTTAAAAAAGCAAATTTTCATATTATATAGAATTGACGGCAATGGGTGTATCTATTTCAATCTCATTCTTTTTTTTTTTTTTTCTTGATGAATTTCAATACAGAAAGTTAAAACATTGATTGCTTCTTTCGTAAAAATTTTATTTTTAAACTATTTTCGTTTATAATAAAGCGTGCGAGATATGAGAAAAACAAATTGTCACTTTTTTTTAATCCTTTGGTACATAACAACACATATTGGGGCAACTCTCATGCGGAAACAAATTGGCTATTCGCGCCGACGCCATCTATTTGGAGTGTAACATTTCAATATACATATGAGTTCAACGCCGAATCTACTGTTTGAACTCAATGAGCGAGAGAATTGGAGTGTTTACGCATATATGTATATGTGTATATAAATAGATATGAGTATGAAATTGGTTTGACGTTTATTTTGAAGGGGTGGAAATTTGGAAATATGAGTTCGTGTAATATTAAAGAGTATTAATGAGCGAGAGAACGAAAATAGAGAAGTATGGGTTGTATTTAAAAAAAATGTATTATACATGGCGTGGTTTTACAACTTTTTAGTGGGGGTAAATTACAAATTCGGGTTAGGTCAAAAAAAGTGTGAGGGTTTTCTAGCTTTTTTCTTTAACCATAACTTAGCAATATTTAAAAGACACTTTATATGGATTTTTCTTTTGATTTAAAGAAAAAAAAATGTATATTGATTTTTAAAAAAATTCTATTCAATTTGGTCTAGACTTGTTTGGGGCTCGGGTTGCAAATCTGCCCTTTTAAAAGTTAATACATATATACATTTGAAAAGAAATTATTTGTTGTCTTCAGTAAAATTATCACTTGGTTTAGTTCAAAATAATGTAGTATCCATAAAATATTTTGTCGATTTTTATACTTTAAATAAGGAATTTGTCAGCAACTCTATCTCAATCGATAGACTTTGAAAAAAAAATTCGCAAATTGCAGCTTTCATCTTCAAAAATTTGAGCAGTCAGACTTATATTAATGGTAATTTTTTGAAATAATTACCAAAAAAACAAAAAGAAATTGTATAAGCGGTTATAGCATTTCTATAATGGGTGGTATGTATGTATATTTATGATATAAAATTATTATTTCACATGGCTTTCCGTAAACTAAAAATATTCGCACCAAATTTTTTTCTTCTCGAAAATAGAGATCACAAACATAAAAATATTGTTTATAAAAATATTAAAAAGTCAAGATTAGAAATATAAAAATATATAAAAAATATAAACAATTTTCAATGACAAAAAAGAAAAAAAATGTTGGCCTATAGCTGTGTAACTAACTGTACTCGAACCATCAACCGCTCGACCACTACCCACTAACGCTTCCCACTGGGCTATCGCTTTATTTACAAATTGATTGTCAGATAACCAATTTAAGTTGCATGAAAAATTTTCAATCGCTTATTACAGATAAATGAAGCAGTATTGGTTATATATTAGATAATTGTGCATTGCCTTAGAGGTATGCCAACAAATAAATATGCATTTCATAAATATTTATGCATATTTAGTATGGGTTTAAGCTTGGCAATGGTTTATATGTAAAATTTGTTAGCCTATTAATATAATAGATAATGGACCAAAGTACTCAATGAGCGAGGGAATGAAAATAATTTCTCTCTCATAATAGGACGTGTTTAATGAGGGAGAGAATGAAGATAAAGAGTGGTTTCCTTTGAAGTTCAGCCAACTTCGAAATATGAGTTTGACGCTATTACTCCAACTCTCAAAGAGCGAGAGAATCAAAATATTTCCATTGCTGGTATTTTACACACATATACAAATTTCTCAAAATAAGCGTGGTACTCCAACAACAGTAGCCATATTGAATTATTATTTTATATTTTTTTGAAACATTTTTTTTGTTTGATGGTACGCAAGCCAACTTTGATTGCGACATATTTTTTTCAAATTAAAAGTTTGACCATGGTTGCCCTATTTCACATTTTAATAATGGTGTTATGAGAACATAAAACTTTGTAGAATTTCATTTTAAACAAATCTATTACATCGGAATTTTTCCGAGCAGTTCTAGCGGTTTCAAGATATCCAATTCAGCCTGCAACTTCTCATGCCCTTGGTGTCTTGTCCATAATCAATTCCTTGAATAAATTTTTTTAATATGGAATTCTACAATTAAGTGAAGCTTTATTGGGCTTTTGAATCTCTATTTAGATATACATATATACATACATATTAGAGCTTTATGGATAAATATAATTTTGATAACGTTTTCCCAAAAAATTGTATAGTTAAATTACATTTTATTATAAGTATATGTAATTGAAAATTTAATTTTTTCATGATTTTATGGCACAACAATATAACATTTTTAGTTTTTCATTTGTTTATTTAAACTTTGGAATATAAGGCGACGATAGTTATCTCATTTTTATTATAGAATTCTACGAAAAAGATGTTTGATTTTTATTTTTTTAAAAAAGCAAATTTTCATATTATATAGAATTGACGGCAATGGGTGTATCTATTTCAATCTCATTCTTTTTTTTTTTTTTTCTTGATGAATTTCAATACAGAAAGTTAAAACATTGATTGCTTCTTTCGTAAAAATTTTATTTTTAAACTATTTTCGTTTATAATAAAGCGTGCGAGATATGAGGAAAACAAATTGTCACTTTTTTTTAATCCTTTGGTACATAACAACACATATTGGGGCAACTCTCATGCGGAAACAAATTGGCTATTCGCGCCGACGCCATCTATTTGGAGTGTAACATTTCAATATACATATGAGTTCAACGCCGAATCTACTGTTTGAACTCAATGAGCGAGAGAATTGGAGTGTTTACGCATATATGTATATGTGTATATAAATAGATATGAGTATGAAATTGGTTTGACGTTTATTTTGAAGGGGTGGAAATTTGGAAATATGAGTTCGTGTAATATTAAAGAGTATTAATGAGCGAGAGAACGAAAATAGAGAAGTATGGGTTGTATTTAAAAAAAATGTATTATACATGGCGTGGTTTTAAAACTTTTTAGTGGGGGTAAATTACAAATTCGGGTTAGGTCAAAAAAAGTGTGAGGGTTTTCTAGCTTTTTTCTTTAACCATAACTTAGCAATATTTAAAAGACACTTTATATGGATTTTTCTTTTGATTTAAAGAAAAAAAAATGTATATTGATTTTTAAAAAAATTCTATTCAATTTGGTCTAGACTTGTTTGGGGCTCGGGTTGCAAATCTGCCCTTTTAAAAGTTAATACATATATACATTTGAAAAGAAATTATTTGTTGTCTTCAGTAAAATTATCACTTGGTTTAGTTCAAAATAATGTAGTATCCATAAAATATTTTGTCGATTTTTATACTTTAAATAAGGAATTTGTCAGCAACTCTATCTCAATCGATAGAATTTGAAAAAAAAATTCGCAAATTGCAGCTTTCATCTTCAAAAATTTGAGCAGTCAGACTTATATTAATGGTAATTTTTTGAAATAATTACCAAAAAAAAAAAAAACAAAAAGAAATTGTATAAGCGGTTATAGCATTTCTATAATGGGTGGTATGTATGTATATTTATGATATAAAATTATTATTTCACATGGCTTTCCGTAAACTAAAAATATTCGCACCAAATTTTTTTCTTCTCGAAAATAGAGATCACAAACATAAAAATATTGTTTATAAAAATATTAAAAAGTCAAGATTAGAAATATAAAAATATATAAAAAATATAAACAATTTTCAATGACAAAAAAGAAAAAAAATGTTGGCCTATAGCTGTGTAACTAACTGTACTCGAACCATCAACCGCTCGACCACTACCCACTAACGCTTCCCACTGGGCTATCGCTTTATTTACAAATTGATTGTCAGATAACCAATTTAAGTTGCATGAAAAATTTTCATTCGCTTATTACAGATAAATGAAGCAGTATTGGTTATATATTAGATAATTGTGCATTGCCTTAGAGGTATGCCAACAAATAAATATGCATTTCATAAATATTTATGCATATTTAGTATGGGTTTAAGCTTGGCAATGGTTTATATGTAAAATTTGTTAGCCTATTAATATAATAGATTTTTTATACTGCATCGAAAGGTGTATATTTTTATCTATCCATCTTTTTAAGCACACATATAATACGTATGTATGTCACTTTCGAAATCTCTTAACCCCAATAGCGCTTATTTTTTCTACTGCTTCTGTATCATATTGGATATTTTCTGTTTGACTTTTGGATCTTCTCACGTTCACTATCCAGCATTATACTATCCCTCCATGTTTTCATTATAGCAGCATAAATACTTTTTTCTACAATTGGCTGCTCGATCGTCAAAAAAAATGCACCTTATTTTTCTGGGCGTCACTTACGTTTCACTTTTTAAATGGCAATAATTATAAAAATGGCTTAAGTTTTAAATTTTAAATGATGCAGATTTGTTTAGAAAGTAAATTCAAAAGAAACTTTAATATATGAGCTTATTTCAAAGGTCGGTTTTGAAATTAAGATAACTTTTATATGTTTTTGCGTCACTTACGTTTCATTTTGCTATTTACATTTTTAGCAAGAAATTATAGGTATTACAGCTAAGCACCACATAAAACTTAGCTTCAGTTCATTTATTTAACCCTTCTTACAGCACTCACTGGTATTAATTCTAGTATCTTACTATAAAATTATGGAAGCCATAGAGAAAGAAAAGGGTGCTGTTTTTAAAAAAATTTTCGATTTTTTATACCTTAATTCTTTGAAATCAATTTGAACAGGGTTACCAAAATTGTTCATATAAAAAGTATATGTTTCTGAGAAGCTCGGTCTATCCTCTTGACAATAGCGGTATTTTGGAAACTCTACAACAAAGCCAATTTTCCTCAATTTCAACTCACTTTTCTAGGATTTGCCCATATGTATATTGATGCAATGCATATCAGCATAAAATTTCTTTGTCAAAAATTAACCGACTCTCGTGATTTTTGCTTTGAAATGTTCGTTTTTACTTTTACTTGAATACAAATTTATAAACATTATCATATAGTTACAAAAAGAAATTTTTTTTTAATATTTAGTAAAAATTTATGAATTTTTTTCAAAAAATAACTCAGGAAAGGTAATTTTTTTTTGTTTCAACTTTTTCTGTATTGAGCGAACATCTTGGCTAAATATCAACTAGCCAAAATTCGTTGTTTTCGAGATATGAATTTTTGAATATTAAACATTTTTTCCCCCCATATATTGATGCAATGCATATCAGCATACAATTGCTTTGTCAAAAATCATGAGAATCGGCATGACTTTTTCTTTGAAATGTTCGTTTTTACTTTTTACAATTATTTTTAGTATTTAGTAAAAATTTATGACTTTTTCAAAAATTAATATCTTAGAAAAGGTAATTTTTTTTTTGTTTAAACTTTTTCTATATTGAGTGGAGATATTCCAAATTGACCAAGCTATACTTGCATGCGTTCAGTGTAAACAATTTTTGGTTTTTTGCTTCTGCAAAATTGTTTTATGTCAGTTAAGGCCTTTGTGAGTTAAGGTAACGATATGTATCTTAGAATTCTAATTAATTTCGAAAAATCTATCAACAGGTGTGTGACGAATCTAAGGCCTTGTTGAATGCTATCGTTTGGACTTTTACGCCATTTCTCACATTAAGGCAATACACGAATGCATGCGCCAATGAAAAGAAAATTCCTCAGTGCTTTATTCGTACGGATTGCAACCACTTCATGAGAGGATGGTCAACGATGTTGAAGGTTGTACGTCCCCGTATCAAATCATTCTTCCTAGCTGCGATTGGAGTTCTTGTGGTCTGTCGAAACCTTGACACTGCAAGGGCCCTCTTTAAAGCTATTTGCATAATAGCCTCCAGTGAAACCATTGGCAACGGGACGCCAACTTTGAAAGCAGGAGAAGACCTTATCAAAGAGCTAACAACTCAAGAAAAAAAAACAAAGAGCGATAAAATTTCTTTTTCCACGACAAATTAACGACAATTAATCCACTAGGTGTGACATCGGAATTTTCGTTTTTACCCGTTTAAGCGGGGTGGTAATGCTAACTTGACTGTCAAGTTAGCATTACCAGGGGTTATTTTAAAAAAACAAAGAGCGACAAAATTTCTTTTTTCACGACAAATTCACGACAACTAATCCACTAGGTGTGACATCGGAATTTTCATTTTTACCCGTTTTAGCGGGGTGGTAATGCTAACTTGACTGTCAAGTTAACATTACCAGGGGTTATTTTTAAAAAACGAAGAGCGACAAATTTTCTTTTTCCACGACAAATTTACGACAACTTAACGACAATTAATCCACTAGGTGTGACCTCGAAAATTTTAATTTTTACCCGTTTTAGCGAGGTGGTAATGCTAACTTGACTGTCAAGTTAACATTACCAGGGGTTATTTTTAAAAAACGAAGAGCGACAAATTTTCTTTTTCCACGACAAATTTACGACAAATTAACGACAATTAATCCACTAGGAATGACCTTGAAATTTTAAAGTGGTAATGCTAACTTGACGGACATATATTCGTGAAAGCCGTTTTATGGTTCGATTCTTTTTTTGGCACGTAGGTTTGTTTGATAAATCAAAAACTAGGTTACAATAAGAAACACGCTAGGTGGCGCTGTGGTTGAGATAAAAAAAAAACCGATTCAATGCCCGTTTTGGAACATATGTAGGCAGAAAAAGTTGCGATCTAGTGCCATATAAAGCTTCAACCAGAATAGTTTTCATGTAAAAATTATTCTTTTTCAGGTTATTATTTTTAACCAATATAGGTCGTGTTATTGTAACTTGAATCAATGATTCATTCAACATGACTTCCTGCTAAATTAACATAACTTCCTACTAACAAACTTATTATTCTGCTAAAAACATAAATATGACTTCGTGTTGAATTAACATAAGTTATTTTTAAATTAACATGACTTACTCTTAAATTACAATTAGTTCCTGTTAAATTAATATGACTTTCTATTTAATTAAACAAAACTTTCCTGTTAAGTGAACATGACTTAAGTTTAATATCACTTACTGTTAAATTAACATTAATTCAGGTTGAAGTAATCTTGATTAGGTTAATGTGACTATCTGTAAAATTTAACATCACTATGTCCTTTTAAATTAACAATAACTTCTGTTGAATTAACACGACCTCTTGTTAAAATAACATTACCTTCTGTTAAATTACAATTTTTTAGGGAGAAACCCCCCCAAGTTTGTTTCTGAAGTTCACAGCTGAGTATATAGCAGTCTATTACGAAGAGTTATTCTCCCTTAATTGTTTCACTCTTTATTTAACCATTAATAGTTTTTTTTTATTTCTTCCAAATTTGATTTTAACTTCTAATTGCCGACATACATGCACCTATTTTTTTTGTTTACTATTTGGGTTTCTGTTTTCTTTAATACTTTCTTAAGATTCTTAGTTGGCAATATTTTGCTTGTATTTCGAACTGCTGCGGAAGCTGCGCTTATTACCCAAGTTTGTTGTTTTAGCAATTGTTTTTCTTAACGATTTTCTCACTGTAAAGTTATTTCACTTTTCGGCATTTTTGTGTTATTTTAACTCGCTTCCCCTTCCTTCTCGTCAACGTCTTTTTGAAGTGGCAAGCCGGCAGTTTGTTCAACTCTTTCGCTTTAGTTGGCGTTGCCTACTTTTATTATATGTTTTTGTTTTTGTTCTGCAAATATTTTTTATGCCACTTTCAGCTTTTATCATACCGTCGCTTTTGCGTGTTTTTATTCTGTTATGCCTTGCTTGACTTTAAAGCTCCACTTTGCCACTGGCGACAACTCAGCACAAACGCATTAATTTAGCTGCGCCACGCCGCGTGTTTGTTGTAATGTCCTTTTATTTATTGTTGTTGCCTCCACATGCTCCTCAATGGTCAATATGTTACCGTTCTTATGTTTCTTGTGCCTCTCTTTAATTATTTTCACTTTAGTTTTTGTTGTTTCACTTTACCTGCTGCCAACCGCTTGTCTACTTTGTACGCCCCACTGTTGCTTCTGATGCTGTCGCGCTTGCCAAATGCTTTTCTCAGTCATACCCTCCACTTAAACCTAAGCCACAGCCTCTTGTTTGACTTGAGCCTACTTACCTCTCTTCAATCTGATTGCGTTTGTTTGCTTGTTTACGGCCTGATATCATTAGCCTTTGTTTTGTTGTTCTTTTTTTGGCTGCCTGCTGTTGTGCTCACATTTGATACACCGCTGCGCCCGTATAGACGCTGACAGTTGTTGATATGACATACGATGGTGCTCGCATATGTGCTTGTGGGAGCTTTTCTTCATAGCTGCTGTTGTTGTTGCTATTCTGTGACATGACTGTGTTGGCAACAGAATTACCCTGACCCCAGCTGGTAAAGTAACAAAAAATTTAAACATAGCAAATACACAAATGTACAACAGCTGCTCTGTCTATGCACCTTGCGCAACCCTTATCCTCATCAGCCACACATTTTTGTTTAACTGCAGTTTAATGATTTTTTTTTACTTTTCGTAAAGTTTTTCTTTTGATTTTTTAATGTTTTTGTGCAATTGTTCTATGAACCATATGTTTAGGGTTATAGGATTACCTTCAGGTCGACTATACCGACGAGAGTTAGGTTTTCCAGAACTTGATTATGAGTATGGTTAGGCTGAAAGCAATTTTTTCACTTTTTCAAGAATAATATAGATAATGCTTTTAATTAGGTGTACTTTAACCCGGATCGGTCCCCATAAAAAAAAAAGTTTTTCCTGTCCACCCCTATGATTAAAGATATTTTGAAGGCGATCCCAAAAAAAAAAATTTTTTATTATCTTTAATCCTAGGGGTGGACTGGAAAAACTTTTTTTGTCGATCCACCCTAGTGTACAAAAAATACTATTTATACCAAGTTAGAGATTTTCTAGAAGAGGTTTGCCAGTGCGGGAACTAATATCTCCAGCCATGCGAGTTTTGCAGCTACAGGTTTTTAACTCTTCCTCTCTTTCTGTAGATACATCGCGCCTTACATCTCACGCAACTTTAGAGAGTGTTAAGGCTATGGGGAGTGATATGTGACAGGTCTTCGTTCGGTTTTCATTCGTTCCTTGGGTGCTTATATGAGATTATAATTGGGACATTTTATATTGGAACCGACCAATTTAATAAAATTACTTATTCACATTAATTATTTGATCTTCTGTAACCTCGTCTTAAACTCTATGTAGTGCTTAGATCTTGTAACAACCGAAACCCCCTTACTTGCCTTTCAATGTCTCTGGAAATAAGTACAAATTATTGTTATTATTATTAATTATGCGATTACCTTTCAATTTAATAACTTATTTTCTTTATTTTTCTATTTTTAGGTAAGTTGTGTTCCCCAAGTGATCTAGGTATACGAAGAGTATATAATCGAAAGGTAAATACGAGTACACATAACTTCCCTATAAGATATTGCTTACTATTTTTGGCAACCCCTGCCCCAGTGCTTTTAAGCAGGGATCGAAAATAATTGTTATTCAGACGAAAAGGTTACGCAAAAATTCCCTTTATATGTTTTAGGGAATTTTTAACCATTATCGTAAGAGGTATTTTATTTTGGACATCGTAACCAATATAAATGAGAGATATATTTTTTTGGTTACGAATAACCATTAAGTCAACCAAAAATTTTTTTGGTTATTAATAACCATTAAGTCAACAAAAATAACTATTATCGCAAGTAATATAATTTTTTAGTTATAGGTGACCCACTCGATGTATTATGTATTTAACTAAACATTTATGTTCTGTTAAGAGTTATATTTTAATACATAACATAGCAACATAGTTTTCTATTAGTAACTTTTATTGGCAACCAAAAAAATGTTTGGTTGACTTAATGGTTATTCGTAACCAAAATGGTTATGGTGACCAACATAAAGTATATCTTACTGTAAAGGTTAATTATAACCAATATTTTAATACATCAGTACTAATGGTTAAATGGGACCTTTTTATCATATTTCTTATAACACTTACGTCCCTGCTTTTAAGCTATATATGAATATATTAGTCTGGGCCAAAAATTCAAAATTTCGTTTTTTTCAAAATTTATATTGATTTTCTTTTTAAGAAAGGTGAAACAAAATTACTATAACGGCTAGTCTGAGAAAATTTTGGTTAATGCAACTTTTGTAGGGAATTCGATTTCCTTCAAAAATATGTTCAGGTAAATGGTGTTTTTCAACAATGGTTTGTCGTTTTTATACAAAATTGGAGGTTAAGTCTGTAAAATCTAAACTAGCGATGATAGACCTCTAGACTTTAATTTAAAAATTTTGTTTCACCTTTCTTAAAAAGAAATCAATATAATTTTTGAAAAAAAACGAAATTTTGAATTTTTGGCCCAGTCTAATATATATATAAGAAAATGTATATATGGAGATCAGAACAAAAAAATTACACTGAATATTCGTTGTTTCTTCGTTAAAAATGTTCATTACCATGAAGACTTCAGGACTTAATTTTTTTTTCAAAATTACCAAATTTAACTTCGGAATTTTAATCAAAATTTCAAAAATTCCTTTTGATGAAATGTTTCTAATTAAAATCTGAAAGTAAGGTTATGTTTGGACTTCTTTAAGCGTATTTTTCGAGAAAAATTACCAACCATATTCTCAACAATGTCGCCTTAACTTTAGAATCATAGGGTTTTCAACAAAAAGAGCATTCTTTGCATGGGAATTATCATAGCTTTTAAATTTGAGAGAAAGTTAGTTCTCATATGCGAGAATAGTTCCCAAAATATCAACCAACAACCGTTGGTGAAGCTGATTGAAGAATATTGCAACGATTTTTCGTCATCCCTAGCCAAAGTTGGCAAACAAATATTGTCGTTGCGCCATCTTCAGTGAAATTTTTCTTTTATTAACTCGGATCTTAAAAAACAAAAAAAAAAATTTTGCGAAGTTATTACAAAAAAAAGTTTTTATTGAAAAAATAAAAATGTTGATTTTTGAAGTTTTTTTTGCTTAATCGTTTGTCCACCGTTTGTCCAGGATTGTCCAACAACAATTTTCGTTTGTCCACTCTTTGTTCAAAAGTTATTTAAAAAAAAAAAAATTTTGTGAAGTTGGCACCTCCATCTCTGAATAATTAAAAAAACTAAATGTCATTCGTTAGTCCATCGTTTGTCCACGTTTGTCCAGGAAAAATTTTCGTTTGTCCACCCTTAGTAAAAAAGTTATTACAAAAAAAAGTTTTTATTGAAAAAACAAAAATGTTGATTTTTGAAGTTTTTTTTTGCTTAATCGTTTGTCCACCGTTTGTCCAGGATTATCCAACAAAAATTTTCGTTTGTCCACCCTTTGTTCAAAAGTTATTAAAAAACAAAAAAAAAATTTGCGAAGTTGGCACCTCCATCTCTGAATAATTAAAAAAAACTAAATGTCATTGGTTAGTCCATCGTTAAATAACTTTTGAACAAAGGGTGGACAAACGAAAATTTTTGTTGGACAATCCTGGACAAACGGTGGACAAACGATTAAGCAAAAAAAAACTTCAAAAATCAACATTTTTATTTTTTTAATAAAAACTTTGTTTTTGTAATAATTTTTTTACTAAGGGTGGACAAACGAAAATTTTTCCTGGACAAACGATGGACAAACGAATGACATTTAGTTTTTTTTAATTTTTCAGAGATGGAGGTGCCAACTTCACAAAATTTTTATTTTTTTTTAAATAACTTTTGAACAAAGGGTGGACAAACGAATATTTTTGTTGGACAATCCTGGACAAACGGTGGACAAACGATTAAGCAAAAAAAAACTTCAAAAATCAACATTTTTGTTTTTTCAATAAAAACTTTTTTTTGCAATAACTTTTTTACTAAGGGTGGACAAACGAAAATTTTTCCTGGACAAACGATGGACTAACGAATGACATTTAGTTTTTTTAATTATTCAGGGATGGAGGTGCCAACTTCACAAAATTTTTTTTTTTTTTAAATAACTTTTGAACAAAGGGTGGACAAACCAAAATTTTTGTTGGACAACCCTGGACAAACGGTGGACAAACGATTAAGCAAAAAAAAACTTCAAAAATCAACATTTTTGTTTTTTCAATAAAAACTTTGTTTTGTAATTACTTTTTTACTAAGGGTGGACAAACGAAAATTTTTCCTGGACAAACGTGGACAAACGATGGACTAACAAATGACATTTAGTTTTTTTTTAATTATTCAGAGATGGAGGTGCCAACTTCACAAAATTTTTATTTTTTTTAATAACTTTTGAACAAAGGGTGGACAAACGATTAAGCAAAAAAAAAAACAAACGATGGACTAACGAATGACATTTAGTTTTTTTTAATTATTCAGAGATGGAGGTGCCAACTTCACAAAATTTTTATTTTTATACCTTTCATGAACATGAAATGGTATTATAACTTTGGTCCGATGTTTGTAAATATGAGAAGAAGAAGAGATAGACCCATCAATAAGTATACGGAAATGATCAGGATGACGAGATGAGTTGATTTAGCCATGTCCGTCTGTCCGTCTGTCCGTCTGTCTGTTTGAACGCAAACTAGTCCCTCAATTTTTGAGATATCTGGCTGAAATTTTGTATGTGGCCACCATTTTGTAATATAGGAATCATTTGTCGGAACTGACAAGATCGGACCAGTATAACATATAGCCCCCATACAACCGATTGTTCAGATATAAGGTTTTTTGGCCAAAACTTCTGCAATTAAAAAGTTAGGAACGTAAAATTTTGCAACCCGAGTACTTTCTATTTATGTAGTGTATATAGTGAAAATCAACAAGATCGGGCAAATGTAACATATAGCCCCCATACAACCGATTGTTCAGATATAAGGTTTTTTGGCCAAAACTTCTGCAATTAAAAAGTTAGGAACGTAAAATTTTGCAACTCGAGTACTTTCTATTTATGTAGCGTATATAGTGAAAATCAACCAGATCGGGCAAATGTAACATATAGCCCCCATACAACCGATTGTTCAGATATAAGGTTTTTTGGCCAAAACTTCTGCAATTAAAAAGTTAGGAACGTAAAATTTTGCAACTCGAGTACTTTCTATTTATGTAGTGTATATAGTGAAAATCAACAAGATCGGCCAAATTTAACATATAGCCCCCATACAACCGATTGTTCAGATATAAGGTTTTTTTCCCAAAACTTCTGCAATTAAAAGTTAGGAACGTAAAATTTTGCAACTCGAGTACTTTCTATTTATGTAGTGTATATAGTGAAAATCAACAAGATCGGGAAAATGTAACATATAGCCCCCATACAACCGATTGTTCAGATATAAGGTTTTTTTGGCCAAAACTTCTGCAATTAAAAAGTTAGGAACATAAAATTTTGCAACTTGAGTACTTTCAATTTATGTAGTGTGTAGAGGAAAATCAAGAAGATCGGGTAAATATAACATATATTTAGCCCCATACAACCGGTTGTTCCGATATAAGGTTTTTTGGCCAATACTTCCGCATTTAAAAAGTTAGGAACGTAAAATATTTCACCTTTAGTACTTTCTACATATGTAATGTGTATAGTGTAAGTCAGTAAAATTGAACACGTATAATATATAGCCTCCATACAATCGATTGTTCCGATAACTCGGATCCTATTATTTTGTAAGTTTTTTTTAAATTATAACAAAGATGTGTAATGTGTATAGTAAATATAGTTAAATTGAAACAGGCTGTACTGGGGATCGAACAGTGAAAATCGTGACGCTTATTCATGAAAGGTATATAGCCTTCGGCACAGCCGAAGACAGCTTTCCTTACTTGTTTTTAATAACTTTTGAACAAAGGGTGGACAAACGATTAAGCAAAAAAAAACTTCAAAAATCAACATTTTTGTTTTTTCAATAAAAACTTTTTTTTGCAATAACTTTTTTACTAAGGGTGGACAAACGAAAATTTTTCCTGGACAAACGATGGACTAACGAATGACATTTAATTTTTTTTAATTATTCAGGGATGGAGGTGCCAACTTCACAAAATTTTTTTTTTTTTTAAATAACTTTTGAACAAAGGGTGGACAAATGAAAATTTTTGTTGGACAACCCTGGACAAACGGTGGACAAACGATTAAGCAAAAAAAAAATTCAAAAATCAACATTTTTGTTTTTTCAATAAAAACTTTGTTTTGTAATAACTTTTTTACTAAGGGTGGACAAACGAAAATTTTTCCTGGACAAACGTGGACAAACGATGGACTAACAAATGACATTTAGTTTTTTTTAATTATTCAGAGATGGAGGTGCCAACTTCACAAAATTTTTATTTTTTTTAATAACTTTTGAACAAAGGGTGGACAAACGATTAAGCAAAAAAAAACTTCAAAAATCAACATTTTTGTTTTTTCAATAAAACCTTTTTTTGTAATAACTTTTTTACTAAGGGTGCACAAACGAAAATTTTTCCTGGACAAACGTGGACAAACGATGGACTAACGAATGACATTTAGTTTTTTTTAATTATTCAGAGATGGAGGTGCCAACTTCACAAAATTTTTATTTTTTTTAATAACTTTTGAACAAAGGGTGGACAAACGATTAAGCAAAAAAAACTTCAAAAATCAACATTTTTGTTTTTTCAATAAAAACTTTTTTTTGCAATAACTTTTTTACTAAGGGTGGACAAACGAAAATTTTTCCTGGACAAACGTGGACAAACGAATGACATTTAGTTTTTTTTAATTATTCAGGGATGGAGGTGCCAACTTCACAAAATTAATTTTTTTTTTTAAATAACTTTTGAACAAAGGGTGGACAAACCAAAATTTTTGTTGGACAACCCTGGACAAACGGTGGACAAACGATTAAGCAAAAAAAAACTTCAAAAATCAACATTTTTGTTTTTTCAATAAAAACTTTGTTTTGTAATTACTTTTTTACTAAGGGTGGACAAACGATGGACAAACGAATGACATTTAGTTTTTTTTTAATTATTCAGGGATGGAGGTGCCAACTTCACAAAAATAATTTTTTTTTTTAAATAACTTTTGAACAAAGGGTGGACAAACGAAAATTTTTGTTGGACAATCCTGGACAAACGGTGGACAAACGATTAGCAAAAAAACTTCAAAAATCAACATTTTTGTTTTTTCAATAAAAACTTTTTTTTGTAATAACTTTTTTACTAAGGGTGGACAAACGAAAATTTTTCCTGGACAAACGAATGACATATAGTTTTTTTTTAATTATTCAGGGATGGAGGTGCCACTTCACAAAATTTTTTTTTTTTTTTGAAATAAGTTTTGAACGAAGGGTGGACAAACCAAAATTTTTGTTGGACAATCCTGGACAAACGGTGGACAAACGATTAAGCAAAAAAAAAACTTCAAAAATCAACATTTTTGTTTTTTCAATAAAAACTTTTTTTGTAATAACTTTTTTACTAAGGGTGGACAAACGAAAATTTTTCCTGGACAAACGATGGACTAACGAATGACATTTAGTTTTTTTAATTATTCAGAGATGGAGGTGCCAACTTCACAAAATTTTTTTTTTTTAATAACTTTTGAACAAAGGGTGGACAAACGAAAATTTTTGTTGGACAATCCTGGACAAACGGTGGACAAACGATTAAGCAAAAAAAAAACTTCAAAAATCAACATTTTTGTTTTTTCAATAAAAACTTTTTTTGTAATAACTTTTTTACTAAGGGTGGACAAACGAAAATTTTTCCTGGACAAACATGGACAAACGATGGACTAACGAATGACATTTAGTTTTTTTTAATTATTCAGAGATGGAGGTGCCAACTTCACAAAATTTTTATTTTTTTTAATAGCTTTTGAACAAAGGTTGGATAAACGAAAATTTTTGTTGGACAATCCTGGACAAACGGTGGACAAACGATTAAGCCAAAAAAAACTTTAAAAATCAAATTTTATGGGTTTTTAATATAAACTTTTTTTATAAATAACTTTTTTACTAGGGGTGGACAAACGAAAATTTTTCCTGGACAAACGATGGACGAACGAATGACATTTGGTTTTTTTTAAAATTCCGACATGGAGGTGCCAACTTCACACCGGATTTTTTTTTCGAAATAACTTTTTTACTAGGGGTGGACAAACGAAAATTTTTCCTGGACAAACGTGGACAAACCATGGACAAACGAATTACATTTGGTTTTTTTTTAAAATTCCGACATGGAGGTGCCAACTTCACACCGGATTTTTTTTTTTCAAAATAACTTTTTTACTAGGGGTGGACAAACGAAAATTTTTCCTGGACAAACGTGGACAAACGAATGCAATATGGTTTTTTTTTAAAATTCCGACATGGAGGTGGCAACTTCACAGAGCTATGCGAATATCGATAAAAAAATGGTTAGTGAATGCGGAAATCGGTATAATCATCGTGTAGATAAAATATCGATTGCGAATCGCGTTATAGAAGTTAGTGAATTCCACTACAGGTAAAAAACTAGCGCTAGGAACACATCTGTATCATATCTCTACAGTATCGATATGGTATCAAGGTACTTCTCAAAACCTTGTTTTGTCGCTTGCGCTGTTCCGCCTCTCTTTCAATCGTTACACGAATTCGCTGTAAATCAAATGATAGTATCTACGTTAGGTTAGGTTCAAGTGGCTGCCGCAGAGGCACACTTAGGCCAGTTTTGAAAGGCCCGTTGTGATACCACCAACACAAGGAAAGTCAGTCCCGGGACCCAGCCAAATGGAAAATCCCTGAGTTGTTGGGATTTTCCACATAGCAGAATCCCGGGACTGACACTCCTAAACCGACACCGTTACTCCTCCTCGAACCACTTAGATGACTTTATGAAGGCCATCAAGTCCTTTATGTCCAGTTCCGCGATCTGGCTTAGGCTATCCAGGAACGGAACTCCCAAAAAGCGCGTTCTCGCGCCGCTTAAAGCCGGACAGTTGCAGATGAGGTGTTCCACTGTTTCCTCCTCCTCATCATCTTTGCAACTCCTGCAGCATCGTCGGTAGGGCACACTTAGCCTTTCTGCATGCCTACCAATGAGGCAGTGACCGGTTAATACCCCTATCAATATGCAGATTTCCCTCCTAGTTAGGGCATAAATGCGTCTAGACCTTTTAAGATCCCATTTTGGCCAGGTTTGTTTCGATATCCGACACCCTGGGGATTGCAGCCATCTTTCGTTGGCTTGACGGAGTGTGTGCTCCTTCAGCATTAGTTTGCAATGTCCCTATGTCCCGGGACCCATATGAGGTTTACGCGGTTCTGTTGGGCCATCTCCTGAAGAGATCGACGACAGCTGAGCGTCAGTTCAGAGTTGAACGTGTATGAGCCAAGGGATTTGATGGCCGCTTGGCTATCGCTGAAAATAGCGATATCTTCTCCGATAACACGTTTGCTTAACCAGGCCGCGGCGTCTAGGATTGCCGAGACTTCCGCCTGGAAGACGCTACAATGATCAGGTAGTCTGAAGGAGAGCTCAAGGTCCAAATCCCTTGAATAAACCCCTCCTCCAACTCTGCCGTCCAACTTCGAGCCGTCGGTGTATATGGAAGTGCCACCATTTGTTTCGGGACACCAATCCGTCCTCTCCCAGTCTTCTCTGCTGGGAATGTTTATTTTGAAACAGCTATCACCGACTGTAGTGGTCGCACAACGATCTGTGCTTAGAAAGCTGTAAGATTCCAGAATACTGGAGTGTCCAATAGTACCCGCCCCCCAACTGGAGGTTTCTCTTAGGCGCAGAGCTGATGCCGCTGCTGACCGAAACCCTTCCAGATCAAGTGGCAAAATGCCCAGAATGACCTGGAGGGCTTCGTTGGGCGTTGTCCTTAGCGCACCGCTTATACAGATCATATTGAATCTATGGACTTTCCGCAACAGATTCAGGTATGTTGCCTTGCTCAGCGCAGGCCACCATACGACGACTCCATATAGCATGATTGGACGAATGATGGCCGTGTAGATCCAACTGCATACTCTAGGGCTGAGCCCCCATTTTTTGCCAATGGCTCTTTTGCATGTGTAAAGAGCGATGCAAGCTTTCTTCTGGCGCTGAAGATCATTATCCTTCCAATTCAGTTTCCTGTCCAGAACTATGCCTAGAAACTTGGCCTTATCCGACAAGCCCAGGCGCGTGCCATCTAGTTCTGGTAGGCTTAGTGGCGGTATTTTGTACCGGTTGGTGAAGAGGACAAGTTCCACTTTCCCCGGGTTGATACTAAGTCCGCAGCGAGAGGACCACGTCGAAACTTCTCGCAGTGCTACTTGCATCAGGTCACACAGAGTTTATGGGAACTTGCCTCTGAATGCAATAGCTAAATCGTCTGCGTATGCCACTATCTTCCCGCCCCCCCAACTTGTGTCACGTAGCAACGAGTTGACTGTGAGGTTCCATAAAAGCGGGGAAAGAACACCACCCTGGGGGGTTCCCCTTGTGACATAGCGTGATAACTCAACCGTACCAAGTGAAGAAGCTATTTTCCTTCCCCTTAAAAGTTGGTCAATTAAACCAGTGAAGGGTGGATACCTTGCGGCGGTACGAGGGCTTAAGTCGATAGCCACAGGGCTACGCTGCCCTTGTGATCATAGCTCCGTACGGCACTTCATCACGAGAGCAGCCTAGCCTCTCTGGCGCGACGACAAAGATCTTCCCCCTCCCAATCCAGGGTGTTATGCGAAACCGTGCCCATTGGACGTTTGCAGCCGGGAGGCAAATCGTGGCTGTATTTGAACGGAGCCTCTCTGATACCGGGTCGCCTCAGAGAGTAAGCATGGCCTTACCGCGGTACGGGGCTCTGCCGCGGCGGACGACACATTTTCCCCTACTCTTCCCTTGACCCTAAGCTGGCCGTGTCCGGCGATGGGTCGTACGAACAAGATGAACTCAAATTATCCAAATAAAAACGATAAACCTAAAAAACAAACAACGCCAAATTTCACTCCTCAGCAAAGGAGAGCTATGGAGGAACAGGCGAGAAAGCAACAACAACGCCGGAGGACAACCTCCGTTCCACAATTAAGGGGGGGATCGACAGCGATGGCAACTACGAGTCGGTCAACCAACCCTCTATCGACAAAGATTGACTTGATGGGAGCTAGCACCAGTGCGGTTGCCAACGCAACTAAGCGGACAACGGCAGATGCTAAACTCCCATCAACCGCTGATATGAAAACCAGTATCTTTACGTCTGTGGCAGCGGTCTCACGACCTGGCCTCGGAGTTTCGAAGGAGAAGGAAGCTGCAACTGAGATTTCGGCAAGGAGAGCGACCGCGATGGCAACTACGGGTCCGCACTCCCAGGAGACATCTCCCCGCCGCTTCACATACCACGAGAAAAGATTGGCTGCAAAGATCCTGAAGAGGTATGAAGGGGTACCGCAGGAATCGCTGTCGCCGAATTCCAGTAAATCGGTAGAGCTAGCGAAAGCTGTGATACCGGATTTCCAAAATTCTTACATGCCAAAGAGGTTAAAAGTTAACCCTTTCAAGCGCCAGAGATCGGACCTGGAGTTGAATCCCCCTCCCAAGCGGCATCAGAATACCCCTGGAGCGGGCAAACTAAGCTTTGCTGAGGTAACCAAGGACAGGATCCTTATAGGCGTCCTGGACCGAGGCAATGACCGCCTGGCCATCCCTAAGGACCGGTGGCGTTACGTGCGAAATGAACTCGGCAACATTCTTCTCAATGTTGCTCCAGAGTTTCCGGGTAGTTCGGCGCGAGTAACGGATGCGGGTTGGCACCAGGGTCAGATTAAATTACTCGCATGCGAGGATGCAAAAACCGTAGCACTGTACAAGGCAGCAGCTGCTAAGCTGGGTGAAGTCTACAAGGGCGCAAAGATAGAGGTCGTCGACTGGAAGGACATTCCAGCTCGTCCAAGGGCAAGGGCGTGGATTCCGGCCATCCCTGACGAACCCGAGAGAATTCTCGGGATGCTACGGCTAATGAATCCGTCCCTGCCAACGCATGACTGGAGTGTCAATCTGGTCGGGGATGCGGTAGGGCCCGACAGACAGGTGGTGTTCACCATGAATAAAGAGTCAATCGAGCCCCTCAAAAGGTGCAATGGCCTAGTACACTACAGCGTAGGCCAGATCGTTATCCACGTATATCGTGGTGATGCTCAGCGCGCTGCCTTCTCGGCTGCTCCGGGGGAACCGGAAAACGAATTACCAGAAGAGGAAGCGGAGGATTCCGATGCGGAAAGCATGTTATCCGCCACGTCCCTTGGCGATAGTGCTGTGAACAACTCGGAGATGGAGGACAGCCTACAGGACGAGGAAGCCCTCGACGTCACGGTGGTAGCAGCCAACGCTGAGCGATTAACATCTAACGCTGCAGACAGCAAGACTCCTGCAACGCCATATCGGGCAGTTAATCGGAACAACTCGTCGTTGATAGGCAACCTCCGGGATGGGGCAAACCTCGACGATATGGGGACGGCAGGGAAGTCTGTGCGCTCTCATGTTGGTGGTGCTTCAGATTAATCTGCACAAATCTAAAGTAGCTTCGGCTGCTTTAAGTAGTCGTCTTTCTAAAGGCGACGTGGATGTGGTCCTCATCCAAGAACCCTGGGTCAATAGCTCGAGAATCTGCGGATTGGGGACTAAGGGCTTCAAGCTCATTCGAGCCAGCGAGGAGAGCAAAGTCAGAACGTGTATTTTGGTCAAGTCTGAGTTGAACTCCTTTCTCCTACCTAACTACACCAATGGTGATATTACCGCTATCAGTCTAACGGTCGACAGCACCCGCCTGACGGTGGCGTCGGTCTATATGCCCTACGACGCCGAAGAACCCCCACCACAAATGGAGGTGAAAGACCTGGTGTCAAATTTCTGCACGGGTAATCTTATTATTGGAGCGGACGCTAATGCTCACCATGTCCAATGGGGGAGCTCCGACATCAATGACAGGGGCGAGTCTCTGTTTGATTACCTCTTAACAACCAACCTGGTGATTTGCAACGTGGGTAATGAGCCTACTTTTATCACTAAGACCCGCAGGGAGGTCATAGACCTCACTCTCTGTAGTGAAGGCGCTTATGAGTGGGTCAGAAAATGGCGGGTTCTGGAAGAACATTCTTTCTCCGACCACCGTTACATAGAAATGGTTTTAGACTTTATTGTAGAACAACCAATCATGAAACGCAATCCACGTAACACTGATTGGCAGTTACACAATGAAATATTAGACAGAGACCTCCCAGTACTGCCCTCACAAGCCCCCTCATCAGTAGAGGAGCTGGAGGATCTTGTTACTACATTTACATCGGCGCTCTCAAATGCTCTAGGACAGGCTTGTCCAGTGCCAAAACCACGCGGTAAACACAGGCCACATTGGTGGTCCTACGATTTGGACTCGCTCCGAATATCATGCCGGAAACAATTTAACAAGGCCAAGAGCTTCGGCTCTGAGCCTCATTGGCACGAATATAAAGCTAAACTAAGGGCCTACAAAAAAGCTCTGAGACAGGCGAAGAGAACCTCGTGGAGAAATTTCTGCACTGGCGTCGAAAAGGTCGACGACACAGCGAGACTTAGACGAGTCCTCTCGAAAAGTCAAGCAACCATCAGCTATTTGCGAAAGCCTGACGGATCCTGGACCAGCACGGAAGAGGAAACCCTTGAGCTGCTCTTGAATACACATTTTCCGGGGAATCTGCATGATGCACCACTAGCACCTGCAACAAACCTGGCAGTAAATATACCCATCACTGAGGAAAGAGTAAGGTGGGCAGTTAAGAGCTTTGAACCGTATAAGGCTGCCGGGCCGGACGGGATTATCCCCGCGCAGCTTATAAACACGTTGGAGACATCAGCTAAATGGCTGGTATTTCTCTTCACAGCCTGCCTGGCTCTCAACCACATTCCGGGCTCCTGGAGAAGCGCCACGGTAGTGTTTATCCCTAAGGCTGGGAAGGCATCCCACTACGAGCCAAAAGACTACAGACCGATCAGTCTCTCGTCCTTTGTACTAAAAACCTTTGAGAGGATATTAAGCGACTACCTCTTAACGACTATTGATAGCAACCTTATCTCTAGCTATCAGCATGCATACACCAAGGGTAAATCAACAGAAACCGCTCTGCACAGCCTAGTGTCTGTCATTGAGAAATCGCTGTGTGAAAAGGACTACTGTCTCGTGGCCCTCCTAGACATTGAGGGGGCTTTCAACAATATAAGCCCGGAGGCTATCAACTCCGCTCTAACTAATCTGGGAGTAGATAGACCTCTAACTGGTTTAATTGACCAACTTTTAATGGGAAGGAAAATAGCTTCTTCACTTGGTACGGTTGAGTTATCACGCTATGTCACAAGGGGAACACCCCAGGGTGGTGTTCTTTCCCCGCTTTTATGGAACCTCACAGTCAACTCGTTGCTACGTGACACAAGCTGGGGGGGCGGGAAGATGGTGGCATACGCAGACGATTTAGCTATTGCATTCAGAGGCAAGTTCCCACAAACTCTGTGTGACCTGATGCAAGTAGCACTGCGAGAAGTTTCGACGTGGTCCTCTCGCTGCGGACTTAGTATCAACCCAGGGAAGGTGGAACTTGTCCTCTTCACCAACCGGTACAAAATACCGCCACTAAGCCTACCAGAACTAGATGGCACGCGCCTGGGCTTGTCGGATAAGGCCAAGTTTCTAGGCATAGTTCTGGACAGGAAATTGA
>CAXKVI010000003.1:53543380-54051513 GCA_964058755.1 Campiglossa producta
CACCGTTTGTCAAGGATTGTCCAACAAAAATTTTCGTTTGTCCACCCTTGGTTCAAAAGTTATTTAAAAAACAAAAAAAATTTTGTGAAGTTGGCACCTCCATCTCTGAATAATTAAAAAAACTAAATGTCATTCGTTTGTCCACGTTTGTCCAGGAAAAATTTTCGTTTGTCCACCCTTAGTAAAAAAGTTATTACTAAAAAAAGTTTTTATTGAAAAACCAAAAATGTTGATTTTTGAAGTTTTTTTTTTGCTTAATCGTTTGTCCACCGTTTGTCCAGGATTGTCCAACAAAAATTTTCGTTTGTCCACCCTTGGTTCAAAAGTTATTTAAAAAAAAAAAAAATTTTGTGAAGTTGGCACCTCCATCTCTGAATAATTAAAAAAACTAAATGTCATTCGTTTGTCCATCGTTTGTCCACGTTTGTCCAGGAAAAATTTTCGTTTGTCCACCCTTAGTAAAAAAGTTATTACAAAAAAAAGTTTTTATTGAAAAACCAAAAATGTTGATTTTTGAAGTTTTTTTTTTGCTTAATCGTTTGTCCACCGTTTGTCCAGATTTGTTTTTTTTTTTAAATAACTTTTGAACAAAAGGTGGACAATCGAAAATTTTTGTTGGACAATCCTGGACAAACGGTGGACAAACGATTAAGCAAAAAAAAACTTCAAAAATCAACATTTTTGGTTTTTCAATAAAAACTTTTTTTAGTAATAACTTTTTTACTAAGGGTGGACAAACGAAAATTTTTCCTGGACAAACGTGGACAAACGATGGACAAACGAATGACATTTAGTTTTTTTAATTATTCAGAGATGGAGGTGCCAACTTCACAAAATTTTTTTTTTTTTAAATAACTTTTGAACAAAAGGTGGACAATCGAAAATTTTTGTTGGACAATCCTGGACAAACGGTGGACAAACGATTAAGCAAAAAAAAAACTTCAAAAATCAACATTTTTGTTTTTTCAATAAAAACTTTTTTTTGTAATAACTTTTTTACTAAGGGTGGACAAACGAAAATTTTTCCTGGACAAACGTGGACAAACGATGGACAAACGAATGACATTTAGTTTTTTTAATTATTCAGAGATGGAGGTGCCAACTTCACAAAATTTTTTTTGTTTTTTAAATAACTTTTGAACAAAAGGTGGACAATCGAAAATTTTTGTTGGACAATCATGGTCAACCGGTGGACAAACGATTAAGCCAAAAAAAAACTTTAAAAATCAAATTTTATGGGTTTTTAATATAAACTTTTTTTTTAAATAACTTTTTTACTAGGGGTGGACAAACGAAAATTTTTCCTGGACAAACATGGACAAACGATGGACGAACGAATGACATTTGGTTTTTTTTAAAATTCCGACATGGAGGTGCCAACTTCACACCGGATTTTTTTTTCGAAATAACTTTTTTACTAGGGGTGGACAAACGAAAATTTTTCCTGGACAAACGTGGACAAACGATGGACAAACGAATGACATTTAGTTTTTTTAATTATTCAGAGATGGAGGTGCCAACTTCACAAAATTTTTTTGTTTTTTAAATAACTTTTGAACCAAGGGTGGACAAACTAAAATTCTTGTTGGACAATCCTGGACAAACGGTAGACAAACGATTAAGCAAAAAAAAAAACTTCAAAAATCAACATTTTTGTTTTTTCAATAAAAACTTTTTTTTGTAATAACTTTTTTACTAAGGGTGGACAAACGAAAATTTTTCCTGGACAAACGTGGACAAACGATGGACAAACGAATGACATTTAGTTTTTTTAATTATTCAGAGATGGAGGTGCCAACTTCACAAAAATTTTTTTTTTTTTTAAATAACTTTTGAACAAAAGGTGGACAATCGAAAATTTTTGTTGGACAATCCTGGACAAACGGTGGACAAACGATTAAGAAAAAAAAAACTTCAAAAATCAACATTTTTGGTTTTTCAATAAAAACTTTTTTTTGTAATAACTTTTTTACTAAGGGTGGACAAACGAAAATTTTTCCTGGACAAACGTGGACAAACGATGGACAAACGAATGACATTTAGTTTTTTTAATTATTCAGAGATGGAGGTGCCAACTTCACAAAATTTTTTTTTTTTTTTTAAATAACTTTTGAACAAAAGGTGGACAATCGAAAATTTTTGTTGGACAATCATGGTCAAACGGTGGACAAACGATTAAGCCAAAAAAAAAAATTTAAAAATCAAATTTTATGGGTTTTTAATATAAACTTTTTTTTTAAATAACTTTTTTACTAGGGGTGGACAAACGAAAATTTTTCCTGGACAAACATGGACAAACGATGGACGAACGAATGACATTTGGTTTTTTTTAAAATTCCGACATGGAGGTGCCAACTTCACACCGGATTTTTTTTTTCGAAATAACTTTTTTACTAGGGGTGGACAAACGAAAATTTTTCCTGGACAAACGTGGACAAACGATGGACAAACGAATGACATTTGGTTTTTTTTAAAATTCCGACATGGAGGTGCCAACTTCACACCGGATTTTTTTTTTTCGAAATAACTTTTTTACTAGGGGTGGACAAACGAAAATTTTTCCTGGACAAACGTGGACAAACGATGGACAAACGAATGCAATATGGTTTTTTTAAAAATTCCGACATGGAGGTGCCAACTTCACAGAGCTCAGTTACCCGATACTCTCGTTGGGGCGTCTCCGTTCAATGTACAGAAAGCCGTATCATCTATTTGTTCTGCGAGTACATGCCCCCTACTGTCTGCTGGCAAGTTTGAGTGCCACATATCGTGGTGCGCATTGAAGTCGCCCAGGATCACGCGGTTATCTCCTCGTAATAGCAAGCTAATGTCGGGGTGATAACCGGTGGGGCAACTTGAGACAGGGGGTATGTAGATGTTTATGATTTGCAGATCGACATCTCCTGTACGGATGGTAATACCTTGGCCTTCTAAGATATCATCCGTTCCTTCGATGTCGGTATCAAATAGATGATACTGTACAGAGTTGTGCGTTATGAACGCTAGACCACCTCCCAGACCTCCTGTTACTCTATGACGGTCTTTCCGGTGAATGTTATATCCGCCATAGGTAATGAGGTCCGACCTTGGACTGAGCTTGGTTTCTTGGATTGCGGCAAGTTTTATGTCATATTGCGTCATCAAATTGGTTATCTCTGCGATCTTACCAGTTAATCCGTTACAGTTGTGCTGTAAGATTTGGAAGTGCGCCGGTGGGGTCGATGTCGAGTTAACCAAAGGCGTGAGAGACGGATGTGTTCGCCCAGGTGTTGGTAGGCGAAGACCAAGGCTGTGCCTCAGCCTAGTTAGCTGTGGACCTGGTGTAACCGGGTTGGCTGGCGTCGTAGGCTGAGGCGTGTTACAGCATGGTGCGATGAACGCATCCGTCCAAAGATTCCTGTTCGCGAGCCCAGAGCATAGATGCACGTGGCATTGGCCTAAGCAGTTATTGCATTTGACCGATGACGCGAGCGTGTATAATCTTTGCCGACAAACAGTACACGTCGAGACAGGTGCAAGAAGATGTTGATCCTGACTCACGTGTAAACGGGAGGGGGGGGGGGGGGGGGGGGGGGGGGGGAGGGGGGTGTAACAAAGAAACCGACAGAGACTGATGCTCGGAGTTGCTCATGTCTAAACTGCTCCGGTGGGAGCAAGAGTGTTGAGCTGCTGCGCGTGATTTTGACGCCATAAGGCACGAGCAACAGTCTGGAATTTGTGTGGCGGGTATAGCAGAAATGCTGCTAGTCGTTAAGACATTATTATTATTATTATTAGTATTGCTACTAGAAGTTGGCGGTAGGGGTGCGCTTGAACGGCGCTTACCGCGGGACGCCCGACGGCGCAAACAACAAGGGGCCACGAAAGTACTAAAGAAAGTACGGGGTCTGTGGATGTTAAGGTTAAGCCCTGAACATCCAGATTTATGGAGCCATCTCTTACACGAGAAGCATTGCACAGAATGCGACCGTTTAATATATATTTTTTTGCAACAGCCACTGCATATCCATTCTTTTGGTCCGGGGTTCGGCTCAACGCCCGCCCGTAACAAAAGAATATCTTGCAGCCCTGCTGCAAGGGGGGAGGATGATAGTTTCGGAATGGGACAAAACATACTAAACAGGGTTACATTGAAAGTGACAGTCCTTGGCCGGGAAGTCTCCTCATGTCTTCCGAGTCTCACCTCCATCAGGAGGCAAAACTGCTCAATGTAAAAGAGCATGCGGAAATGCTGAGCAGGCAATTCCTTCTGAACTGCCACAAGCCAGCACATCCAAACCGTCATCTTTTGGACATAGATCCGCCCCCGAGAGACATAAGGAGACATCTCCGTAAGCACTATGATGAGATCCGGCATCATATTACCTTGCCATTTGATCTGCAGAATCATAAGCGGGCTCTAACCGACATCCACACCGAGTCGGTAGACACTTTTGTCGGATCTCTACCTGTGAATCCCGTTCTAAACAGTCCTCCACCGGATATTGCTGAAGAAGAACGCACCTTACCAAGGGAGACAAGAGTGGCCTTGGCACAGCTTAGGTCTGGATATAGTGTAAGGTTAAACTCCTACTTATCCAGACTTAATGATACAATCTTAAATACATGCCCTGCATGTGGTAGGACCCCCCATGATACTCTACATCTCTTCAATTGTTCATCTGAACCTACTCTTCTAACCCCTCTGTCCCTCTGGACAAACCCTGTTGAAACTGCACGTTTCCTTGGAATCCCCTTAGAAGAGCTTGATGAAGATCTTCGGAATGATCATACACTCTAGACAGGGCAATGCATTGTTAACAACAACAACAACAACAACAACAACAACAACACCAACAACAACAACAAGAAAATAAAAGAAAATAAAAGAAAAGAACAGAAAAGAAAGAATGAATGAAAGAAAAGTAATAAAATGAAATGGAAGAAGAGAAAAGGAAAGAAAAGGAAAAGAACTGAGAGGGAAGAATAGAAAAGGAAAGAAAAGCAAAATATATAAATTTGGATGACAGGAGAGGAAAGGAATGGAAATAAAAGCAAATGATAGCAAAGGAAAGGAAAGGATAGAAATACGTATGAAGACGAACTAAGAAGAATAAATAATTATCAACATTGAAACTATATTATTATATTATTGAATGTTGTAAAGAGTGAGGAAAAGGCAAAATGAATAGGAATGTATAGAAACCAAAAATATAAATATATGGAAAAGAAAGGAAAATTTAAGAAATATCAAAAAGGTAGGAAAATAAAATAAGGTTTTGTGGTTAAATTTCAGCCACTGGGCGAACTCTAGTAGTTTAAAAAGCGAAAACACACGCTTTTAAAGAATATTGCAATAAAAAGATAAAAAAAAAAATTTAATAAAAAAGCGAAGATTATGGAATAAAGCGGACCACGCTTTTTCCACAATACTACTGTGTAGGGGTTTTAAAATTATTTTCAAATTTTTAGTTCAATACTCCCCTCGTGAAGGGTGGATACCTTGTCGCGGTACGAGGGCTTAGTCGATAGCCACGGGGCTACGCTGCCCTTGCGATCATAGCTCCGCATGGCACTACATCACGAGAGCAGCCTAGCCTCGCTGGCGCGATGACAAAGATCTACCCCCTCCCAATCCAGGGTGTTACGCGATACCGTGCCCATTGGACGTTTGCAGCCGGGAGGCAAATCGTGGCTGTAGTCGAACGGTGCCTCTCTGATACCGGACCGCCTCAGAGAGTAACCATGGTCTTACCGCGGTATGGGGCTCTGCCGTGGCGGACGACACATTCCCCTTAATCCATACTTGACCCCAAGCTGGCCGTGTCCGGCGAGGGGTCGTCCGAACAAGATGAATACAACTCAAAATTCAAAACAATCAATAACTTCGTTTACTCCGCAGCAGAGGACAACTATGCTGGAGCAAGAGAAATCACAACGCCGGAGGACAAACTCTATTTCAAAGTCAACTGGGGGACCGACAACGATGGTAACTACGGGTCGGTCATCCTCGAAACTGCTAGCAAGTGAGAGTGACTTGATGAAAGCCAGCACCAGTGCGGCTGCATACGCAGGTAAGCAGAAAACGGCGGATGCTAAACTTCCATCAAGCGCCGGCACGAACATCAACCTCTCAATGTCTGTGGCAATGGTCTCGGGACCTGGCCTCAGTCATCCGAAAGAGAAGGAAGACGCAACTAAGCTTCTATCAAAGGGAGAGACCGCGATGGCAACTACGGGTCTGAACTCCTCCCAAAAGACATCTCCCCGACGCTTTGCGTACTGGGATAAAAGGAAGGCTGCAAGGATCCTGAAGAAATATGAGGGAGCATCGCAGGATACACTATCGCTGAATGAAAGGAAGATGGTGGAGAAAGCGAAAGCTCTGATACCAAATTTCCAAAGGCCCTATGCGCCTAAAAGGCTGAACGGGAATCCCTTCAAACGCCAGAGATCGGACGGAGAGGTGGATCCCCATCCGAAGCGGCATCAGAATATCACAGTAGTGGGCAAACCCAGCTTTGCTGAAGTGACCAAGGACAGGATCCTTATAGGTGTCATTGATCGAGGCAACGACCGTTGGTCCATCCCTAGAGACCGGTGGCTGTATGTCCGGAACGAAATTGGCAGGGCCCTTCTCGACATATGGCGTGAGTCTCCGGGTAGTCCGCCGCGGGGTACAGACGCGGGTTGGCACCAGGGTCAGATTAAAGTTTTCGCGTGTGAGGATGCAAGAACTGTTGCACTGTACAAGGCAGCAGTTGCAAGACTGGGTGAAGTCTACCCAGGGGCAAAAATCGAGGTCGTCGACTGGAAGGACATTCCGGCCCGGCCAAGGGCAAGGGCATGGATTCCTGCCATCCCTGCTGAACCGGAGAATATTCTTGAGATGCTGCAGGCCTGGAATCCGTCTCTCCCGACGCAGGACTGGAGTGTCAATCTGGTCGAGGGTGAGGTTGGGCCTCATAGACAGGTGGTTTTAACTTTGAATAAGGAGGCACTCGAGCCCCTTAAACGGTGCAATGGACGAGTGCATTATGGAATGGGTCAGATCGTGATCCACGTATACCGTGGCGATGCACAACGCGCTGCCATTCCGGCCGCTTCGAAGGACTCGGAAATCGAAGGACCAGAAGAGGAGGCAGGGGTGTCAGACGCGGAAAGTATGGTATCCGCCACGTCAAATTGCGAGGAAGCCGTGAACGACTCGGCGATGGAAGATAGCCTAACGGACGCGGAAGACCTCGACCGCACGGTGGTGGAGGGCAATCCGGTGCACACTAACGTTGATGCCGCTTCAGACAGTAGAGATTCCGCCACGCCAAATCGTGCAGATAAATTGTCGTTGAGAGATAGGCCCCGGGACGGGGTAGACCTCCACGACGGTACGACGGTGGTAGGGAAGTCTGAGCGCTCTCATGTTGGTGGTGCTTCAGATTAACCTGCACAAATCTAAAGCAGCCTCAGCTGCCCTAAGCAGTCGTCTTTATAAAGGCGACGTAGACGTGGTCCTTATCCAAGAACCCTGGGTTAATAGCTCAAGGATCTGTGGATTGGGGGCTAAGGGGTACAAGCTCATCCGAGCTAATGAGGAGGGCAAGGTCAGAACCTGTATCTTGGTCAAGTCTGAGCTGAACACCTTTCTCTTACCCGCTGCCAGCTTAACGGTCGGCAGCACCAGCCTGACGATGGCGTCGGTCTACATGCCCTATGACGCCGAAGAACCTCCTCCACAAAAGGAGGTGAAAGATCTGGTGGAAAATTTCTGCACGGGTCATCTTATTATTGGAGCTGACGCTAATGCTCATCACGTCCAGTGGGAAAGCTCCGATATTAACGCTAGGGGCGAGTCTCTGTTTGACTACCTACTAACAACTAACCTGGTGGTTTGTAACGTGGGTAACGAGCCTACTTTTATCACTAAAGCCCGTAGGGAGGTCATAGACCTCACTATTTGTAGCGAAGGCGCTTATGAGTGGGTTAGGAAATGGCGTGTTCTTAAGGAGCATTCATTTTCCGACCACCGGTACATAGAAATTGCCTTAGATTTTTCTGTTGAGCAGCCAGTTATGAAACGCAATCCACGCAACACTAATTGGCAGCTACATAATCAAATATTAGTTAGGGACCTACCAGTGTTACCCCCACAAGCTCCATCATCAGTAGGAGAACTGGATGATCTGGTTGCGACCTTTACAACGGCGCTCTCAAATGCCCTAGAGCAGGCTTGTCCAGTGCCGAAACCACGCGGTAAACATAGACCACACTGGTGGTCCTACGACCTGGATTCGCTCCGCAAGTCCTGCAGGAAGCAATTTAATAGGGCCAAGAGCCTCGGTACGGAGCCTGAATGGCTCGAATATAAAGTTAAACTGAGGGCCTATAAAAGGGCCCTAAGGCAGGCGAAGAGAACTTCGTGGAGAGATTTCTGCACCGGGGTCGAAAAGGTCGATGATACGGCGAGACTTAGACGAGTGCTCTCAAAAACTCAAACAGCCATTAGCTATTTGCGGAAGCCTGACGGATCGTGGACTAGCACGGAAGGGGAAACCCTGGAGCTGCTATTGAATACACACTTTCCGGGGAACTTGCATGAAGCACCTTTAGCATCTGCAACAAATATGGCAGTGAATATACCCATCACGGAGGAAAGGGTAAGGTGGGCGATCAAAAGCTTTGAGCCGTTCAAGGCTGCTGGGCCAGACGGGATTTTCCCCGCACAACTCATAAACACGTTGGAAACATCGGCTAAATGGCTGGTATTTCTCTTTTCAGCCTGCCTGGCTCTCAACTACATTCCGCACTCCTGGAGAAGCGCCAAGGTAGTCTTTATTCCTAAGGCTGGGAAGGCCTCACACTATGAGCCTAAGGACTACAGACCGATCAGTCTCTCGTCCTTTGCACTCAAAACCTTCGAGAGGATAATTAGCGATTATCTCTCCTCTACTATTGATAGCAACCTTATCTCTAGCTATCAACATGCATACACCAAAGGTAAATCAACGGAAACTGCGCTTCACAGCCTTGTCTCTGTTATTGAAAAATCGTTGTATGAAAAAGATTACTGTCTCGTGGCCTTCCTAGACATTGAAGGTGCCTTCAACAATATAAGCCCGGAGGCTATTAACACCGCTCTAACTAATCTGGGCATAAGCAGGTCTCTTATTGGACTAATTGATAAGCTACTAAAGGGAAGGAAAATAGTTTCTACACTGGGCACAGTTGATTTCTCACGCTATGTCACAAGAGGAACGCCTCAGGGTGGTGTTCTCTCTCCGCTTTTATGGAACCTCACTGTAAACTCGCTGCTACGAGACACAAGCTGAGGGGGCGGGAGGATAGTTGCATATGCAGACGATTTAGCTATTGCATACAGGGGCAAATTCCCACAAACCCTGTGTGACTTGATGCAAGTAGCACTGCGAGCAGTTTCCTCGTGGTCATCTCGCTGCGGACTTAATATCAACCCGGGAAAAGTGGAGCTTGTCCTTTATACTAACCGGTACAAAATACCAACGCTAAGCCTACCAGAACTAAATGGAGTGCGCCTGAACTTGGCTGACAAAGCCAAATTCCTAGGCATAGTTCTGGATAGAAAGCTTAACTGGAAGGAGAATGTCATCCAGCGCCAGAGGAAAGCGTGCATTGCACTTTACACCTGTAAAAGAGCCATTGGCAAAAAATGGGGGCTCAGTCCCAAAATCTGCAGATGGATTTACACTGCGATAATCCGGCCAATTATGCTGTATGGAGTCGTGGTATGGTGGCCTGCGCTGAGCAAGGCAGCCAACCTAAACCTGTTAGGTAAAGTCCACAGATCTAGCATGATCTGTATAAGCGGCGCGTTGAGAACAACGCCCAACGAAGCTCTCCAGGCCATTCTTGGCATTTTGCCACTCGATCTGGAAGGGTACCGGGCAGCGGCAGCATCGGCTCTGCGTCTAAGGGAAGCTTCCGGCTGGGGCGCAGGCACTACTGGACACTCCGGTATTCTGGATTCTTACAGCTTTCTCCCTCCGAGCACGGACCGTTGTGCAACCACAACAGTCGGAGATAGCTGGTTCAGAATAAACATTCCCAGCAGGGAAGACTGGGAGAGGACGGATCGGTGTCCTGCTACTAAGGGCGGCATTTCCATATACACCGACGGTTCGAAGTTGGACGGCAGAGTTGGAGGAGGGATTTATTCCAAGGATCTGGACCTTGAGCTTTCCTTCAGACTGCCTGATCATTGCAGCGTCTTCCAGGCTGAGGTCTCAGCAATCATGGACGCCGCGGCTTGGATAGGGCAACACGCTATCGGACAGAATATCGTTATTTTCAGCGATAGCCAAGCGGCAGTCAAATCCCTTGGCTCTTACTTGTTCAACTCTGAACTGACGCTCAGCTGTCGTCGATCTCTTCAGGAGATGGCCCAACAGAACCGCGTGAGCCTCACATGGGTCCCGGGACACAGGGACATTGAGGGAAACTGTAGGGCAGACGAACTTGCTAGGCAGGGCACGACCAAGCAGGTTCTTCAGGATAAAGAACGCTTGTTGTTGTTGTTGTTGTTAACAACAAAACACTCCCCGAAGGTTTTGGGGAGTGATGCCGAAGTTGACAGTCCTTGGCCGGATATGACCCCGGTACGCTGCGGTACTCCCTTGCGGTACTGCCCGTCTGTCGTGGTAGCGATTTGGTATGACCAGTGGAACCTTCTAGGTCATGGCATCCCTCCATCCATGAGGAAGGAGAAGATGGGTAATGAGAGGTGAGAGGCATCATATCCGTAGATCAACCATCGAGTAGCACGTCAATTACCTATGTGCATATTAGTCGCCTCTTACGACCGGTATGCCTACCTCGGGCATATTCTACACCCCTAACCCGCAGGGTTATAAAAAAACGCTTAGGTATGCCCTTTGCCACATGTAAGCTAATGCTGAAGGAGCATACACTCCGACAAGCCAATGAAAGATGGCTTTTATCGCCAGGGTGCCGAGTATCCAAACAATCCTGGCCAAGGTGGGATATTAAAAGATCTAAATATATTTACACCCTAAGAAGAAGGGATATATCTATATTAATAGGGGTTTTAACCGGGCACTGCCTTATTGGAAGGCACGCAGCAAGGCTGGGTGTACCCTACCGACGATGCTGTAGGAGTTGCAAAGATGATGAGGAGGAGGAAACGGTGGAGCATCTTATCTGCAACTGCCTGGCTTTAAGCGGCGCGAGAAGGCGCTTTTTCGGAGTTCCCTTCCTGGATATCCTACGCCAGGTAGCGGAGCTGGACATAAAGGACTTGATGGCTTTCATCAAGTCATCTAAATGGTTCGAGGAGGTGTAACGGTGTCGGTTTTAGGAGTGTCAGCCCCGGGATTCTGCTATGTGGAGAGTCCCAATAGCACTGGGATTTTCCATATGGCTGGGTCCCGGGACTGACTTTCCTAGTGTTGATGGTATCACAACGGGCCTTTTAATACCGGCCTAGGTGTGCCTTTGCGGCAGCCACTTCAACCTAACCTAACCTAGTTCAATACTCTCTAAAAGCATGAGTTTTAGTTTTTTTAAACTATATTTATTTCATTTGCAACCCAAAGATCGTATATTTTGGAAGGCCTGAGATGTAAGTTCACTGCAAAAATACTTAATATTTTAAAAAGGAACAAAATTTTGAAAAATGTATTTATAGTTACCAAATTTTTAAATACACTTTACTCATCATTAGCTTTGTGAAGAAGCGTGAAGTTATATAAGTTTTACATAACTATTATACATTTTTTTTTTTTTTTTTGTAGATATAAAATATTTTCAACACGCAGTCCTTATACATAGTAAATTTATTAACGGTCCCGGCGTCATTCGATTAGATATCCAATGGGGTTGCACATAATCACAGAAAAATCGAATATTCTGGCAATATGTAAGCAAGCACTTCTTAAGGCAGACACAAAAGTTTTTACGCGATAAACGATGAAATAATTTATTAAATCTATAAGGCATAAAATAAATCTATAAGGCATACATAATTGGACAGGTTCGTTGAGCATATTTTTACAATGGGTACATGCATACTTAAATATGTCTTCGGCATACCTAAGTAAGCCCTATGCAGCTAAAACACTTATAAAAATGTTGAGACAAAAATAATATTTACATTTAATGTGATGTGATGTGGTCGTTATCTGCCTCAGAAATGCCATTAATGTTTTTAATGCTGACGACGACGACGTTGTCTATGCTGTTAAGCTGCTGCTGCATACTTTGTGGCGAAGCGAGGGTTTGTGTGTTGAAGCGACGACGCTGACTGGGAGTATCTCAAAGAAAACCGAAAATATTGTCAAAAAGGTGTGCTGCTTCAAACGTTGGCGCAGCTTTGACGCTGTCGCATTCGCAGACGACAAAAGAAGAAGAAGCGAAACAGGTAATAATCCAATAATCCATGTGCACGTACACACGCGCAAATACAAAAAATTAACATACACAAAGCTATACAACACTTTTGGCTTTTTGGCTGCGAAGAGATAAATTGAATTTTATTTCATATATTTTTTTATTTTATTTAATATTATTTTGTTATTTTGTGTTATTTTATTTTACTTACTTTACTTTATATGCATTATTTTGTACAAATTTATGCATTTGCATATGTAGGTATTTTGTTTAATTGTATTTAATGTAATTGTATTTATATTACATATTTTGTTTTTATTAGTTTTTTACTTTTTTCGTTTTAATTTAGTTTTTTTAATACTTTTTTTTTTTTTTTTTTTTTTTTTTTTTGTTTTATTTTATTTTATTCAATTTTTATTTAAATTTTTTGTTTTTTTTTTATTTTTTTATTGTTTTATTTTTTTAATCTAATTTTATTTATTTTTTTATTTTGTTTTGTTATTAAATTTAATTTAACTTTTTTTTTCATTTTATTTTATTTTTATTTTTTTTTTCATTTTATTTTATTTTATTTTTATTTTTTTTTCATTTTATTTTATTTTAATTTTTTTTTATGTATGTATTTAAATTAAATCTTCAAGTTGCAGATACTTTAGCGGTTTTTACTTGCTTGCCAACTTTGTCAATGGTTCACTACTCTTTTCTCTTCTACAGCACTCACGAAAATTTTACAACTGCTGTGTGTATTTGTTGTTATTGCTGGCACAATGGAATGCAAGGGATAAACGGCATGCATTTTTCACTATACGGAAAACTCAACTACAAACACACACAGGCGTACCTACACGAAAACATACAGCCACCCATAAACTGTTGAGAAAAAACGTTAACTTCATTAATTAAACTATTGCAAAATAAAAACAAATAACAAATTAAATATTTTTCTACTTTTCTTAAAAGGATTTTCCTTTCTTGTTTCACAAATTTTCGCCTTTGATTCCTTTTTCACTGTGATTTTCGTTAACTTCGCGACGGCAGCAAAACTTCGCTGCTGCTTCGTTGTATACTCGTTCGCTCTTCGAGTACACAAAATATTCTTGTTTTGCGTACACTTTTCTTCCACTCCTTCGCACTTTGCTTTGGCTTTTTACCGATTTCTAATTAAATTTTCTTGTGGAAAACACGTTTATAACATTAAAATTGCACTTTGCACTGCTTTTATTTTATATTTTCAACAATTTTTGATTCATTTATGTTAGTCGAATGTACTAACTTTCAAAGCATTGAATTTTCACAATGTAAATTGTTTGATTTTTCACACATGAAATTTTCTTTCCACCACTTTTCACGAATCCAATAAAATGCTGTAGGGCAGCTTATTTGTTGCACTCCGTTGTTGTGTCCGCGCGGCTTGTTGGACGATTGTAAACTGTTCCAATCTGGTTTTCGGTTTGAATTGCAGACTTGAAGATGCAGGCACGCATGAAATTGTTTTAAAATGTTTTTTTTCGTCGCCAGTTTAACAAATCGATGCCCGTTGATTTTTCTTACCTTATTTCAGCAATAATAATTCATTTAATTCAATAAATTCATTTAAATTATTTATTGACTTCTGCATTACAAAATTTTGATTGTTTTCGCTTTGGAATACAGCACTGCTTGGAACGTGTTCATTGTGAATGGTACATTTCGCACAGGCTGTCAAATTACAAAGTTGCCACTAAGAAAATGTTAGCATAGTAATGCCAGATGTGTAAACGGATGTTAAAAACTTTAGTTGACGCAGGGTGTGTGCGAACAAAATAATAACTGAATAGTACATTTACACTGCACAAAATTTGGCGAATTCAAATGAGCCAGTTCGACACCGTTTACACCACAGTATAATCAGTATTCTATCAGTACAGTATAATCAGTACTCTCAATGTGGTGAAAGTCCTCTTTTAACAAAATAAAATGAAGAAACTTTTAAAAGTTGAGGAAAAGGTTTCCAAGCCCAGTCAAATATAAACGCTCAGTGTGAATTTTTTGTCGAAAATCACATGTACATATAAATTGCATTGTAGCTAACTCAAAGTCCAAAATTTTTGTTGCGTTAAATTTTGTATTTGTTTCCTTTAGAGGTCAACTGCTAATAAATTAGCTAAAATTATGGGAGATAGCACAGGAGGTGGGGTTTGGCCCCAGGAAGTGCGTACCGTGGCACGTTGCCATGGTGCTGGCAACCAGCCGGACTTGGGATGGCGTAGCCCAGGGTTATTCTTTATAAGCGCAGCCGAAGGCCGCCCCATATTTGGTATCAAAACCGGGTCATTATTCGGTATTTTGACCATAACTTTTCACTAAAACAAAAAAATTAAAAAGCGCTTCCGGATTCGTGATCCTGAGGCCAAAGCCCGTCTTTTGAGCTACCTCCCCTAATTTTAGCTAATTTATCAGCAGTCATAGGGGTCATAAAGGATATAAATACCTAAAATTTTTTATTTTTTATGTTGACAAAATGAAACATTGATTTTCCTATAATTTTTGTTATTTTAATGAAATGTTAAACAAATATGTTTGTTTGTCTGCGCAAACATTTCCGTGTACACTACCGTGCGAGAGAAAACGATGCGCAATTGCCTTTGTAAAGCTGATGACCCAATGTACGCTTGCTTGCCTTGCTTACCTAGGCTTACCTTGCTTTCCTTTTAAAGCTTCTATGGCCCAATAGGAGCTACAAAAGTTGTCAAATATACAGGATGAGACAAACAAGACAACAAGCGCGTGTAAAGCGCTGTCAAATAGAGATTTGGGCTATTCGACGCTTTGAAGCGTTTCAAGCAAGCAAAGTAAGGCTGCCACTGGGCCAACTTTCATACATTTCAGTAGAGTTCAAAAGAATTTTGACATTTCTCGAGGCAAAGCCAGCAAATCAAGCGTGAACTGGGCCATCACCTTTATATGCAATTTTTCTTAAAACGTAAAGTCTTAATTGACTATTTCTCTCTTAAAATACATTTTTTCACCCGATAAAATTTGCAAAACAACATAAAATGCCTGAAATATTTGACTGCAACCCCAAGTACTCTTCGGAGGTGAATATAACGGCGTTGTTGTTAGTGTTGGGCAGTATCGACTCCAAAAGGACTCAGTACTCGATGCTGAAAAGTATCGACAGTACCCGATTCTTAAAAGTATCGATGTTGTTGTTGTTGTTGTTAACAATGCATTGCCCTGTCTAGAGTGTATGATCATTCCGAAGATCTTCATCAAGCTCTTCTAAGGGGAGTCCAAGGAAACGTGCAGTTTCAACAGGGTTTGTCCAGAGGGACAGAGGGGTTAGAAGAGTAGGTTAAGATGAACAATTGAAGAGATGTAGAGTATCATGGGGGGTCCTACCACATGCAGGGCATGTGTTTAAGATTGTATCATTAAGTCTGGATAAGTACTACTACTACTACTATTACTACTTAATACCCGAAATGTACTCAGTGTCTAAGTAGTAATTACTACTTAGTAATACGAAGTACTCAATACTAGAGCTGCAAAACTATCGATAGTGGCGCCATTCTATGTTTTCGATAGTTGCAAAAATACTATCGATAGTTCGAAACTATCGTATACTGTCGTAATTTAAGTTTGGAGGAACTTCAACTCCGATCATATCCATACATAATTTACATATACATGTGCCAAAATAAGTAAAAAATTACAAATATTGCAATTTGAGCGTTAATTTCTAAATAAGTACGATCACAGCGTCACTGAATATTATACGCATCACAAATTTTCATTGCCCTGACACTATCGAAACTATCGACTATCGCAAAAAAAAATCGATACATCGCCAAAAAAAAAAACTATCGATACTATCGAAAATACCACCGATAGTTTTGCAGCTCTACCCAATACCGAAAAAGTACTCGATACAGAAAATGTACTCGATACAGAAAATGTACTACATACAGAAAATATACTAGATACAAATTCCACGAGTTTTATGTGGTGACGAATAATTCTTAATTTTGTATAAAGGGGTTAAAGGAATACAAATACGAAATAATAATAAAAACCTATTTTTATTAAAAACGTTTGACGTAACGAGGTGGTATTAAGTTATATAGGTAAATACAATAAGGGTAACAAAAAAATATATTGTACATACAAATATATTTTAGTAATTTATACACACATTTTGAACATGTATATTAAAAAATAAATTATTCTGTTTCGATGTGAGATTTATAACTATAAAATTAAATTGGGTAAATGAACATAAATTCAAGAATACTAAACTCCTGCCAAACCGGCTTGTAGTTGCATACAAACTAATTCTCGGGTACATTAGGGTGATTCAAATAAAAAAAAATGTTTTTTTCGGTCTTACCCCTTGAAAAATAAGGTATTAATGAGTAAATAAGCTTCGCAACAAAATATGCTTTGTAACTTAACCTTTAGAGGTAGCTGTTTTTTCACTTTTCCCATACATTTTGTATAGGGAAATAGGATCTTTTTCAAAGAAATTTTTCTTTTTTTAAATTATTTCAAAAACCTTTACATATTCTTAAAGTGGAGACTTTGAAGTTTCCAAAATGGTAAGCCGGCTTGTTGTAAAATATAGACCTACCAGCAGAAGTTGACAAAAAGTACCCGTTACTTTGAAAGTACCCGATGCTTAAAAGTATCGATACCAAAAGTAGTAACTACTCAAAAGTACTCGATACTGCCCAACACTAGTTGTTGTTGGTCAGTGCAACTACTGATTATACTGTGGTTTACACACTCAAAAGTCTGGTTTTCATTAGCTCAAATTTTGACAACTTTTATCGACTTTATCGATATAAGCAGCCAAATTTCGATAAAGTCGATGAAATTTGACACCATTTGAGCTAAAATTCAAATCTCATTTGCATTTGGCACAGCACAATTAAAAACAATTATATGTACACCATTGACAATTTGTTTATCTAATTTTTGGTTTTTCTGAATAAAATTATTGTCTATTGGCGTACAGCCTTAAGGCTGGTTTTCATTAGGTCAAAATATGACATCAAATGGTGGCATACTAATGAAAACGGGCTGGCATATGGTGTCAATTGCGTTTGCAGTCAGTTTTGACGACTCATTGTCATATAAAATGACAAGCATGTGAAAACGGTCAAATTTCAGTATGACAGCGCAGTTGGCAACGATTGACACTCAAAATAGATTTGCCAACATGTTGGCAAATTGGTGTCATTCGTCGAACGAACAGCTGATATAAGCATCACAAATTAAAAGTTTTCTAAATTTGTAAAAATGTAATTTATTAATTATTCCAATGCTTTTAATGTTTTTTGATAATAAATTGAGGAAACGATGGAAGTGTAGCGTAGAACCCACACTTCTCCGTAGACTCGGCCTAACCCACCATTGTCTCTGCTTTCTTAGCTGGCCCCTCTTCCGCGTCCATGCCCTCAACGTTGTCGCCAAGCACAACGTCGCAGAAGCTATTGCAAATTGTTTCTTTGGTAATTGTCTACTTTAGCTGTCAACTGCTAATAAATTAGCTAAAATTATGGAAGGGGGCTCAAAAGACGGGGTTTAGCCTCAAGATCACGAATCCCGAAGCGATTTTTTAATTTTTTGTTTCAGTGAAAATTTATGGTCAAAAAACCGAAATTTGTCCCGGGTCCGATACCAAAATTGGGGCGGAATCCAGGGTAATTAAGTGCAGAACACCTTTATGAGTTGGCGGCCTTCGGCCGCCCTTATAAAGAAATTAAAATATTGAAAAAAAAGCTTCCGGATTCGTGATCCTGAGGCCAAACCCCGTCTTTTGAGGCCCCTCCCATAATTTTAGCTAATTTATTAGCAGTTGACAGCTAAAGTAAACAATTACCCATATATTTTTGCGGATATTATTTAGCGCGTAAACCAATTATTATTTTGCGCGTTTTTAATTAATTTTTTATTTGCCACAATGTATCAGCTGATCAGCTGTCAAACAAATTTACTTCGCGATTGACATCAGTGATGAAAATAGGGATGCAATCGACTGACACGAAAATTTGACGACGCTCTTTGACACGCACCGCTTTATCGACTTCATGTCAGTTTTAGAGACGTAATGAAAACACATATGCCACCAAATTTCTATCGTGACAGTTGAGTCAGTTTTTGAGGTCAGTCATTTTGACCTAATGAAAACCAGCCTTTACACAAATTTCTCGCACCCTGTACCGAAATTCTACTGAAACGTACTACGCGCTGTGTGTGGTTAAAAACCCTGCTAAACTGTGAATTGAAATATTTTACGTCAAAGCACAATGACGTCGTAAGCGTATTGTCGCATAGAGTTTGCGCTCTCGAACGAACACAATTGACAACTACACAGTAAAAAATTAAATATTACTTTTAATACCAGTCGGTATTGAAATTAAGCCTTTTTGGAATTAAATTTGAGTTTTAATATTAAGTAGTATTATTTTAAGACTCGGAAATTTTTTTAATTCTAAATAGTTTTAAAATAATACCAAAATAATACTAAAGCGCTCTCTCTCATTATAATGTTTTAGGTACTATTTGTTTAAATACAAAGCCGGAAAAGTATTAAATTAATTACTTTTTAGCATTAAATTAAGTCCGGTGGTTTGTTCTTCAGAGCACGCGGTTCGTCGCTATTGTGATACTACATTAAGAACAACAGTGCAATTAGACGCTGGCAAGCATAAGTACTCGATGGATTGATAGTAGACATCTCCGTTCAGCATTCAATAAATTGTGAGTTCGACTCTCGGTGAAGGCAATATAATAAAACTCGTGTAAATTTTTATTTTTTTCCTGGGAGAATCTTTGACTGAATTTCCCTCTTTCTTAATTAGACCGAATATGGTATTGATTTAATACTTTTCGGCGTTGTTATATACAAACACCAAAATGGTATTAAATTTAGACTTTTCTTTTTACTGTGTAGAGCAGAGAAACGCGGTGTTATTTTGACGCCGTTTTATTTCATTCGCTTCTACACCAAGTCGTGGCGTTCGATGCCCGGCAAAAGTAACATAAAAAATTATTAAGAAAAAGAATTTTTCTAAACGGGGTCGCCCCTCGGCAGTTGTTTGGCAAACTCTCCGGGTGTATTTCTGCCATGGGAAGCTTCTCAGCAAAAAATTCATTTGCTTTGCTAGTGCCGCTCGGAGTCGGCAAAAAACTGTAGGTCCTGCCAACTTGTTGGAAAAACTCAAAAAGCAACACACCACAAGTTGGAAAGAGAAGCTCGGCAAAAATCTCGTTAGAGGTTATGATAACCTGTTGGTATATAGCCGCCATTACTTACTTTTTTGTTTTTATTTAATAGAGAGAATATGACTTTGAAAGCGAAATCCCTGGACTAATTAATCTGCTGAAATACGACCAAAAAACCAGAGAGGTATCAAAGACGCGTTTTGACTTCGATTTTAATATTTCGAAATCGGATACCTATAAATCAATATGGTCTTTATGAATAAATTCAATATAATTATGTACATTAGGGTGGTCCTTATTTGTATGGAGACATTTTTAACATCACAAATTTTTATCCCGATTGGAGATAGTTTTGGTGTGTCGCAGGCCGGTCAAAGTTCAGATTGCTCTATGGAGACTAAAAAATTAAAAGTGAAGGAGGTAAATGCTGGAGCAAGCGAGAACGCAACGTCGGAGGACAAACTCCATTTCTTTATCAGCCGAGAGATCGACAGCGATGGCAACTACGGGCGATTAGCTCTGGTTAACAAGGGGACAATCCCCAAAGTAAGTACCGGTAAAAACACAGTGAAGCCAACAACGGCTGATGCTAAAGCCCTAGTAAGTGCCGGTACCGAAACCAAGTCTTTAACGTCTGTGGCAGTGGTCTCACGACCTGGTCCCAGAGATCCAAATAAGGGAACGACCGCGATGGCAACTACGGGTCGAAATTTACCCCAAAAGACATCTCCCAGTCGCTCTGAGTACTTGGACAAAAGAGCGGCCGCAAGGATCTTGAAGAAATACGAGGGTATTTCACAAGAGGCGCTATCGCCGAATGCTAGGAAGACGGTGGAGATGGCTGAAGCTATCTTACCGAACTTCCAAAGCGATTACGTGCCAAAGAAGGTTAATGGTAATCCCTTCAAACGCCAGAGATCGGACGTGGATTTAAAACCTCACCCGAAGCGGCAGCAACACGCCCCCGTAGTTGGTAAACTCAGCTTTGCTGAAGTGACTAAGGATAGGATCCTCATAGGCGTCATTGACCGAGGTAATGAAAGCTGGGCCATCCCTAGGGACCAGTGGCGGTACGTCCGGAACGCTATCGGTAATGCCCTTCTCGACATTATGGATGAGTCTCCGGGTGCCACGCCGATGGGTTCTGATGCGGGATGGCACCAGGGCCGAATCAAGGTATTCGCTTGCGAGAATGCAAAAACTGTTGCACTGTACAAGGCAGCAGCTGCAAGACTGGGTGAGATCTACCAAGGGGCAAGAATCGAGGTTGTCGACTGGAAGGACATCCCGGCTCGGCCAAGGGCAAGAGCGTGGATTCCTGCTATCCCTGCTGAACCTGAGAGAATTCTCAGGATGCTGAGGATCATGAACCCGTCTCTCCCGACGCAGGACTGGGGTGTCAATCTGGTCGAGGATGCGGTAGGGCCTGACAGGCAAGTGGTCTTCACCTTGAATAAGGAATCACTCGAGCCCCTTAAACGGTGCAATGGACGAGAGCACTACGGCATGGGTCAGATCGTGATCCACGTATACCGCGGCGATGCACAGCGCTCTGCTATTTCGGCTGCACCGGAGGACTCGGACATCGCAGTGCCGGTAGAGGAGTCGGAGATGTCCGACTCGGAAAGTATGGTATTTGCCACGTCAAATGGCGAAGGAGCAGTGAACAGCTCGGAGATGGGAGATAGCCTGCTGGACGGGGAAGACCACAACGTCACAGTGATAGCAGCTAGTCCTGAGCGCACCAATGTCGATACTGCCACAGTTAGTAGGATCTCGGCCACGCCAAATCGTGGTCTGAACAAATCGTCGTTGAAAGATAAGCCTCCAGACGAGGTGGAACTCGGTGGTGATTCAGATAAACCTGCACAAATCTAAAGCAGCCTCGGCTGCTTTAATCAGTCGTCTCTCTAAAGGCGACATAGATGTGGTCCTCATCCCAGAACCCTGGGTCAACAGCTCAAGGATGTGCGGTTTGGGGACTAAGGGTTTTAAGCTTATCCGAGCCAGCGAGGGGGGCAGGGTTAGAGCCTGTATTTTGGTTAAGTCTGAGCTGTATGCCTTTCTCTTGCCCAACTATACCAATGGTGACGTTACAGCTGCCAGTTTAACAGTAGACAGCACCAGTCTGACGATGGCGTCGGTCTATATGCCCTACGACGCCGAAGAACCTCCGCCACAGAGGGAGGTAAAAGACCTGGTGGCAAATTTTTCCATGGGTCATCTTATTATCGGAACTGACGCCAATGCTCATCACATCCAGTGGGGAACCTCCAATATCAATGCTAGAGGAGAGTCGTTGTTTGATTATTTGTTAACAACTAACCTGGTAGTTTGCAACGTGGGTAACGAACCTAAACGAATGGCGGCGATATACCAACAGGTTATCATAACCTCTAACGAGATTTTTTTTTTTTAGCCGAGCTTCTCTTTCCAACTTGTGGTGTGTTGCTTTTTGAGTTTTCCTACAAGTTGACGGGACCTACAGTTTTTTGCCGACTCCGAACGGCACTTGCAAAGCAAATGAATTTTTTGCTGAGAAGCTTCTCATGGCAGAAATACACCCGGAGAGTTTGCCAAACTACTGCCGAGGGGCGACCCCGTTTAGAAAAATTGTTTTTCTAATTAATTTTTGATGTTACTTTGCCGGGCATCGAACCGCCACGACTTGGTGTAGAAGGCCGGACACTTAACCGCTACACCACGGCGGCCGCCAGAACGAACCTACGTTTATTACTAAAACCCGTAGGGAGGTCATAGATCTCACTATTTGCAGCGAAGGCGCTTATGAGTGGGTTAGAAAATGGCGCGTTCTCGATGAACACTCATTCTCCGACCACCGGTACGTAGAATTAGTTCTAGACTTTTCTGTTGAGCAGCCGGTTATGAAACGCAACCCACGTAACACTAACTGGCAGCTACACAATGAAATACTATCTAGGGACTTGCCAGCACTGCCCCCACAAGTCCCCTCAGCAGTAGGGGAGTTTGAGGATCTGGTAAAGACCTTTACAACGGCGCTCTCGAATGCCCTAGAGCAGGCTTGCCCAGTGCCAAAGCCACGCGGTAAACATAGGCCGCATTGGTGGTCCTACGACCTGGACTCGCTCCGTAAATCATGTAGGACACAATTTAATAAGGCCAAGAGCCTTGGCACGGAGACTCAATGGCTCGAATATAAAGTTAAACTCAGGGCCTACAAAAAAGCTCTGAGGCAGGCGAAGAGAGTATCGTGGAGAAATTTCTGCACTGGGGTCGAAAATGTCGACGATACAGCGAGACTTAGACGAGTGCTCTCAAAAACTCAAACAGCCACAAGCTACTTGCGCAAACCTGACGGATCCTGGTTCAGCACGGAGAGGGAGACCCTAGAGCTGCTCTTGAATACGCACTTCCCAGGGAACTTGGATGAGGAACCCCTAGCACCTACAACAAACTGGCTGTACACATGCCCATCACGGAGGAAAAGGTTAGGTGGGCGGTTAAAAGCTTCGAACCGTTCAAGGCTGCCGGGCCAGACGGGATTATCCCCGCACAACTCATAGCTGGAGACATCAGCCAAATGGCTGGTATTTCTCTATACAGCCTGCCTGGCTCTTAGCTACATTCCGCGCTCCTGGAGAAGTGCCACGGTAGTGTTTAGATATTCCAAAGGCGGGGAAGGCGTCTCATTACGAGCCCAAGGACTATAGGCCGATCAGTCTTCATACTTTGTGCTCAAAAGCTTCGAGAGGATAATAAATGACTACCTCTCCTCTACTATTGATAGCAACCTGATCTGTAGCTATCAGCATGCATTCACCAAAGGGAAATCTACAGAAACTGCGCTTCACAGTTTCTGTTATTGAAAAATCGCTGTATGAAAAGGAGTACTGTCTTGCGGCATTTTTAGATATTGAAGGAGCCTTCAACAACATAAGCCCTGATGCTATAAACACCGCTTTAACAAGTCTGGGCATAAGCAGGTCTCTTATTGGACTTATTGATCAACTGCTAAGGGGTAGACGAATAGTTTCATCACTGGGCTCGGTTGACTTAACACGCTATGTCACAAGGCTATAGCATATAGGGGCAAATTCCCACAAACCCTGTTCACAGTTGTGAACGGATCCCAACATATGTGGATGCGCGCATGTATGTGTTTATGTATGTGGACACAATTACTACATACATAACGATCTCGCCATGCATATTTACTCAATATACATTAGGCGAGACCGCTATCTCACTTTTGTGTTGGTCGTCTAGGACGATAATGATGAGACTCAAGTATGGTTATCAGTTAGATAAGACACACCTGAGTCCACAACATATTTTCGCATAGTGACAGATTTCCCATACATGTGCCATCTACGTTGTTGGGTTTACTTAGGATTAAGATATATGTATGTATACACATGTACACATGTACATGCGTACTACGTACAATAGTTAGATGTAAGTTGAATGTTAGATTAAGAAAAGATATAAATAAAGGCACTCCAGGAAACTGGAGTTGAGTTTTCTTTGTACCATCAACCGGCAACGTTGCTATTAATTTTAACAAACCCTGTGCGACTTGATGCAAGTAGCACTGAGAGAGGTTTCCTCATGGTGCTCGAACTGCGGACTGAGCATCAACCCGGGAAATGTAGAACTGGTCCTTTTCACCAACCGCTATAAGATACCACCGCTAATACTACCAAAACTGAATAACGTGCACCTGAACTTGGCCAAGTTCTTGGGCACAGTTCTGGATAGGAAACTAACCTGGAAGGAGAATGTTCTTCAGCGCCAGAAGAAAGCGTGTATTGCACTCTACACGTGCAAAAGAGCCATTGGAAAGAAATGGGGGCTCAGCCCCAAAATATGCAAATGGATCTACACTGCAATCATTCGACCAATCATGCTCTATGGAGTTGTGGTATGGTGGCCTGCGCTGAGCAAGGCAACAAACCTTAATCTGCTAGGTAAAGTACACAGATCTTGCATGATCTGTATAAGCGGTGCGTTAAGAACAACGCCCAATGAAGCACTCCAGGTCATTCTTGGCATTTTGCCACTCGATCTGGAAGGGCACCGGGTAGCAGCAGCATCGGCTCTGCGTCTAAGGGAAACGTTCGGCTGGGGCGCAAGCACTACTGGACACGCCTGTATTTTGGGATCATATAGCTTTCTTCCGCTGAGCACAGATCGCTGTGAGACCACAACAGTCGGACATAGCGGTTTTAAAATCAACATTCCCAGCAGGGAAGAATGGGAGAGCACGGATCGGAGTCCCGCCACTCATGGCGGCACTTCCATTTATACTGATGGCTCGAAGTTAGACGGCAGAGTTGGAGGAGGGGTTTATTCAAAGGATCTGAACCTTGAGCTCTCCTTCAGACTACCTGATCACTGCAGTGTCTTCCAGGCTGAAGTTTCAGCAATCATGGACGCCGCGGCTTGGATAGGCCAACACATTACCAGACAGGACATTTTTATATTCTGCGACAGTCAGGCGGCCATCAAATCCCTTGGCTCTTACTCGTTCAACTCTGAACTGACGCTCAGCTGTCGTCGATCTCTACAAGAGATGGCCCAACAGAATCGCGTTAACCTCACATGGCTCCCGGGGCATAGGGACATTGAGGGAAATTGTAGGGCAGACGAACTTGCGAGGCAGGGCACGACCAAGCAGCTTCTTCGCGATAAAGAGCGCTTAGGTATGCCGTTTGCCACATGCAAGTTTATGCTGAAGGAGTACACACTCCGCCAAGCCAACGAAAGATGGCTGCAATCTCCAGGATGCCGGATATCCAAAGAAACCTGGCCGAAATGGGATCCTAAAAGATCAAGACAAATTTATGACCTAAGGAGAAGAGAAATCTCCATATTAATAGGCGTATTAACTGGGCACTGCCTCATTGGTAGGCACGCAGAAAGACTTGGTGTGCCCTACCGACGATCCTGTAGGAGTTGTAAGGATGATGAGGAGGAGGAAACGGTGGAGCACCTCATCTGCAACTGCCCGGTTTTTGGGAGTTCCCTTCCTGGTCAGCCTACGCCAGGTCACGGAGCTGGACATAAAGGACCTGATGGCCTTCATCAAGTCATCTAAATTGTTCGAGGACGAGTAACGGTGTCGGTATAGGAAATATATATAATAATATACTCATATTCCGTGTATCATATGGAAAATATGTCGCGGCCTTATGTCTAAAGGTATGAATTGGCCCGCTTATAAAAAAATTTACTTAGAAATACTACAGGGCATCGTAGCTCATTTGTTATAAGTAGAGTCCGGAAAATAGGTGAAAGTCAAGCGCCTAAAATTATGCTACATAATGTCTGCGAGCACATCCAGTGGAAAGTTTAAGAGTGGGGTAAATTCGGGTCTAAGCCCCCCGAATGCGATTGGATTTTATGCTTAATTATTAAGGTTTTTTATAGGGTGCACGTGAGAAATTGCAAAGAATGCTAGAATAAATAAATATAATGAATATAAAAAATAATAATAATAAGGAATAATGAAAAAATTTGTCGTGACTCGCTTACATCTGAGACAAATTCTTCACACGTGAAGGAAAAACAATTACAGTTTCAAACCAAATATATTTTGAATTAAAATGAGAAAAGTGCATAAATTTTAGCAAATGAAATATAAAATACAGATTTTTAACTTATACGGCTGATACATTAGCGCAAATTCCGAATTATCTCCGCTTCTGGGAGTTAACTTGAGCATAATCTTCATTATAAACTCTCAGAAATGAAGAAGATTTGAGCGGCCACAACAAAATGTTCGCTGGCAACACTCTTCAGATAAATAAACAAAAACTGCAAGAAAACGCATATTTCTTGCAGTTTACCGCTATTTGCCGCTAGAAATAGTAGGGGCAACTACTAAAATTACGATTTACCGCTACTGCACACTAGAGTCGCTATAAAATAAGCAATTCCCAGTGACATCTAGTTTTAAATAGCAAGTAATACAACACAAAGCACTAGATGGCGCGATTCTTAATCTTCAATTTTGTGTGTATCAGGGTAAAATTTGGATCTGATTAAATAAGATTTATTGGAGGTAATCTCCGTGTGTGTATCCATAGCATTATAGTGGTCTGGCTTTCCACTTTTTCACATTTTATTTACAAGAAAATTCAATTGAACTTTTCTATTTTTTCTTATGACCAATTTAGTTTTTACATTTTTCTAATTGGATACTCGGTATAATTCCATATCTTTCAAAAAGCTTGACGATGTACAAAAATATAAAATACAAAATAGAAATAAATTTCGTTTTGTTTTTCTAAACGCAAGACGTACGAATGTTCTTGATACTTTTTTCCAGTAAATAGGTAGGTAGGTAGGTTGCAGTGGCTGCTAGTAAACGAACTAACACACATAGGCCCCTGAGGTCACGTTGCAATACCACATGGATCTAAAGGTAGAAACAGTCCTCGTTACCACCAACGCCACGCCGACAACGCCACGTTCGGCGAAGCGATAACAAAGACTGCCTGTACCCTGAAAAGCCCCCTACTCGAACCATTTTGTGGATTCCGCAAAACGCAGAATGTCCTTTGGCTTAATTAATGATAATTCGCCGAGATGATAGAAAATACCAGACCCCAGATATTTCAGCCGAGTGCCCCACAGCGCGGGACATTCACACAGGAGATGCCTCACCGTTTCATGCTCCTCTTCATCTCTACAGCTTCTACCGAAAGCTTTTGAAGCTTGTTTTAATTTTATTCTGAAGAATTATTTGTCTATTTAGTACGATTTTTATGAAAATTTATTATTTTAACTAAATAATAGCAATTTTTCCTGTTCTGCAGCCTTTTGTCAGCATACAAATATGTTACCTCCTTGTGATACATCGTTTGAAGCTGAATTTAGGAAGGAAAACGCTCGTTTGCATTCTTACAAGAAAGGAGTTCAGCCCACGTTTAACCAAAATGCAGGTTCTGCCTTTGCCATCCTCGCTGGCTGGAATGAGCTTGAAGCCCATAGTCCCCAATCCGCAGAGCCTCGAGCTGTTGACCCAGGGTTCTTGAATGAGGACCACATCCATGTCGCATTTAGAAAGACGACTACTTGAAGCAGCCGAAGATACTTTAGATTTGAAAAGTGATTCATAATGGCAACATGAGCGCGCTCAGACTTCCCTGCCGTACCCATATCGTCGAGGCCTTCCCCGTCCAGCAAGCCTTCCATCTCCGAGCTGTTCACGTCACTTTGCAAAAGTGCTGTGGCGTATAACATGCTTTTCGCGTCGGACTCCTCCTTTTCCTCTTGCGGTACTTTGATATCCGAGTCCCCGGAGCAGCAGAGATAGCAGCGCGCTCTGCATCGCCACGGTTTACGTGGATAACGATCTGGCTTACACTGTAATGCACTAGTCCATTGCAACTTTTAAGGGGCTCGAATGCCTCCTTATTCATGGTGAAGACCAGTTGTCTATCAGGCCCTACCGCATCCCCGACCAGAGTGACACTCCAGTCCTGTGTCGGGAGCATAGTGAGAATTCTCTCAGGCTCTGCAGGGATGGTAGGAATCCATGCCCTTGCCCTTGGCCAAGCCGGAATGTCCTTCCAGTTGTTGTTGTTGTTGTTGTTGTAACGAGGTGTAGCCCTGCCTAAATGTCAGACAGGGTCACCTCGAGTGTATTGCTCTTGGCCGGGTCGATATAAGAAAACGGCCCGGGTCGTTTCGGCACGATGGGTACAGCACAAGTACTGGTACCGTTCTCGTAGATCCGGCAATACAAGAAACTAAACTAGCCGTGCAGGCTATGTAGGTCATTTAGCGTTACCCAGGGTGCACCAACTGGGAGGCGACCTACTTTTACACCCCTTCCAGTCGACGACCTCGCTCATGCGTCGTCACACGCGGCTATTTTAATCTGTCCCTGGTGCCAACCCGCATCCGTGACCGCCGCTGTACCACCCGGGTTCTTCAAATAAACGTCAATAAGAGCGTTAGCGAGTTCGTTCCGGACGTGTCGCCACTGGGCTTTGGGGATGGCCAAACGGTCGTTGCCTCGGTCAAGAATGCCTATAAGGATCCTGTCCTTAGTTAATTCGGCAAAGCTTGGTTTGCGCACTCTGGGGTGAGGTTTTAACTCCACGTCCGATCTCTTGCCTTTGAAAGGGTTTCCGTTTACCCTCTTTGGCACATAAGTGGTTTGGAAATCCGGTATCAGAGATTGCACCAAATCCACCGACTTCCTGAAACTCGGCGACAGCGTTTCCTGCGAGACTCCCTCATATTTCTTCAGGGTCCTTGCGGCCATTCGTTTTTCCAAGTACGCAGAGCGGAGGGGAGATGTCTCCTGGGAGTCCGGACCCGTAGTTGCCATCGCGGTCGCTCCCTTTGCTGAAAGCTCAGGTGCAGCTTTTTTCTCCTTTGGATCTGCGAGGCCAGTTCGTGAGACCGCTGCCACAGACGTTAAGAGATTGGTTTACATACAGGCGATTGATGAAAGTTATTAAAAAAGGATCCAATTATAAACATTCCTGTTTTATAAGCTTACTTCGTACATGTTTACTGATAAATTTAAAATTAATTTAATTTTCCTACTAATTTTAAAAAATAAATGTTGAAAAGACAGATTTCCAGAAAAAAATCCTGAAATTTTGCGAACGGCGTTCCTTCGTTTTCTACTACAATTTTCCTTGCTTTTTTAATTTTTATTTTTTTAAGTCTTCAAAAAAAATTGTAATATTGTATTGAAAATATCTTCTCTCGAATAAGCTAAACTCTACCTGGTCATTACACAATAAATACGAGGGTCATATAGAATCATTTTCGGGCCATATGGGAGTCATTTTGGGGTCAATTTGGAGTCATATTGAGACATTTTTTTCTTTTGAGTCTTCAAGGACTTTTTCTTGAGACTTATTTTAATATAAATAAATGCGAGGGCTGGGCAGAGTAAATTCCACCGGATAAAAAAGCGCTGGCTATCTAAGTCGTTGTGTGGCCAAATTTGAAAAGCAACTGGTAAGAATCTTTGTTGTATCATTAATAATTGGCGATTAACGGCGTCGACTTCAGTCTTTGTACCTAAAGCACGCACCCATACATATATTCTCTTTTAGACGGTGAAGTCATCCTTCTGTTTTTCCATCGCTTAGGGCGTGGAAAGAAAACTTGGGCAGGAGATTCTTTCACCATTCTCATAAAACGACCCGACCAGCGGAGCTTTTTTGGCTTTAATCTGTGCCGTGTTAATATATACATATGTACGTGAAGCTAGAAAAGCCCGAGTAATTTGGCAAGTTCAACAGACTTGGACCAGAGCGAGATTGGTATTTAAAAAGTATGAATCCAAAATTACCCAAAAATAATACCAACATTACCACAAAATGATGCCAAATTGACCCCCGAAATTACCCCAAATTGATCCTAATATGACCCAAAAATTATCCAAATTTGACCCCGAAATGGCCGCAATATAACCCCAAAGTGGGGTTTGGGTCGTCATCGTCTCTGGATTGTTGCTTAGTTTCTCCCTTTAAAAGCAGAGAATTGATCCCTCCATAACCTAAGTTTTTTCAGAGGTTTGCCCCATCTTTGGCTAGCATCTCAAGCTCTGCGTACCATAATGACCTTAAAATGATACCAAAATGACCACAAGTTGACCCCGAAATGACCCCAAAATGATTCTAAAATGACCACAATGTGGCCCGAAAATTACCCTAAAATGATCCCCATATGATCAAAAAATGACCAAAAAATTACCCCTAAATGATCCCATACTAACCCCAAAATGATTCTGAAATGGCCCCCATATGACGCCAAAATTACAAGTATTCAACAGTTTCACAACCGCATACCATTAAACTAATAACATATGTACATAAAAAGCTTTTTTCAAAGACTTAAAAAAGTATTTATCAAAAATAACTATTATCTTGAGACTTTTAAAATATAAATGTCAGAATAAAAGTCTTTGAATACTTTTAAAAATAAAAATTGTCGATAATAATTATTTCATGATAAAAATTTTAAACGTCTTTCAATGACTGTTATGAACAATTTTTAAATTTTCTATCGACAAGTAATAATTATCTGAGACTCAAAACGAAATCTATTGAAACGAAATAACCCACCCGACCAACGCTCACGAAAATGCCTAAGTTTTCGAAGCTTTAGCAATAATTTTCCTGACAAATGTATCGAGAATGGGTTCAGCAAAAATATCGTAAAAGTATTACCGTTCACCCAGTTTGTGGCAGCAGAGCTCACTTTCTGGATATCAGATTTTGATACATTTTCCGATTCGGTTTCGTGCCGTAAATGGATTGCTAACGGATCTGGTTTCGGTACGTTTACACTATCGAGAAAGTATCGCAAACAGTATGAAATACGGGTCGAGAATTGTTACGATAACGATAAGTTCCATATCGTTCCACATTCCAAATTTACACATAATTTTTTTTTTTGTTTTATTTTAAGTATTATAGTAAAATATAATTTTTATAGTTTTAATCATAAAGATTAATACAAACAGATAGAACTAGATAATTAATGTACATTGAGTAAATGTTTAAAACTTTCGTTGGTTTGGATAAGTGTTCGACACAGAGGGCTCAAGAGGTAGCGGTACCAATAGTTTGGATTACGGCTCGTGATGCAATGTCGCCCTGGAGTTTCTAGCTATACAGAATAGCTATACAGAGGGGTCTTCCTCAAGTCCTAACGGTTTAGGAAGAGATATCATTGTGAGCTTTTTGAAATTTAAATATTCAAAGGATATAAAACACTTACTTATGTAGGAATCGAAACAAATCATGGAAAAAATAGCGAGCTTCTGCTATTTCAGCATTTTTAACTCAACTAATTTTTTCATTTAATTTACAGAGAACATGAAGCTTGATAAAAAACATAAACATCCAATTTATTTGCGAGACTCGTATATCAAGCGAACTTTCAAGTTACGAGAAACTATCGCAATTCTCTTAAGCTCTCTAACATCCGTTCTAAACCCGAAACTCTTATGGGTCAGTTACATAAAACTTTATTTTGGCTTTACCTCAAACTTTGACTTTGACAGAAAAGTTCAGTATACGTATTTAAACCAAGCATGGCAAATTGGAGACCTCAAAGTTGAAGCGAGGTTGAAATTTGGCAAACTCTCAAATTGTGCTTGCTTTGCTTGCTTTGACAATCAGATGTTGATGACTTTGCTTCAATTAAAGAATAAAATGTTGGAGAAAATAATAATTAATTCATTTTTTCTCTATTAAATTAATAAATTAACTAAAACACTACGAATGCAAAGAAAAAAATAACGAAAACAAATGTATAAAAGAGAAGCGTCAAGGCGTTCATTGTAGCATACCTCTGAAGTTGGACGCAAAGTTTTGAGGTAGCAAATGTCAGGCGAGGTTAACAAAGCTTTATGTATTCGACCCTTTATATCTTATGAGCTTTGAAGTTACGAGAAACTATTGCAATTCTCTTCAACTTTCCAACATCCGTTTTAAAACCGACACTCTTATATCTAACGAACTTTAAAGCTACGAGAAACTATCATAAATCTCCGATGTTCGTTTAAATAGGATTCTTGGTTTTTTTCGAGTCTTCAAAGACCTTTCTTGAGCCTTATTTTAAAATAAATAAATGCGAGGAGCGGGGCAGAGTAAATTCCACCGAATAAAGGAGCGCCGGCTAGCTAAAGCTACATTTACACTGCACCAAATGCGTCACTTTTGGCCAAGTTTTTTCGAGACCGTTCATTCGCATATTGAATTAGATAACGAAATTAGGACAAATTAAATTAAATTCGGCAAACAAATTCATTCTGCGTACAAACATTCTCGAAATAACTTCCCCAAATGCGACGCATTTGGGGCAATGCAAATGTATTGTTGTTGTAGCGAGGTGTAGCCCTGCCTAAATGTCAGACAGGGTCACCCCGAGTGTATTGATCTTGGCCGGGTCGATATAAGAAAACGGCCCGGGTCTTTTCGGCACGATGGGTACAGCACAAGTACTGGTACCGTTCTCGTAGAACCGGCAATACAAGAAACTAGCCATGTAGGCCATTTAGCGTTACCCAGGGTGCACCAACCGGGAGGCGACTCTTACATCTACTCTTACATGTATTATAAGTCGTTGTGTGGCCAAATTTGAAAAGCAACTGGTAAGAATCATTATTGAATCATTAATAATTCGCGATTAACCGCCGCGACTTCGGTCATTGCACCCAAATAACACACCCAGATATTTCCCTTTAGACGGTGAAGTCATCCTCCTTCGGTTTTTCCATCGCTTTCGAAGTTTTGTCTCCCGCCGAGTTAGGGCGTGGAAAGAAAACCTGGGCAGGAGTTTCTTTCACCATTCTCATAAAATGACCCGCCCAGCGGAGCTTTTTTGGCATTAATCTGTGCTGTGCTCATACATACCTAAGTACGTAAATCTAGAACTGCTCATGGTTAAATTTGCTTTCGTACTCGTATTAGTCATCACATGAAGGACCATAAATCATCCTAAAAACTTTTCTCTCGAGTACTCAAACTCTCTTCTTTCGACACTGTCCACGAAAAACCGGCAGGTCCATTGCTAAACTTTAGCATGCTCCAGAGCATGTATCAACAATTTGTCATAGAAAAATACGGCAGAGAATTCTTAAAAAAAAATTGTGCAAGAATAGCGAAATGGATCGCAAGTGGCAACACCCACGCATATAATCTTAGAATGAATCATACTATCTATAATGCCAAACTTTAGCCACATTGGTCAAGTTAACTTCTTAGGCGGCGATATGAAGTTTTGATTGAGAGTAAAATTTGAGAAAATGGATGACGATGAAACGGAAGTTATGGCACGGAAATAGAAATTCTAGCCGACTTTCAGGCGTATGTTGCAGACTTTCAGGCGTAGGCGTTTTTCTTATATCTCGGGAAACGCTCAACCGATTTGGATAAAATTTGGTATTACAGATAGTATGATTCATTCTAAGATTATATGCGTAGGTATTGCCACTTGGGGCAGTTCACAGGGTTGCCACATATCTCAATTTTTTTAAATATTGAGCAAGATATGCCAATATTGGTATCAAAAGAAAAGTATTTTCGACCGTATTCCTAATATGTAAATCTCAAGCAGGGTTGCCACCTAGGGTTGCCACCTAACAGCATTTTAAATATTTTTCTCTATGGTTAACTCTTAGCTATGGGGATATGGGAAACAGCGCCACTGCGCGGGGAGGAGATGGTATATTTATTCGCACAATAAATATGTATGTCGCCTAGCGCCACTGCACTAGGAAATAGGGATATCTAATACTTATTTCACCAAATAGATAAAAACACGACAGCACTTCATGTGCCTTAAAACAAGGTTTATTAATCTTTTATTTAAAACTTCACTAAGTTAACAATTTTTTTTAAGTTTCACTAAACTTTTCACCAAGGTCTCAAACCGATTAAAATAACGTTCGGGTTACGGTTTCGGTTTTGCAACGTGTTTCGGTTTCGGTTCCGGTTTCGTTCTTCAACATTTATTTCGGTTTCGTTCCGGTTTCGGTTACCAAATAAAAACACAAACAAAATAAATTTTACTACTAAAATAGTCAAGTACCTATGTAGCTTCGAAATAGATCTGAATTTTCATAACGCTATGCATGGATGAAATTTCTGCAAAACAAATTCCTAGAATTAACTCTACTTTTTTATTAGAAAAATATTAAATGAAATGTATAAATCGCCAAAAACATTAATATGAGTGGTGCTTTCTGAGTCAAGCCTGAACATTTCGTTTTCGTATCTCGTAAATTTTTTTCGGTCGCTTCATTCAACTATAATCAAATTTCCTCTTTCAGAATTTTTATACTAAGGTTAAAACGCGTATTTTGTAACCTTGCTCGACAATCCTCCCTGAAAGTTTTCAGAGTACCTGTTTGTGCCCACTTAAAGAAGTGATACATTAAAAAATTCAAAACCGTTTGGAACCGGTTCCGGCTTTTGAAACGGTTTCGGTTTCGTTTTTTTCCAGATCAAAATAACGGTTACGGTTTCGGTTTCGGTTTTGAAAAATGAATCGGTTTTAATCGGTTACGGTTACGGTTTCGGTTTCGGTTTCAGTCCTTGCTTTTCACAAACGGGGAAACTGATTTTGCGATGCGGACGTGGCGGCGATTGAAAAGAAGTGTAATGATATAAAGTAAAGTAGACAAATTAGAGCGGGATTAAGCAAACATTTTTAAGGAACCGTTACGTTACTCTCTTATACATTTTAAGGAAATTAGAAAATAGGGTTGCCGGCCGCACGCAATAAAATACATAATTTTAGATCGGATTCTTGATTGAAGAGTAGAGTATGACTCATGTTCTCAACATGGCGGCCCGCCTGCGCCGGTGCGGGGTGAAGCAGCTCCTGCGATGTGGCCATGCGTCCTCTGTATGGGCTCGTTGCGGTAAGTGTTTACGGTGGGAAGTTTTAGAGAATAAATATTATAACGGTACATGAGACTTGTGGGATGGGTGACGTGAATAGTGAAGGCGATAGATGGATTATTATGCAGGGGGTAGTAGACATAACTTCGTGATGTTGCGTGTGATCGTGCCTCCCTGAGTGACAATATCGGCTACGCGGGTGTTGTCGTCACGACCGTTAGGAGGGAGCAAGTCATCTTTGACGACTACGAGATCTCCTTCTTGAATATTGGGTTGTTGTCGCTTCCACTTATGCCTTTTGTGGAGTTCCTTGAGATATTCGTTTTTCCATCGGGTACTGAATTGCTGATGAATGACTTTCAACTTTTGCCACTTATTTATCAGGGACCGGTTTTCAGCACTTGGTTCGGGAATAGAGAGCATAGGAGCGCCACGCAAAAAATGTCCGGGCGTCAAGGCTAGCTGGTCCGTGGGATCTTGAGACATCGGGGAAATCGGTCTTGAGTTGAGCACCGATTCAATAACGAGAAACGTGGTGAATTCTTCGAAGGTAAACTTGTGGTTTTTTTAGAGAGGCTGAGTGCAATTAACGGGAGAAAAATTTGTTGACACTAACGGCCAAGAATTTGAGATCGAATTATATATTTTTTTGTACCGATAGGTATTTGAGATTCGCGGTGGGGTATATATCCGGAGTGACGGGGGAGTATATTAAAAATGCGGTAAATGGGATGTGGTGAGAGTATACTTATACCGATCGAACCGCTACTTTTCTATATACGTAATATATGCTGAGACTTACCGAGCTTCTGGATACCACCTGTTTTGTAAAATTTTTGGGACTGTACCTTTTCCTGAGACCTGTTATGCTGAGTACTTGCTTGAGCTGTTAAAGTTGGCTTTGATGTTACTTGTTGTTGCTCCTTTTTCTTTTTCAGGGATTTCTCTCGTGAATATGAGATAAATTTCACACTTTACTTGTAGTTTTAAAATATTTTTGTTTTTTAGGGATTTTTTTTTTCCAATTTTTTGCCACCCTAATGTGTTTTTTTTTGGGTGCTACTATATGCACATGTCAGAGTTGTTTCTCCAGCACTAATTTCACTTTAATCTATGTAAGTATTTATTTGTTTTTTGCACAATTGCTGATTTAACTACCGCCGCGATTATTTTACCGAATTATTATTTTTCTTTATTAGGGCACCGGTAAATTGTTTATCCGGCTCGAAGGACCATGGTTAACTCTTAGCTATGGGGATATGGGAAACAGCGCCACTGCGCGGGGAGGAGATGGTATATTTATTCGCACAATAAATATGTATGTCGCCTAGCGCCACTGCACTAGGAAATAGGGATATGTAATACTTATTTCACCAAAATAGATAAAAACACGACAGCACTTCAAATATTGCACTTCATGTGCCTTAAAACAAGGTTTATTAATCTTTTATTTAAAACTTCACTAAGTTAACAATTTTTTTAAGTTTCACTAAACTTTTCACAAACGGGGAAACTGATTTTGCGATGCGGACGCGGCGGCGATTGAAAAGAAGTGTAATGATATAAAGTAAAGTAGACAAATTAGAGCGGGATTAAGCAAACATTTTTAAGGAACCGTTACGTTACTCTCTTATACATTTTAAGGAAATTAGAAAATAGGGTTGCCGGCCGCACGCAATAAAATACATAATTTTAGATCGGATCCTTGATTGAAGAGTAGAGTATGACTCATGTTCTCAACATTCTATATCTCGGGAACCGCTCAACCGATTTGGATAAAGTTTGGCATTATAGATAGTATGATTCATTCTAAAAATACGTGCGTGGGTGTTGCCACTTGGGGCGGTTCACAGGGTTTACACCTACCTAATTTTTTTTTAAATATTGAGCAAGATATGCCAATATTGGTATCAAATGAAAGGAATTTTCGACCGTATTCCTAATATGTAAATCTCAAGCAGGGTTGCCACCTAGGGTTGCCACCTAACCGCATTTTATATATTTTTCTCTATATCTCGGGAACCGCTCAACCGATTTGGATAAAGTTTGGCATTATAGATAGTATGATTCATTCTAAGATTATGTGCGTGGGTGTTGCCACTTGGTGCGGTTCACAGGGTTGGCACCTATCTCAATTTTTTTTTTAAATATTGAGCCAGATATGCCAATATGGATATCAAATGAAAGGTATTTTCGACCGTATTCCAAATATGTAAATCTCAAACAGGGTTGCCACCTAACCGCATTTTATTTATTTTTATTGATATCTCGGGAACCGCTTGACCGATGTGGATAAAGTTTGGCATTATAGATAGCCTGATTCATTCTAAAATTACATGGGTGGGTGTTGCCACTTGGGTTGGCTCACAGGGTGGCCACCTATCTAAATTTTTTTTAAATATTGAGCAAGATATGCCAATATGGGTATGTCTGTCTGTCTGTCTTTCTGTCTGTATGTTTGTGGTCGTATCACTCAAAAACTGCTAAATGGATTTTGATGAAACTGAATGACGTTCACCTTAAAATTTAAGACATCCCTTATTTCGATAACTCGACCGGTTTCAGAGTTATCGACCAATACGTGGAGCAGGGCTGACCAAACATGAGTTCGTACAATATGCGTATAATGGGTGATAACTCTGAAACCGGTCGAGTTATCGAAATAAATGATGTCTTAATTTTTAAGTTGAACCTCTAATAATACAATAGTGAAACTTTCATCAAAATCCATTTAGCAGTTTTTGAGGAATACGAGCACAAACATACAGACAAAAAGACAGACAGACAGACAGAAAGATAGACAGACACACAGACAAAAGTTCTAAAAATGGTTCATTTGGACTTTATTGGCTTAGTAATGATTAATACTATGAATATTTTTTTGAATATCTACAATACACAGACATCGACCTGTTAAAATTCTATTAAAGTAGAGATGTTGAAAGTTACAAAAAAAAGCCAAAAATACAGTTTTTCTTAGATCTTGGTAATATTATGCTTAAAGTGTTTGTAATTATACACACTAATTTTAGAAAAAAAAAGTTCCTGATTTTTACAACTTGGCATGAAAAAAACATTTTTAAAATCAAATTTTTTTCAAAAATCGTAAAAATTGGACAAAATTTTGATTTTGGCCAGCTATTGCTCAGCGATGGTTTGGTCCAGTCCTACATATTGTACGTAGTTAGAAGCGTATTTTAGTACGAGGTATCGCTGGCGTCCATCGCTTTTGCAACCTTGGTGAAAAGAATTTTTGAATAACGTGATACCTGAAAAAACACAAAATTACCGATATCTCGGTACTCGGCATATCAGTGCCAATTCACCCATATACATGAATATCTTGGTATTTTTTCAAATTAATTATTTGTAAACTATATAGTGCTATTCATTATTTTAAAAATTTTGAGTGATGAGTGACTGGCTATTTTTATTCAGAAAAATTTAAGTGATGAATAACAGTTTATTTTATTCAAGAATCGCTTGAATTACAAATAAATTGTTATTCATCACTTTGATTTTTTTGAATAAAAATAGCCACTCGAATTTTTTTGAATAATGAATAAAAATGTATTTCTTATTTTTTCGTCACTCGTCACTCAAAAATAAAATATTGCCCATCCCTGGTATATATATTTCAAGAAAGGTTGCCACCTAGGGTTGCTACCTATCTCAATTGTTTTTAAATATTGAGCAAGATATGCAGACATTGTTATCAAATGAAAGTATTTTCGGCCGTATTCTAAATATGACAATATCAAGCAGGGTCGCCACCCACGGTTGCCAACCTATCCGCAATTTATTTTTTGTTTTTTTCAAACGCGTTGAAGTGTTCTAACTAAACTTACACACAAGCTAGGTACATGAACCGACATAGTAATTTTTAAAATCGTACCAGGCGACAAATTCGTGTTCTATGAAATGATAAAATGAAAAGAATTTTCATACAAAATTTGTGAAAAGAAACTTCAAGTTCATACAAATTTTTGTTCACGTTATCATTTCATAGAACAGGAATTCACCCCCAGTATTTGCTATTCTCATATATTTCCCCACTCATTGTTTCCCTAATCTATATATATATAAAGTAAAGGGTTTTCGTTGTCGCCGCTAACCGGCCAAACGCGTTGAAGGATTTTGACCAAGCTTACACACATGTACATGGACCGACATGGTTTTTTTTTACTAAGTAGAGTTGCCGCCTAGGGTTACCACCTTACCACATTTTAATTATATCTCGGAAACCGCTTGATCGATTTTAATGAAATTTGGTATATAGATGGTATGATTCATTTTAAGATTACATACATAGGCGTTGCCACATGGGATGGTTACGGGGCTGCCAGCTATCTCAATTGTTTTTAGTATTGAGCAAGATCTGCCCATATAGGTATCAAATGAAAGGTATTTTCGGCCTCATTCTAAATACGACAATTTCAAGAGGGGCTGTCACCTAGGGTTGCTACCTATTTCAGTTTTTTTTGTTTTAATATTGAGCAAGATATGTCATTTTGGAGTGTATTGGGGTGTGGTTGCTGTGTGACCTTGCCCAATCCCGACTCTTGCGTCCTCGTTCGTACACTCTGGGCAACGTGAGCTATTCTAGGCTCGCGGCAGAAAGAGAGGGAGCCTCGGTGGGGCCACTCTGACATACTTGGTTTAAGGGCTCACCGAGGTCTTTTGCGCAGCGTCTGTTCACCATGAGGTGCGGCTGCAAGCGGGCGTCTGTCTTGAAGCAAGCGGCTCGCTATATAAATGTGTAAAAATATTTTCAAAACCCCGAAACGGGTTGTGCGCTGGGTTTGGGACCCGCCACGTAAAAAATCTAGTCCAATGAAAAAATCGAAAAAGCCTCGGATGAGAACCCCCTTTAATGTTGACGACCCGGCAAAACGAAGTAAGGACAATGAGAAGGATATTAGGGCATGTACGTGGAATGTCCGGACCCTTTCTAGGGAGCGTACCGCTGCCCGACTGGTTGATGTCCTCGCGAGCGCAAAGGCTGACATCACCGCCCTGCAGGAAATGCGATGGACGGGGCAAGGAAAGACGGTCATCGGTCCTTCTGACGTATACTACAGCGGCCAGACACGCGGCAAAGCGCGTGGTGTAGGATTTGTGGTGGGAAAGAGACTTCGCCGCCAAGTACTAGCGTTCACTCCTGTGGACGAGCGTCTCGCTGCGATCCGCATCAAGGCGAGGTTTTTCAACATAACATTTATCTGCGCCTATGCGCCGACTGAGGAGACGGACGACGCAGAGAAGGACTCCTTCTACGATAAACTTGAACAAGCCTATGATCGCTGCCCCCCTGCATGATATCAAAATCGTGCTCGGCGACTTTAATGCCAAGGTGGGCAAGGAAGGAGTCTTTGGTCCTACAGTTGGAAAATTCAGTCTCCACGATGTAACATCCCCCAACGGCACTAGGTTGATTGACTTCGCCGCTTCCCGCAATATGGTCATCAGTAGTACCAGGTTCCAGCATAAGCGAATACACCAAGCTACCTGGCTGTCCCCTGATCAAAGAACAAGAAACCAGATTGATCATGTCATGATCGGCGGCAGACACAGCTCCACCGTTCTAGACGTGCGTACCCTACGCGGTCCCAATATCGACTCGGACCATTATCTTGTTGCAGCCAAGATACGCACACGCCTCTGTGCATCGAAGAAAGTACGCACAGTAACGGAAGCAAAGTTTGACGTCGAGAAGCTGCGCGTGACACAGACAGCTGATAATTTCTCCACTCGACTCTCACACCTGCTATCGGAGAGCAATCCTCGACCTAACGATGTAACCGAGCAATGGAAGCATATCTCTCACTCATTACGTACCGCCGCTGAAGCCACTATAGGGTTTCGGCGAGCCCGCAAGAACAACTGGTACGATGAGGAATGCACCACAGCCTCGGAAAAAAAGGACGCTGCATACAGGGAGACGTTGCGAACGGGCGCAACCCGCAGTGCATGGCAACGCTATCGTGAGGCGAAGCAGGAAGAGAGACGCCTTTTCAGAAAAAAGAAACGTGAGGCCGAAAGGCGTGAGTGTGAGGAGCTTGAGACGCTGGCTGACAGGAACGATGCCCGAAAATTCTATGAAAAGATCCGGCGGATGACGGAAGGTTTAAAGACCGGGGCAAGTTCCTGTAAGGACAATAATGGCGACCTGGTAACCGACGTCCAGAGTGTACTTAAATTATGGAGGGAGCACTTCTCCTCACTGCTAAACTGCGAGGGAGACGTTGAACCCGATACCCCAATCCCTGACGATGGAAAGGTCGTCCCACCACCTGACTATGAAGAAGTGAGGATAGCTATATCCCGGCTCAAAAACAACAAAGCGCCTGGAAAAGACGGACTACCCGCCGAGCTGTTCAAACACGGAGGCGAAGAGCTGGTAAAAAGCATGCATCAGCTCTTATGCAGAATATGGTCAGACGAGTGCATGCCTCCAGATTGGAATTTAAGTGTGCTCTGCCCAATCCACAAGAAAGGCGATCCCGCTAACCCCACCAACTACCGCGGAATCAGTCTTCTTAATATCGCATATAAGGTTCTTTCTAGCGTATTGTGTGAAAGACTGAAGCCCATCGTAGACAAACTGATTGGACCTTATCAGTGTGGCTTTAGACCTGGTAAGTCTACCATCGACCAGATTTTCACGATACGCCAAATCCTGGAGAAGACCCATGATAAAAGGATCGATACACACCACCTCTTTGTCGATTTTAAAGCCGCTTTTGACAGCGCAAAAAGGAGTTGCCTGTATACCGCCATGTCTGAGTTTGACTTCCCTGCAAAGCTTATACGGCTTTGCCAAATGACGCTGACCAATACCAACAGCTTCGTCAGAATCGGGAAGGACCTCTCTGAGCCATTTGAAAGTAAACGAGGCTTCAGACAGGGCGACTCCCTTTCGTGCGATTTCTTCAACCTGATGCTGGAGAAGATAATTCGAGCAGCAGAGCTAAACCGCAATGGCACAATCTTCTACAAGAGCGTACAATTGCTGGCGTATGCCGATGATATTGATATCATTGGCCTTAACAACCGCGCCGTAAGTGCTGCCTTCTCTGGGCTGGATAAAGAAGCGAAAAAAGTGGGTCTTGCGGTGAACGAGGACAAGACGAAGTACCTACTGTCATCAAAGAAAGAATCGGCGCACCTGCGCCTTGGCAGGCAAGTCACCGTTGATGGCTACAAGTTTGAAACGGTGAGAGATTTCGTCTATTTGGGAACCAGCATTAACACCGAAAATAATATCAGTCTAGAAATCCAACGGAGAATCACTCTTGCCAACAAGTGCTACTTTGGACTGAGTAGGCAATTGAGAAGTAAAGTCCTCTCTCGAAGAACAAAGATCACGCTCTATAAGTCTCTCATCATACCAGTCCTGATGTACGGCTCGGAATCATGGACAGTATCCAGAGAAGATGAGATGGCCCTTGGAGTATTTGAGAGAAAAGTTCTCCGGAAGATTTATGGTCCTTCCCGTGATGCCAACGGCGAGTATCGAAGGAAATTCAACGATGAGCTGTACGAGCTTTACGCAGACCTGACCATAGTTCAGCGGATTAAAGCCCAAAGGCTCCGCTGGCTGGGTCATGTTATGAGAATGGAAGAAGAAGCTCCAGCACAGAAAGTTTTACTATCGACACCCGAATTCGGCAGCAGAGGAAGGGGGAGGCCTCGACTGAGATGGAAACAACAGGTGGAGGATGACTTGTACTCCCTTGGGGTTTCCAATTGGCGTCAGTTATCGCTAAAAAGGAATGACTGGCGTGCTTTGATTCGAAACGGCCAAAATCGCCTAGGCGGTTAAGCGTCATTATGACGCAAGCCAAGATTAGATGTCATTATTGAGCAAGATATGCCAACATTGGTATTAAATGAAAGGTATTTTCGGCCGTATTCTAAATATGACAATTTCAGGCCCACGGTTGCCAACCTATCCGCAATTTATTTTTTTTTCAAACGCGTTGAAGGGTTCTAATTAAACTTACACACAAGCTAGGTATATGGACCGACATGGTTTTTTTAATCGTTCCAGTATTTGCTTTTCTCACGCATTATTTTGCTCATATATTTCCCCACTCATTGTTTTCCTAATTTATATATAAAAAGTGTAAAAGGTTTATCGATGTCGTCGCTAACTGCCCAAATGCGTTGAAGGATTTTTACCAAACTTACATACAAGGTAGGTTCATGGACCGACATGGTTTTTTTTAATCGTTCCAGTATTTGCCTTTGTCACGCACTATTTTTTTCCCTGGGCTATATATTAAAAGTATATTAGGTTCCTCAATGTCGCCGCTATACGCCAAAACGCGTTGAGTGATTTTAAAAAAAACTTACACTCAATGTAGGTACAAGCTCCTACAATCCTCTACAAATTGAGTTTGGCTGTTACGTCTCAGAAATAAAGAGCAAAAAAGACAATTGACCTGAACAAACAAAAAGCCTTATTTCCACTTCCAACAATTTTTCAGAAGCTGAAAAAAATTTGACAGAGTCAAATAGCCACAAATTAAAATTTTAAGGCGTTACTAAAATAAAACATCTACGCCAATCTGGAGTCATCATTTTTTTTTAATTTTTTGTATGTCCAAAATGTAGTTTTTAACTTTATAATTTCGAAATATGCCCTGTTTGAAATAGACAGAGCCAAAAGTGCCTAATAAAATTAAAAAGATTGTCTTCATTAACAATTTTTGGGCAAAGGGTTAGTCGAAACGGTGGAAACGATGGAAATGAAGAAAAAGCTTTACGGAAATCTCTTCGGTTTTATGAGGAAATTCTGATTGATAAAAATTAAGTGCATTTCTTCTTATTTTTTCGCGATGTTTTTTTTGTTTGCGTTATTTGGAAGAACAACTTGTAATTTCCTGTCAAGATTTTCATAGAAATGTGGAAAAAAAGTAAAAGAGAGAAAACTTCTTAATTTTCCAAGATTTCTATTTGAAAACATTAATAATATTTTCTCTACAAACATATGAAGCACATCTTCTGGAAAATTATGCAGATATCACGCTGGTAAGCATACGTACACGATGGCCTGATGGTAAACAGCTGGGTTTAGCACAAAACGTATTCAACAAAGTGTGATTGAATTTGACGTTGCTCTCAATCGGAACCAGGGTATAATGTCAAACAGAAAAATATTTTAACCCAGTTGAAAATTTTTTTTTCCGTTTATAAACTTTTAGGAAAAAATTTGTAAATTAACTTTTGTTTTAAATTTTCAATATTTATATTTTACCTTTAATTCAAATAAGCAATACGAAAAAATATTCGGTAGCAAATTTAGAAGTATTTTATTGGTACTAAAAAAAACTTCGGTGCCAGTGAAGAACGGTTGGAATTCAATTGTTTTGTAAGCTAAGGTAAGAAAACTGTAACCAAACATTTTTTACAAAAATCGCGGATGGTATAAGAGTAAATTATTGCTAATATTAAAGAAGAGAAAATGATACCCAATTTACATGTGGTGCACCATAAAGGATTAATTCCTTTGTTTACATTCGTTTGACATTATAGCCCCTTACAAGAGAAAATATTTAACTGTCAATCACACTTTGTTGAATACATTTTGGTTTAGCATTCCAAGTTCTATTTTCGGTGAAGGCAATGTAATTTTTTTTTTAATTTGAAATATTAAACAGAAAATCTTCTCATAATACATATGTGATTTCCCTTTGAAAACATTAATACTATTTTCTCTACAATAATATTTGATTTACCTTGGAAAACATTACCTTGCCAGACAGTTCATGACATTCAGTCAGCTTTTTAATGTTGCCTGTGAAAACGTGATTGAAAATCGTGATGTAAATATCAGCTGTTTAATATTTACATCACGATTTCCCATCACGTTCTCAAAGGCAACATTCCAAAGTTGACTGAATGTCATAGCACTGTAAAGCAGGGTAAGCACAACTTCTGAAAAAATCACTTTTGTTCTATTTTATAAGGTACTTTTGGCTCAGTGTAGGCAATTTTAAACGGGATTCCATGAGATTTTTTGCGTTAAAATAACTGGACGAGGCTTATGTTGTGCCTAAGATGTTAATAACGCAAAAAATTCAACAAAATAACCTGTTTTTGAAAAATAAAATATGTATTTCTCGCCCAGATGTTTTGATGCAAAATTTCCCACGCACAGGCAAATGAGAAGGAAATACTTCCGATTTGTACGAAATTTTGATTTTTACGGATCTTTTTTATGGGAAATATGACGTTTTAGTAGTTTTTATTGTATACATCATGTGTAATGTGGCCTTGGCCACCAGATTGCATCAAAATACTAAAAAAGTGAAAAATGGTCAATTCAGCATTCTTCTGAAATTTCAGTACGCCATGCGAAGCAGGCACGGGTTTAGCTAGTTACATAATAAAAAGTTTATTTTGAATTTAATTTGTACATTTTATGACTTTTATATTTTAATTTTTTATCTGTTGGATTACATTAGTTAGTACGATGTTACTGAGCTAGACTTACACCCGTTACAATTCACAAAATTTCATATTAAATATCTTAAAAATATATTTTTGTCGAAATAATAACTAAAAAATTCATTTACTTTTGTACCCGAAAACGATATTTTGATTTCCTTAAAATACTTAAATAATTATGCTCGTTAGTAAACAAAAAATACGTTCCTCTAAAAACTAAATCAATTAAAATACATAATGAAAATTAAACCTAAAATACAAAACTAAAGTAAACATAATATCACTAGAGATGGATGGATGCATTATTTATGGCGCACAAATCATCGAGCGCCGCAGCAGCTGCCACTGGAGCAACAATTTACGGTGCCAAAAACGCAAAATAAATTATGTAAATGCAAATTACACTACAGATGCGCTCAAAGGACACGCTCGCCCACCGATGGCGTACGTTGAACCAACAGCGAAGCGGTCTTAGGGAGCGTTTCGCTGAAATCCGAGCATAACTCGGTCGGGTGCTTCGGTATGACTCCGTTGCGAACTTTGGTAGATGAATTCGTTTGTTGTTGTTGCTTAGCAGAGGCGGTAGGCGCGGCAACCAAGGACTTTTGTGCAACGCCATGCGGCGCAGCATCTGGCACGAGACGACGTAATAAACCGCCAACGCAACCCCAAGGGAATACCCTGTCGTAGAGAAGAGGAAAGATCGTTAATAACAAAAGATTTATATTTGAGGCAAAAAGTCAAGAGTGTCCAACCTACCATTTCAGCGAAAGCAACATTCTTATATAGCCTGGTATTATGGTGATCTTCTCGTTTTTCTTGATCGCTTGTATGATGCGATCAGCAACGTCATTGGATTTTAGTGTGGGTACCCATCTGAAAGGTTTAAATATTTTTTTCAGATTTGTGTCTTGTTCTAAACAAGTTTAGAGTATATTCTTACCTGGCATTGACATCATCGAACATGCCCGTGGACTGAATGAAGAATGGACAAATGCAAGTTGTTTGGATATTATTGTGACCGAGACATTCCAATTCCAGACGTAAAGCCTCATCAAAGCCGACCTGTGTGAGAGATAAATGAGTATTATATTAACTTGAATTGATTTTTACTCTAAAAACAGGTTCCCATATTCTTAGAATAAGGATCAGTAACTAAATGAAAATAAGCAAAACTACGGCATCCTAACTTTTTCTAACCAGTGCACCACCGTTTCAGAGAGTCCCTAACGTTTATCAATCGCCCCTCTACACCATAAAAGTAAACCCAAGCCTTCGTCATTCTATCCTCCTTTAGACGTCCACTTAAGCTTCGGTGATCTTTTAGTTGTAAGTAGTCTGACTTAACCCTTAGATGCGTACTCTACCATATAAGGTACAGCCAGGTACAGTCATTCAATCCTTCATAACTCCTGCAAAATAATATGCATCGGATTTTTTAACCGTATTAGAACAAAGCTTTCTGACGTTTATATTTAGTCGTCTGCGAGCTAAACAAGTAAAATTTGACCTTCATTTTTGAGCTGAGGTCATGCATTTATGGCCGCCGTGGTGTAGCGGTTAAGTGTTCGGCCTTCTACACCAAGTCGTGGCGGTTCGATGCCCGGCAAAAGTAACATCAAAAATTATTTAGAAAAAGAATTTTTCTAAACGGGGTCGCCCCTCGGCAGTTGTTTGGCAAACTCTCCGGGTGTATTTCTGCCATGAGAAGCTTCTCAGCAAAAAATTTTTTGCTTTGCAAGTGCCGTTCGGAGTCGGCAAAAAACTGTAGGTCCCGCCAACTTGTAGGAAAACTCAAAAGCAACACACCACAAGTTGGAAAGGGAAGCTCGGCTAAAAATCTCGTTAGAAGTTATGATAACCTGTTGGTATATCGCCGCTATTAGTTCATGCATTTAAGGGTTAAAAATATTGAACGTCTTCGTGAAGAGACCATGGATGGAATGTCATACCATGTATCTTTGCAGAACGTCGCTCATGGCCCCTCATTCTCCTGACAGGGACTACCAGCTCGCAGCAAAGGTCACCACTCCAAAGACTTTTCGTTCAAGGTGCTGGAGAAACTTGTTTATGACTTTGACGCAGAGAAGTTTATCGCCTTGTAGCGTATCTCTTCTCATCATTCTCTGGATACCCTCACCAAGCTCAAAATTATAACTCCTCCAACACCTTTTAGTACCTACTTTAGTAACATACATAAATAGATAAAAGTCAACTCACAGCTGCAAATTTACTAGCACAATAATCGACCAGTTTAGTGATGCCCACATGACCGGCCAGAGAAGCAATTGTTGCAATATGTCCACGTTGTTGTTCAATCATTCTTGGCAGGAAAGCCTTTGTGGTCTAAATATAAAAAAAGTAAACAGAATTAGATGTAAGCCTATCAAGCGTTCCATAAAATCTAGACTTTATTTACACAGCTAAAAAAACGAGCTGAAGTCTATAACGCCCGAACCACCCAAGAGGCTTGCCGTGGAGTTCAGGCTTACGGCTTCAATTAAATAAAATTCAATTAAAAAACCCATGCCAACAATATACTTTTTGTTCTTTAGTGGAGTGGTATACTCACCCAGAAATGTGCCATCACATTGACGTTGAATGAACGCTCGATAAGATGATCTGGTGTATCTAAAAAGTAACGACCAGATACAACACCAGCATTATTGATTAGCAATGTTACCTGGAACAAGAGAAAGAAAAAATGAGGTTTGTCAAAAATTTATAAATATATAGGTACTTTTTAGTTGATAAATATTAAACTAGTATTTGATTGCCTGCAAAGATGGACTACAAACTTTGAAAAAAAAAAGAAAATTTACTCTTTAGACACAGTAACCGATTTGTAGTCCGTCTTATTTGAAGTTTAGAACGCTCTTGACAAATAAAGGTCACAGTCTATTGCTTTTTATCATACCTTCCCTGTTGTATAGCTTGGCATCAATGATGGTGTAGGAAGAGAAAAGTTCTATGGAGGATTTATAGACCTTTCTAAGGCGAGTGCCAAGAAGTAACTCTAGTGGAATTTTCCAAAGATTTATTTTGTAGAAATTTTTGGTTTCAGTTCCGGTTTCGTTCTTCAACATTTATTTCGGTTTCGGTTACTTACGGTTTCGTTCCGAACAAAATAAATTTTACTACTTATTAAAAAGTTTTCATACTTTTTTCCTGCGGCCGTGATGGTATTTCTCCAATATAAAATACGTTTTATAAACGCTATACATGGATGAAATTTCTGCAGAACAAAATTCCTAAAGTTAACTCTACTTTTTTATTAGAAAAATATTAGAATGGAAGCTAAATGAAATGTATAAATCCTCAAAAACATTACCACCATTACACCACTCATGCTTTCCTCAAAATTCCTCTTTCGTAAATTTTTGAAGTTAACTTCTTAGGCGGCGATATGAAGATTTGATTGAGAGTAAAATTTGAGAAAATGGATGACGATGAAACGGAAGTTATGGTACGGAAATAGAAATTGTAGCCGACTTTCAGGCGTATGTTGCAGACTTCCAGGCGTAGGCGTTTTTCTTATATCTCGGGAACCGCTCAACCGATTTGGATAAAATTTGACATTATAGATATAGTCATTCTATGATTATAGGCGTGGGTGTTGCACCTTGGGGCGGTTCACAGGGTTGCCACCTATCTCAATTTTTTTTAAATATTGAGCAAGATATGCCAATACGGGTATCAAATGAAAGGTATTTTCGACCGTATTCCAAATATGTAAATCTCAAGCAGCGTTGCCACCTAACCGCATTTTATTTATTTTTATTGATATGTCGGGAACCGCTTGATCGATGTGGATAAAGTTTGGCACTATAGATAGCATGATTCATTCTAAGGTTATATGTGTGGGGGTTGCCACTTGGGCGGTTCACAGGGTTGCCACCTATCTCAATTTTTTTTAAATAATGAGCAAGATATGCCAATATGGGTATCAAATGAAAGGTAATTTCGGCCGTATTCCAAATATGTAAATCTCAAGCAGGGTTGCCACCTAACCGCATTTTATTCATTTTTATTTATATCCCGGGAACCGCTTGACCGACGTGGATAAAGTTTGGCATTATAGATACATAGTATGATACAATCTAAGATTATTTGCGCGGGTGTTGCCACTTGGGGCGGTTCATAGGGTTGTGTTAAAAGTCGAAATGAATTGTAATCAGAAGTTATCAAATGAGTAGTAGACTAATTAGCTATCGTTAAAATATTTTTCTTTGTATATCTGTCATCACTGACATTCTTTTCTACTTCAATAAAATCAACCGAGTGTAAGCACGTTACTGAAATATATTTAGCTGAAAACTGCGTTTAATTCCCTAAAAATATTAGGTTATGGGCCCAGACCCTCAGTTAAATTTATCAAAGAGTTAAAACCGTTCAGTAAAGAATAAATTAAACTATATTGCCAAATTGTGCCCATCAAACTTATTAATTGCAAGAATATTCCATATTGACGTTTTTCGTATAGAGTTCACTTGTAGCATACATACATATGTACATTTGTATGCAAGTACGTTTGCTGTATACCTACATAATAGCTTTGTTTCTTTCCTGCTAATTATGAATAATTATTCCTAAAAAGTGTCCTTAAAAAAATTAGCAGCGAATTCAGCAGCTTTTTGACATTTAATTGAGAGAGAGAGCGCCAATTCGCTGCAAGTTATGGCTGGAGATTTTTCGTCCAGCAGAAACCAGCAAGCAGGAACAGCTGATCGGCGACATAGCAAAACAACAACAAAAAATGTAAATTCAAATTGTTAGCCAATCAGAAACGTAACCGCTGTTTTGTCTGCAAGTTTCTGCTGAACCCTGTTCGACGAAAAATTAGCAGAAATGAGATTTTGACAGCTTTTTACAAGGCTCTCTTCTGCTGACAGTTCTTTGCTGGAGATTTCAAGAAACAAAGCTAATATCAAAGAGCCACCACTCGTTATGAAAGCAACGAACAAGATGGATGCCGTTTTCTTTCAGGGTTTCGGTAATTTCGATATAAATATGTTATTGTCTAATCAAAACAAAATGTGTAAAAGAAAATAGACGAGAACTGAAATAACACAAGAGTCGAAGCAAAAATTTACCAGCTGTCGAATTTTTAAAACTGAGGAAAACAAAATTACCGAGTGACGGCTCTTGTTGATATACATATTCTCTTTGATAATATAAAGTTGCCGCATGGATGATGAAGTTCATGAAAAGGAAGTGAGCGCAAGAGCAAAAGTTAAGGCAGAGAAGCAAACAGGTGAATCGACGAAAAGCAAAAAGGAGCAACAACAGAAAGCTGAATTAGAAAATATAAGTTTAGCAAACACGTGTGCTGAAAGTGAAAATCTTGAAATGTCGGCTTCGATTTTGGCTTCTATTGAAAAGTTGAAGGGTCGCGAGAATTTTTCTTCATGGAAATACTCAATAGAAAATTATTTAGCTTTAGAAGACCTTTCCTTATGTTTGACCGGCGAAGAAACTAATGCCAAAAAGTGTGCAAAAGCAAAGGCAGCTATCGCCTTGAGTATAGATAAGTCCATTTTTGTCCACGTGCAATCAGAGTCAAATGTGAAGAATATTTGGGATAATTTAAGAAAGACGTTCGAAGACACTGGTTTAGCACGTAGAATTACGCTCATGAAACGTGTTGTGAATACAAAACTGCAGGATTGTGATTCAATGAATACTTATGTGTCTGAAATAATTTCGGCTACGCAGCAGATGACTGACCTTGGGTTCACTGTATCTGATGAGTGGTTAGCAGTGTTCTTACTTTGTGGTTTGACTGAAGAGTACCAACCGATGATCATGGCTCTTGAGGGGCTTGAAAAATCACTTTCCAGTGATATTATAAAAACAAAATTACTACAAGAAAGCACATCATCGGTAGCAAATGACCAAAAGGATCTTTTAGTAAAGGGTAAAGGGCGTTTTCGTAGCAAGTCTAGTGTAACATGCTATTATTGTCACCAGAAAGGTCACTTTGCAGCTTGTTGTCCGGCAAAAGCTAAGAAGGCAAGTGAAAGTAAATCAACATTTAAAGGTAAAAGTAAGGTGACCAGCAAACAACAAGAACAAGTAAATGTAGCCTTCAGTGCAGTATTCTTAAATGGCGAATTTGACTCGAATGATTGGTACTAGATATTTCCGTTTTGAGGGCAGACACCAGGGACATAAAACGTCTAATTGAAGATATGGCAACAAATTGTATGCAGTTGCGGGCGGATTTAAAAGAGGAAATAAAAAATACCACCTCGATATTTGATAGCAAGTTATCCGAATTGTCTAAAAATATTTCGGACCTACACGAAAAATGCAATGAAAACAAGTAAGGAAGTCTAAGTTCGGGTGAAACCGAACATTACATACCCAGCTGTGCACATAAAATGCTGTTATTCTTTGTTTTGTATACCTAGTTTCGTAAATCTATCTCACACCGTTCTGAAGTTGTTAGCAGTCGCATTTAAAAATTGCTTGACTCATAAGTGGGCGGTGCCACGCCCACTTTCCAAAATTTTGAAAAAATTATGTAAAGAATATGAAAGTTGATGTATGTACCAAATTATATTATTATAGCGAAATCAGTTAATTAGATATGGACTTTTCAATATTTCCACCTCCTTTCAATATAACTTTTATGAAAAAGTAGGCGTGGTCGCGAAGCGATTTCGTTTATTTTCTATAGCTGAATTTACCACAACAATAGTATGTCCTCTACGAAATTTCGTTATACTAGCATAAACTGTTCTGAAGTTATTAAGAGTCAAAATTTTAAAATTTCTTCAGATATACGTGGGCGGTACCACGCCCCCTTTTCAAAAATTTTTATAAAATCGGCCTTAGAACATCTAAATCAATACATATTGCAAATTTTATCATTGTAGCTGCTTCTAATATTGAATTAACCCATTTTATACGTTTTTCGAAATTTTCGATATCGAAAAAGGGGCGTGGTTATGGTCCGATTTTACCCATTTTCAATAGCAATCTATTCTGAACCCAAATAAGTACGCATGCCAAATTTGGTGAAGATATCTCATTATTTGCTCAAGTTATCGTGTTAACGGACAGACGGACGGACGGACAGACGGACGGACATGGCTCAATCAAATTTTTTTTCGATCCTGATCATATTGATATATGGAAGTCTATATCTATCTCGATTCCTTTATACCTGTACAACCAACCGTTATCCTAACAAAGTTATAATACCCTGTGTACAAGTACAGCTGGGTATAAAGATCTTCGCATTTTAGAACTAGAGCGAAAGGTAGGCGAGATGGAACAGCAAAGTTTGGAGAAAAACATTGTTGTCAGAAACGTCAACAAAACAGAAAATGAAAACCTCCATGATGTTGTGGGTCGAATTGCAAACTTTGTTGGTGTTACTATGAGTGAGAATGATGTGGATGACATATATCGGCTAAAAGGCAAAGGTGAGCAAATTATTGTCAAATTCTCGTCTGTTCGCAAAAAGAGAGAGCTCTTGAAGAAGATGCGTGGAGCTACTCTACGCGAGCAAGTTGAACAACGTAGAGAAAACTTCCAACAGCAGCGCGGACAAGAGAATATATGTGAATGACGATTTGACAAAATCAAAACGGCGACTGCTATGGGCCGCAAGAAACAAAGCACAGGCGTCGAGCTGGAAATTTGTATGGGTAAAGGGGGGTCGTATTTTAGTTAGAAAGGATGAAAATAATAAAATCACATGTATAAACTCTGAAGCAGATATTGAATCCATCAATTAGTTTAGCACACTTGCATTCGCCTAATCAATTAATTTTTATAGGCTTTTTTATACACTAAACTGTATCTTAATTTTCTTTTAAACATTTTTATTATTACCTATTAATAATTTTTTTATTTATTTATTTTCTTTTTTTAATACATACATAACTCCACGTTAAAATATTTTTTTTTATTATTTTTTTTTTATTAATTAAACCAAATATCTTGTTTTCCTATATCCACTTTTATAACTTTAAACACTAGAACTTTTAGATTTTTTAACAATTTTTTTTTTTCTTTCATATAATTTTTTATTATTATTTCCTAAATATTTTTTTTTTTTTTAATTGTTTTTTTTTTTTTACCATTCACTCTCCTACTTTGCAATACTTTGAACGCCACTTATTTTATAATGAACAACTGTACAACAACAAACTGCCAATCATTTGCAGAAATCGATTAAAACAACTTTTTAAATTATGATCTTAAATGCGTGTGCATAAACATTCGCTCTATGAAAAAAAATTTTAACGCGTTCCGAGTAGAAATTGATAAGCTTATTGATAGCATTGACATATTGGTACTAGTTGAAACGAACATTAAGAATGATGAGCAAAACCTGTTTCTTATAAATGGATTCAACGTTGAATTCCTTAATAGAAGCCAGAAAAGCGGGGGAGGGATAGCAGTGTACGTTAGAGAGAGCATATTTTATGAGCGGAATTTATATTGCACAAACTCGTTTGAGACTATTGAAATAAGATTTACACTTAACAATAACAACCATCCATGCAAACTGCACGCTATATACAGACCCCCGCAAAACAATGTTCGTGCCTTTGTGGACGAACTTGATAACACATTAAAAAATGTGAACAAAGAAGAAAACATAATACTGGTTGGGGATATCAATGTAAACATACTCGATGCTGATAACAGCAATGCAAATCTCTACCTTGATCTGCTCTCATCGCATGGTATGCAAAATTGTATAAATGATTCTACACGGGTTGACGTTAAGAGAGACTCCCATACATGCATCGATCACATATTTGTTAAGAGTAGGGCCACTGACATTATGTCAGGAGTAGTGCAAACAAATATAACAGACCATTACTCTATAATATGTGGCTTATCTTTCAATGAGCGTGATAAACACCCCAAAGAAAATACTGTAGTACATAAAGTAATAGGAAACAAAAAATTTTGTGAAGAGATAATGAAGGTAAACTGGGATGACACTTTTAGGTCAACTACCGTAGATGATATGTGTGAAAATATATTAAGTAAATTCAGATGTGCTTATGAGAACTCATATGTTACCCCAAGAAATAATGCGTCAAGAAAAACTAATGTATGGATGATAAGCGAACTAAAAACTTTATGTAAAAGTAGAGATAAATTATACAGAAAATGGAAAGAAAGGCCGCGGGATCAAAAATTAGAAGTTGAGTACAAAAGGTTTAGAAACCACGTAAATAAAGTGATACAAAGAACCAGGAATAATTACTATCAAAGTAAATTTATCGAGAACAAATATGATATAAGGAAAACTTGGCAGCTTGTTAATGAGATTGTTGGCAGGAAGAGCTTAAGTCCAGACGATCATGTCATGAAGAACTTTAAAAATGTTAGCATCAAAACTATTTGCGATAATTTTGCATCAACTTTCTCCGAGGAAGTGAAAATGTCAGTTCATGACTGTGATATCACGGCTTCCAATGCAAGTTCGCCACATAAGTTACCAAATTCAATATTTATGAAAGAAACTAGTTCTACCGAGATATTTGCTATTATACAAAAGCTTGATGTGAGGAAGGGTCCTGGGTCTGACGGAATTCGGCCAAGAGATGTTAAATTACTTGCACCTATTTTAGCCCCCATAATAGCGAAGCTCATTAACCTTAGTATAATCCAATGCGCAGTACCAAAGGCCTTAAAATTGTCTGTAATAAAACCAATCTTTAAAGCCGGAGTTAAATCTGACACACCTAACTATCGGCCGATAGCTATATTACCGGTTATTGAAAAATTGATGGAAGAAATTATTGTAAATAGGCTAACGGAGTTTATAGTAAAATATAAAGTTGTCGACGAGAGGCAATATGGATTCCAAAAAAATAAGAACATAAACCAGCTACTAGGCAAATTTTCCAGCAAAATAAACGTAAACTTAGGAAAGAGTTACCACGTCCTTGCTCTATTTATAGACTTTAGCAAAGCATTTGATACATTATCGCATAAAAAACTGCTTGAGGCGCTAGATAATGCCGGGATAAGGGGAGATTGTCTAAAATGGTTCGCAAGCTATCTAGAGCTAAGGACTTATAGTGTAAAAATACAAAATGAATATAGCGATCATAAAGCATTATCATACGGTGTTCCACAGGGTTCAAAGCTGGGTCCTATTCTGTATATAATTTACGCAAATACTATGCTTAAAGCCCTCAAGAATTGTGAAGTATTTGCCTACGCAGATGATACAGCGATTGTAGTGCCGCACCGAGATCTTTCCACCGCAGTGGGCATCATGCAAAGGAAGCTAGATATAGTGGCAAAGTGGGCACACGATAGCGGGCTAGCAATAAATGTGAGTAAGACTAAACTAATGCATATAAGACCTCCGCACATATCCCGGTCAATAATTTGTCTTAGATTTCATAGTTATGATTACTTGCATAGCAATCAAACTCAATGCGACTGTCACACGAATATAGAAACCGTTGATACTTACAAATACCTCGGTATTGTTCTCGACGAAAATTTTAAATGGAATGCTCATATATCTCATCTTCAAAAAAAGTTAAGGTCAACATCCTACTTTCTCAACCATCTCAGTTTCTGCACGAATTACGATGTACTGCTTCAAGCGTATTTAGCCTTGTCGGAATCGTACTTAAGACATGGGGTCACCGCATGGGGATCATCAACATTCTGTAGGATTCTTCAACAAAGCCAAAATTATAACTTAAAGATACTTGCGAAGAAAAAGAATATATACACTCCTAATATCAATTTGAATTCAGCCTTAAAATTACTTGATATAAAGTCGATCCATAAAATAGCCGTTCTTAATGAGTTTTATGACGAAAATTTACTAAAAATAACCATTGCCCACAATCATGGTACTCGAAGACGCTTAGAGAACCGACTCGTAGTGCCTAAATTTTCAAATAACTACTCCAAGAACACTCTATCAGTACTGCTTCCCTCATTTATTAATGAACTACCAGTAGAGCTTACTAACCTACCAAATACAATCAAGCGAAAAACTCTTATTACAAATCATATAAAAAGTCTGTTGTAAACGTTTTCTCAATTTCCTTAAAAACTATTGATATAAAACAAACCTACTTAACTCGGAATAAGGGAGGATTGGAAACGCGTCCTTTCCAACCTCTTAACAAGCCGAGAAACGTCATATTCCGACAGCTAATAATAGAATAATAAAAATAATATTTTTTAATAAGGGGGATTGGAAACAAGTCCTTTCCAACCCCCGAACAAATTCGATCCTCTGTTTTGATCGGAATCTGATGCATTCCGACAAACCATAATTAAACTAATAAACTCAACTTTTGAAATAAGGGAGGATTGGAAACACGTGCTTTCCAACCTCCCTTGTGTTGAGCGGAATCTGGTGCATTCCGACTGCTAATATTATATAACCTATTAACTGAATTTTAGAATTGGACTAGGCGCCTAAGCAGCTAAACGGGATCCAATGCATTCCGCCAACAATGATAACGATATCCTGTTATAACGCATATGTATTTGCAGATTCGCTGTATTTTGATTTCAATTATAAATGTAATTTTAGTTTTAATTTTAATTTTTATTTTATCGTAATTATACCTTTCATGAACATGAAATGGTATTATAACTTTGGTCCGATGTTTCTAAATATGAGAAGAAGAAGAGATAGACCCATCAATAAGTATACCGAAATGATCAGGATGACGAGATGAGTTGATTTAGCCATGTCCGTCTGTCCGTCTGTCTGTCTGTCTGTCTGTCTGTTTGAACGCAAACTAGTCCCTCAGTTTTTGAGATATTTGGCTGAAATTTGGTATGCGGCCACCATTTTCCAATATAGGAATCATTTGTCGGAACCAGCAAGATCGGACCAATATAACATATAGCTCCCATACAACCGATTATTCCGATAAACGGATTTTGGGCTATAACTCCTGTAATTAAACACGAAGGAACGTGAAATTTTATAAGTGTTGCTATTTTTATATGTGAAATATCGATGCTGAAAATCATAGAGATGGGATAAATATTTCACATAGCTCCCATACAATCGATTATCCCGATAAACGGATTTTGGGCTATAACTCCTGTAATTAAACATGTAGGAACGTGAAATTTTGTAAGTATTGCTATTTTTATATGTGAAATATCGGTGTTGAAACTCATAGATATGGGATAAATATTTCACATAGCTCCCATACAATCGATTATTCCGATAAACGGATTTTGGGCTATAACTCCTGTAATTAAACACGTAGGAACGTGAAATTTTGGACGTATTGCTATTTTTATATGTGAAATATCGATGTTGCAAATCATCGAGATTGGATAAATATTTCACACAGCCCCCATACAATCGATTGTTCCGATAAACGGATTTTGGTAGATAACTCCTGTAATTATATAGGTAGGAACTGAAATTTTGAAAGTATCGCTATTTTTATATGCGAAATATCGATGTTGAAAATCATTGAGATGGCATAAATATTTCACATAGCTCCCATACAATCGATTATTCCGATAAGCGGATTTTGGGCTATAAGTCCTGTAATTAAACACATAGGAACGTGAAATTTTGGAAGCTTCGCTATTTTTATATGTAAAATATCGATGTTGAAAATCATTGAAATGGGATAAATATTTCACATAGCCCCCATACAATCGATTGTTCCGATAAACGGATTTTGGTAGATAACTCCTCTAATTATATCGGTAGGAACGTGAGATTTCGTAAATGTTGCTATTTTAGAATGTGGAATGTCGATGTTAAAAATCAATGAGATTGGACCAATATAACACATCGTCCCCATATAATCGATAGCTCCGATAATTTCGGTATGAGCTAAAGTTAAATTCACACAGGCTGTAATGGGGATCAAACAGTGAAAATCGTGACGCTTATTCATGAAAGGTATTTAGCCTTCGGCACAGCCGAAGACAGCTTTCCTTACTTGTTTTTATTTTAATTTTGATTCTCATTTTCAATTTAGCTCTAATTTCACTTTTAATTAATTCTAATAGCATAACATAGAAATAGATAAACCTATTCTTTAGTTACTCGCAGACAAGCTTTACAGCTTCGCGGGTCGTATGTATTTAATAACTTGTAAAAATTTTATACTTGAAGAACAATAAAAAAATCAATCAATCAATGAATCAATCAATACTTTGATTCCGGTGCTACTAATCACATGGCAATGCATAGAGAGTGGTTAAGTGGACAAAATGAGTATGCGATGGCAGGTGTACGAGCGGCAAATAATAGTTTAATGCAAGTTGAGTTTTGTGATGTGGCTAACCTTAAAATTGAAGTAGCAGGGGTACATGTGGTCGTTGAGGTAAACGACGTGTTGTTTGTGCCGAATTTGACGACAAATCTACTTTCTGTAAGTAAGATAACCGAAAAAGGTTTTCTGGTTAACTTTTTCTCCGATGGCTGCAAAGTCCGTGACAAAAGCGGACAGTTATTAGCGACAGGGTCATTAGTTGGCGGTTTATATAAATTGGACTCGGCGAAAAAGGTAGTTCTGGCTACGAGCAAAGCAGACCATTCGATGAATTTGTGGCATCGAAGGCTTGCCCATTGAAATACCCACGATTTAAGGGTCATGAAAAATGGTGGTGTAAATGGTATGTCATTTGTTGACAATGAAAGTGAAGCATGTGTTGCTTGCTGTAGAGGCAAATTTTCAAGAAGACCATTTTCAAAAAATGGATCGAGGGCGACACATTTGTTGGAAGTTATACATGCAAATTTAGCTGGCAAAATGGAGTGCAGCTCTATTGGTGGGAGTAATTATTGCTTAGTACTCGCTGACGATTTTAGTCGCAGAACTTTTGTTTATATGTTAAAAAATAAAAGTGAAGCCTTTGACAAGTTTTGTTCGTTCAAGGCGTTGGTGGAAAACCAAACTGGCGCAAAAATAAAAAAATTTCGTAGTGATAACGGCACTGAATTTTGTTGTGATAAATTTAAAATGCTTTTTGAAAAGTTGGCGGCCGCCGTGGTGTAGCGGTTAAGTGTTCGGCCTTCTACACCAAGTCGTGGCGGTTCGATGCCCGGCAAAAGTAACATCAAAAATTATTTAGAAAAATAATTTTTCTAAACGGGGCCGCCCCTCGGCAGTGGTTTGGCAAACACTCCGGGTGTATTTCTGCCATGAGAAGCTTCTCAGCAAAAAATTCATTTGCTTTGCAAGTGCCGTTCGGAGTCGGCAAAAAACTGTATGTCCCGCCAACTTGTAGAAAACTCAAAAAGCAACACGCCACAAGTTGGAAAGAGAAGCTCGGCTAAAAATCTCGTTAGAGGTTATGATAACCTGTTGGTATATCGCCGCAATTAGTTATTAGTTTTTTTTTTTTTTTTTTTTTTTTTTTTTGAAAAGTTTGGTATTGAGCACAAAACGTCCGTGCCTTACACACCGCAACAGAATGGTTTGGCGGAGAGAACCATTCGTACCCTTACAGAAAAAGCAAGGTGTATGCTTCAAGATGCTAATTTACATAAAAGATATTGGGCCGAAGCGATGAATACTGCAGGTTACATAAAGAATCGATAAATCGCCAATGGAGATATGGAACGGAACGAAACCAGATGTAAGCCACTTAAAGGTATTTGGCTCACGTGCCCTGGTATACATTCCTAAGGAAAAACGTTTGAAATTCGATGCGAAATCGAAGGAATATATATCCTTCGGGTATTGCGAAACACAGAAGGCATATCGATTGGATAGAGAAACCAATCAAGTGATTGCAAGCAGAGATGTTGAAATTATTGAGCAAAGTAGCAGTTGTGAGCTAAATGCAAATCCGAAAATGTTTGAGTTTGCTCCGGATATTTTTGAGACCGATGAAATTGTCAATGGCGTGCAACATGGCCAAAACAATGTTGCAAACAACGAGAAAGGCGTACTGCATGGCCAAACCAATGTTGTAAATAATAGTAATATATCCGAAGATAGTGTAACTGGCGTGCAATATGGCCAAGACAATGTTGCAATCAACGATCAACTTGCTTGTGAAGAGGTTGAAGGGGCGCTTGATAGTTCGAGAGAATCGATGTATGACGATGCAGATGATAGTACGTTCTATGACAGCAGGGTCCAAAGTGATGACACCAGTGATGTGCAGGTTATTCGGCGATCGGATAGAGGTAAAAGACAACCAGCTTTCTTTGGAGATCCTGTTACGCATTTGGCTAAAGAGTGTGAAAAGTTTACGTCACTTAGTGGTGAGCCTAATACATTTAACGAGGCCATCCTTAGTGAAGAAAAGTTGCAGTGAACGGCTGCAATGAACGAAGAGTATCAATCACTAATCCATAGTGGCACTTGGCAACTAGAAGAGCTACCAAATGGTTACAAAGCCATCAACTGCAAGTGGGTTTTCAAGCGTAAGATGGATTCAAATGGTAAACTGGCTCGTTACAAGGCACGACTGGTCGCAAAAGGCTTCGATCAGCGGGAAGGTATTGACTATGTGCATACCTTCTCACCAGTAGTTCGATATTCTTCGATACGATTGCTCATGGCAATGTCTGTAAAACATGGGTGGGACATTGAACAAATGGACGTTGTAACGGCGTTTTTGCACGGTGATGTGCATGAAACGATATACATGCGTCAACCAGAAGGCTTTAAAAAAGGCACTGTATGGTTTAAAACAGGCCAGTAGACAGTGGAACGTGAAACTGAATGACGTTTTGCAGCGCGCTGGGTACAAACGGTGTAAAATGGACTCATGCGTTTATGTAAGGCGAAACAATAATTCTACTGTGGTCATTGCAGTGTATGTCGATGACTTGTTGATCTTTTTCAATAACGTTGCCTGGAAAGATCAACTTAAATCGACTCTGAAGAAGAACTTTCTCATGAAAGATTTGGGTAACGCATCCAGTGTTCTTGGTATTCGCATTGATTACGATTATAAGAAAGGTATCCTTAGTTTGGATCAACAAAAGTATACCGAATCAGTTTTGCGTAAATTCAAAATGTTTGATTGTGATTCCCTCAAAAATACCAAGTGACCCAAATCAGAAGCTTACTGCAGAAATGTCACCTACGACTGATGATGAAATTGAGGAGATGCGACCAATTCCATATCAAGAAGCAATTGGTAGCATCATGTATCTGGCACAGTGTACTCGACCAGATATTTCGTTTAGCCTCACCAATTTGAGTCAATTCAATAAAAATCCTGGCATGGCACATTACTTACAAAACTTACTTATACCAAAGACGCTGGCAATTTACATGGGTACGCTGACTCTGATTGGGGCTCTAGCTTCAAAAACTTTAAAAAGTCATGCACTGGATATGTTTTCATATGGCAAGGTGCAGCAGTAACATGGGCTAGCAAGAAGCAGCCAACAGTTGCATTAAGTACATGTGCAGCAGAATATATAAGCTTATCAGCAGCAACACAAGAGGCATTGTGGCTAAGCCAACTAACACTTGAAATAACGGCGGTAGCATATTATCATTGGAGCTACACTGCGATAATAAAGGAGCTGTCGACTTAACAGACACTGGAGTATATAGTCCAAGGGTTAAACACATATCAATTCGACACCATTTTATAAGAGGTTATGTTAAAAAGAATCTGATCAAAATCGTGAAAGTCAATACCGATGATATGATTGCAGATTTCCTGACCAAAGCGGTACCTGTTGAAAAACATATATTTTGCTCGAAAGGAATGGGACAGAAGCTGTAAATTTTTGAATTATATAAATGAATATTAATTGTGTTATCTTAAAAGGAAAATATTTTAAACTCATTGATTAAGTGGGAGTGTTAAAAGTTAAAATGAATTGTAATCAGAAGTAATAAAATGAGTAGTAGACTAATTAGCTATCGATAAACTATTTTTCTTTGTATATCTGTCATCACTGACATTCTTTTCTACTTCAATAAAAGCAACCAAGTGTAAGCACGTTACTGAAATATATTTAGCCGAAAAACTGCGTTTAATTCCCTAAAAATATTAGGTTGCCACCTATCCCAAATTTTTTAAATATTAAGCAATATATTCCAACATGGGTATCAAAAGAAAGGTATTTTCGGTCGCATTTCAAATGTGACAATTTCCAGCAGGGTTGCCAGCTAGGGTTGCCCCAAACCGTATTTTATTTATTTTTCCTTATATCTCGGGAACCGCTTTGCAGTTTTGTAATAAATTTGGCATTATTAGTAGTATGATTCATTCTAAGACTATATACATGGCGGTTGACACTTGGGGAGGTTCAAAGGGTTGCCACTTATCTATTTTTTTTTAATATTGAGCAAGATATGCCTATATGGGTATCAAGTGAAAGGTATTTGCGACCGTGTTCAAAATATTTAAATATCAAGCAGGCTTGCCACCTAGTCTTCCTATCTTTCTTCGTACAACTCTCTTTCCTATCTCCCTCCCTTTTGCTCTTCATTGCCCTCTTTTCTTCTACCACGCCCCTCTTCCTCTATATCCCATTCGTATTGGGCCCTGTTAATTTAGGCCTAATTCTACCCATGTACCAAATTTTAAGGAAAACGCACCATATATAAGATATTTTCGAAAGGATCGTTTCCCTGGTCCACTTCCCGGAAGTAAGATATTGTGAATCTAAACCATGGGTCGGCAGATTTGTAAATGCAGGTGTATAAGTGAGAACGCTTATACACGCGCTGTGATCGTCCGAACTATATTTTTAACATTCGCCAATGTGTATCAATACCAAGTGTAAACTCTTCTGCATAGACGTCAAAATTCCAAAATGAGTTTAACACCTGTTTGAGATTGTGGTTAATAACAAGTGTGATATCATAGACATAGTCGTGAAAACTTCAAAGTGAGTTTAGTCACCTGTTTTTAATTTCCTTTTTGTCTCACTTCTTTCCATCTTCCCATCTCTTTCTACCATTAGGTAAAAGATAGCAGACCGCCATGTTGATGTGTGCAGGATGTTAAACAACGCCATTTGCTTTTCTGTTATTCGGTGCTGGCGACATTTTAATATGTGCAGGATGTAAACAAACAGACATTTTAATGTGTGTTGTCAAAAAAAGAGTTCACACTTGGTATTGATACACAATGACATTCGCTGACCAAACAAGCGATACCCCTACGCGATGTGGTTTCGCCCCTTGCCCAGCGACGACTAAATCATTTGGTAAACAAAGAGCACAACGTGTGTGTGTGATGAATCCAACTTGTTTGACTGATCTTAAGATCTATGGGGCGCCGATGCTTGATCTAAACCATTCTCGAATACATCCTATTCATATTTCGTTAGTTCTGAACTTAAGAAGTTAACTTCTTTCACGTGTACTGGGTACACGCAGTTTTTTTTCGATCGCTTCATTCAACTATAGTAAAACTTCCTCTTTCAGAATTTCCATACTGAGGTCAAAACGTGTTTTTTGTAGCCTTGCTCGACAATCTTCCATGAAAGCTTTCAGTACCCCGTATCTGTAACTCTTTTCGATCGGTCGTCTCGACTGAAATAGTCGATTTGAACTCATAATGACGTCACACTCATATTTTTTTATTTCTGTAAGAAATTAAATATTGGGGATTTGTTTCCTAACTTTCTTTTTAGGTAGTGACACAATTTTTAATTTTTGGAATTTTGAACCGAGTCGAGTGTGACGCCAACAAAATCGAGAATTTAGTCGATTTCTTACAGAAACGGGGTACAGACTACCTGTTTGTATAAGAAAATATCTATCTGCCCACTAAAAAAAGTGAGACAGTAAAAAAACTCAAACCGTTTGGAACCGGTTTCGGTTTTGAATAATGAATCGGTTTTAATCGCTTACGGTCACGTTTTCGGTTTCAGTCCTTATAGTAATTATAACCATTTCGGACGAATTAGTTAGGATCCAGAACTCGATCTTAATACGATTTCGGTTCCAATATTTTTACTTATTAACATAAACTTTGCAAAATAGATTTCCGAAAAATATCAAATAGGTGACAACCATATAAACCGCCTCAAGTGCCAAATCCAAGTAGAAAATCTTAGAATGAAGTATACTGTCCACAAACAAAATTTCATCCAAATCGGTCAATGTACGTATCATGACTGGTACACTCAGGGAAAAACACCGTTCTAAAATGCAGCACCACAGGTCTCAATTTTAGATATTCATGTTTTTGATTTTTTTGGTCTTAAAAAAAGAACACTTGGTCTTGAAAATATACCACCCTGTCTCAAAATAACGACCAGGTTCTTAAAATGCCAACGAAGTTTTCGAAAATGCAACAGTCAGTGTTGTCATCAGAACGATGTTGTCGAAAATAGAACGGCCGGTGTTATCATCAGAACACATGACGAGAACGTTACACCATCGTTGCATACTTTTAGACATTTAGTCTCTGGTGTAACAAATCCAACAGCGAAGATACACTGAACCAAAAACGTACATGTTTTTTACGAACAAAGTTTCATAGAAGTTCGCGCTGGTTTTTCTTAAAATATAAGAAAAAATTCGTAGAATCTAAGAAAATTTTCTTACAATTTATGAATGAATACTTGCTTTCTGTGGATTTGTTTACATATTTTACGAACAATTCTTAAAATCTATGTACTTTTTCATTGGATACATGAACTTTTTTGGTTCAGTGTACTGTCATTGCTGTCATAGAACAAAGATGCAATTAGGCACCGGCAAACATAAGTATGCAGTGGCCTGATGGTAAACACCCCCGTTCAGCAGTCAAAGCAGTGTAGGCTCGACTCCCGGTAGTGGCAAACAACAAAACAACGTGAGATATTGTCATTTAGAACTCTGAAAAAATAATTTTCTTAGTTTTTTTTTACTTTGACCCAAAATGTTCCTAAAATGAGCCCAATACGTTCTCAGAATAAGTTAAAAATGTTCATAAATCAAATCCAAACTGTTCATTGAACACAAAACATGTTCTTGAAAAATCCGTTCTCAAAATAAGACGATCGTTCACGAGTTAAGTCAAAACGTTACTGATAGACTTTCGTGCAAGAATGCTCTCAGTTTTGGACTTGTTTCGTTGGTTTTAGAAAGAAGTACCTTTGATTTGATAACCATATTTCCATACCTTGCTCAATATCTAAGAAAACATTAGATAGGTGGCAGCCCTGTAAACCGCGTGGAACACCCAAGTGGACAGTCTTAAAATCAAGCATCGCTATGTCAAATTTAATAGGTATGTCGCCAATTTCATTTGAAACTCATTTTGAAATATCGTACTCAATATTAAAAAGAGTTTATACAGGTGGCAACCCTGTAAAACCCCCAAGTGCTAAACGCCCCAAATCTTAGGATCAATCATACTATCATATGCCAAATTTCATCCAAATCGGCTAAGCTGTTCTCGAGATAGTACCGGATATACAAATATACTGCGGTAAGGTAGGAAACCTAGTTGCCAACCCTGCTTGAAAATATTTTAGTTGGCATTTCGCTGAAAATACCTTTCATTGAGATAGGAGGCAACACAAGTGACCGCCCCGGCGGCAACCCCTCGTTTAAAGTTATAATAATCGATTAAATTATTTTTTCCCCATTATCGGCTTGGTTCCGGTGTCGGTTTCGGTCTAGATTTCCAGTATGGTTTTGGTAGTTCCAGTTTCTAAATCTTTTGGGGGTGCTGATCCAAAAGTGAAGTCTGATTTTTCGGGCCACCCTAGGTTTTCTCTCCAGAGGGTGGTTTATTGAGATATCGGTAGTAAAAAACGTTTTCTTTTTACTTTTCAAATTTTTTTTTTTTGTAACATACGCCAATTTTTTGCAATATGGAACATATGTATGCCGCAAAATATAAAAACCAAAATAAATTATGGTTCCTTGACCCCAGAAAAGTTGTTAATTTATTAAAAAGAAAATTTTTTTTACACCTATGAATTCTCAAAGTGTCATTAGAATATCTCTTATATCTGCTGAGTTATTGATTTTTTCACAAAACGTTAGACATTTTGTTTTTCTTAAACAAAAATTGTTGCTGTTGTTGTTAAAAACAAAATTTTTCAAAACCCCTTTGTTGACTAATTTTCTATAGCGTATACTTCATGAACAAGTACTCATACAGAATTTGATAAACCTTGTGGAAAATGCTATAAAGGCTTATTTACACGGGTCGATTTATCTAGTCGATTTTTGTCGTTCCACCGTGTAAATAGCAATTCCATCGATTCACACCTTGTATTTGAAAGTAGTTCGTAGTGGAACGACAAAATCGACCAGAAAATCGACTCGTGTAAATCATCCTTAATAGTGAACCTCACAACAAATGAAAAGGAAACTAATATTGAAAACCCCATTTAATGTGTTTGTAAGTCCGACTCGTATTTCAACATTTTTTGTTCTTTATGTTATGTGCTCGTTGTTGTAGGTAAGTCAACTTACTAGCTGTTGTTTTTTTGTTTCTTTTTTGCTACAAAGATTGTATTCATGCAACTTATTGCGCAAATAAAATTTATTAACTTGCCACAGGTTCTATGCTTCACTTACAAATGCATTAAAAAACAAGATTTCCATTACATAACATGTGAGATCTTGGCCAATTGCCTCTAGTTGTCGTTCTAGGCGTGGTGAGCTCATACAAATGTATGTACTTATGTATCATGTTTTGTTGTATGTTCTCGCCGGTAAATAATTGATATTGATGCCAAGGCAAACAGTTTAAATAATTTTAGAAACTTAACATTTGATTTGAGTTCTTGTTATTTCTTTAATTTTGTAATGACAATATTGCGCAAGCTAATTTTAATATTTTATAGAAGGTATTTCAGCGTGGGTTGCTTTAGTTTGCTAAGCTTAGAATTTAACGATATACAACGTTAGGAGGTAGTTGGTGTTGATGTTATACGTATTAAGAATGTCAAGAATTATTGACCGTTATCTTTAACAGTACCTGGGTGACCGAGCTTGCTCGGTGCTATCAATTTAGTGCTAACTTTACTTACCAACCTTGTGTGGATGTGTTAAACTGTCTTTTATATGTGGGCAAATTATTAAAATTTGTAATTTTCGTAGCCGTAATGGACTTTTTGCGGACAACCCTACTTTAAAATATTTTAGTTGGTATGTCAGCGAAAATGCCTTTCATTTGATACCCATATTGGCATATCTAGCTCCATAAATAAAAAAATTAAATAGGTGGCGACCCTGTAAACCACCCCAAGTGGCAACCCCAAAGGGTATAGTCTTAAGCGTTGAGCAGAATCAATCCGTCAGTACGTCGAAATAACTGACAGCAAAGTAGACTGTGGGTGTTTTTATGCGTAACGCCAGATACGACGGATACGTCAAAGTAGAATTTGCTCTAAAATTGACGTACGTCACGCAACTGACGTATTGGCGGACTGATTCTCTTTCCCGCTTTAGAAGCAATCATACTATCTATGTGCCAAATTTCATCCCATTCGGTCAAAATATACAAATAATGTAAAACCTACAGTAACTTAACATAAATCTACGCGCATATTCCGTGTAGCATATGGAAAATATGACGCGGACTTAGGTAAAAGATATGTAAATTGGCACTCTTAAAGCAAAAAATAAAATCGAAATAGTACAGACTGTTTCGGGATCGTTTCGGGATCATTTCGGTGTCATATCATACGATGTCATATCATATAATGTCATATCATACGATGTCATATCATATGATGTCATATCATATGATGTCATATAACATGATGTCACATCATATGATGACATATCATATGATGTCATATCATATGATGTCATATCATATGATCTCTAGCTCCATAAATAAAAAAAATATAAATATCATATGATGTTATATCATAGAATGTCATATCATATGATGTCATATCATACGATGTCATATCATATGATGTCTAGCTCCATAAATAAAAAAATTTAAATAGGTGGCAACCCTGTGAACCGCCCCAAGTGACAACCCCAAAGTGTATAGCCTTAGAATCAATCATACTATCTATATGCCAATTTTCATCCCAATCGGTCCAGCGGTTCTTGAGATAGTACCGGACCTACAGATATACAAATATACTCCGGTGAGGTCGCAACCCTAGGTGACAATCCTACTTGAAAATATTTTAGTTGGTATGTCAGCGAAAATACCTTTCATTTGATACCCATATTGGCATATCTAGCTCCATAAATAAAAAAAATTTTAATAGGTGGCAACCCTGTAAACCACCCATTATATTATAATTATTTATTCTTGTTAGGTAGTCTTCATACATAATTCTTTCCTTTCCTTTCCTCTGCTTTTATTTCCTTTCCTCTCCTTTCATCTCATTTTATTTCTTTTGCTTTTCTTTCTTACATACCCTTTCCTTTTCTTTTCTTCCCTCTCTTTTCTTTTCCTTTTCTTTCCTTTTCTCTTCTTTCATTTCATTTTATTTCCGTTCTTGCTTTCTCTCTTTTCTGTTCTTTTCTTTTATTTTCTTTTATTTTCCTTTCTTTTCGTTTCTTTTATTCTCTTACCTGACCTTTCTTTCCATTTCCATTATATTCTTTTTATACCCAGCTGTACTTGTACACAGGGTATTATAACTTTGTTAGGATAACGGTTGGTTGTACAGGTATAAAGGAATCGAGATAGATATAGACTTCCATATATCAATATGATCAGGATCGAAAAAAAATTTGATTGAGCCATGTCCGTCCGTCCGTCCGTCCGTCTGTCCGTTAACACGATAACTTGAGCAAATAATGAGATATCTTCACCAAATTTGGCATGCGTACTTATTTGGGTTCAGAATAGATTGCTATTGAAAATGGGTAAAATCGGACCATAACCACGCCCCTTTTTCGATATCGAAAATTTCGAAAAACGTATAAAATGGGTTAATTCAATATTAGAAGCAGCTACAATGATAAAATTTGCAATATGTATTGATTTGGATGTTCTAAGGCCGATTTTATAAAAAAATTTTAAAAGGGGGCGTGGTACCGCCCACGTATATTTGAAGAAATTTTAAAATTTTGACTCTTAATAACTTCAGAACAGTTTATGCTAGTATAACGAAATTTCGTAGAGGACATACTATTGTTGTGGTAAATTCAGCTATAGAAAATAAACGAAATCGCTTCGCGACCACGCCTACTTTTTCATAAAAGTTATATTGAAAGGAGGTGGAAATATTGAAAAGTCCATATCTAATTAACTGATTTCGCTATAATAATATAATTTGGTACATACATCAACTTTCACATTCTTTACATAATTTTTTCAAAATTTTGGAAAGTGGGCGTGGCACCGCCCACTTATGAGTCAAGCAATTTTTAAATTCGACTGCTAACAACTTCAGAACGGTGTGAGATAGATTTACGAAACTAGGTACCAGGTATGTTATGTTTATGTAGAGTACTACCACAGAAAATAAGAAAAATCGGTGAACGATCACGCCCACTTTATGTGCACAGCTGGGTATGTAATGTTCGGTTTCACCCGAACTTAGACTTCCTTACTTGTTTCTTTTTATTTTCTTTTTCTTTAATTTCCTTTCGTTTCCTTTGCTTTAGTTTCGTTTCCCTTAGTTTCCTCTCATTTTATTCATTTTTTTTTTCATTTCATTTCTTTTCTTTTATTTTTTTTCTTACCTTTCCTTCCCTTACCTTTCCTTTTCCTACCTTTACTTTCCTACCGTTTCCTTACTTTCTTTTTTTCCTTTCCGTAACTCCTTTAGTTTTCTTTCTTTTCCATTCATTTCCTTTACTTATTTTTTTTAGCTTTTCATTACCTTTATTTCCTTTATTTTTCATTCTTTTTATTTTCATTAATTTTCCATACCTTCCTATTCGCTACATTTTATTTCCTTTCTTTTTCTCTTCTTTCCTTTCTTTGTCCTTCTCTATTTGCCTCTTTTTTCCACTCCTTTACGTACATTACATTTCCATTCTTCCCTTCCTTTTTTCTTTTCCATTCCTTTCCTTTCCCTACCTTTATTTGCCTTTGATTTTTCTGTCATATTTTCCGTTCCTTACCTTATCTTACCTTTATTTTCCTTTTATCCATTCCTTTCCTTTCCCATTCTTTCCTTTATTTTATACTTTTATTTATTTCATTTTGTTTTATATTTATTTATTTTATATTCTTTCCTTTCCTTTCATTTCCAACAAATTTCTTTTTTTTACTTTCAATCACTTTTCTATTTCTTATTTTACTTTTTTTAGTTTTATCAATTTTCCTTTTTATTTTATTTCACTAAGTCTAGCCAAGGGCTTTGTGCTTTTTTTTTCAAAACATCATGTCTGAGCAAGCATTTGCTTCTATGAATACCCACTCACAGATTTTCTTCACTCAATAAAGTTGACGGGCTGGCTCATGTTTATTATTGCTGCCAACAAAACAACTCACACTCTGACCCTCCCCAACTGCTATGAATGCAAGCACAACAATGCAAGTGTACCTACATACACACATAACAGCGGCTCTATAAAGTGAATGCGTGTTTAGCACTTGTAGTGGTGTGACTTTAAAATCATATTATACTTAATTAATTTTTTTTTAATTTTTGGTTTGCTGTCGCACACCCTGCTCGGCGAGACCTATCGATACATATCAAATTTTATATACCTTAGAATTGTGGTTATTGCAAAAAGGGAGAAAACTGTTATGTTTGCGCATTTATATATAATCGATTAGATATAGGTACTCCGACTATACGCAATAAACTACCTTTGATTTTGATACATGTCTCTCATATCTGGGGAATGCCAATTTTCATCCCAATCGGTCCAGCGGTTCTTGAGATAGTACCGGACCTACAGATATACAAATATACTCCGGTGAGGTCGCAACCCTAGGTGACAATCCTACTTGAAAATTTTTTAGTTGGTATGTCAGCGAAAATACCTTTCATTTGATACCCATATTGGCATATCTAGCTCCATAAATAAAAAAAATTTAAATAGGTGGCAACCCTGTAAACCACCCATTATATTATAATTATTTATTCTTCTTAGGTAGTCTTCATACATAATTCTTTCCTTTCCTTTCCTTTGCTTTTATTTCCTTTCCTCTCCTTTCATCTCATTTTATTTCTTTTGCTTTTCTTTCTCACATACCCTTTCCTTTTCTTTTCTTCCCTCTCTTTTCTTTTCCTTTTCTTTCCTTTTCTCTTCTTTCATTTCATTTTATTTCCGTTCTTGCTTTCTCTCTTTTCTGTTCTTTTCTTTTATTTTCTTTTATTTTCCTTTCTTTTCGTTTCTTTTATTCTCTTACCTGACCTTTCTTTCCATTTCCATTATATTCCTTTTTTCTTTTTATTTTCTTTTTCTTTAATTTCCTTTCGTTTCCTTTGCTTTAGTTTCGTTTCCCTTAGTTTCCTCTCATTTTATTCATTTTTTTTTTCATTTCATTTCTTTTCTTTTATTTTTTTTCTTACCTTTCCTTCCCTTACCTTTCCTTTTCCTACCTTTACTTTCCTACCGTTTCCTTACTTTCTTTTTTTCCTTTCCGTAACTCCTTTAGTTTTCTTTCTTTTCCATTCATTTCCTTTACTTATTTTTTTTAGCTTTTCATTACCTTTATTTTTCATTCTTTTTATTTTCATTAATTTTCCATACCTTCCTATTCGCTGCATTTTATTTCCTTTCTTTTTCTCTTCTTTCCTTTCTTTGTCCTTCTCTATTTGCCTCTTTTTTCCACTCCTTTACGTACATTACATTTCCATTCTTCCCTTCCTTTTTTCTTTTCCATTCCTTTCCTTTCCCTACCTTTATTTGCCTTTGATTTTTCTGTCATATTTTCCGTTCCTTACCTTATCTTACCTTTACTTTCCTTTTATCCATTCCTTTCCTTTCCCATTCTTTCCTTTATTTTATACTTTTATTTATTTCATTTTGTTTTATATTTATTTATTTTATATTCTTTCCTTTCCTTTCATTTCCAACAAATTTCTTTTTTTTACTTTCAATCACTTTTCTATTTCTTATTTTACTTTTTTTAGTTTTATCAATTTTCCTTTTTATTTTATTTCACTAAGTCTAGCCAAGGGCTTTGTGCTTTTTTTTTTCAAAACATCATGTCTGAGCAAGCATTTGCTTCTATGAATACCCACTCACAGATTTTCTTCACTCAATAAAGTTGACGGGCTGGCTCATGTTTATTATTGCTGCCAACAAAACAACTCACACTCTGACCCTCCCCAACTGCTATGAATGCAAGCACAACAATGCAAGTGTACCTACATACACACATAACAGCGGCTCTATAAAGTGAATGCGTGTTTAGCACTTGTAGTGGTGTGACTTTAAAATCATATTATACTTAATTAATTTTTTTTTAATTTTTGGTTTGCTGTCGCACACCCTGCTCGGCGAGACCTATCGATACATATCAAATTTTATATACCTTAGAATTGTGGTTATTGCAAAAAGGGAGAAAACTGTTATGTTTGCGCATTTATATATAATCGATTAGATATAGGTACTCCGACTATACGCAATAAACTACCTTTGATTTTGATACATGTCTCTCATATCTGGGGAATGCATGAACCATAAAGTGATACCAAAATAATTCCAAAATAATTCCAAAATGACCCTAAAATGATTCCAAAACGACCATAAAATAATCCTAAAAAAACGAATGGCGGCGATATACCAATACGTTATCATAACCTCTAACGAGATTTTCACCGGATTTTTTCGGATTTACATCCGGAGAGTTTGCCAAACTACTGCCGAGGGGCGAACCCGTTTAGAGAAATTATTTTTCTAAATAATTTTTGATGTTGGGTTTTGTCGGGCATTGGTATGACAGGACTAGGTGTAGTAGGCCGAGGACTTAACGGCTACACCACGGCGACCCCAAAATGATCCTAAAACGACCCCAAAATGATCCCAAATTGATCCAAAATTGAACCCAAAATTATACCAAAATGACCCCAAGATATACAAACACAATACGGTTAAATGGTAACCCTACTTGAAAATGTTTTAGTTGTTGCAGTTTTAGTCTCATCGAAATCCGTCAAGCGTTTCTCGAGATAGTACCGGATATACAAATATACAGCGGTGCAATTTGGTGCATCTTTTTCTATCAGTTTCTTTTTTCGAGCTTTTGTAAAGATTTAAAAATAGCATGTCCTCTTAAATCAACACAGATGTGATAATAATTTGATAATTGACCTGTAGTGGAATTCAGTAACTTTAAACAATACTATGAAACGGGTTGTTAGCTTAACAATTTCGTTGTTTGCACTATCGATTCGGTGATTCAGTAGCTCTCCTTAACAATTAACAACAGGCGATTGCCTCAGGTGAATTATAGTACAATAGGTGATTGTCTCAGGTGAATTATAGCAAAAAGTAGCTAAGCATAGAACCAATATTCCTTAACAACTACCAATAGGTGATTGTCTCAGGTAAACATACCAAAACGTAGCAGATTCTCAGCTAATCATAGAAACAAAAGGTGATTGTCTCAGATAACACAAAGCAAAACATAGAAGTGTCTGAGCTAAAATATATAAGAAAAGTACCTATTGGTTGTTTTAACAAACAACACCAAATTATAGGTCGACAATTATTTCGCGTTAACAATAACAGCTGACATTTCGATAACAAATGTTGTCAAATAAACTTGTAGTGAATAGCGAAATCGTTAAAATTGTTGTTAAGTCAACGTAACAATGACAGCTCTTGTTAAAATAGCGTACTGAATTCCACTACTGGTCTACATAAAATTTCATGTAACCAGATACCACCAAAAACCTGAATTTCTTCCTTAAGTGAATAATTATAGACCCTAAACTACATTAATGTGCATACGCACACCTCTGCAAGAGTGTAAATCATTCGCATATCTTCTTCTTCTTCACTTAAGTAAATGAAACTGGCATCCAACTATGTTAAATAAAGTACTTAAACAATTAATTTTCCTGGGTGTCAACGTCTGTCGGTTTAAGCAAATTCAATTTAATACGTCCAATTATATCAAAACGAAATACGAAAAACGTCAAGCTGCATGCAATTTAATAGAATTTAAGAGCAAGTTCAAGTTGCATACTAAAACGAGCACACACACAACCCTACATATTTACATAGGGACATTCTTGTTTAGCAGGTCAAGTTGGCGCTTGATTGGTTTTATTGTTGTGAAGGCATCTTCTGACAATTAAAATCATTACAAAAAAAAATTAAAAAAAAGGTTCTTTCAAGGTCAGTTGGGTGATATGCCAATGAGTGTTATTTTGCTTTTATTGTGATAAACTGTAACTTTTGGTAAAAGGAGGAAACTATCTTTGCATACATACATATGTACAAGGATTGATTGGCATGATAGGCTTGATTGATGGAGTAATCTGTGCGAAGGATCCAAAAACTAGACTTGCAAGCATTTTTATTATGTTTGGCAATACAAGGATTACGATGTTACGATGTATGACGGTTGAAATCTCCTTAACGGCTTGGTTGGTCTTTTATGACATTTTGTATGTGTATTTAGGGGATTTGAGAATAGGCTTAAACTATATTTCATATCCCTAGGTGATTAGGGTCTTGAAACCCAATGTGGCAAAGCTGTGACCCTAGAAGGTATTTCTGTGATATGGTTACCAAATGAAAGGTGTTAATAAGAGATTTAACAGGAATTGGTTTCAAGTCCCATTAGGAACCCGTTTCCGCAATATCGGCCAATATTAACTCTAGATCAGGGCCTGGCAGATGAATTTTTACTGGGAATTGTTATTTGTTTTTTCTCCGTCGCTCACTCGCAAGCACCAAAGCAACATCGTACGTTGTTGAGTCGTTGCTCGTCAGTGAGCGGCTAGGCATAACTAACGACGTCCATTGATTGGTCAGTGCGATCATAGCGCTCTCACAAGCGCACCAACAATTTCATTGGTTCTCAGATTTACGGATAATTGTCCCACTATATGCCGGGGCTTGCTCTAGAAACTGTTTGAACAAACGGGTACCAAATGAAAGTGCTGATGAGAGTTCAGGGATATTAACCTAAATGTGGAACACAGGAAGTTTCCGAGATAGTGACCAAATGTGACCCACATGTGACTCTGGAAGTTGTTTGTACGATATGGGTAGCAAATAAACGGTGATATAGAGGTAGAGTGCCGAGACTCCAGGCATCGCAAACTTTCATCAAACATTCTTTACAAAAAGATAATGTCGGGGTGATAACCGGTGGGGCAACTTGAGGGGGTATGTAGATGTTAATGATTTGCAGATCGACATCTCCTGTACGGATGGTTATACCTTGGCTTTCTAAGATATCATCTGTTCCTTCGATGTCGGTATCAAATAGATGATACTGTACAGAGTTGTGCGTTATGAACGCTAGACCACCTCCCAGACCTCCTGTTACTCTATGACGGTCTTTCCGGTGGATGTTATATCCGCCATAGGTAATGAGGTCCGACCTAGGACTGAGCTTGGTTTCTTGGACTGCGGCAAGTTTTATGTCATATTGCGTCATCAAATTAGTTATCTCTGCGATCTTACCAGTTAATCCGTTACAGTTGCGCTGTAAGATTTGGAAGTGCGCCGGTGTGGTCGATGTCGAGTTAACCATAGGCGTGTTCGCCCAGGTGTTGGTAGGCTAAGACCAAGGCTGTGCCTCAGCCTAGTTAGCTGTGGACCTGGTGTAACCGGGTTGGCTGGCGTCGTAGGTTGAGGCGTGTTACAGCATGGTGCGATGAACGCATCCGTCCAAAGGTTCCTGTTAGCGAGCCCAGAGCATAGATGTACGTGGCATTGGCCTAAGCAGTTATTGTATTTGACCGATGACGCAAACGTTGCCGACAAACAGTACACGTAGCGACAGGTGCGAGATGTTGATCCTGACTCACGGGAGAATTTAAACGGGAGGGGGGTGTGATGTAGAAACAGAGAGAGACTGGTGCTCGGAGTTGCTCATGTCTAAACTGCTCCGGTGGGAGCGAGAGTGTTGAGCTGCTGCGCGTGATGTTGACGCCATAAGGCACGAGCAACAGTCTGGAAATTGTGTGGCGGGTATAGCAGAAGTGCTGCTAGTCGTTAAGACATTATTATTATTATTAGTATTGCTACTATAAAGCGGCGGTAGGGGTGCGCTTGAACGGCGCTTACCTCGGGACGCCCGAGGGCGCAAACAACAAGGGGCCACGAAAGTACTAAAGAAAGTACGGGGTCTGTGGATGTTAAGGTTAAGCCCTGAACATCCAGATTTATGGAGCCATCTCTTACACGAGAAGCATTGCACAGAATGCGACCGTTTAATATATATCTGTTTGCAACAGACACTGCATATCCATTCTTTTGGTCCGGGGTTCGGCTAAACGCCCGCCCGTAACAATAGAATATCTTGCAGCCCTGCTGCAAGGGGGAGGATGATAGTTTCGGAATGGGACAAAACATACTAAACAGGGTTACATTGAAAGTGACAGTCCTTGGCCGAGGTAAAACCCCGGGTGGTTCCACTGCGCAGAGATCCATGGCGATGTCCTGGGTTTTCTGCTCTGAGAAGTGACTGTACATAGGGAACCATGTCCGTTCGTCCGCCATACAAAGTTAATTTTTTCGAATCAAGAAAATACCGGTGTAATCGTGAATTTTGGAAATGAATTCAACAAAAATGTGTTTTGTGCAGAACGAAGTCTACGGGGTCAGCTAGTAAAATATATGTATATATATTTCGATATACACACTTATTCAACTTACATCACCGATTTCCTTTCGTATCACTTCAGCTGATTTGTACACTTCGTCTTTATTAGAAATGTCAACAACATATCCTTTGCAATAGCCACCGTCAGCTTCAACAATTTCTATAGTCTCCTTGATGCCTGAAATGTGAAATTTTTTGTTTTAGGAGATAGGATTTTTTAAATTTTCTTTGCATTTTAGTTTTTTGCTCATATAATTTTTTAGAAAAAAGAAAAAGTGTTTCATTTCGTCTTACCTTCCTTATTTATATCCCACACAATCACCTTTGTTCCTAACTTTCCTAAACGTTGTGCCAGCAAGCGACCAAGTCCATTTCCACCGCCAGTTATCAGTGCAATATCTGTATCTAGTTCTTTTTCAGGATAGCCAAAGGCAATGTAAAATAAGTCCTGAAATTAAAAAAACCCCAGAAAGTTAATTATTTATTATATGCTACATTGAAATTGAGAGCTTAAATAAAATCATACTTATTAATAACGTCCTCCTAATAAATGCAAATCGTATAAAATATACTTCACGTGATCGCGATTCGGCAGCAGAAATACCGGCGCTTATTGGTCTACAAAAACAGGGGTACTTAGTACGAAATTTCAATGAGGCAACTTAAATTTTATGTCATCATAAACCACCTTTATATGAGTGGCACAGTTTACTCTAATAAAAAGCTAATGAAAGGAAAAAGTTCGTTGCTTAAGTCTTTCGTTCCATGCAAAACAAATTGTCTAACTACGCGCGGCATGCACCGTTGAGCGGACAAATTACAGGAAATACAAAATATAATGAGCGGTTACTAAACAATATGAAATACCTTAATATAGTACATACTCAAGTATGTCAATTAAAGTATGCAAATATTGTTAAGATACTCTTTAGAAGTGCATCAAAAACTCGATTTCTGTTGTTACAAGTAATTTTGTTTTAAACACAGTTTTCATTGAGCTGCTGCATGGCTCATTGAGCACTAATAACACACATACTTGTTACTCATTTACGTGTGTATGTGTATAGTCTTACTGTTTGTGTATCGCTTAGTCTTAACAAATAACACACATTATTATTATTAGATGTAATCAAAAACTAAATAATAACAAATACCTTTACATAAGTCGAAGCTTTGCTGTAAGCCGCAGAGATTGAAAAGGAAGAGAGAAAAGAAATAAGCGGAAAATCGAAAAGCTTATAACAGCGTCGTGACCTTGACCTGCCGCAAATGCACGCTACCAAAAATAAGCTGTTAAACCGCATTTTTAACACATCACAATTTCAAGTTACAATACATAATACATTTGCATAATTTTTTGTATTACCTTACTCCACACATATTTTTTTACCGTCATTCTTGATTCGAGTATTTTTAATTGACAAAGTCATGTCAACGTTCATTGTCTGTCATTCATAAACAACCAACTGCTTATATTTATGTAGGTACATATGCATGTGCATTTTTTAATTAAGCTTGTTCGCGTTTCTAGATCTACATATGTAATCCATATGGCTATTGACATATGTGCGCATATGATTTGTCCTCATTCTCTCAACTGTCCACGTTTTGGCGTGGTAGGGAAGAGAGCTCGTCAAATTTCATTAGGTATACTCCCTATAATACTAGTATACCTTGTGCCAAATTTTATGATTATACCGTAATCATTTTTCGACTGGTTATAGTTATAGTTATAACCAGTCGAAAAAATGACTACCTTAAAAGTAGGCGGTGCCACTCCCACTTTTGAAAATTTATCAAAAATCATAATCAGCTACCAAGATATGCCACCTTATGTGCTTTCGAAATTTTCGATATCGAAAAAGAGGGCGTGGTTGTTATCCGATTTCGCCCATTTTCAATAACAACCTACCTTGGCTAGAAAGTAACCTGTATACCGAATTTCATCTAAATATCTCAATTTTTCTTCTTTTCAACCTAAAAACTTTCATATACGGGACTCTACATCTATCTCGATTATTTTGTGTCGTTACGTAGTACCGTTATGTGAACAAAATTATAATACCCTTTTATTAGCACTAGTGCCCTGGTTATATGTAGAAATATTACGTATACATCATGTCACTTTTATCAAAATTTTAAGTGATTTTCGTCATTAAATCAATGAGGGCAAATATGTACAAATATTTTTTTCTGGAATCTATAGAAAATATTCAAACTTTCAATATTATTATAGTTGGAAGGTGTAGCACGCTGTAGCACACACAATTTTTGTCTATTCCAATAATGAGATGTAATTTTTGCTGGTTAATATTTGGTTCGTTGCATTGATTTTTTTTAATTATTTCGTACAAAATCACAACCAACCTTTGAAAGTTATATGCAAAACATATAGGTAGCTAAATTTTTCTGACTTGTGATGATAATTTGATATTTTTTATAAACTAGCTGACCCGGCAGATGTTGTCCTGCCACAAATTTATTTCGCTGCATGTTTCTCTAACCCGATCCCTACATCTATTTTAATCCGTATCCCTATCTCCTTCGTAAAGGAACCACGCCCCCTTTTTCGTTACCCCAGTTTTTTTGAAGGTGGCAGGGATTGATCTTATATAACTCCTCACACAATTTCAGTGGTCTAACCTAAATAGTTCCAGAGATATGGACTATGAAATATTTCATTAGTATGGGAGCTGACACGCCCCCTTTTTAGTTAACTCGAGTTTTTGGGAGGTGTTAGGGATCGATCACGTATAAACCCCAACCAAATTTCAGTGGTCTACTATAAAGACTATGAAACGTTTCCTTCGTATGGGAGGGGCCCCACCCCCATTTTCTTTATCTCCAGTTTTTTGGAGATGATAACGATTAATCTTATTTAACTCCTCATGAAATTTCAGTGGTCTAACCTAAATACTTCCCGAGATATGCACAATGAAGTATTTCATTCGTATGGGAGGTGCCACGCCCCATTTTTCTTTATCCGCAATTTTTATGAAGGTGCTAGGGGTCGATCTCTTACAGCCTCTTACCAAATTTCAGTGGTCTAACCTAAATAATTCCAGAGATACGGACAATGAAACATTCCATTTGTATAGGAGGTGCCACGCCCCCTCTTTCGGCTGAACCACTGTGAACCAACGATGAAATAGGGCATCCCGTTTGGATCATTCAGTCCAAGAATAATTTGGCGCTATATACTTTCGAGAAGAATTGGGCCAAACTTCTCTTACATTTTTTGCTGCACTGATTCTGGTTTTATCCTACCACCACACCACGGCAGCAGACAAGAAGCGTATGCCTATGGGCGTAGCCATACATTTTTGTTGTTCTTTTTTCGAGGCCAATCTCTCAAAAATCAATGAAAAAACGAGGAAATTTTTTTTGAAAAAAAGTAGGACATATTTGTTGACATGAATATTGAGAGATACTTTAAAGTATCATATTTTGGTTTCTCATTTTATAAAAATTTTCATTGATACTCCTTTTTTCGCTTTGAAAAGTCCTCGTTGTTTCAGCATTTTCTCCAAATGTCCTTGAGGACAAAGGTTAATTCGTTCTTAAAAAACGCAGAATTTAGAAGATCTCTTTAAAAACCTCACTAAAAATTGTAAAGTGGTACCAGAGTAGCAAGCTAAACTTCTGTAATCTTGTACCTATAAACTGAACCACACATATTAATGTCAAAATAATTGTTTTAACAACTCTGACAGTAGCGCGACTCAGTTTAAATTGTGTGGCTGATATAATAATAAGTATGATGAGCGATTACTTCATTCATGTAATACACTGGAACATTTGACCGTGTAAAAAAATTTAACTAACTAGCTTCTTTCTAATACTTATGGAACTTGTTTACCATTTATAAATCAGATATTTATTAAAGCAAAATATCACTTACACTACGTTACAATTTACAAAGGATTAACAATATTTAATATATCAATTGGGTGTTACTTGAAAACGCGTGTTTCCAACTTGAGATCTTGAACGAAGAAGGCAGTGAACAGAGAGAAAAGAAAAGTAAAATAAAACAGAGTTGCCTATTTGTTCTTCTGAATTTGATGTTGCCACAATACTCCCTCCAGACTTCTAAAGGGCGTAGCGTTTTGGAAGTCTGACTGTTCTTCCCAGTCTTGTCTTTAGCTGTGGTGGTGCCTGTTTCTCCTCCGAATCAGTCTTTTCATTATTAGCTGCTTGTTCTTGTACTAAACTCGATTGATCCTGCACGTCTGCTGGAGAGTGACTAACAAATGCAGGTTTTAAACGATCTACTGAAACAGTGACAGATTTGTTGTTGATCCTGAGTACATACGTTTTGAGAGCTCTACTTTCGACCTCGTATGGGCCGTTGTACGGAGGAGTTAACGCAGGCTTCACTGTATCATTGCGTACAAAAACGTGTGTTGTTGTTGCCAACCCTGGCAGCGTGAATGGCCTGCGCTTGTCGTGATGTGATGTGTTTGTGGGCTGGAGCTCATGCATATTATTCAGTAGTTGTTGAACAAACTCAGATTGCGATGTGGTAGTACGCGTCGCAAACATGTCACCGGGAAGTCTGATTGAAGTGCCGTATACCATTTGAGCAGGAGTTGCTTTGATGTCTGGCTTATAAATCGATCGTAGTCCCAATAAGATTAAAGGAAGTTGATACGACCAGTTGGCAGAGTTGTTACACATGATTGCAGCTTTTAATGTACGGTGGAACCTCTCGATGATGCCGTTTGACTGTGGGTGATACGCTGTTGTGCGCAAATGTTGCACGCCCAGGACTCGTGACAGTTCTTGAAAAAGTGTTGACTCAAACTGTCGGCCTTGGTCAGTGGAGATCCTCAACGGTACACCAAAATTCTTAACCCAGCCATTTAGTAGTGCTAGGGCCACGGTATCAGCGCTGATGTCTTCTAGGGGTATCGCCTCTGGCCATCTAGAAAAGCGATCTATTATGGTTAAGCAATATTTGTAACCGTTGGATGGCGGCAGAGGTCCTATAAGGTCGATGTTTATATGATCGAAACGATGCGATGGCGGGCAGTAGTTTTGAAGCGGCGTAATGACATGCCTGCCTACCTTTGAGCGCTGGCATGGTATGCAGTGCGATACGAATTTGCCCACATCCTCTTCCATGCATTTCCAAACAAAATGTTGTTTAACGAGTCGTGCTGTTGCTTTCTTACCAGGGTGTGCAAGGTTGTGGAATTTTGCTATAACTGATTGCCGTTGCTCTATTGGAACAAATGGGCGAGCTACTTTACCGGAGACATCGCACATTAAAGAAACCTTCATGGCTGGTATTTCGATTAATTTGAACCGGAGAGAAGAGTCGTCAGTGTTTAACATTTCTTTAAGCTCTTGACAATCTTGTTGTTGTTTAGCCATTGCCTCGTAATCGACAACCTCGTCAGCCGATAAGTTAAGCGCGTTTATACGTGAGAGCGCGTCTGCAGTGATGTTCGCTGTTCCAGAAACGTGTACAATTCGCGTTGAAAATTGGCCGATAAAGTCTAGATGTCGTATTTGGCGTGGAGATGCGTTGTCTTTCTTCCCCGTGAATGCGAACGTGAGCGGCTTATGGTCGGTTGCTATGGTGAACTCTCTTCCTTCTAACAGGTGCCTGAAATGCTTAATAGCACTGTAGATTGCGAGCAGTTCACGATCGTACGTGCTGTACTTGCACTGCGCGTCGGTGAACTTCCTAGAGAAGAACGCTAGCGGTTGAGGTTCACCTTTTATGATTTGATGTACCACGGCGCCCATTGCGCTATCGCTCGCGTCTGTACAAAGTATGATATTTGCTGATGGCGCTGGGTGAGCTAGTAGCGAGGCTTGAGATAAATCGTTTTTGCACTGTTGAAAGTGTTTAATAGAGTCCTCACTCCAAACGATGATGGATTTATCTTTCTTCTTATTTCCACCTACAAGTGCGTTGAGGTGTTGTTGATGCTCAATAGCATGCGGTATAAACCTTCTATAGAAATTTAGCATGGCTAAAAAACGTTTCAGTTCGAATGCAAATTTTGGCAAAGGGAATTTCATAATAGCTTCGACTTTAGCCGGAGTTGGGCTAATGCCTTTAGGTGTCACCAAGTGACCCAAAAACTCAATTTCGGTTGCTCCGAAAACACACTTGGCTGCATTGATGGTAAGATGATGCTGTCGTAATCTTTCGAAAACGAGTCGTAGGTGTTGTGTGTGTTGTTCTTCTGATGCTGATGCAACACAAACGTCGTCAATGTAGCAAAAAACGAAGTCAAACCCACGCAACGCCTCGTGCATATATCTTTGAAATGTTTGGGCCGCGTTGCGAAGGCCAAAAGGCATACGTAAGAATTCAAAGAGCCCGAAGGGTGTAGTGACCGCTGTTTTCGGTACGTCTTCTTCAGCGACCGGGATTTGGTAGTACCCTCGGTATAAGTCAATTTTGGAAAATATTGATTTGCCGTGCAGGTAGCAAGTAAAATTCTGAATGTGGGGCAGCGGGTAACGGTCGGGTAATGTTTGCGCGTTAAGTGCCCTGTAGTCACCGCAAGGCCGCCACGTATTATTGCTTTTTTTTACGACGTGAAGAGCTGAGGCGTAAGGGCTTTTGGACGGTCGACAAACGCCAAGCTTCATCAGATACTGGAACTCTTCTTTAATTGCTTGGTACTTATCTGGTGTTAACCGGCGTGGTTTAGCGAATACAGGCTGACCTTCAGTCTCTATAAAATGCTTCACCTTATTGTTGCTAACGTTAGCGCCAAAGGTTTTGTTGCATTGTGTGGTATCGCTGAACTCACGTAGCAGGTCGGCATATTTGCAGTTAGTGTCGTAAGTTGTAATTGCTAGCTGTTGTACATCGACTGCGGATATGGCTAGGCTTTTCAACTTAGTCTGTCCGTCGATGATAGTCGAATTGTGGATGTCGACCAATATGTTGAATTCGCTAAGGAAATCGGCTCCTATAATATTATGTTTGGTATCGGCGGCTGTAAAATTCCATTCGAAGGGTCTACGTAGTCCTAAATCAAGGTTTAGCCGTACCGTGCCAAACGTCTTGATCGGAGTGTTGTTGGCTGCGAACAATTGCGGTGCTGATTGTGATATGGGTGAACGACCGGCAGTATGTGTATTAACAACTGATATGTCTGCACCCGTGTCAATAAGAAAACGTTTATTTGATTTGCGATCGAAAATGAAAAGTCGGTGTTTTTTACTACTGTGATTACTGCAGCTAAGTTGGTGCGATGATTCGACAGCAGTAGCTGCAGGTGCTGTCGACGTTATTAGTTTTTTGTTGATTTGTAGTTACAAGGTGAATTGCATTTCTGTGCCTTCTCGCCATGTCGCTTGTGGTACCAGCAGATACCTTGCTGGGAGTTCGATGAGTTGCGACCTGCGCTCTTACTACGGCTGTGAGAGCGAGATCTGCGATTTTTGTCATATTTAGTGTTGAGTTCTATACGTGAAAGGGATCGTTCTATGCGTTCGATGCGGCTTTCGATCGACGAATTGTTGTTTACAGGCGTTATAGTGTTTCTGCCGGCATGTTCTTCATCGCCGCGGGCAGTGACAGCATCCACCGAGTTAGCGCGAACTACATCAATAATTTCGTCTGCTATCGACGCCAGCTGTTCCAACGTCATTTCTGGATTGCCTTTGTCTATGCCTGTGATGACTGCCCGTGCTGATACAGGTAACTTTTGGAGCCAAAAATCTTTGATTAGTTGTTTGTCTGATGTGACTCCAGTTCGCTGGAGTTGCGTTAACATGTGACTGGGCTTTTTGTCGCCCAGTTGGATACCTGAAGTCAGCTGTTCCAGCCGGGCAATCGGCGAAACAGAAAATTTGCTTAAAATTGTTGTGCGCAATGCGTCGTACTTACCCTTCGCAGGGGGATTTCGTACAACATCAAATGCTTGCTCGTGAAGACGTTCGTCCATATACATTACGGCTATATTAAATTTGGTATTGTCACGCTGATCTTGGTTCATTTTCCCAAAGTTATTGATACCGAAGAATGCTTCAAGTCGAGTGAACCATGATTCGATACTTTGCAGAGAGAACCCATTTAGCTGTGGTACTTGTACTCTTGCTGCAAAACTGTTTACGTCATGGCTTGCTGCGCCCTGGCTTGCTGTGCCCTGGCCCAATATCGCGCCTGGAGCATTTGTTTGTGGTCCGCCTGTTTGACCGGCCTGAGTTTCAGTTTTTTCGTCGTCTGCCATAATAGAAAACTATCGGGTGCTTATTTACTCGACTAAGTGACGTATGGTTGAGGTGTGATCAAATATGTAGTTTTTATTGCATGCGAGTGAGATGCGTATAAATGTTGCGCTATGTCGGTGCGCATGTAGAGATGTGAATACATCACCAATATGGAACTTGTTTACCATTTATAAATCAGATATTTATTAAAGCAAAATATCACTTACACTACGTTACAATTTACAAAGGATTAACAATATTTAATATATCAATTGGGTGTTACTTGAAAACGCGTGTTTCCAACTTGAGATCTTGAACGAAGAAGGCAGTGAACAGAGAGAAAAGAAAAGTAAAATAAAACAGAGTTGCCTATTTGTTCTTCTGAATTTGATGTTGCCACATACTCATCAAATAATTCGAAGTGAAATATATTTCGTTTCGTACAACAAGCAGTAACAGCAATGTCGCACATCTAACTTCTTGGCGTCACTTGGAAGATACTTCCTGCAGTGTCGTAGTGCCAGTAGTTCAAATCCCCGTAAGAGAAAAACTTTTAAACTTTTATTCATCAGCCACTCGCTGATGTATCGAATATGTGACAGTATGGACCTGAATTTTTCTTTATGACAACTTGTTAAAGCTACTTCATCGTTAGTAGTCCGGTCAGAATAGACATAAAATAATAGTTAGGTAACAATAATTCCCACAGAGCCAAGCTTAGGTTCGCTATCAGAAGGAACATTTTAAAATTCCTCATCGATCCCATGTGTGCTAAAAAAGTTATTCAGGATCAAAGGTCAAAATTTTAGGTTTTTTGGGCTTTTTTCGAAAACGGCAAGTAAGTGAGACCAAGTTGTAGAACTTGAAATTCTCTAGTAGAACAATTTTCTTTTATCGTTTATTTGTCTCGAAGTTCACCATCGACAATAAAAATAGTTATTTAAAGATTATAGCTCTCGAGCATAATAATATCAAAAAATACTAGTCCGATACATTCAGTTTAACTTGTATAACAAATATTCTCACAGAACCAATTTTTTGTCAGGAGCTTAGGTTCACCCCAGGAAGAAAACTGCAAAAATCCCCATCGATCCCATTTGTGCTAAAAAAGTTATTCGGGGACAAAAGTCGAGAAAAATCCAAATTTGATTTATGAATTTATGATTTTTGAAAAGAGTCTAATGAGCTTAACATAGGTATTACGGTGACTTTAACTAGCGAAAAGTTAATATCAAAGAAGTACAACTCTCCATGTAAGTACTTACATATGTATATACATATAACACATTTTACTAATCACAGGAAGTAGTTATTATATGGGATGAGTCAACATAGGTGCGTTATTTTTCAAGTCTTTCACAAATATTTTTTTTCTACCTGCATAGAGTTATTCACAATTTTAAAACTTGGAAAGAGTAAAAAAATAGTTTTGAAGACGGCGAGTACCGAATACGATTTAATGATAACCTATTCAAGATTTATGATGATGAGGATGCAAGATTTGCACAGACAATGAAATTTGGGAATCCACCAGTGGGAGCGGAGAAAGAGGGAGACCAATAAACAGTTGAAGAGTTTATGTGAAGAACGATTTGAGATCCTTTGGTGAGTTTTTTTAAATATCGTCGCTCCCAACGAAGACTAATACGGTTCAGTTAGCGTGGAAGACTAACACGGTTCGTTCTCTGCGTCGAAGACAAACACGCTTCAGTTTTCTGCGTCGAAGACTAACACACTTCAGTTTTCTGTGTCGAAGACTAACACACTTCGCTCTCTGCGTCGAAGTGTGTTAGTCTTCGACGCAGAAAACTGAACCGTGTTAGTCTTCCTTGGGAGCGACGATATTCTCAATTTTCTTTTGCCACCCAATTAACTTCACCGCCGAAAGCAATACTTATTGTTGCCACATTTTGTTGTTGTCTTATATCGACGTGCCATACGAAAGCTAACACCAGAAATTTTGTGTCTGACGAAAACTAACACTTTCCTTTTTTCTCTGATGAAAATGTACTACCTAAAAGTGTTAGATGTCGTCAGACACAAAAAAAGGGTTAGTTTTTCTACAGAATTTCAAAAGTGTTAGTTTTCGTAAAAAATTTAAAAAGTGTTACGTCGATATGAACATGTCTAATGAAACTAAATGGTATTCCTTTGTATTAGAGATGGGCGCGTGCATGATTTTTGCAACACGACACGACACGGTCACGAAACTGATTTTCAAAAGTTGGCACTAACACGCACGGGGAAAAAATACCAAAACACGACACGACACGACACGCACGAAAAAAATATAAAACTGTATTTCATGGATTTTATTTTGTTTTTGTATATATTTGTAAAGATGGCATGTACTTTGTACATAGCATATACTTATGCATCAAACAAACTAAAGTTTTTGGTGGAGTGAAGTGGAATTAGAAACTTATAAAAAATTATAATTTAGAAAAAATATAATGTGCCAACCCAGTTTGGTAAAAAAAGGAGATCGTGTTTTTTCGTGCGTGTTTTTTTATGGTTTTCGGGCTCAACACGATCACGCACGATCACGACACGAAATCGCATTTTCGAACACGCGCACATGGACACACGCGTGCGTGTTTCGTGTCACGGTAAAAAACACGCACGCCGCCCATCTCTACTTTGTATTAACTGAAGCTTTAAATGATTTATAATATGATCAATTAAAAATGCCGGGACACGTGTCTCACAAACAGAGCTCTAAGTAAAGTAAATAGCTACCCTGCACGGAAATTAATAATTAGTTAGGAAAAGCTTGTGATTGCAATTTTGTGTCAGAGAACAAAAAAAAAAAATCCTGTTAAATCGGTGTCATGGCACATGTAGTCTCAAAAGGTATCAGTCCAGGCAGGAGCGGATTCACATAGGGGCAACCAGGGCACCGTTTCAATAGGGGCGCCAAAACTGAGACAAGGAAAACAATTTTTTTTATTTATTAAAAAAATTTTTTTTACATATCGCTCATTTGCTTCATTAACACTTTTCAAAATACACAACTTTTCAGGAATGGCAATTTTGAGATTCAACCGCCCTATATTTTGATGTAAGTGTACGATGTTTGTATACATACATACATTCATAAATTAATTAGATGACAAAGAAACGTTTTGTTTCTGTTAAATGTTGGTTGTTTATTTAAAATTCACTTTTTAACATTTTTTAATAGAGATTTAAATTATTTGATATTCGATTGTTACCAAACGATCCGCACAGGTTAGGAATTAAACACTGATTGATTAGTGTAAGTTCTTACAACTAAGCTAAGAGTTAAAAATAAAGTTTCGTTATTGGAAAGCTAATAGAGAGGTGATAATTATTAAAGGTAATAAAATTAAAGAAAAAAAAAACTTTTTTAAAAATAAGCTTTTATTATTGTTTTATAAAATTAACTAAAAAGTAAAAAATAAATTGACTGTAAAGGAATACAACACTTTATAAGTTCATTGTAACCTTTAAAGATAATTTGGCTTCTTCGTCTGCCACAAAATAATTCCATATTGTACATAATTATATATTTCTAACATTAAAACTTTACACCTAAATTATTAAATCTTCCAGTATATATCACATTCCTAATTTAATTAATAATAAAAGCGTGTTAAATTTCGATAGCAAGAAAAGAAGGTCCTAAATGTTCTTAATTATACCTTAAAAATTTAACACGCTTTTATTATTAATAAAATTAGGAATGTGATATATACTGGAAGATTTAATAATTTAGGTGTAAAGTTTTAATGTTAGAAATATATAATTATGTACAATATGGAATTATTTTGTGGCAGACGAAGAAGCCAAATTATCTTTAAAGGTTACAATGAACTTATAAAGTGTTATATTCCTTTACAGTCAATTTATTTTTTACTTTTTAGTTAATTTTATAAACCAATAATAAAAGCTTATTTTTAAAAAAGTTTTTTTTCTTTAATTTTATTTTTTACTTTTTAGTTCGGTTTATCAACAAGAAATATACCTATAAGCTTGTGCTTAGAACATCTTTTTTCTTGAATTTATTTTAAATATAAAATATTGTTTAAATTAGTTATGCAATCTTTACTTAGTTATTTTAACATTCCTCAGCCGATCCATTTCTTTTAATGCATCAACATTACACGGCTTCTTTGAAGTCAACTTTTGATATTGTACTAAAGCCAATTTATCTTTAAAGGTACAATATCAAAAGCCGCGTGACAACCAAGTTTCGTATGTACATGCATTTAACGCAAACTTATGCGTCACAGCAACAGCGGCACAATCAACTATATGAGAGCCAAGTGTAAAATGCTTCTTCTTATGCTTTTCATGCGTACAAAGTTGAAAGTTGGCAACTTTTGCATGTCAGATGTCGCTCGTGATGCGCAATGTGTCGTTCTCTACCTAAATACATACGTTCAACTCATCTGTCAATACATAATGCTGCGGCAAACATTGATTGTGACGCCGCTATAAAGCCGTGCGGCAAAGAGGCAATAATGTCGCAGCGACATCAATCGGCTGCTCGATAAATGGGATTTTTGAAATTAAGCTAATTTTTTTATTTACTGTTAGCGAAGCCTGAACGATGATGAAAATTTGCAAAATCCCATCTTAACTGCAAGTTAGTACAATATCAAAAGCAAAATTTCCTGGAATGAAAACTTTCGAATATCTCTACTCGTGCGCCACCTATCGGAATTATTTTTTTGTTATTTTGCGTGGAGGCAGAAAACTAAACAATGATGAAAATTTCAAGATCCTACCTCAACGGGAAGTTCGTTGAAAAACGAATTAATCGACACTGAAAACAGACCTTCGTAATTCTCAAATAAAGCGACTCACGCGCCACCTAGCGGGTCCAATTTTTTTAACATTTAGAAATTAATTAAGTAACACACACGTAAAATATCAGCCAAATCGGTCCATAATTACGATTTTGAGTTTTAATTACCGCTATCTCAGCCCCACCTAGCGGAATTTTTTTTTACAAAAATATTTATTTTCATGGTAGTAATACATGTTACGAATTTCAGCTAAATCGGACCATAAATGCGAATTTTGAAAATATAGCGACCCACGCGCCACCTATCGAAATTTTTTTTTATAATATTGCATTGTCATCGGGGTTATACATGGGTGCAGAATTTCAGATCAATCGGACACCGGGAAGTGTATCAAATTTAGCTTGCAAGATTTGATTACAGACAGCCGTCAGGTGAAACTAAATAAAAGCTTATAATAAATAAATATAGTTTAAAAAAACTAAAACTCACGCTTTTAGAGCAGTAGCCGGCAAACAGAGAGGACGCAATATGTGGGAGTATTAGTGTATTACGCTCAAAAATGCTTGTGTGTTGGTGGTATTGCACTGGAAAAAAATTTTATGTTGTATAACTTAACACAAATCTTGACGACGGCCACTAAACTTATATTTAATAAGAAAACATACATATGTATATATGTATCTTATGTTTTGTGTATACTTGAATTTTTTTTTAAGATTTTTGAAGAGTGAAAATTTTTTTTTTATTAAATTCAGAAGGTTTTTAACGAAATCAAGCAAACGGGCTTCAAGCACTATGAATTTAATTTAAAAAGTAAATTAAAAAAAAAAAACACGATTTGTGTTTATTTGATTTTTCTTTTAAGTCTTTTAAGAATGAATAAGAATTTGTTTTAAAAATTAAAATGCTGGTTTTCATCGAAATAAACGGGTGCTTCAAGCACTATAAATTTATGTATGTCCTGTAATACGAAAAGTACCTGTACTAGGTATAACTGAACAAATAAATTTTGACGACATAACCTAAATATTAGCAGAATTTTTTTGATCTTTGTATTTTAAGACAAGACAAGACACTCAGCATCATTGAAAATATTTACGGAAAAAAATCGTTTCGTACCTCCATCTTATTAATAAAATATATTTTGCATTTATGCTCAATGTACAATAATAAGCAATAAATAATAGACGCAATGCGGTATCGACCTGCTTGAATCAATGCTAGCATAAAACTGAATAAAATTTTATTCTTTTTTGCTCTGCTTGTTGACGTTCGTGCTGTGTGCGTGTAATTACGAACTGTGTACGTGAGATGGCCGAACATACTTCGACTCCCAGGAAAATATCTGCCGGCCTTTGTTTTAGAGTGTATTGAACTAAAAAGTTGAAAATAATTTTAAAACCCCTACACAGTAGTATTGTGGAAAAAGCGGGGTCCGCTTTGTTCCATAATCTTCGTTTTTTATTTAATTTATTTTTACCTTTTTAGTGCTATATTCTTTAAAAGCGTGTGTTTTCGCTTTTTAACCTATTGTGACGAATTCGATGATTCCTTGATTATTTTCCCTGAGTTCGATCACTGTACGTTTAATAAAACACTCCGATTCTGTTTAATAAGTAGTACGCTTTATTCAGTACTAAAAACCGTAGTACAATATCGCGGGTTAATTTACTGTTCAGTACTTCACTGTACAACACTTCAAAATAAACTGACTGATTGCGTTGTCTTTGCGCGGTTTATATACCCTAGCCAACAGCAGCTTCACAACCTAGAAATGTCTACACCTTTCTGGTTTATTCGTGCAACAGTGTTCTCGAAGCGTTTATCTATCGTCATCTCCTCTTTGTGCCACATTCGCAAACACGCGAGCTGCCTCTCCCTCTGTCGCTCTCACGTCATGTATCTAAACAGCTGTAGTTGTGGTAGTGACGCTAGTGATGGAAATACGCTAGAGTTAGGAGATGAGCGATTCTTGAGAACATTCGCCACACTGCCCTCCCCCTAAGTCTGATCGTCCCGATCAGACACATTTCCCGATCCAAACTTTGCTAGCCTCTCCAGGTGAACCACCTTCATTTTGTTTCGTGGTCTTCCAACAGTTTGTATGCGGTAGACAACATCATTTATCCGCTTTATTACTTTATATGGGCCTTCCCAGTTACATTGCAGTTTTGGGGAAAAACCTTTCTTTCGTTGTGGGTTGCATAACAGCACTAAATCTCCTTCTTTAAAACCTTCCCAGTTGATTGCCTTGTCGTATCTGGCTTTCATCTTATCACTCATGATCTTCGTCCGTTGTCTTACAAGGTCGTGTATTTCTCTCATTTCTTCTTCCAAGATGCTAGTGGATTTCCTGGCATTTATTCCTTCATCAGCATTTATCCCAAACTTCAAGTCAGCTGGCAACCGAAGATCATTCCCAAAAATTACTTTTGCAGGAGTCTGACCCGTTGTTTCATGTATTGCCGAGCGATATGCCATCAGGAACAAGGAGATGTGCGTGTCCCAATCTTTCTGGAACTTATCCACTACTTTCCTAATGTGCTCTTCTAAGGTTCGATTGAAACGTTCCACCATGCCATCTGACTGAGGATGCAGTGCAGTTGTTCGAGTTTTCCGAATACCCAATGTCTTACACATTTCTTGGAATACGACTGATTCGAAATTCCTGCCTTGGTCAGAATGTAACTCCATTGGTACACCAAACCTTGCTATCCAATTGTTAGAGAACACCTCTGCAATGGTTTCTGCCTCTTGATTTGGAATCGGGTAAACTTCTGGCCATTTGCTGAAATAGTCCATAACAACTAATACGTACATGTTCCCGAGTTTGCTAGTAGGGAATGGACCAGCTACATCCATGGCAATCCTCTCAAACGGTGCACCTGTTTTGTACTGCTTCATCTGTCCATGGCTTCTCGACTTCGGACCCTTTGCTTTGATGCACACCTCACAGTTGGCAATCCACTCCGCGATCGACTGCCGGCAACCAACCCAATAGAATCTCTGCTTGACTTTCTCCAACGTTTTCGTGACTCCGAGATGACCTCCACTTGGACCATTATGTAGCTCATTCAAAATATCAGAGATTTTCTTCCTTGGGACAACTACCAGCTTCCGAGCGCATTGACCATCTTCGCTTTCCCATACTCTATGTAAGCAACCGGATACCAATTTCAGACTGTTCCACTGTGCCCAATATGACTTGGCAACAGGACTCTCTGCTGACATCTCCTCTCTTGTTGGTCGTTCGTTTTGCTCGATTCCTTGCATCACACGTACCAGATCTGGGTCCTCTAGCAGATGCTTCCTTAGTTGATCCATGTTCCATTCGTCCGTAGATGTTATAGTCATCAGCCGCACATCTATAACATCTTCCTTGGCCTCAGCTTTCGAACAATGCTTGCATTCTAGGTTACATGGTCGCCGAGACATTGCATCAGCATTGCCTCCGTGCCAATTGACCTTCCGGATTACGGAACTGCAAAAGCCATTTCAACGCTGCATGGTCTGTCCTGACGTGGAATCGCTGTCCATAGAGATACTTGTGGAAATGTTTGATGCACTCCACCAATGCCAGTAGTTCTCTTCGTGTTACACAATAGTTCCTTTCGGGCTTTCCAATTGTGCGGCTATAGTACGCCACTACCTTCTCCTGCCCATCGACAATCTGTGACAAAACTCCTCCAATCGCATAACCACTTGCATCTGTATCCAGAATAAACGTTGAACCTGGGATTGGATACGCTAACATTGGGGCAGTGCACAGCCGTTCCTTCAAGGTTTGGAAAGCCACTTCATGTTCCTTCTTCCAATCAAATGACATATTCTTTCTGGTCAACTCATGAAGGCTACTGGCTACGCTAGCGAAATTCGGTACAAATCGACGATAATACGTGCACAGTCCGAGGAAACTTCGTAGCTCATGTAAATTTTTCGGTCTTGGCCAATCCTTTACTGCTTCGATCTTCTCTTTAGCAGTGCGAATTCCCTCCGTAGTAACCTTGTGACCCAAGTAACTTACTTCCTTCTTGAACAATGCACACTTTTTTGGGACTTAATTTCAGACCGGCGCCAGCTATCCTTTGGAAAACTTCCTCCAAGTTCTTGAGGTGTTCCTCAAAGCTTTTTCCCAGCACGATGATGTCATCCAGGTACACCAAACATGTTTTCCAATGCAGTCCTTTCAATACCTGATCCACGAGTCGCTCAAAAGTAGCTGGAGCGTTACATAGTCCAAAGGGCATTACCGTAAATTGCCACAGCCCCTCCCCAATGCTGAAGACTGTCTTTTCCTTATCCTCATCTTTAACCTCCACTTGCCAATAGCCGCTTTTCAAGTCCAGTGTTGAGAACCATTTCGTACCAGATAGTGAGTCCAGAGTATCGTCAATTCTGGGTAATGGATAGCTGTCCTTTTTCGTTACGTCGTTCAACTTCCGGTAGTCCACACAGAACCGCATTTTTCCATCCTTTTTCTTCACTAGCACTACCGGTGAGCTCCATGGGCTAGCTGATGGTTCGATCACGCCGCTGTCACTCATTTCTTGTATAATTTCTCTTACCACTTGGCGTTTGGCCAATGGAACACTTCGAGGAGCTTGGCGGATTGGTCTCGCGTCACCGGTATCAATGTGATGCTTCACTATATTGGTCCGACCTGGTTTGGAGCCATCCTTGTCAAATATGGTAGAGTACTTTAGTAGAAGTTGTTTTGCCTTACTCTGGTGGTCTTCTTCGAGATCTTGCGTCCACGCCGTGATATCATCTGATAGATTAATGTTGCTGGTAGAGACATTTTCCTGGAGCTGTTCACAATTTATAACCACCTCCACCTCCTGACATTGTCCCAATATAGCTCCTTTGGAAAGCTTGATTGGCGATCGAAACTCATTTAGTACTCTTACCGGTATACGTCCATCTTGTTTTGTCATAGCCAGTGTTTTTCCTACTAGTATATCCGTCTTTGATTTGTTTGCTGCCTCGACAACCCACAATTTGTTTGTCCCATAATCTCCATCAATCCTTGCCCAAACGATCGCCTCCGACTTCGGTGGAATTTGTTGGCTTTCTTCCACGAGGACCCGCTTACTGATGTACTTATTCTCGTAACCAAAATTTAGTGGCACATCCATGTTCTTATAGCTCATAGTCCTGTTTTGCATGTCGATCTTGATGCCTTGGTTGCTTAAGAAATCCACACCAACTATGATCTCATCAACAATATCTGCCACTATAAAATTGTGCAGTACGGTGACATTTCCAATTCCGATTTCACATGTTATTTCTCCTTGGACTTGAGTGTCCTCACCAGTCGCCGTACGCAATTTTGCTCCATGTAATGGCCTCACTTCTTTGTTGACTAAATCAGATCGAATGATGGAATGAGATGCGCCCGTATCAATAGTCAGTAAACGCTCTTTTCCGTCCACGAGTCCTCCAACAGTAACATTACTTGACTTCCTTCCGATCTGTGAGACAGAGATTATGGGTTGATGTGCAGGAAATACGATGGACGGGACAAGGAAAGACGACCATCGGACCTTGTGACGTATACTACAGTGGCCAGACACGCGGCAAAGCGCGTGGTGTAGGATTCGTGGTGGGAAAGAGACTTCGCCGCCAAGTACTAGCGTTCACCCCCGTGGACGAGCGTCTCGCTGCGATCCGCATCAAAGCGAAATTTTTCAACATAACATTTATCTGCGCCTATGCGCCGACTGAGGAGACGGACGACGCAGAGAAGGACTCCTTCTACGATAAACTTGAACAGACTTATGATCGCTGCCCCCAACATGATATCAAAATCGTGCTCGGCGACTTTAATGCGAAGGTGGGCAAGGAAGGAGTCTTTGGTCCAACAGTTGGAAAATTTAGTCTCCATGATATAACATCCCCCAACGGCACTAGGTTGATTGATTTCGCCGCTGCTCGCAATATGGTCATCAGTAGTACCAGGTTCCAGCATAAACGAATACACCAAGCCACATGGCTGTCTCCTGATCAAAGAACAAGAAACCAGATTGATCATGTCATGATCGACGGCAGACATAGCTCCACCGTTCTGGACGTGCGTACCCTTCGTGGTCCCAATATCGACTCGGACCATTATCTTGTTGCAGCCAAGATACGCACACGCCTCTGTGTAGCAAAGAAAGTGCGCACAGTAACGGAAGGAAAGTTTGACGTCGAGAAGCTGCGCACGACACAGACAGCTGACAATTTCTCCACTCGACTCTCACACCTGCTATCGGAGAGCAATCCTCGACCTAACGATGCAACCGAGCAATGGAAGCATATCTCTCACTCATTACGTACCGCCGCTGAGGCCACTATAGGGTTCCAGCGAGCCCGCAAAAACAACTGGTACGATGAGGAATGCAGCACTGCCTCGGACAAAAAGGACGCTGCCTACAGGGAGACGTTGCGAACGGGCGCAACCCGCAGTGTATGGCAACGCTATCGTGAGGCAAAGAAGGAAGAGAGACGCCTTTTCAGAAAAAAGAAACGTGAGGCCGAAAGGCGTGAGTGTGAGGAGCTTGAGATGCTGGCTGACAGGAATGATGCCCGAAAATTCTATGAAAAGATCCGGCGGATGACGGAAGGTTTTAAGACCGGGGCAAGTTCCTGTAAGGACAATAATGGCGACCTGGTAACCGACGTACAGAGTGTACTTAAATTATGGAGGGAGCACTTCTCCTCACTGCTAAATTGCGAGGGAGACGTCGAACCCGATACCCCAATCCCTGACGATGGAAAAGTCGTCCCACCACCTGACTATGATGAAGTGAGGATAGCTATATCCCGGCTCAAAAACAACAAAGCGCCTGGAAAAGACGGACTACCCGCCGAGCTGTTCAAACACGGAGGCGAAGAGCTGGTAAAAAGCATGCATCAGCTCTTATGCAGAATATGGTCAGACGAGTGCATGCCTCCAGATTGGAATTTAAGTGTGCTCTGCCCAATCCACAAGAAAGGCGATCCCGCTAACCGCACCAACTACCGCGGAATCAGCCTTCTTAATATCGCATATAAGGTTCTTTCTAGCGTATTGTGTGAAAGACTGAAGCCCATCGTAGACAAGCTGATTGGACCTTATCAGTGTGGCTTTAGACCTGGTAAGTCTACCATCGACCAGATTTTCACGATACGCCAAATCCTGGAGAAGACCCATGATAAAAGAATCGACACACACCATCTCTTTGTCGATTTCAAAGCCGCTTTTGACAGCGCAAAAAGGAGTTGCCTGTATGCCGCCATGTCTGAATTTGACTTCCCTGCAAAGCTTATACGGCTTTGCCAAATGACGTTGAGCAATACTAACAGCTCCGTCAGAGTCGGGAAGGACCTCTCTGAGCCATTTGAAACCAAACGAGGCTTCAGACAGGGCGACTCCCTTTCGTGCGATTTCTTCAACCTGATGCTGGAGAAGATAATTCGAGCAGCAGAGCTAAACCGCAATGGTACAATCTATTACAAGAGCGTGCAATTGCTGGCGTATGCCGATGATATTGATATCATTGGCCTTAACAACCGCGCCGTAAGCGCTGCCTTCTCTGGACTGGATAAAGAAGCGAAAAAAGTGGGTCTTGCGGTCAACGAGGACAAGACGAAGTATTTGCTGTCATCAAAGAAAGAATCGGCGCACCTGCGCCTTGGCAGCCACGTCACTGTTGATAGTTACAAATTTGAAACTGTGAGGGACTTCGTCTATTTGGGAACCAGCATTAACACCGAAAATAATATCAGTCTAGAAATCCAACGGAGAATCACTCTTGCGAACAAGTGCTACTTTGGACTGAGTAGGCAATTGAGAAGTAAAGTCCTCTCTCGAAGAACAAAGATCACGCTCTATAAGTCTCTCATCATACCTGTCCTGATGTATGGCTCAGATTCATGGACAATGTCAAGAGAAGATGAGATGGCCCTTGGAGTATTTGAGAGAAAAGTTCTCCGGAAGATTTATGGTCCTTCCCGTGATGCCGACGGCGAGTATCGAAGGAGATTTAACGATGAGCTGTACGAGCTTTACGCAGATCTGACCATAGTCCAGCGAATTAAAGCCCAAAGGCTCCGCTGGCTGGGTCACGTCATGCGAATGGACAAAGAAGCCCCAGCCCAGAAGGTTTTCCAATCGTCACCCGAATTCGGTAGCAGAGGAAGGGGGAGGCCTCGACTGAGATGGAAACAACAGGTGGAGGATGACTTGAACTCCCTTGGGGTTTCCAATTGGCGCCAGTTATCGCTAAAAAGGAATGACTGGCGTGCTTTGATAGGCGACGGCCAAAATCGCTTAGGCGGTTAAGCGCCAATAAATGATGATGATGATATCCGTCTTTGATTTGTTTGCTGCCTCGACAACCCACAATTTGTTTGTCCCATAATCTCCATCAATCCTTGCCCAAACGATCGCCTCCGACTTCGGTGGAATTTGTTGGCTTTCTTCCACGAGGACCCGCTTACTGATGTACTTATTCTCGTAACCAAAATTTAGTGGCACATCCATGTTCTTATAGCTCATAGTCCTGTTTTGCATGTCGATCTTGATGCCTTGGTTGCTTAAGAAATCCACACCAACTATGATCTCATCAACAATATCTGCCACTATAAAATTGTGCAGTACGGTGACATTTCCAATTCCGATTTCACATGTTATTTCTCCTTGGACTTGAGTGTCCTCACCAGTCGCCGTACGCAATTTTGCTCCATGTAATGGCCTCACTTCTTTGTTGACTAAATCAGATCGAATGATGGAATGAGATGCGCCCGTATCAATAGTCAGTAAACGCTCTTTTCCGTCCACGAGTCCTCCAACAGTAACATTACTTGACTTCCTTCCGATCTGTGAGACAGAGATTATGGGGCATCCAATTGCGGGAGCCAGCCTACGCCCCTTGCGGCTGGCTCTCTTTAGTTTAACGGTTGGTTCGATTGGGATACTTGCTCATCTCCTTCAGCCTTGCGCTTACGTCCGTCTGCATTACTGGAATTATTTGATCCCGATCCGCAATAACGTGCAATGTGACCAGATTTTCCGCACTTGAAGCATTTAATGGCAGCTTCATTTTTCTGTTGCTTTCCGTTCAATGCTTCTAGGATTGCGTCCACCCATTCTGGTCGTTCTACTTCCACACGATGAGCTTTATACGCTGGCTTGCACAAAAGAGATGCTGTTTCTTGAGTTAGAGCATGTGATACCGTCTCCGCAAATGATTTCTTTGGATTTGCATAGGTTGCCCGCTTCGTCTCCACATCACGTATGCCATTTATGAAACTTTGTATCTTTACCCTCTCCGAGTACTCTACTGGTGCATCCGCGTTTGCTAGATGTGCTAACCTCTCGATGTCCGATGCAAATTCTTGTAAAGTCTCATTGGGTTTCTGGACTCGATTTTGTAGCTCTATCTGGTAAATCTGCTTCCGGTGCTCGCTACCATAACGTCTTTCAAGGGCTCCCATCAACGCTTCATAGTCGTTTATTTCAGCGTCCGGAATAGTTTGCAAGATTTCGGCTGCAGGTCCTTTCAATGCCACAAATAAAGCAGCGACTTTGTCTTCCGCGCCCCAGTTGTTCACAGCTGCTGTCTTCTCAAATTGTAGCTTAAATACCTGGAAAGGAACAGAACCGTCAAAGGATGGATGTTTTACCTTGGGAGTGCTTGCTGAAACACTTGGACGATTCAGCTGCAACTCCTGGATATGACTTCTTAACGCATCCACCTCGGCTTCGACTTTCTCCTCAAGCTGTATTATTTTCCTGTCCTGCATATTTAGCTGTGCTGACATACGTTCCTCCTGTGCCTCCAACTGAGATGACATATAAGCCTTATGTTCTTCCAATTGGGAGGAGATCTGTGATGATACCTGTGCCGAAATTTGCGACGACATTCGTGTCTCCTGCTCTTCCAACCGAGACGTAATGCGTGTCTCTTGTTCTTCCAACTGAGATGCCATGTGTGTCTTCTGTTCCTCCAACTGAGATGCCATGTGTGTCTTCTGTTCCTCCAACTGAGATGACATGCTTGATGTTATGTTGTTTGACATCTGAGCCAAGGCAGCCAATAAAGAGTTTGTGTCCACATTTGCCACTGAATCCGTAGAGTCCTTTTGCTCTTCTATTTTCGTCGCTCCTTCTTCCGAAAGTTGAAAAACATGATCGTCAACGTTGATTCCTTCCGCTTCCATAGCCTCGCGTAGACGTGATTGTAGCTCTGGCTTATTGCCTGTTGTTACCAATCCACGTATCTCCAGCTCAAAACTGCTGGATCTTCAATTCATTAAACTTTGCCATATCCTTGCACTGTTCTTGTTACCTTTACAATGTCCGTGTTATCCTTGCAATATCCTTGTTGCCTTTACAATGTCCTTGTTATCCTGTATTTATTTAACAATACCGCTTCTGACACCAATTGTGACGAATTCGATGATTCCTTGATTATTTTCCCTGAGTTCGATCACTGTACGTTAAATAAAACACTCCGATTCTGTTTAATAAGTAGTACGCTTTATTCAGTACTAAAAACCGTAGTACAATATCGCGGGTTAATTTACTGTTCAGTACTTCACTGTACAACACTTCAAAATAAACTGACTGATTGCGTTGTCTTTGCGCGGTTTATATACCCTAGCCAACAGCAGCTTCACAACCTAGAAATGTCTACACCTTTCTGGTTTATTCGTGCAACAGTGTTCACGAAGCGTTTATCTATCGTCAGCTCCTCTTTGTGCCACATTCGCAAACACGCGAGCTGCCTCTCCCTCTGTCGCTCTCACGTCATGTATCTAAACAGCTGTAGTTGTGGTAGTGACGCTAGTGATGGAAATACGCTAGAGTTGGGAGATGAGCGATTCTTGAGAACATTCGCCACACTATATTTATATTTTACTTTTTAGTTAAATGTGTTATGAAGTAATCGATAAATATATCGAAGTATACCGCAGTCAAAACGAAACCTCTGGGCCTCCACTTGCGTTTGATACCCATATTGTAGGCAATTTTCAATATTATTGTACAATATCATTTTGACCGATAACTCAGTTATCGATGAATATATCGAAATATTCCAAAGTCCAATAGAAACCTGTGGACCTTCCCTTTCGTTTGATACACATATTGAAGGCATATTTCAAGGTTTTTCGGACAGTCTGAAGTCCAAATGACAGACTGAAGTGGAGCTACATACAAGCAAGCAAACATACATATGAATGTACATATGAGCCGGTTATTTTGAAAGTGGTTTAAGTCCACTTTCTGTTGTACTGAGATATTTAGGGGTTTGCATTTGCATTGTTTCAAAAATATTGTTAGCTGGTATCAAGTTGTTTTTATGGCTTTGCGGCCATAAACATGTTAGAAAATATAATGTAATACGTTTTATAAACTTTACTAGAAGAATAAGCTGTGTTTCAGAACCTCAAATGGACTTAAACCATTTTCAAAATTAATAAAATCACTTATTTGTTTATGAAAAGGAATATAAGTCCACTTCGTGTTCTTTGCTCAAATGATTTTAAGTCAATTATTTCACTTAAAATTAGTCCACTACCTTTATATAAGTAAAATAAAATTATTACATGGGTTTTACAAGCAAACAAAATACTTTAGTTTCACAATAACATTAGTCAAATTACCCAAAGGAATTGAAAGGTAACGCCTTTTCCAAATCGAAAGAAAACGCGAAATTTACATTTGGATTATTTCGGGCCAAATCTTGATCTTCTTTTAATGATTTTCTGGCCAATTCAGCACATCTTAAATGAATATTATGCTCTTCCGTGAGGTTTTCAGTGGACTTAAACCACTTTCAAAATAAATTTTTTTGCGTTTCGCTAACTAGCCAATTTTCAAGTGCCCCAAATCATAGTGATTTTGATAATACTAGACTTAAATTGTTTATAAAAGAAAAGATTATGTACGGCTGTGACTATTGTCATCGTTAACTCAATTTTTTTAAAAAGTGGACTTAAACCACTTTCAAAATAACCGGCTCATATGTACAAGTAAAGCTAATGCATTGTGTATTTATATTATATATTGTATTGATACACAATGAGCTAATGAAAGCGTAGTAGAAAAACTAGCATTATGTGGGAAAAGCGTCTTGCGCTCGATATACCAAAATTATGGGACAAAGCGGGCCACGCTTTTTCCACAATACTACTGTGTGGGGGTTTTAAAATTATTTTCAACTTTTTAGTTCAATACACTCTAAAAGCGTGAGTTTTAGTTTTTTTAAACTATATTTATTTTTTACTTTTTAGTCAAATGTCCTATGAAATTATCGATAAATTTATCGAAATATATAGAAGTTCAAATGAAACCTGGGGCCTTGCCCTTTCGTTTGATACCCATACTGTAGGGAAATTTTAAGCTGGTTTTTGTTTTAGTGGTCTTGCATTTTTACATATAAGTAAGAATTTTTGTGAGCTATAGACCGGAATAATAATTACTATTGAAACTTTCATGTTGAATTATTTAGGGTACTCACAGTCCCATATTACCAGCCATGTTAATATTGCCAGCTGGCAATATTTTGACAATTTACCAGGTTTCAAATTTATTCTTTTTGTTTTGCCTGCAAATCGAAGATACCACTTTGTGGCAATATTGCCGGGCTTATTCCTATGTTTAAATTTGTGGCAAAATTGAAAGTTGTCATTTTGCTTTCTTTTCAAATATAAATTCAGAAAAACAAAAAAAGGAAAAAAGTAAGTTTTGTTTACATTTTCTAATTTATTTAAATAATTTAAATGTTATTATAATTTCAGCTAAAAATTGCCCGTATTTGCAAAGGCCAATGTAAGAAGCGGAGCAGGGGTGCTCACAGTTAATGTGGCAATTTTAAAACCTTCTAAATTTAAAAGGGAACTGTAAGTACCCTAATTATATTTTTGTTATTGAAGAAAACTCAAAGAAAAGCTACAAACAACATTACACGCTATAGTTATAGTACTATTTCACGCTGGCGAAAGCGATCTACGGACGAGTTCAAAGCCCGCTCGAAAGCAAAACACTTCTAGTAAAAATCATTACAAATTAGTCCGTAGATCGCTTTCGCCAGCGTGAAATAGTACTATAACTATAGCGTGTAATGTGTTTGTAGCTTTTCTTTGAGTTTTCTTCAATAACAAAAATATAATAATTCAACATGAAAGTTTCAATAGTAATTATTATTCCGGTCTATAGCTCACAAAAATTCTTACTTATAGGGAAATTTTAAGGTTTTCGGGCAACCACATTTTGACCGATAACTCAGTTATCGATAAATTTTCGAAATATGTCGATGTACAAGTGAAGCCTGGGGCCTTCACCTTTCGTTTGATACCCATATTGTAGGGAAATTTGAGGTTTTCGGGCAACCACATTTTGACCGATAACTCAGTTATCGATAAATTTATCGAAATATATCGAAGTCCAAATGAAACCTGGGGCCTTCACCTTTCGTTTGATACCCATATAGTAGGGAAGTTTTTAGGTTTTTGGGCAATCATAGTTTGACCGGTAACTCAGTTATCGATAAATTTATCGAAATATATCGAAGTCCAAATGAAACCTGGGGCCTTCACCTTTCGTTTGATACCCATATTGTAGGGAAAATTTTAAGGTTTTCGGGCGACCACATTTTGACCGATAACTCAGTTATCGATAAATTTATCGAAATATATCGATGTCCAAATGAAACCTGGGGTCTTCCCCTTTCGTTTGATACCCATATTGTATGGAATTTTTGAGGTTTTTGGGCAATCATATTTTGACCGATAACTTATTTATCGATAAATTTATCGAAATATATCGAAGTCCAAATGAAACCTGGGGCCTTCACCTTTCGTTTGATACCCATATTGTATGGAGTTTTTTAGGTTTTTGGGCAATCATATTTTGACCGATAACTCATTTATCGATAAATTTATCGAAATATGTCGATGTCCAAATGAAACCTGGGCCTTCACCTTTCGTTTGATACCCATATTGTAGGGAAATTTTAAGGTTTTCGGGCAACCACATTTTGACCGATAACTCAGTTATGGATAAATTTATCGAAATATGTCGATGTCCAACTGAAACCTGGGGCCTTCACCTTTCGTTTGATACCCATATTGTAGGGAAATTTTAAGGTTTTCGGGCAACCACATTTTGACCGATAACTCAGTTATCGATAAATTTATCGAATTATATCGAAGTCCAAATGAAACCTGGGGCCTTCACCTTTCGTTTGATACCCATATTGTATGGAATTTTTTAGGTTTTTGGGCAATCATATTTTGACCGATAACTCATTTATCGATAAATTTATCGAAATATGTCGATGTCCAAATGAAACCTGGGGCCTTCACCTTTCGTTTGATACCCATATTGTATGGAATTTTTTAGGTTTTTGGGCAATCATATTTTGACCGATAACTCATTTATCGATAAATTTATCGAAATATGTCGATGTCCAAATGAAACCTGGGGCCTTCACCTTTCGTTTGATACCCATATTGTATGGAATTTTTTAGGTTTTTGGGCAATCATATTTTGACCGATAACTCAGTTATCGATAAATTTATCGAAATATGTCGATGTCCAAATGAAACCTGGGGTCTTCCCCTTTTGTTTGATACCCATATTGTATGGAAATTTTAAGGTTTTCGGGCAACCACATTTTGACCGATAACTCAGTTATCGATAAATTTATCGAATTATGTCGATGTACAAGTGAAGCCTGGGGCCTTCACCTTTCGTTTGATACCCATATTTTAGGGAAATTTTAGGATTTAGGGCAACCACATTTTGACCGATAACTCAGTTATCGATAAATTTATCGAAATATATCGAAGTCCAAATGAAACCTGGGGCCTTCACCTTTCGTTTGATACCCATATAGTAGGGAATTTTTTAGGTTTTTGGGCAATCATATTTTGACCGATAACTCATTTATCGATAAATTTATCGAAATATGTCGATGTCCAAATGAAACCTGGGGCCTTCACCTTTCGTTTGATACCCATATTGTAGGGAAATTTTAAGGTTTTCGGGCAACCACATTTTGACCGATAACTCAGTTATCGATAAATTTATCGAAATATATCGAAGTCCAAATGAAACCTGGGGCCTTCACCTTTCGTTTGATACCCATATTGCATGGAATTTTTTAGGTTTTTGGGCAATCATATTTTGACCGATAACTCATTTATCGATAAATTTATCGAAATATGTCGATGTCCAAATAAAACCTGGGGCCTTCACCTTTCGTTTGATACCCATATTGTAGGGAAATTTTAAGGTTTTCGGGCAACCACATTTTGACCGATAACTCAGTTATCGATAAATTTATCGAAATATGTCGATGTCCAAATGAAACCTGGGGTCTTCCCCTTTCGTTTGATACCCATATTGTATGGAAATTTTAAGGTTTTCGGGCAACCACATTATGACCGATAACTCAGTTATCGATAAATTTATCGAATTATGTCGATGTACAAGTGAAGCCTGGGGCCTTCACCTTTCGTTTGATACCCATATTTTAGGGAAATTTTAGGATTTCGGGCAACCACATTTTGACCGATAACTCAGTTATCGATAAATTTATCGAAATATGTCGATGTCCAAATGAAACCTGAGGTCTTCCCCTTTCTTTTGATACCCATATTGTATGGAAATTTTAAGGTTTTCGGGCAACCACATTTTGACCGATAACTCATTTATCGATAAATTTATCGAAATATGTCGATGTCCAAATGAAACCTGGGGTCTTCCCCTTTCGTTTGATACCCATATTGTATGGAAATTTTAAGGTTTTCGGGCAACCACATTTTGACCGATAACTCAGTTATCGATAAATTTATCGAATTATGTCGATGTACAAGTGAAGCCTGGGGTCTTCCCCTTTCGTTTGATACCCATATTGTATGGAAATTTTAAGGTTTTCGGGCAACCACATCTTGACCGATAACTCAGTTATCGATAAATTTATCGAATTATGTCGATGTACAAATGAAACCTGGGGCCTTCACCTCTCGTTTCATACCCATATTGTAGGGATTTTTTTAGGTTTTTGGGCAATCATATTTTGACCGATAACTCAGTTATCGATAAATTTATCGAAATATGTCGATGTCCAAATGAAACCTGGGGTCTTCCCCTTTCGTTTGATACCCATATTGTATGGAAATTTTAAGGTTTTCGGGCAACCACATTTTGACCGATAACTCAGTTATCGATAAATTTATCGAATTATGTCGATGTACAAGTGAAGCCTGGGGCCTTCACCTTTCGTTTGATACCCATATTTTAGGGAAATTTTAGGATTTCGGGCAACCACATTTTGACCGATAACTCAGTTATCGATAAATTTATCGAAATATATCGAAGTCCAAATGAAACCTGGGGCCTTCACCTTTCGTTTGATACCCATATAGTAGGGAATTTTTTAGGTTTTTGGGCAATCATATTTTGACCGATAACTCATTTATCGATAAATTTATCGAAATATGCCGATGTCCAAATGAAACCTGGGGCCTTCACCTTTCGTTTGATACCCATATTGTAGGGAAATTTTAAGGTTTTCGGGCAACAACATTTTGACCGATAACTCAGTTATCGATAAATTTATCGAAATATATCGAAGTCCAAATGAAATCTGGGGCCTTCACCTTTCGTTTGATACCCATATTGTATGGATTTTTTTAGGTTTTTGGGCAATCATATTTTGACCGATAACTCAGTTATCGATAAATTTATCGAAATATATCGAAGTCCAAATGAAATCTGGGGCCTTCACCTTTCGTTTGATACCCATATTGTATGGAATTTTTGAGGTTTTTGGGCAATCATATTTTGACCGATAACTTATTTATCGATAAATTTATCGAAATATGTCGATGTCCAAATGAAACCTGGGGTCTTCCCCTTTCGTTTGATACCCATATTGTGGGGAAACTTTAAGGTTTTCGGGCAACCACATTTTGTCCGATAACTCAGTTATCGATGAATTTATCGAAATATATCCATGTCCAAATGAAATCTGGGGCCTTCACCTTTCGTTTGATACCCATATAGTAGGGAAGTTTTTAGGTTTTTGGGCAATCATATTTTGACCGATAACTCAGTTATCGATAAATTTATCGAAATATATCGAAGTCCAAATGAAACCTGTGGCCTTCACCTTTCGTTTGATACCCATATAGTAGGGAAGTTTTTAGGTTTTTGGGCAATCATATTTTGACGGATAACTCAGTTATCGATAAATTTATCGAAATATATCGAAGTCCAAATGAAATCTGGGGCCTTCACCTTTCGTTTGATACCCATATTGTATGGAATTTTTTAGGTTTTTGGGCAATCATATTTTGACCGATAACTTATTTATCGATAAATTTATCGAAATATGTCGATGTCCAAATGAAACCTGGGGCCTTCACCTTTCGTTTGATACCCATATTGTAGGGATTTTTTTAGGTTTTCGGGCAACCACATTTTGACCGATAACTCAGTTATCGATATATTTATCGAAATATGTCGATGTCCAAATGAAACCTGGGGCGTTCACCTTTCGTTTGATACCCATATTCTAGGGAAATTTTAAGGTTTTCGGGCAACCACATTTTGACCGATAACTCAGTTATCGATAAATTTATCGAAATATGTCGATGTCCAAGTGAAACCTGGGGCCTTCACCTTTCGTTTGATACCCATATTGTAGGGATTTTTTTAGGTTTTCGGGCAACCACATTTTGACCGATAACTCAGTTATCGATAAATTTATCGAAATATGTCGATGTCCAAATGAAACCTGGGGTCTTCCCCTTTCGTTTGATACCCATATTGTGGGGAAATTTTAAGGTTTTCGGGCAACCACATTTTGACCGATAACTCAGTTATCGATAAATTTATCGAATTATGTCGATGTACAAGTGAAGCCTGGGGCCTTCACCTTTCGTTTGATACCCATATTGTAGGGAAATTTTAAGGTTTTCGGGCAACCACATTTTGACCGATAACTCAGTTATCGATAAATTTATCGAATTATGTCGATGTACAAGTGAAGCCTGGGGCCTTCACCTTTCGTTTGATACCCATATTGTAGGGAAATTTTAAGGTTTTCGGGCAACCACATTTTGACCGATAACTCAGTTATCGATAAATTTATCGAATTATGTCGATGTACAAGTGAAGCCTGGGGCCTTCACCTTTCGTTTGATACCCATATTGTAGGGAAATTTTAAGGTTTTCGGGCAACCACATTTTGACCGATAACTCAGTTATCGATAAATTTATCGAAATATGTCGATGTCCAAAAGAGACCTGGGGCGTTCCCCTTTCGTTTGATACCCATATTTTAGGGACATTTTACGATTTTTGGGCCACTGGGGCTTAAACCGAACGAGAGTTACATACATACAAGCAAGCAAGCAAAAAACAAACATACAAGTGAACCTAATAAAAGCGTGGTAAAAAAAGAAAAGAAATTTAGAAGAAAAGTATGATGAGAGGATAACGGTTATGAAATAAGTAATAAATGAGTAGTATATATATAGGGTGCCTAGTGAAGGCTAGATACCTTAGAGCTCAGTATATCCTAGCCAAGATAAAAAAGAACGAAGATAGTGGCAAGGCGCATGAGAGGGACGCCGTGGACAAGGTTTGGTGCGAGGCAGTGGTCAAGGAGTACGAGACCGCCCTTGCAAACAAACCCGTTGCACAGCCACAGCAGCAAAAAACAAAGTCGCGCTCAAAGCGCAATCGTTCACTGGAGGTGACCGAGGGAAATGTCAAGAGGGGCAGGTACCAGCAGTATGATGGCCCTTCCACTAGTGCTGCAGCGTTGGCCAGGAACACCTATAGTGAGGTGGTCCGGGATCACCTCCAGGTTGCACTGTTTGACGCTGACGGTGCTAATGGGAGGCGAGTACTGGCGGTTTGGAACTCCATAGAAGGACGATTATCTGAGATGGTCGTCCAACACCTTATGGAAAACCGAACCCCGGACCCCGCCTTCAACTGTGAGGAGATATGCCGGGGCTGCAGGGTGATAAAGTGCGTGGACGGGTTCTCCAGGGACTTTCTTGAGAGAGGCATTGCTAAGATTAGCAACGCCTATGATGGTCTTACTCTGAAGATCATCAATGCTTCGGAAATTCCCCGGAGGCCCCGTGCGCGCGTTTGGTTGCCAAACATGCCGAATATGAAACTGGATGAGAAGAACATCATCCAGTGTCTGAAAATGCAGAACTCGGGCGTCCCGATGGACGACTGGGAGCTGCTAAGAATAGAGGAGAAGCAGAAGTGTAGCCACCCGGTGCTACTGCTCATTAACAACGAGTGCCTAGGGGAACTCGAAAAGAGGGGAGGCAAGTTAGTCTATGGCGTCAGGCACGCCAGAGTTAAAGTTTTCCCAGCGGCGGTAGCACCGGATAACAATCTGGAGGAGGTCGACGATGCCAATAAGCTCCTAGAGGAGCTTAGGCTGGCAGCATCAGCCGGGGCTGATGCATCGTCGAACCCCGACAGTCAAGCAGGTGCGTCCCCCCGGTCCGATGATTAGGGTGGCGCAGATTAATCTGCAGCATGCCAGATGTGCCTCGGATAACCTGCTGGTTCTCCTAAGGGAGGAAAGTATTGACATCTGCTTGGTGCAGGAGCCTTGGGTATGGCGCTCCAAAGTCAGGGGCCTAAGTATCAGAGGCTACAACTTATTTTATACACTAGGAGAAGGTAAGACGAGGGCATGCATCCTCGTTAGGGATACTATTAATGCTTTCTTTTTACCTAATTTCAGCACATTTGATTTGGCGGTGGTCAGGATTGAGTCAAGGGGCGGACGCAGGTTAACGGTCGCCTCTGCGTACATGGCTCACGATCGGCCGGTACCTCCCGAGGAGGTACAGCTGCTCACCAAGCAAAAAAACGAGAGGATCCTGATGGGCTGCGACGCCAACGCAAGGCATGCGTTATGGGGGAGCAGCGAAATAAACGAACGGGGTGAGTCTCTTTTTCAATTTCTATTAGCAAATAAATTATGTATATGTAACAGAGGCAGCTCTCCCACCTTTGTTTTTCCGGGGTCAGTAAACTTCGCCGGGTGGGAAGAAGTCCTTGATATTACAATAGCATCTGACTTCCAGGAACCCTCGATAAGGAACTGGGAGGTTTCGCAAAAGACCTCCATGTCGGATCATCGAATGATCCTTTTTTATATTGACTGGGAGGGAGAGATAAAACAACCGCACAGAAATCCTAAAAGAACCTCGTGGGGTCTATTTGAAAAGATAGTCAGTGATAGGCTCAGTAGGAAGAAGACACCGATACAATCGACAGAAATTTTAGACGACCGAGTTAGGTCTCTGGAAAAAAGTTTCCAGGTTGCCTATAAGGCTTCCTGCCCAATAACTAGAAGCAAGAAGACCTTCCCCCCGTGGTGGGACAAGAATCTTAGCGAACTAAGGTCGAAGATGAGGAAGGTCTTCAATGATTGCTATGCCAAGAAAGACTTCCAGGAGTACAGGAACGCCCGGAGGGATTTTAAAAAAGCCGTACGTGTTGCAACGGCGAAGTCCTGGCAGGAGCATTGCGAATCTATCGAGTCCACGAAGGACTCAGCAAGGCTCGGGAAAATACTTGCCAGGGAACACTCCAACAGAACCTTTGTAAAGCGCGCTGATGGCACTTGGGCGGGATCATCAGCGGAAACCCTAGATATCCTGATTGAGGCTCACTTCCCAGACGACCCTGTAGGGACGGAGCAAAGGGGAGAAAAGGCGCAACGGGAGGCACCTAGTGAGCTGATAAGCAAACTCTTAGCAGAAGACAAAATTGCCTGGGCAATTAATAGCTTCTCACCATTTAAGTCACCGGGAGTAGATGGTATACTCCCTATCATGCTGCAGAAGACTCAGATACCTCTGGCTAAGGAGTTAAAGGACATCTTTATGGCCTGCATTTCCTTTAATCACATTCCGGACACATGGAGGAAAACAAGGGTGGTTTTTATTCCAAAGTCAGGAAGAAGAGGGCACGAAGTGGCCAAAGATTTTGGACCAATAAGTCTCACTTCCTTCGTGCTAAAAACGTTTGAGAGGCTGCTGGACATACACATACGGGAACTCCTGGAGGGGTCCCCTCTGTCCGGTGCGCAGCATGCTTACTTAAGGGGGAAATCCACGGAGACTGCGCTGCATGAAGTAGTGCGAACAGTGGAGAAGTCCCTTCTATATAAAGAATTCACTCTAGCAGCGTTTGTTGATGTAGAAGGCGCTTTTAACAACGTGAAAGCTTCAGCCCTGGTTGGGTTAGGGGTGGAAGAACCAATAAGGAACTGGATCTCATGCCTACTCCTAAATCGTGAAATATCAGCAGAGATAGGGGGAGCAAAAGCTAGCAAACAGATTTGTAGAGGAACACCACAGGGGGGGTCCTTTCGCCTCTGCTATGGCTCCTTACTATGAACGATATACTATTAAAACTCAGTACTAATGGAGTAAAGGTTGTGGCGTATGCCGACGACGTGGCGATCCTTGTCTCGGGTCCCTTCCCTTCCGTGATGAGCGAGATCATGGGAAGAACGTTGACAAAGCTAAGTAGGTGGGCACAAGAGTGTGGCCTAAGGCTGAATCCGGACAAAACGGAGCTTCTTCTCTTCACGAGGAAGTATAAGCCACCTACGTTCGAACTACCGATGCTGAATGGTCAGCAACTAACTCTATCTACCAGAACCAAGTACCTGGGGCTGATAATTGATTGCAAGCTAAATTGGAAGGAGTGCATCGAGGAGCGGGTGCGGAAGGCATGTATCGCCTTCTACGCTTGCAAATCGATGTTTGGTAAAAAATGGGGTCTAAAGCCGAAGATGGTGCTGTGGCTGTACGAGGCGGTGGTCCGGCCTGTGCTGACCTACGGCTCGGTGGTGTGGTGGGAAGCTCTTCGTAAGAACTACAATCTCGCCATCTTGCAGAGGGTACAGCGCACTGCTTGCGTCGGCGCCACCGGGGCCTTGCGCACCTGCCCCACTGCGGCTCTGGATCCTATTTTGAACCTACTTCCAATTGACTTATATATACTTTCTACATCGACACAAACCGCACTGAGACTCAGGGAGTCTGGGTGCTGGAAGGATACTCAGCATGGGCACAGTAGTATCCTTAACACCCTCCCAGAGGGAATAGTTAACAGCGCAATAGACTACTATCCTCACAAACTGAAGTTTGAGAGGAATGCCACCACGGTCCTTCCAAGTAGGAATGAGTGGAAAAGGGGCAGGGTCACAACAAATAGCAACATTGAAGTGTATACAGACGGCTCCAAGATGGATTCGGGGGTGGGAGCCGGCGTATTCTCGGCAGGTCTGGATATTTCAGAAGCATTCAGACTCTCGTCGTATAGCAGTGTGTTTCAAGCAGAGGTTCTTGCGATTGTTCAGGCGTGCAAATCGCTTGAGCAAAGGAACACTACTGGGAAAGTGGCTATCTTCACCGACAGCCAGGCGGCGATAAAGGCAATCGCATCGCCATACACAAGCTCTAATGCAGTGCATGCATGTAAACAAATTTTGGCTACGTTAGCTGAAGTTTTAGAAATATCCATTATCTGGGTCCCGGGTCATAAAGGGATCGAGGGTAATGAGAGGGCTGATGAGCTAGCACGGGCAGGCTCATCAGCAGAGAACGAAGAGATATCTAGACTCGAAATTGGGGTACCCCTGGCAGTAGCCAAGGGGAATCTCCAAAAATATTTTCTCAATGAAGCACAACGGAAGTGGAAAGCTACTACTACCTGTGCAATATCGAGAGCCACTTGGCCGAACTACAGCGAGAAGAGGACAAGGGGACTCCTAAGCAGGTCCAGAGTAGACACCTACAAGCTTGTAGCAGTCTGCACGGGTCACTGGACGATAGGTACGCATGCGGAAAAACTGGGTATTCCGCATAATGACCACTGCAGAAGCTGTAAAGACATTAATGCAAAAGAGACCGTTGAGCAGTTCCTGTGTAAGTGCCCCGGTCTGGCCAGAACACGACTGAAAGTGTTTGGGACCCCTTTTTTGGAAAATCTAGAGAGAGTATCCGAATTAGGGATTCCAAGCATCCTGGAGTTTATAAACAGCTCTGGGTGGTTGTAGCATATACTCACAGCAGTAGGTTTCTACGAGTCTTATGGCATCAAAACGGCTTTTAAAGCTACTTGGGCGACTTTTGTCGCAGCCATTCTACCTACCTACCTATATTAAGAAACTAGATGTTGTAGGGTAATGAATACAAAGAAGGTAAAAAGGTAAATAATGTATTAGTATATGTAGGATTAGGGGTGTGGGTACATTTATGTAACTATATGGTGCGCAAGTAAATGCAACATTTGGTTTGTATCTGAAGCGCTTTGTTTTAACAAATCATAAAGAACTTTTTACTCAACATGAAGTATGATGTAACTAACAATTCTGCAGCATTAACTCAAAAATCACGTCTTTTGCTTTATGCCGGTCTTGCAGCAAATCAGCGATATGTAAACACTAAGTTTTAGTAGCTTGTGTGCAGTAATAGCGGCGTCACAATCAATGTTTGCCGTAGCAAGATGCATTTACAGAACGTGTGCATTTGAGTGGAGTGAAAATATCTTAACCTGAATACATTTTGATTACTTTCAGTGACGAGATACTGAGTTATCATAAAAATGAACAGGAGGAATAATCTAAAAACTTATAATCATTTTTCAGTCACCATTATGAATCATTTTTCAATAATTCTTATGATCAAATTCTGAGCCAACTTGGAAATCAAACAAGGAAAAGAATCAAATATGCTTACTTTAGGTGAACAAACTCTGATAATAGTTTTTCAAGAAATTGTTGAATCCTTTTTGATTATTTTTTGGTGACTCAAAATCAATTTTCTACCTTTTAAATTTTTACTTTGCTATAAAAATTTGATTTTCCGTAATATACCCACATTTTTTCTATCATAAAATTCAGAAAATATTCAAACTTTTTTTTGGAAATAAGAAATATTCTTTATTAGTTCATAGATCTGCCCTGCACATATAGATATGATTATAGGACACATTTGCCTCCAAATAAAGGATTCCTGCATGCTGTTTCCCTTTCCTTGCCTCGTCTCAAAATTCACGGAAGTCATGAGCTGATTTAAACCCTGGTCAGTGGTAGTCAGAGGGCTCTATCAACAATTCCGAAGGGACTGCCGAATTTCTTTATGTCTATCGACTTTATTGAAGATCCGACGTAATAGCTGCTAGACCACAGAGACTTGCCCGACATGCGTGGTCTTTTGCACATGACTTCAAAAAACAAAAAAAAAAATCCAATTATGATCATAAACAATATGAAATATGATCAATATATGATTCCAAAATGTATTCAAAAACGAAATTAATTCAAATTAGGTAACGTGAGCGCACCTAATTCGATCATAAAATGATTACAAAGCTATCATAAAATGTTTCCGAAAATGAATCGAAACTGACTGTATTTCTACATTTAGCGTACACTTTTCTCCAGACAACTCGATCATATTCGAATAGAAAACGCATTTGAATTTGATCGTTTTTAATCATCTGTAGAATGATATTTGAATATTTTTTGTTGAAGATTTTTAAAAAATGCTGGCTGGGATATCAGTAATGAAATGTCACGACACGAAGGCAAGTATGTTTTTTTTTTGGAAATATTGGGGCGAGGGCGCTTCTAGAGGTAAATCCGCCCCTGAGTCAAGGCTATCGTTTATATGTGGTCTTCTGCCTCCAAAGGCTTTCAGCAGTCTAAAAGCAGAAAGCTTTCATAAAACAAAAGCAGGCCCGGGCACCATTTATGTGGCCAAAGTTGTTGTTGTGTCTGAGTTTGTGAAACGTTCTGAGACTTTAGGCCATTTTCCCTACACGGATCGTTGTAGTTGAGATTGGTGATTGACAGGTCTTTTAAAACTATTTCACTCTAATCTTGTTGTATTGAACAAAATAAGATAATAAAGTACTTATGAATTTAACAGAAGTGCGCAAAAAGTACAAAAACTATTATCAGTATACATATATTTACAAAAAGGTGCTAGTTAGCAATTATCACTAGTAAATGAACAAACAAAACAACTCGAACGCTGACTTATAAAAATATTGAAAGTCATCAGTAGTCATATCGGGTGTATAAATAAATAATAACAATCAACAGTGAACTGAGCAATAATTGAGAGATATGACAAAGTCGAGTTATAGTTATAAGTGTGCACTTCAACTATTAATTATGCTGATCACTGAGCGGCATTCAAATCAAGTATGATTTTGATTCTATTCTGAATACAAATACGAAAAACACAAAGAACATATTTGCATATTATTTTTAAAACAGTCATATGGGCAATGCTAAGATTATTTGTATTTGGAATGGAATTAATTTTCATTCCTTTCCAGATTTTGCTGTAAAAATCTTCAACGTAAATACAGAAGTGACGTTTTATGAGTTATTGAATTGATTGAAAATGATGTCATGCGCGGAATATTAATTCCTAATACAAATCGACTCCTAAGTGGAAGGTCGCCTTATTTCAAAAGATTTTTCCATAGGGGGATCCGCTAAGTCTTGCAAGGTGCACGGATTGCACGAAATGTATTAACCCTTTGCCAAATATGCAAGACTACGAGAGCACCCCTCACTGAGTTTGCTGTAACATCATTAACAAACGTCAAATGATTTTAAATGAAACTTAACCAATTTTTATTTGTTTTCTGAAAAAGTTGGCGCTGCCAATTACTTTTACTTTTTGTGAGAAAAATGAGAGGATTGACCGAAATACAGGGTTGCTTTTTTATTGACTACAATTCTTGCACGGATTGCATATAATTTTTTGCGTGTATTTTATTGTTGTGATTTTACAATCCATGCAATCCGTTCAATCCGTGCACCGTTTTGCAAGACTTAGCTAATGATTAAAAATTCTGGGTGGGTATACGGCCAAAAATGCCTTTTATTTGATGACCATATTGACATATTTTGCTTAGTATTGAAAGATTTTCTAAATGAACAACTCTAATTAAAACCTTGTAAACAGGATCCAATTCCATAGACTTTTCGTTGCACAGAACTTGCCAGCCATGTATTAATAATGGTCCTATTACTTTTTCTAGCAAACTTACTTACTTACTTAAAATAGCCTTTAACCGCCTAGGCGATTTTGGCCGTCCAACTAGTTACGCCAGTCGGTTCTTTGTTGAGCCAACTGTCGCCAATTAGAGACACCGCGTGCTCGCAGGTCTGCCTCTACTTGGTCCTGCCATCGAAGTGGTGGTCTCCCTCTTCCTCTACTTCCACCGGCGGGTGCCGATAAAAATACCTTCTGGGCCGGAGCGTCTTCGTTCATTCGCACCACGTGTCCTATCCAGCGGAGCCGCTGGGTTTTAATTCGCTGAACTATGTCCACGTCTGCATAAAGCTCATACAGCTCATTATTATATCTTCTTCGGTACTCGCCGTCGCCAACTTTTAGGGGTCCATAAATCTTTCGAAGCATTTTTCTCTGGAATGGAGTGTCCATGCTTCTGCACCATATAGCAAGACGGGTACGATAAGTGAGTTATAGACTCTTGTTTTTGTTCGTCGAGAGAGGACTTTACTTCTAAATTGCGTACTCAGCCCAAAGTACCATTTGTTTGCAAGAGTTATCCTTCTATGGATTTCCAGGCTTACATTGTTGTAGGTAGTAATGCTGCTTCCCAGGTATACAAAGTCCCTTACTATCTCGAAATTATGGCTGCCAACAGTGGCGTGGTTGCCAAGGCGCGAATGCGCTGACTCTTTGCTTGATGCCAGCAGGTACTTCGTTTTACCTTCGTTCACCACCAAACCCAATTTTTCCGCTTAATTTTCTAATTTGGAGTACCCAGAAGTTACGGCGCGGTTGTTGAGGCCAATGATGTCGATGTCATCGGCATACGCCAACAGTTGTACGCTCTTGTAATATATTGTTCCAGCGCGGTTAAGTTCTGCAGCTTGTATTATTTTCTCCAGCATCAAATTAAAGAAATCGCAGGATAGGAGGTCGCCCTGCCTGAAACCTCGTTTAGTTTCGAACGGCTCGGAGAGGTCCTTCCCGATTTTGACGGAGCTGGTGGTATTGTTCAGCGTAATTTTGCACAGCCGTATAAGTTTAGCTGGGAAACCAAAATCAGACATAGCGGCATATAGGCAACTCTTTTTCTAGCTGTCGAAGGCGGCTTTAAAATCAACAAAGAGATGGTGTGTGCCGATCCTTTTCTCACGGGTTTTTTTTCCAAGATTTGGCGTATTGTAAAAATCTGGTCGATGGTAGATTTACCAGGTCTGAAGCCACACTGATAAGGTCCAATCAGTCGGTTTACGTCAGGCTTCAGTCTTTCGCACAATACGCTTGATAGGACCTTATATGCGACACTCAAATGGCTGATTCCACGATAGTTGGCGCAGTTTGCGAGATCACCCTTCTTATGGATTAGGCAGAGAACACTCAGATTCCAATCTTCAGGCATGCATTCATCCGACCATATTCTGCCAAAGAGCTGGTGCATGCACCTTACCAGGTCCTCGCCGCCGCTTTTGAATAGCTCAGCGGGCAGGCCACGCCGCTTTATTGTTTTTTAGCCGTGATATAGCTATTCGCACCTCGTTATAGTTAGTTCGGTTGTGGAACTTCGATTCCATCGTCTTCTATTGTGGGGTCGGGTTCGTCCTCTTCTCTGGATTGTTGCTCTGTTCCTCCGTTTAGAAGGGCAGAGAAGTGATCCCTCCATAACCCTAGTACTCTCTGAACATCTGTCACCAGGTCGCCGTTGTCATTTTTACAGGAGTTTGCCCCGGGGTTAAAACCTTCCGTCATTCGTCGAATTCTTTGATAAAATTTTCGGGCGTTGCTTCTGCTGGCTAGCATTTCAAGCTCTTCGATTTGACGCTTTTCCGCTTCCCTTTTCTTCGCCCGGAAAAGCCGTCTCGCTTCCCTCTTCATCTCGCGGTAGTGTTCACACACGCTCCTCGTTGCATTCGCTTTTAACGCTGCCTTATAGGCGTCGTCCTTTCTTTTTTTTGCGTCTTTGCACTCTCTATCATCGTGCCAGCTGTTTTTCGCATTTGCCGGAATCCAATTACTTCTTCGGCTGCGGTACGAAGTGATCCGGGGATATGCTCCCAATGCTCGTGCACTCCGCTGGGTTGAATTGTGCTCTCAGAGAGAAGGCGAGTCGTTCTGCGAAATAATTGGCTGTCTGTTGTGACTGCAGCTTTTCGACGTCCAGCTTTCCTTGCGTTTTTTGTGGTACCTCTTTCGTTGTACTTAGGCGAGTACGAATCTTGGCTGCTACCAAGTAGTGATCGGAGTCGATGTTTGGACCCCGCATCGTACGAACGTTGTGGGCGCTAGCAAACATAAGCCTATAATTTATGTAATCATTATTTCGCGCTTTTTCCATCAAAAAATGTTACGTAAGGTAAGTGGCTATTATTACGTGGTATTAAGGATTTTTCTGACTTTTTGCTCCTCCTACGTTGAAACAAAAAAGTGAAACCTGGAAAATCGCATTGTTCCTATTTAATTGATAAATTTTCTTTTATTTTCAATTGTCGACATTTGAAAATAACTAATAATATATTTATAATAATTAAAATTGGTGACTAACTTTGATGTACCTAATTCCGTGGGAAATTGTCCCTAATTCCGTGGTATGAAGCAAACACGCATATTTCATTGCTACAAATTTTTGTTTTCTGTTCTATGTGTTTTTTTTTTATTTTAATACTTTCTATTTTTTGTATTTTTTTGTTTTTTTTTTATTAAAAGTAAATCTTTTTCTTAAATTATATAAAATATTTAATTCAGAAATACTTTTTTCGGTTTCATTACCACATAACAAATAAATAAAAAATGTGCTTTAAACTTTAAAATAAATTTAAAAAAGTTGATTCAATAATATATAAAAATTTCATTCAATATATTTTTTTTCTTTTTTTTTTTTTCTTTTCTTTTGTTTTGTTGTTTTTTTATTTTAAAATTTTTTTTTTGTATTTTTTTGTTTTTATTCATTAAAAATTCGTTTCAAAAACTAATATGCAAAAAATATATTTTTAAATGGCTCGACCGAAAGACCGTGCTTTGCGTCTAGCTGCTCTAATGTAATATAAATGCGTCGTATGCCACGCAATAAGGAACATGTACAAAATACGTGGTACATAAATCCGTTGTAGCGATTTGAACGGTAATTCTAGATTTTTATTATAATTTATATTTTTTATTATAAATATGAATTCTAAATAATGATAAATAAGTTAAATGCTTAATTATTTTTTTTTTTGGGAAATAACGAATTTGCAAAAATTCAATAACGTCAATATTTCGTTAAAGTATTGCGCGCCACAGATATTTACGGCTCAAATATTGAAGAATAGGTAAAAAAAAATATGCCACGGAATTACGTCAGGACCTTCTTTGGGGATTTATTTAGTGATAAAATTACTTATTGCGGTAGGTTTTCTTATAAAAAGTTTATTAGAAAAAAGAAAATAAAAAGTATTAAAAGTAGTGTAAAAGTAGTATTAAGGGTAGTGTTATACGACACGTGTGTAAAGATCCGCCGTTTAAACGTGGACAAAGTTGGAGAAACCTGCTGAAACAAGTGAAATCTCTGTAAAAATTAGTGAAAATCCCGAGCTTTGAGGTGTCTGGCTGAAGATTTTGCCATGGGGCGAAGTATAGAAATGACTGAAACTACTTAAGGGTAGTGTCCTACGAAACATCTGAAAAGATCCGTCGTTTAGAAGTTGTAAAAGTGGGACAAACAAGAGAAAGCAAATTAATAGGAAAATAAAAGTTCCCGAACTTTTAGGTGTCTGGCTGAAGTTTTTGCCATGGGATGATGTCTGGAAATGCTTGATTCTACTTAAGGATACCATTTTACGACACATGTGTGAAGATCTGCTATTTAAAAGTAGTCAAAGTTTGTCAAATCCACTTAAAACTGTGAAAGCGCAGTAAAAATTAGTGAAATTTCCCGAGATTTGAGGTGTCTGGCTGAAGTTTTTGCCATGGGACGAGGTCTAAAAATTACTGAAACTACTTAAGGGTAGTGTCCTACGACACATGTGAATAGATCTATCATTTAAAATTAGTAAAAGTGGGACAAACAAGAGAAAGCAAATTAATAGGAAAATAAAAGTTCTCGAACTTTCAGGTGTCTGGCTGAAGTTTTTTCCATGGGATGATGTCTAGAAATTCTTGATTATTCTTAAGGGTAGCATTTTACGATACATGTGTAAAGATCTGTTATTTAAAAGAGGCCAAAGTTGGTCAAATCCGCTTAAACATGTGAAAGCGCAGTAAAAATTAGTGAAATTTCCCGAGTTTTGAGGTGTCTGGCTGAAGTTTTTTCCATGGGACGAAGTCTAAAAATTCCTGATGCTACTTGAGGGTAGTGTTCTACAAAAAATGGGAAAATATTGGGTAGTTAAAAGCTGCCAAAGTGGCCCAAATGCGTGAAATTAGTAAAACAGAATAAATTTCCATAGGAAAATCCGCGAACTGGGGGTGTCTGGCTGGAGCCTTGTCACTGGTACGGGTCTAACAACACTTGATACTGACGCGGGGTGGTAATCTACGTCAAATATGTGAAAATCATCCATTATAAAATAAGTGAAGTTAGGGTCATTTTTTGGCGACTTTGACCCCCGATTCCTAGGCCCTTGTCATAGGTATAGCTTTAAAATTTTCACATTCTTTCTAGATTCGGGGAGGACTATCGATCGGTATTGGTTTCATCCATTATAAAATAAGTGACGCTTTTAGGCTCTGGGATCTTGGTCTATAAATGCGTCGTATGCCACGCAATAAGGAACATGTACAAAATACGTGGTACATAAATCCGTTGTAGCGATTTGAACGGTAATTCTAGATTTTTATTATAATTTATATTTTTTATTATAAATATGAATTCCAAATAATGATAAATAAGTTAAATGCTTAATTATTTTTTTTTTGGGAAATAACGAATTTGCAAAAATTCAATAACGTCAATATTTCGTTAAAGTATTGCGCGCCACAGATATTTACGGCTCAAATATTGAAGAATAGGTAAAAAAAAATATGCCACGGAATTACGTCAGGACCTTCTTTGGGGATTTATTTAGTGATAAAATTACTTATTGCGGTAGGTTTTCTTATAAAAAGTTTATTAGAAAAAAGAAAATAAAAAGTATTAAAATACCCTAATTCCGCGGTACCCACGCAATTACGTACATTGAAAAACGAATGGTGTACCTAATTCCGTGGGTCAGAATTATTAAATTTAGAGTAGAAGAAATTGTTTTATTTTATTTGGAGGTTATCAAAAATAGTTAATAAATGTTCATTGAATATATAATTGTAAGAAAAGTTAAAAAAAAGCATACGATTGATTTTTTACAGCCTTAAGAATTTTCATTGGACTCCTTAGCATTTTACTTAAGCTACCCCCTAGAGTGGTTCACAAATATGGACTTTTTGGAAATTCTAAAACGCTACCCCCAATTATAGTTCCTTATGACAAAAAAAAGGCCGCTATTTTTTGTTTTTTAAAGGTGGTTTAGAGGTCACGCTACTCGTTTTTATAAAAAGAAAAAACAAGTAAGCGAATGCTGTCTTCGGCTGTGCCGAAGGCTAAATACCTTTCATGAATAAGCGTCACGATTTTCACTGTTTGATCCCAGTACAGCCTGTGTGAATTTAACTTAAGCTCATACCGAAATTATCGGAACTATCGATCATATGGGGGCGATGTGTTATATTGGTCCAATCTCATTGATTTTTAACATCGACATTCCACATTCTAAAACAGCAATAGTTACGAAATTTAACGTTCCTACCTATATAATTACAGGAGTTATCTACGAAAATCCGTTTATCGGAACAATCGATTGTATGGGGGCTATGTGAAATATTTATCCCATTACGATGATTTTCAACATCGATATTTCACATAAAAAATAGCGATACCTCCAAAATTTCACGTTCCTACGTGTTTATTACAGGAGTTATAGCCCAAAATCCGTTTATCGGAATAATCGATTGTATGGGAGCTATGTGAAATATTTATCCCATCTCAATGATTTTCAACACCGATATTTCGCATACAAAAATAGCAATACTTACAAAATTTCACGTTCCTACCTCTTTAATTACAGGAGTTATAGCCCAAAATCCATTTATCGGAACAATCGATTGTATGGGAGCTATATGTAATATCGGTCCGATCTTGCTGGTTCTGACAAATGATTCCTATATTGGAAAATGGTGGCCGCATACAAAATTTCAGCCAAATATCTCAAAAACTGAGGGACTAGTTTGCGTTCTAACAGACAGACAGACAGACAGACGGACATAGCTAAATCAACTCATCTCGTCATCCTGATCATTTCATTATACTTATTTATATACTCTTCTTCTTCTCATACTTACAAACATCGGACCAAAGTTATAATACCATTTCATGTTCATGAAAGCTATAATGAGATAATTGCAATTTTAATTTCATTTTAACATGTTTAAGTGCAGTAAAAATTTGGGTTTTTGTGTGTTGGTATTCTGTTTTCATTGGCGAATATTCCTGCAATTCAATAGCCTTCTTGGATGAGTAGAAAGGGTTTAACTCCTGAAAATATGTTTCGAAATAGAAAACGGTGCAACTAAAACGCCTACACTGACCCCATTGCGCATTGGTTTTATGGATATATTTCGCATCTAGAAGGTTATATTTGATTATGAATCCGATGTCAGTTTTTTTAAATTCAAAATGGCGGGTCCAATATGGCGGTGATTTTTTTGAAAACTAATTGGATTTTATTGAAACTTGGTACTCGGGGGTTTATGCGTTTTGTGATTACGAATCCGATATCGTTTTTTTTTAATTCAAAATGGTGGATCCAATATAGCGGTGCATTTTTGAAAACTAATTCGACTGTGTGAAACTCGTCACTGAAGGATTTATGACATCGATTTATATGAACTAGTATCACTTGTGATAAAAAAATTCGACCAATAAAAACTGTAGAGGGTCTTGGGGTCGCTAGCCCCGTACCCCCATCCTTAAATTTCGGAGACGCCCCTGAAAATATACCGCCTATACCTCAGTTTTTTCAATTTTCTTTGCATCATTCCAATCGGTCAAACGGTTCGCTCACAGAAGGTTCCTAAAGGTTTTCATGTGGCGTATTGATTGACATCGGATTCCTATTCAAGTTTTGCAAAATTGGCATCTTATATAATATATATTTATATATATAAATGAAATATGCACCGATGGAAAGGAAATTGAAAAAATTGACGGTATATTTTCAGGGGCGTCCCCGAAATTTAAGGATGGGGGTTCGGGGCTAGCGACCCCACGACCCTCTAAAGTTTTTATTGGTCGAATTTTCGATCACAAGCGATACTAGTTCATATAAATCGATGTCATAAATCCATCAGTGACGAGTTTCACACAGTCGAATTAGTTTTCAAAAATGCACCGCCATATTGGATCCACCATTTTGAATTTAAAAAACCGATATCGGATTCGTAATCAGACACCTTTAAAAAAAAAAAAATAGCAGCCTCTTTTTTTGTCACAAGGAACCATATTTCGGGGTAGCGTTTAAGATTTTCCAAAAAATGCTTTTTATCCATAGTATCATCTTTAGATCGTGAGTTATTAAATAAATCTGTGGTCATAAGCAATAACAGCCTAAGTCAACTTAAGAAATTAGACCAGTTGAAATTTTTGCTGGCGAATTTTTGTAACGAAACTGTTTTATAACAAAGGCAAACGTAGTGGATTTAATTGTTTGCAAAGAAAGTAAAAAAAGACCAATGAAAGTCTTGAAAAATGTCTCGTTGTTGTAATTCAAAATCACCAGCAAAAATTTCAACTGGTCTAATTTCTTAAGTCGACTTAGGCTGTTATTGCTTATGACCACAGAAGTATAGGCTAGAAAAAAATATTTATGTCGACTTATATTTCTTAAAGATAAATGCCCATGACTGCATTTTTAGTTTTATTAGAATAACTTTCAAATCCTTATTTGGCCGAAAAAATCAAAATACCACGGAATAAGGTACTACCACGTAATTATTGCCACTTACCTTATACGTCATGTCACTTTTATCAAAATTTGAAGTGACTTTTCGTCATTCAATCAAGGGGGGGGCAAATAAGGGTAAAAATTATTTTCTAGAATCTATAAAAAATCTTCCAAACTTTCATTTTATTATAGTTAGAAGATGTAGTAGGCTGTAGCACATACACTTTTTGCCTATAAAAGTAGAAAAGGTAGCATTTATAAAGAATAATTTTTGCTGGCTTGTATTTGCTTCAATATTTGGTCGATTGCATTGATTTTTTCATCATTTAGCAAAAATCACAAGTAAGACCACACCTTTTCTTCTTTCTGTCCACTCATACCCTTTTTTAGTTCCAATAACCTCGTTAACTAAGATTTCAAAATACCGCTATATCACCTTATTTCCATATATTTGTCTTTTGGAACTAAACCTCGACTTTTAAAGTAAGAACAAGGCTGCTAAAATCTTGGTAGGTACACTTAACCAAAAATAATTTAGTTAGTTTTTAAGAGCAGCATTTTCGGTCCAAATTAAACTAGTTCTCATACGAAAATTCATTTGATCCAATTAGGCAATAGCTATGTACATAATTAGCTTACTTTAAAGAATAACATTCAAGTATTTTTCAAGTCAGAAAAAGGTGGCTAATAGGTACTCATTGATGAGTTAGACATTGAATTAGTGGAATGCAGCTGGTACTCAAGCGCTGAAAAAATATTTGTTTCTGTATTCGTATTCTAAGCACAAATAATTATTTGTGTTGATTTCAAATTTTTGTGATTACCTTGCATTTGCCACAAAAACTCGTTTAGCACTGCACTTCGATTACTTAATAATGTAAGCACTTGCATTCTAACAGGTATGCTTTTTTATGTCTACCCAGTGGTGAATTGAGCATGCATGAGAGACTAGTTGGAGTTGAGTTTGAAATAAAAACTATAGAATAAGCTTGGTTGATCGTCACAAACCTAATGAAAGTTGAGTACTAGTCATACGCTTCAGATATTTGTTACAGAGTCAATACGTTTAAAAATGACTGCATTTGATAAATTAGAAAAAAAAAAACAAAACAACAAACTTAAATGCCATAGTATCGTTGACATAGCCATTGCGTAAATTGTTCACTGCTTTGAGCCAGCAAAAACGCTACTTGCAAACATTCTAAGCAATAAATGAGTGCGCACTGTGTGCAACAACGATAAAAAGGAAACTTGAAAACAAATATAGTCGTATGAACATAAGAACAACAGCAACAAAGAATGTTATGCCGCCTTGACTGCAAATACATATATTGCGCTGTTTGTTTAATGTAGTTTTATAGAATTTTTAACTTCTACATCTAGATCTACATTAAAGAACGAGAATATTTTTATGTTTCTATAGAAATATGCGATATGTATTACAATAATTTTTTTGGAGTTTTGGACTCGATTAGTTTACCAAAGTTCAAAATTGCATCTGGGGGTTTTTAGGGTTGATAAATCCATTTCTGGTATTGATTTTTTATTTTGACGTCCGCCAGAGGGCGCTTCCGTCCATTTTTTGAATTTTAACACCTTTTTCCGAAAATCAACAACAATGTTCCGAAAATCTATGAAATTCGACTTTCCCATAATGCAATTTCTTTTTTTTAAGTAGACTAACACCTCGATTCTATATTCTTGTTAAATTGTCAAGATACAAATGTTTTATCAAGTATTTTGAATTTTGCATAAAAAACCAGTTGTATTTTATTAAAATTAATTTCAAATTATTATTTTTTAAGCAGAATTCAAAATATTTGATACAAATATTTGGTTTTTTATCAAGATTGATAATTATAACTCCGATTCTTTGCTGGGTACTGTTTATTTACATTATATTACAAATGACACACGTGATCCCGCTACTTTTCATTACTATACTGTGTTTGCTATAGTTTTCGCGTCAATTGAAATTGATAATAAACAAAAAAAAATCAACCAATAAATCAAGGAAAAAAGTTTTTAAGAAAACTAAAAGGTATGTATTAAAACAGTTATCTCTACATATCGACGTGCCATACGAAAACTAACACTTTTAAAATTTTTTACGAAAACTAACACTTTTCAAATTCTGTAAGAAGACTAACACTTTTATTTTGTGTCTGACGAAAAATAACACTTTTAATTTGTGTCTGACGAAAACTAACACTTTTATTTTCTGTCTGACGAAAACTAACACTTTTGGCTAGTACATTTTCTTCAGAGAAAACCTGAAAGTGTTACTTTTCGTCAGACACAAAATAAAAGTGTTAGTTTTCGTCAGACACAAATTGAAAGTGTTAGTTTTCGTCAGACACAAAATAAAAGTGTTAGTTTTCTTCAGACACAAAATTTTTTGTGTTAGTTTTCGTATGGCACGGCGATATTATAAAACAAAGTCACTTTTTCTGTCTGTTTTTTCCCTTGAATGCTTAAATCTTGAAAACTAAGCAACGGATTTTTATGCGGTTTTTTTTAAATAAATAGATTGGTTGAAGAGGAAGGTTTATGTCATTATACCGTGAAGAAATATATAAAGGGGGCGTGGCAATCGGACAAAATGTGGTAAAAAACCATACATTTTTGGTTTACACAGCCATAAATCCTAAACGAATCCACCGATTAAATTGAAACTTACTTGAAGTTAAACTTTGAAATATTTACTTTTGTTCTGCATCAAAAAAAAAGTTGTTTCATATCTTATTTAACCAAGATTGTTTAAATAAAAACAGCACTTTTTCCAAAAAAGCTGTTTGGTTGTTTGTTCGCTGTTAAACGAATGAGCCATTAGAACTTGACAGCGAATAAACACACAAACAGCGTTATGAATGAGGTGGGGTGAGATCGTATGGTGAAAGAAGGCTGTTTGTGTGTTTGTTCGCTGTCAACCGATTATGCGGGAATCTCACCCCACCTCATTCATGTTGAATTAGATCGTATGGTGAAAGAACTCGATACGTATGCATGTTAGTACATATGTACGAATCTCTCGCATAATTAAATTTCGGACGTATGTATGTATGAATGTATTTTCAATTCATGACCTTATTGCCGTACTGAATTCCATGTAATTTACATTTTTCCGTGCGAAGCCGGAGCGGGTTGCTAGTTAATAATAAAAAAGTGCATGGTGGAAGTTAAAAAGAATAGTTTGGTTTGGTGCAAAAAAAATATATATACCAAACAAAAACAAAAACTAAGCAAACAAATATTTTTTTTTGCACCAAACCAAACTATTCTTTTTAACTTCCACCATGCACTTTTTTATTATTAACTAGCAGGGAACCCGACGTTGTCCGGGTGGATCTGTATTTTAGGGTGGTACTAATTTCTATTGAAACAATTTTTTCGCTTTTGCCAACCTTATTCTCGGGTCCAATTCCTCTTCATCAACCTCTTTTCCTTGGCTTTCTTTCCTATGTCATATTCCTTTCTGCCACATATGTTTGGGTTAAGCCCCTATCTCTGTTGACAATTCCAGTAGAGTTTTTTCGAAATACTTCCTTCCTTCCATCTCCTTAACCTCAGTACCTCATCTGTTCCCTCTTTGATACCTACTCTCATTGATAAAAATGAAGACAAAAAATATAACAATAGTTCAGATGAACTCTATAACATTCCCTTCGTCACTTTCAGTAATTTTAGCCAAGGAATTTCCAATGTGCAGACACAACTTTTCTAGAGTTTTATTCCAGGTGAGAGGCGCGCTTGACGTTGAGCAATACCAACAGCTCCGTCAGAATCGGGAAGGACCTCTCTGAGCCATTTGAAACCAAACGAGGCTTCAGACAGGGCGACTCCCTTTCGTGCGATTTCTTTAATCTGATGCTGGAGAAGATAATTCGAGCAGCAGAGCTTAACCGCAATGGTACAATCTTTTACAAGAGCGTGCAATTGCTGGCGTATGCCGATGATATTGATATCATTGGCCTTAACAACCGCGCCGTAAGCGCTGCCTTCTCTGGACTGGATAAGGAAGCGAAAAAAGTGGGTCTTGCCGTGAACGAGGACAAGACGAAGTATTTGCTGTCATCAAAGAAAGAATCGGCGCACCTGCGCCTTGGCAGCCATGTCACTGTTGATAGTTACAAATTTGAAACTGTGAGGGACTTCGTCTATTTGGGAACCAGTATTAACACCGAAAATAATATCAGTCTAGAAATCCAGCGGAGAATCACTCTTGCCAACAAGTGCTACTTTGGACTGAGTAGGCAATTGAGAAGTAAAGTCCTCTCTCGAAGAACAAAGAGCACGCTCTATAAGTCTCTCATCATACCTGTCCTGATGTATGGCTCAGATTCATGGACAATGTCAAGAGAAGATGAGATGGCCCTTGGAGTATTTGAGAGAAAAGTTCTACGGAAGATTTATGGTCCTTCCCGTGATGCCAACGGCGAGTATCGAAGGAAATTTAACGATGAGCTGTACGAGCTCTACGCAGATCTGACCATCATCATCATCATTTATTGGCGCTTAACCGCCTAAGCGATTTTGGCCGTTTTGTATCAAAGCACGCCAGTCATTCCTTTTTAGCGATAACCGACGCCAATTGGAAACCCCAAGGGAGTTCAAGTCATCCTCCACCTGTTGTTTCCATCTCAGTCGAGGCCTCCCCCTTCCTCTGCTGCCGAATTCAGGCGACGATAGGAAAACCTTCTGTGCTGGAGCTTCTTTGTCCATTCGCATAACATGGCCCAGCCAGCGGAGTCTTTGGGCTTTAATTCGCTGGACTATGGTCAGATCTGCGTAGAGCTCGTACAGCTCATCGTTAAATTTCCTTCGATACTCGCCGTTGGCATCACGGGAAGGACCATAAATCTTCCGGAGAACTTTTCTCTCAAATACTCCAAGGGCCATCTCATCTTCTCTTGACATTGTCCATGAATCTGAGCCATACATCAGGACAGGTATGATGAGAGACTTATAGAGCGTGATCTTTGTTCTTCGAGAGAGGACTTTACTTCTCAATTGCCTACTCAGTCCAAAGTAGCACTTGTTCGCAAGAGTGATTCTCCGTTGGATTTCTAGACTGATATTATTTTCGGTGTTAATGCTGGTTCCCAAATAGACGAAGTCTCTCACAGTTTCATATTTGTAACTATCAACAGTGACATGGCTGCCAAGGCGCAGGTGCGCCGATTCTTTCTTTGATGACAGCAAATACTTCGTCTTGTCCTCGTTCACGGCAAGACCCACTTTTTTCGCTTCCTTATCCAGTCCAGAGAAGGCAGCGCTTACGGCGCGGTTGTTAAGGCCAATGATATCAATATCATCGGCATACGCCAGCAATTGCACGCTCTTGTAAAAGATTGTACCATTGCGGTTTAGCTCTGCTGCTCGAATTATCTTCTCCAGCATCAGATTGAAGAAATCGCACGAAAGGGAGTCGCCCTGTCTGAAGCCTCGTTTGGTTTCAAATGGCTCAGAGAGGTCCTTCCCGATTCTAACGGAGCTGTTGGTATTGCTCAACGTCATTTGGCAAAGCCGTATAAGCTTTGCAGGGAAGTCAAATTCAGACATGGCGGCATACAGGCAACTCCTTTTTACGCTGTCAAAAGCGGCTTTAAAATCGACAAAGAGATGGTGAGTGTCGATTCTCTTATCATGGGTCTTCTCCAGGATTTGGCGTATCGTGAAAATCTGGTCGATGGTAGACTTACCAGGTCTAAAGCCACACTGATAAGGTCCAATCAGTTTGTCTACGATGGGCTTCAGCCTTTCACACAACACGCTAGAAAGAACCTTATATGCAATATTAAGAAGACTAATTCCGCGGTACTTGGTGCGGTTAGCGGGATCGCCTTTCTTGTGGATTGGGCAAAGCACACTTAAATTCCAATCCGGAGGCATGCATTCGTCTGACCATATTCTGCATAAGAGCTGATGCATGCTTTTTACCAGCTCTTCGCCTCCGTGTTTGAACAGCTCGGCGGGTAGTCCGTCTTTTCCAGGCGCTTTGTTGTTTTTGAGCCGGGATATAGCTATCCTCACTTCATCATAGTCAGGTGGTGGGACGACTTTTCCATCGTCAGGGATTGGGGTATCGGGTTCGACGTCTCCCTCGCAATTTAGCAGTGAGGAGAAGTGCTCCCTCCATAATTTAAGTACACTTTGTACGTCGGTTACCAGGTCGCCATTATTGTCCTTACAGGAGCTTGCCCCGGTCTTAAAACCTTCCGTCATCCGCCGGATCTTTTCATAGAATTTTCGGGCATCATTCCTGTCAGCCAGCATCTCAAGCTCCTCACACTCACGCCTGTCGGCCTCACTTTTCTTTTTTCTGAAAAGGCGTCTCTCTTCCTTCTTTGCCTCACGATATTGTTGCCATACACTGCGGGTTGCGCCCGTTCGCAACGTCTCCTTGTAGGCAGCGTCCTTTTTTTTCGAGGCAGTTTTGCATTCCTCATCGTACCAGTTGTTCTTGCGGGCTCGCTGGACCCCTATAGTGGCCTCAGCGGCGGTACGCAATGAGTGAGAGATATGCTTCCATTGCTCGGTTACATCGTTAGGTCGAGGATTGCCCTCTGCTAGCAGGTGTGAGAGTCGAGTTGTGAAATTATCAGCTGTCTGTGTCATGCGCAGCTTCTCGACGTCAAACTTTCCTTCCGTTACTGAGCGCACTTTCTTCGTTGCACAGAGGCGTGTGCGTATCTTGGCTGCGACAAGATAATGGTCAGAGTCAATATTGGGACCACGCAGTGTACGCACGTCCAGAACGGTGGAGCTATGTCTGCCGTCAATCAAGACATGATCAATCTGGTTTCTAGTTCTTTGATCAGGGGACAGCCATGTGGCTTGGTGTATTCGCTTATGCTGGAACCTGGTACTACTGATGACCATATTGCGAGCAGCGGCGAAGTCAATCAACCTAGTGCCGTTGGGGGATGTTATATCGTGGAGACTGAATTTTCCAACTGTGGGACCAAAGACTCCTTCCTTGCCCACCTTGGCATTAAAGTCGCCGAGCACGATTTTGATATCATGCTGGGGGCAGCGATCATAAGTCTGTTCAAGTTTATCGTAGAAGGAGTCCTTCTCTGCGTCGTCCGTCTGCTCTGTCGGCGCATAGGCGCAGATAAATGTTATGTTGAAAAACCTCGCCTTGGTGCGGATCGCAGCGAGACGCTCGCTCACAGGAGTGAGCGCTAATACTTGGCGGCGAAGTCTCTTTCCCACCACGAATCCTACACCACGCGCTTTGCCGCGTGTCTGGCCACTGTAGTATACGTCACAAGGTCCGATGGTCGTCTTTCCTTGTCCCGTCCATCGCATTTCCTGCAGGGCGGTGATGTCAGCCTTTGCGTTCATGAGGACATCAACCAGTCGGGCAGCGGTACCATCCCTTGAAAGGGTCCGGACATTCCAGGTACATGCCCTAATATCCTTCTCGTAGTCCTTATTTCGTTTTGCCGGGTCGTCAACATTAAAGGGGGTTCTCATCCGAGGCTTTATTAAAATTTTCAGTGGACTAAATTTTTTACGTGGCGGGTCCCAAACCCAGCGCACAACCCGTCTCCGGGATTTTGATAAAAAAATATTCACACATTTATATAGCGAGCCGCTTGCTACAAGACAGACACCCGCTTGCAGCCGCACCACGTGGTGAACAGACGCTGCGAAAAAGACCTCGGTGAGCCCTTAAACCAAGTATGTCAGAGTGGCCCCACCGGGGCTCCCTCTCTTTCTGCCGCGAGCCTAGGTAGCTCCCGTTGCCCAGAGTGCATGAACGAGGACGCAAGAGTCGGGATTGAGCAAGGTCACTTAGCAACCACACTCCATTACACTCTGACCATAGTCCAGCGAATTAAAGCCCAAAGACTCGTTTTTCTGCGTAAACGCACCGACCGAGGACAAAGACGACGTGGAAAAAGATGCATTCTACGCGAAATTAGAAGAAACTTATGAGCGCTGCCCCGTCATGATATCAAAGTCATGCTTGGGGACTTTAATGCCAGGGTGGGCAAAGAGGGTGTATTTGGCTCCACTGTCGGAAAGTTCAGCCTTCAGGATGAGACTTCGCCCAATGGATTCAGACTGATTGACTTCGCCGGTGCACGAAACATGGTCGTATCCAGCACCAGGTTCAAGCATAAAAAGATCCATCAAGCCACATGGCTATCGAAAGATCGGAAAACACGCAACCAGATCGATCACTTTGTGATAGACGGACGGCTGTTATGGATGTACGTACGATGAGGGGCCCGAACATCGACTCCGATCACTACTTGGTAGCAGCCAAGATTCGTACCCGCCTAAGTACAACAAAAGAGGCGCCACAAAAAACGCAAGGAAAGCTGGACGTCGAAACACTGCAGTCACAACAGGCAGCCAATGATTTCGCAGAACAACTCGCACACCTGCTCTCTAAGAGCACAATTGAACCCAACGGAGTGCATGAGCAGTGGGAACATATCTCCGGCGCACTTCGTACCGCAGCCGAAGAAGTAACTGGATTCCGGCAAGTGAAAAAAAAAACAGCTGGTACGATGATAGAGAGTGCAAAGACGCAGTCAAAAGAAAGGACCATGACTATAAGGCGACGTTAAAAGCGAATGCAACGAGGAGCGTGTGTGCACACTACCGTGAGATGAAGAGGGAAGCGAGACGGCTTTTCCGGGTGAAGAAAAGGGAAGCGGAAAAGCGTGAAATCGAAGAACTTGAAATGCTAGCCAGCAGAAGCAACGTCCGAAAATTTTATCAAAAAACCCGACGAATGACGGAATGTTTTAAACCTGGGCCAAACTCCTGTAAAAATGACAACGGCGACCTGGTGGCAGATGTTCAGAGAGTACTAAGGTTATGGAGGGATCACTTCTCTGCTATTCTAAACGGAGGAACAGAGCAGCAATCCAGAGAAGGGGACGAACCCGCCCCACAATCGGAGACGATGGAATCGAAGTTCCACAACCCGACTATAACGAGGTGCGAATAGCTATATCACGGCTAAAAAACAATAAAGCGGCGTGGCCTGCCCGCTGAGCTATTCAAATGCGGCGGCGAGGAGCTGGTAAGGTGCATGCACCAGCTCTTGTGCAGAATATAGTCGGATGAATGCATGCCCGAAGATTGGAATTTAAGTGTTCTCTGCCCAATCCATAAGAAGGGTGATCCCGCAAACTGCGCCAACTATCGTGGAATCAGCCTTTTGAGTATATATAAGGTACTATCAAGCGTATTGTGCGAAAGACTGAAGCCTGACGTAAACCGACTGATTGGACCTTATCAGTGTGGCTCCAGACCTGATAAATCTACCATCAACCAGATTTTAACAATACGCCAAATCTTGGAAAAAACCCGTGAGAAAAGGATCGACACACACCATCTCTTTGTTGATTTTAAAGCCGCCTTCGACAGCACGAAAAGGAGTTGCCTATATGCCGCTATGTCTGATTTTGGTTTATACGGCTGTGCAAAATGACGCTGAGCAACACCACCAGCTCGGTCAGAATTGGGAAGGACCTCTCCCTGCCGTTCGCAACTAAGCAAGGTTTCAGGCAGGGTGACCCCCTATCGCGCGTTTTCTTTAATTTGATGTTGGAGAAAATAATTCAAGCTGCAGAACTTAATCGCGCTGGAACAATATTACCCCTTTTACATTATTCAAGTCTTGAAATCAATTCTGCCGCGAATAGGCGAAGGGAAGAAGTTTGGTGGTGAACGAAGGTAAAACGAAGTACCTGCTGGCATCATGCAAAGAGTCAGCGCATTCGCGTCTTGGCAACCCCGCCACTGTTGGCAGCAATAATTTCGAGATAGTAAGGGACTTTGTGTACCTGGGAAGCAGCATTAATACTAACAACAATGTAAGCCTGGAAATCCATCGAAGGATAACTCTTTGGGCTGAGTAAGCAATTGAGAAGTAAAGTCCTCTCTCGACGAACAAAAACAACACTCTATAAGTCACTCATCGTACCCGTCCTGCTATATGGTGCAGAAGCATGGACACTGCGAATTAAAACCCAGCGGCTTCGCTGGCTAGGTCACGTGGTGCGAATGAACGAAGACGCTCCGGCCCAGAAGGTATTCTTATCGGCACCCGCAGGTGGAAGTAGAGGAAGAGGGAGGCTACCTCTCCGATGGCTTAAAATTGTTTTAATAAATATTATATTAACCTACGTGTAAACGTATAAATTTATCAAGCGTGTAAATGAACTGTCAAACTTCCGCGTCGATTTTGGTGTGTAAAAGAGTTCGTTAATTTATCCAATACAATGACGCCGTTTGACAATATTTTTTTAATGCATTCAATGCAAGGCAAATTCATACATGGTGGTAGCACGGCGAATTGGGCAATATTCGCTTCAGTTCGCCATACGTAAAATGTCAAAGTGATAGAGGATACAAAATATCAACAATCACGTGTTTTCTTTTCAGTTACAAACAATTGCTGTTAGAAAAGTAAATTTTTTGCGTGTTTCGGCAATAAATGCTATTAAATATATACCATTTACTTAAACCGTGGTCATCGCGCACATTTCGTGAGTTTTATTATGTTTTGTGTAAATAATAAGTTGTTCATTAAACAATTGTTGCAGAGCGTGCTTTAGATCATTTTAGAGAATACGAAAGTGAAATTGTTAATAAATTGGCTGTACAAGAGTACTTATATTTGGGTGACTTATATTTTAATCCCGGCCAACCTGCACTGGCTGCACCAATATTTGAAATGAAAAATGAAAAGTTTTCAATAAACGTAAATAAACGTGTTTCCGATTTCCTTTTAATGACAATTGCTGTATGCGAAAACAAGAAGAACAAGCAATCAGCTGTTCACTTGCGGGCACCAGTAATGAATTCGCCTTGCATTCAATGCACACTGTACAAAAATAGAAGAATATGCTGAAAACGGGTCGAAAATTACTTTTTTAATGAGAATTTCGAAGTAAAATGTTTTTGCTTGACATTAAGTACACATAAATTTATCTGAGGCGTGCATCTAACTTAGCTTATAAATGTATACATTTACAGGTCAATTCTACTGTGGTAATAACTTTATTATTACCGGCAAACAAATTCACTCGGCAACTTTTACTCCTTTTTGGTATTCTGAGGGCAAAAGTTTTCTGGTAACACCGTTACCACCAAAATAGTTGGTAACATGTGGTAACATCAATATAAAACAGCTGATGATGAATTGCAATTGAACAAAATAAATAAAACAAAGTGAAAATCAAACAAATAAACAGGTATATAGTATTAATAAATCACAATAAAAACTGTGTATTCCCTGCAGGAGCTCGGGATGGTCTTTGCAAAAGGCCACAAACAACCGCAACTGCGCTGGGGTGGTGCGTGCATATTTTCTGTAAATAAAATAAAAAATTTTTAATAAATTTCATAGAATATTTACCAAATTTACTTACTTGTTCATTTCCATTTTGCAGTCTTCTTCTTTTTGATAAACAAAAAACATATGGCAGGTGACCAGCAGGGCGGCTTTTCATTTCACCATACACACTGGTGAGTTTTTTTGCCATTAGAGCGTTACCATCTGCTCAGAATCGCAGCCACTTTATTTGGTAAAGTATTTTAGGGAAAATTGTTTTCCAATGGCAATTTTACCGGTAACGCGCAGCATAGGGCTGTTACTCATTTCGTAAACTTATAAGGTACGATGAATCTCCCTATTAGTTGGCTAGCAAATTATTTTGGTACGTTTTTTCCTGCTTGGTACCAATTTTGGTTCGCAAAATTTTAGGCAAACGGCAACCGTGGTTGTATTTAGATATATACTACTAGAATAAGACAGAAGGTAATCAAGCTTTACTCCATATTTTCGAAAGCTGTCGAACACTAATCGCACAAAGAGTAAGCCCGCGAATGGAGTCCCTTAAGCCTTTTTGGCGGTTAGGGCTCCAAAAGAATTCAGATAGATGGCGGCCCTGTTAACCGCCCTGAGTCGCAACTACCAAGTAGAAAATTTTGGTTCCTGAGATACACGCAAAAAAGCGAGGTACAAAATCTACATTTTTTGGAGTAAAACTTACTCTAATTTTGGCGTCAAGGTTCTTTTGCTACACGAAAATGGTGTTAAGTTAAAAAGTATGGTGTAATTCCTTAAAATCGTCGTTATCATTTAGAATAAAGCTGTAACTAGACGCTGGCAAGCCTATGTATACGATGGCATCATGGTAGACACCTGAATTCAGCATTAAATATACGTCAGCGTGAGTAAGTGTGGGGTAATTCTTTCAAAGAACAAAGGTGTGATTAGACGCTGGCAAGCATAAGTACTAGGGTGGGCCAAAAAAAATCGATTTTCGTTTTTTTCAAAGGCTACACAGAAATTCGTATTCCTGACCATAAATGGAGTATAATGACCAAATATGAGTTTTTTATGTTAATGGGAAAGCGTGCCTCATCGCCGTTTTTTGTTTTTGTGAAAAGCTTTTATGTAAATGAATATATCTTCTCACCCAAAAATCGTACAGCCAACTTTTACCCCAGTTTTTGCAGGGAATGGAACGCTCTACAAAAAAGGTTTTATAAATTTTTTTCATTTATGTGGCCATTACAAAGTTCTTCGAGGTCGAAAATTGACCATAAGGTTTTGTTAAAAGTAGTGTCGCTCAAAAACAGCCAAATATTAAGTAATGAATTTTAGATATTTAAATAGAAAATTTCACGTTCTACAAAAAAGGTGAAATGGATTTTTTTCATTTACCAAACCATTAAAGAGATATTCACTCTTAACAACGGAACATTTAAAATCGGCATTAAAATTGCAGAATTTAGATGTTAACATTTTGTAGTTGCCTACATTGCTTCCCACATCTGGTTTGCAAAAACAACAAGAACCGAAAATAATCACTTTTGCAAGTGTCCTTGAGAAGATTTAAGGTATTTAATATAATTATGTATTTACGCCTGCCTGAGATTCTTTACCAATACATAAATGTGCCACCGCACATGCATACATTCATACACGTACCTAACGCTCGTTAACAGTGATTCAAGAAGATCTTTTTAAAGAAAGGATTAGGTATATATTTAAATCGTTATCCCACTAGCAAGTAGCGACATCTACAAGGGGAAGGCCCCAGGTTTCATTTGGACATCGATATATTTCGATAAATTTATCGATAACTGAGTTATCTGTCAAAATGTGGTTGCCCGAAAACCTTAAAATTTCCTTACAAACGAAAGGTGAAGGCCCCACGTCTCATTTGGACATCGACATATTTCGATAAATTTATCGATAACTGAGTTATCGGTCAAAATATGTTTGCCCAAAAACCTAAAAAAATCCCTACAATATGGGTATGAAACGAGAGGTGAAGGCCCCAGGTTTCATTTGGACATCGACATATTTCGATAAATTTATCGATAACTGAGTTATCGGTCAAAATGTGGTTGTCCGTAAACCTTAAAATTTCCCTACAATATGGGTATCAAACGAGAGGGGAAGGCCCCAGGTTTCATTTGGACTTCGACATATTTCGATAAATTTATCGATAACTGAGTTATCGGTCAAAATATGATTGCCCAAAAACCTAGAAAACCCCTACAATATGGGTATCAAACGAAAGGTGAAGGCCCCAGGTTTCACTTGGACATCGACATATTTCGATAATTTTATCGATAACTGAGTTATCGGTCAAAATGTGGTTGCCCGAAAACCTTAAAATTTCCCTACAATATGGGTATCAAACGAAAGGGGAAGGCCCCAGGTTTTATTTGGACTTCGATATATTTCGATAAATTTATCGACAACTGAGTTATCGGCCAAAATATGATTGCCCAAAAACCTAAAAAATTCCCTACAATATGGGTATCAAACGAAAGGTGAAGGCCCCAGTTTTCATTTGGACATCGACATATTTCGTGAAATTTATCGATAACTGAGTTATTGTCAAAATGTGAGGCCAAATGCCTTAAAATTTCCTAACAATATGGGTATCAAACGAAAGGGGAAGGCCCCAGGTTTTATTTGGACTTCGATATATTTCGATAAATTTATCGACAACTGAGTTATCGGTCAAAATATGATTGCCCAAAAACCTAAAAAAATCCCTACAATATGGGTATGAAACGAGAGGTGAAGGCCCCAGGTTTCATTTGGACATCGACATATTTCGATAAATTTATCGATAACTGAGTTATCGGTCAAAATGTGGTTGTCCGTAAACCTTAAAATTTCCCTACAATATGGGTATCAAACGAGAGGGGAAGGCCCCAGGTTTCATTTGGACTTCGACATATTTCGACAAATTTATCGATAACTGAGTTATCGGTCAAAATATGATTGCCCAAAAACCTAGAAAACCCCTACAATATGGGTATCAAACGAAAGGTGAAGGCCCCAGGTTTCACTTGGACATCGACATATTTCGATAATTTTATCGATAACTGAGTTATCGGTCAAAATGTGGTTGCCCGAAAACCTTAAAATTTCCCTACAATATGGGTATCAAACGAAAGGGGAAGGCCCCAGGTTTTATTTGGACTTCGATATATTTCGATAAATTTATCGACAACTGAGTTATCGGTCAAAATATGATTGCCCAAAAACCTAAAAAATTCCCTACAATATGGGTATCAAACGAAAGGTGAAGGCCCCAGTTTTCATTTGGACATCGACATATTTCGTGAAATTTATCGATAACTGAGTTATTGTCAAAATGTGAGGCCAAATGCCTTAAAATTTCCTAACAATATGGGTATCAAACGAAAGTGGAAGGCCAGAGGTTTTTTTTCGACTGCTGTATTTTTCGATATATTTATCGATAATTTCATAGGACATTTGACTAAAAAGTAAAAAATAAATATAGTTTAAAAAAACTAGAACTCACGCTTTTAGAGAGTATTGAACTTAAAAGTTGAAAATAATTTTAAAAACCCTACACAGTAGTATTGTGGAAAAAGCGTGGTCCGCTTTGTGCCATAATTTTCGTATATCGAGCGCTCGACGCTTTTCCCACATAATGCTAGTTTCTTTACTACGCTTTCATTAGCTTTATTTGTACATACGTACATATGTTTGTTTGCTTGTTTGTATGTAACTCTACTTCAGTCTACCCGATAGTGGCATATGACTGTCACAAAAACCTGAAATGTGCCTTCAATATGGGTGTCAAACGATAGGAGGTTGCATTTGGACTTCGATATATTTATCGATAACTAAGTTATCGGTCATAATGCCTACAATCTGGGTATCAAACAAAAGGGAAGTTCTACAGGTTTCTATTGGACTTTGGAATATTTCGATATATTTATCGATATCTGAGTTATCGGTCAAAATGAGGTTCAAAACTGCCTACAATATTGGTATCAAACGAAAGTGGAGGCCCAGAGGTTTCGTTTGCACTGCGGTATATTTCGATATATTTATCGATTACTTCATAACACATTTAACTAACTATTTAAAACCCTTCCTCCAATTTTTCTTTTATTAAAATGTTTGAATTCCTTTTAAGTTCTTAGTTTTTAGCCGTTTTTCGCTTTCTTGCCAATGTATTGAACCATTTTTTAAATGAACTTAGCTCAACACTTCAAACATTTATGATAGTCAGAGCAAGATATAGAAAATTGTGATATAGAAATATTGTAAAATGTATATTAGGGTGATTCAAAAAAATGTCGACTTGGTCTTACCCCCTAAAAAGTTAGGTATTGATGAGAAAATAAGCCTTGCAAAAAATTAGCGCTCTAACTTAACCCTTAGGGGTGGCTATTTTTTTTCACCCTTTCCCATACATTTTGTATGGGGAAAAATGACATTTTTTTCAAAGTGAATTTTCTTTGAATCTTCGAAACTTGTTTCCAAATATTTTTACACACTCTTAAAGTTGAAGCTTTGAAGTTTCCAAAATGGTAAGCCCTGTGCGATTATCTTAACTATTAAAATAATTACAGCCATTTAAAAACGACTGAGTTTTGTACTATTACACACACATATACAGAAACACGTATAAAATCTAGTAAATTTTAAAAGGCTGTCATTATTTTATTAGGTAGGATAATCGCACATGGCACAGCAATTTGGAAGCTTCAAAAAGCTTCAACTTTAAGAGTATGTAAAAATATTTTGAAAAAAGTTTCAAAAATTAAAAGAAAGTTCACTTTGAAAAAAAAAAAAATGCCATTTTTCCCTATACAAAATTTATGGGAAGGGCGAAAAAAAATAGCCACCCCTAAGGGTTAAGTTAGAGCGCTAATTTTTTGCAAGGCTTATTTTTCTCATCAATACTTAAAGTTTCAGAGGGTAAGACCGAAAAAAAAACCAATTTTTTTTTAACTATTTGAAGCAACCACATTGTATGTATATATTTAAATTTTTTCACATTATTACTTTTTTTTTCATTTCATGTCATGAAAGTACGTTATTTTAAATATATTCGTTACCTGATGCCTTATTTTATTGCGACTTTGCATTAAGTTTTATTATTTTTAAAGCAGTGAGCTCTGCTTAAAATTTTGCTCGTTGTACTTTTTATATAATTCACATCTATGTAATAGATATCTAAATACTATAATAAAACTCTAGAAAAGTCGTGTCTGTACATTGAAAATTTCTTTGAAAAAATGACTGGGGATGACTTGGGGAATATTATAGAGACCATCTGAACCATTTTTAGAATTATTGTCTGTCTGTTTGTCCGTTTGAACGTAAGGATCTCGGAAACTAAGAAACGGATTTTGATGAGACTTTTTCTGATGGACAGCTTGAAGCTTAGAAGGAGCCTTAAACTTGGCTTTATCAAAATCGCCCAATAAACAAAAAAAGATATAGTCATTTTAAGTGAGGTACCTATGAAATTTCTTTTGTAAATAGATTTATATGAAGAAAAATTCACTTTGTTTGTCAAAAAAAAAAAAAATAACAAAGCGTGCCTCTCACAAATTTTTGTTTAGTATTTTTGTTTAGTAGTTTACCCGTTTTTCCGGCCAAAATTATATTTTTATTACCGAAAATTTTTTTTAGGCGTTTTTAGCCGCTTTTTTCTCGATCTAGCCGGATTGCTGAAAAAATTCTAGCAACACTGGAGCTACCTTGTCTCAAGCCTTTATCTCGCTATGAAAGCTTTAGTCATCCACCGTTTTTTCTGGTAAAATGTTCTTGCATTCTAAACGTCAACGGCATTAAGGAACTTTTATTTATGTTGTAAGGCAAGTGTTTATCAATTCACATACATTGAGATATTATCAATGCATTCACCTCTGTGTTAAGTGTGTTTTTATCTCAAACGAGTATTAATGGCATTGTTATCAATATCAACTTCATAAAATCCAATTAAGCAAAGGAAGAAATAAATTACCAAAAAAAAAAAACAATAATCAGAATACTAAAGATATTGCCGAAAATATGTAATTAGCAAACAAAAGACTGAAGCGACTAACTTGAAAACTCCCTACAGATTTCTGAAATCCAGTACACACGACAGGCAGCGCAGCTTAAAACAAAAAAGTGTGCTACTACTGTTACACAAAGCATGCGCCAGTAAAAAAACACACACACACATGCACATATTATCACACCTGAAGACGTGAACACATACAAACTTACACACACTTGTGTGCCCGTAAGCAAACAATAACAAGTAAGGAAAGCTGTCTTCGGCTGTGCCGAAGGCTAAATACCTTTCATGAATAAGCGTAACGATTTTCACTGTTTGGTCCCAGTACAGCCTGTGTGAATTTAACTTCCGCTCATACCGAAATTATCGGAACTATTGATTATATGGGTGCGATGTGTTATATTGGTCCAATCTCATTGATTTTTAACATAGACATTCCACATTCTAAAATAGCAATAGTTACGAAATTTAACGTTCCTACCTATAGAATTACAGGAGTTATCTACCAAAATCCGTTTATCGGAACAATCGATTGTATGGGGGCTATGTGAAATATTTATCCCATTTCGATGATTTTCAACATCGATATTTCACATATAAAAATAGTTATACTTCCAAAATTTCACGTTCCTACGTGTTTAATTACAGGAGTTATAGGCCAAAATCCGTTTATCGGAATAATCGATTGTATGGAAGCTATGTGAAATATATATCCCATCTCAATGATTTTCAACATCGATATTTTACATATAAATAAAATTAAAGAAAAAAAAACTTTTTTAAAAATAAGCTTTTATTATTGGTTTATAAAATTAACTAAAAAGTAAAAAATAAATTGACTGTAAAGGAATATAACACTTTATAAGTTCATTGTAACCTTTAAAGATAATTTGGCTTCTTCGTCTGCCACAAAATAATTCCATATTGTACATAATTATATATTTCTAACATTAAAACTTTACACCTAAATTATTAAATCTTCCAGTATATATCACATTCCTAATTTTATTAATAATAAAAGCGTGTTAAATTTTTAAGGTATAATTAAGAACATTTAGGACCTTCTTTTCTATTTGATGGTATAATTAAGAACATTCAGGACCTTCTTTTCTTGCTATCGAAATTTAACACGCTTTTATTATTAATAAAATTAGGAATGTGATATATACTGGAAGATTTAATAATTTAGGTGTAAAGTTTTAATGTTAGAAATATATAATTATGTACAATATGGAATTATTTTGTGGCAGACGAAGAAGCCAAATTATCTTTAAAGGTTACAATGAACTTATAAAGTGTTATATTCCTTTACAGTCAATTTATTTTTTACTTTTTAGTTAATTTTATAAACCAATAATAAAAGCTTATTTTTAAAAAAGTTTTTTTTTCTTTAATTTTATTTTTTACTTTTTAGTTCGGTTTATCAACAAGAGGCAATAACGTCGCAGCGACATCAATCGGCTGCTAGCAGCAACAGAAACCATAGAATCTTTTACAATAAAGCCGCGTGGTTAATAAAGTTACTTTTGGGATATTGGAATAAAGACTAAACTAAACGATAAATGGGATTTTTGAAATTAAGCTAATTTTTTTATTTACTGTTAGCGAAGCCTGAACGATGATGAAAATTTGCAAAATCCCATCTTAACTGCAAGTTAGTACAATATCAAAAGCAAAATTTCCTGGAATGAAAACTTTCGAATCCTACATCAACGGGAAGTTCGTTGAAAAACGAATTAATCGACACTGAAAACAGACCTTCGTAATTCTCAAATAAAGCGGCGCGGGTCCAATTTTTTTTTTAAATTTAGAAATTAATTAAGTAACACACACGTAAAATATCAGCCAAATCGGTCCATAATTACGATTTTGAGTTTTTATTACCGCTAACTCAGCCCCACCTAGTGGAATTTTTTTTTACAAAAATATTTCTTTTCATGGTAGTAATACATGTTACGAATTTCAGCTAAATCGGACCATAAATGTGAATTTTGAAAATATAGCGACCCACGCGCCACCTATCGATTTTTTTTTATAATATTGCATTGTCATCGGGGTTATACATAGGTGCAGAATTTCAGATCAATCGGACACCGGGAAGTGTATCAAATTTAGCTTGCAAGATTTGATTACAGACAGTTGTCAGGTGAAACTAAATCATGCCGATTCTAAACAATTTCTCACTTTCCGGATTTTCTCACTATAATATAATTTGTGAGCAAAAATGTACGAAATAGTGAAACGGTTTGCACCGTTTTTCACTAGTGAAAAATTGTTTAGAATAGGCATGAATAAAAGCTAGAAAAGCCGAATGTTGCATTCTTCAGCGCCATCTGCATATCAATATATAATGATCAGTGCCATCTGCATATCAATAGACAATGCTCATAAGAGTAAAGGAATTCACCGCGTGGTAAGTAAAGGTACTTTTGGAATACACCACGCGGCGAGTTCCAATCTTCTTTCTATGGCAATAGGGAAAAACGACTAAACTTGGGTGATGATTGGATTTTTGCAAATAAAGCAATATTTTAGATTTTTTTTTTTCGTATAATGCATTGTCAGTAAAACCTGATCGATGGTGAAAATTTCAAAATCCCAGCTCAACGGGGAGTTAGCTCAAAATCGAAAGCAAAATCTCTGTAAATAAAATTTTTCAAATATCTCTACCCATGCGCTACCTATCGGAATTATTTTTTAATTAGAGTGCATTGGGGTATAAAACTAAGCGATGATGAAAATTTCAAGATCCTACCTCAACGGGAAGTTCGTTGAAAAACGAATTAATCGACACTGAAAACAGACCTTCGTAATTCTCAAATAAAGGGACTCACGCGGCACCTAGCGGGTCCAATTTTTTTTTACAAAAATATTTCTTTTCATGGTAGTAATACATGTTACGAATTTCAGCTAAATCGGACCATAAATGCGAATTTTGAAAATATAGCGACCCACGCGCCACCTATCGAATTTTTTTTTTATAATATTGCATTGTCATCAGGGTTATACATGGGTGCAGAATTTCAAATCAATCGGACACCGGGAGGTGTATCAAATTTAGCTTGCAAGATTTGATAACAGACAGCCGTTAGGTGAAACTAAATAAAACCTTATAATTATAATAAAATAGCGTTGCTTCCAAAACTTCACGTTCCTACGTGTTTAATTACAGGAGTTATAGCCCAAAATCCGTTTATCGGAATAATCGGTTGTACGGGAGCTATATGTAATATCGGTCCGATCTTGCTGGTTCCGACAAATGATTCCTTTATTGGAAAATGGTGGCCGCATACAAAATTTCAGCCAAATATCTCAAAAACTAGGTACTAGTTTGTGTTCAAACAGACAGACAGGCAGACGGACAGACGGACATGGCTAAATCAACTCATCTCGTCATCCTGATCATTTCGGTATACTTATTGATGGGTCTATCTCTTCTTCTTCTCATACTTACAAACATCGGACCAAAGTTATAATACCATTTCATGTTCATGAAAGGTATAAAAACTTTGGGCTGCATTGCATTGCCTCAGCTGTGGCGGCGCTGTTTTGACCTTCTGTTTTAAGTTACCAAGTTACGTTCGCTTAAGATAATGTAAAAATCATGAAACATGTGCTAAAAGTAACTACATAAAAAGAAGTGGTGCTTGTAAAAATTGTAATAAAAGCGGGGATAATAAGAGGTAACAAAAAACAAACTTTAAAAACGGAAAATAAAACATAATAATGCAATCCAAGCCTAAGCAACGCCTAAGGCTTCGTCCAATCGCGGGAAGCGGCAACGTTAATTGCAACAACAATTGCAGTTAAACAATGCAGCCTTTGCCGATTGCACTGACAGTTTAGTTAGCTGATTTGTTTTGGTAGATACACACAATTCGTTATGCTCAATATTAATGGCCAAGAGCCTTGGCACGGAGACTCAATGGCTCGAATATAAAGTTAACTCAGGGCCTACAAAAAAGCTCTGAGGCAGGCGAAGAGAGTATCGTGGAGAAATTTCTGCACTGGGGTCGAAAATGTCGACGATACAGCGAGACTTAGACGAGTGCTCTCAAAAACTCAAACAGCCGCAAGCTACTTGCGCAAACCTGACGGATCCTGGTTCAGCACGGAGAGGGAAACCCTAGAGCTGCTCTTGAATACGCACTTCCCAGGGAGCTTGGATGAGGAACCCCTAGCACCTACAACAAACCTGGCTGTACACATACCCATCACGGAGGAAAAGGTTAGGTGGGCGGTTAAAAGCTTCGAACCGTTCAAGGCTGCCGGGCCAGACGGGATTATTCCCGCACAACTCATAAACACGCTGGAGACATCAGCCAAATGGCTGGTATTTCTCTATACAGCCTGCCTGGCTCTTAGCTACATTCCGTGCTCCTGGAGAAGTGCCACGGTAGTGAGCATCAACCCGGGAAAAGTAGAACTGGTTCTCTTTACCAACCGCTATAAGATACCACCGCTAATACTACCAAAACTGAATGACGTGCACCTGAACTTGGCTGACAAAGCCAAGTTCTTGGGCACAGTTCTGGATAGGAAACTAACCTGGAAGGAGAATGTTCTTCAGCGCCAGAAGAAAGCGTGTATTGCACTCTACACGTGCAAAAGAGCCATTGGAAAGAAATGGGGTCTCAGCCCTAATCATTCGAACAATCATGCTCTATGGAGTTGTGGTATGGTGGCCTGCGCTGAGCAAGGCAACAAACCTTAATCTGCTAGGTAAAGTACACAGATCTTGCATGATCTGTATAAGCGGTGCGTTAAGAACAACGCCCAATGAAGCACTCCAGGCCATTCTTGGCATTTTGCCACTCGATCTGGAAGGGCACCGGGTAGCAGCAGCATCGGCTCTGCGTCTAAGGGAAACGTCCGGCTTGGACGAAAGCACTACTGGACACGCCTGTATTTTGGGATCCTATAGCTTTCTTCCGCTGAGCACAGATCGTTGTGCGACCACAACAGTCGGAGATAGCTGTTTTAAAATCAACATTCCCAGCAGGGAAGAATGGGCGAGCACGGATCGGAGTCCCGCCACTCATGGCGGCACTTCCATTTATACTGATGGCTCGAAGTTAGACGGCAGAGTTGGAGGAGGGGTTTATTCAAAGGATCTGAACCTTGAGCTCTCCTTCAGACTACCTGATCACTGCAGTGTCTTCCAGGCTGAAGTTTCAGCAATCATGGACGCCGCGGCTTCGATAGGCCAACACACTATCGGACAGGACATTTTTATATTCAGCGACAGCCAGGCAGCCATCAAATCCCTTGGCTCTTATTCGTTCAACTCTGAACTGACGCTCAGCTGTCCTCGATCTCTACAAGAGATGGCCCAACAGAATCGCCTGAACCTCACATGGGTCCCGGGGCATAGGGGCATTGAGGGAAATTGTACGGCAGACGAACTTGCGAGGCAGGGCACGACCAAGCAGGTTCTTCGGGATAAAGAGCGCTTAGGTATCCCGTTTGCCACGGGTCTGGTACGATATGTCGAAAAAAAAGAAGTCGAAACTAAAAATGTCGAAAAAAAAATTGCCGAAAACACAAAAGGTCGAAAAAAAATGTCTCGAAAAAAAATGTCGAATGAAAAAATTTCGAAAAAAATGGGTCTGGTACGATATGTCGAAAAAAAAGAAGTCGAAACTAAAAATGTCGAAAAAAAATGTCGAAAAAAAATTTGCCGAAAACACAAAAGATCGAATAAAAAAATGTCTCGAAAAAAAATGTCGAATGAAAAAATGTCGAAAAAAAAATATATAAGATGTAGAAACAATGTAATGAATGATGTGTAAAATTCGCGCGAATTTAACACATCATTCATTACATTGTTTCTACATCTTATATATTAATGTTGAGTATTATTTTTCTAGTGTTTTGCAATAGCTCTTGCAAGCAAATATAAAACCTAACGGTAAAGTTACAAGCACAAACTCTTAAGTTCTTCTCAATATAATTAACAACAACCTCTCAGAAACGAATCTCCGGTTTAAAGATGTCAGAAAAATTTTGATTTTTGGCGACTTTTATAGTCACGTAATTATTTGATGTATCGATGTTTCTATAAAAATTTTGAAGTTTTGAACGTTTAAACGTTATTTCGGTTTCTCACTTGTCCAAAAACAAAAGTAAATTGGACCAATTGGATCTTTTCCTTGTTCAAAAATATGCACGTAATTAGAAAAATATACACATATTAGAAAACTAACCAAGTCGAAGCATCGATGTACATATATAGCGAAACAAATGTATATAGACTTCGCATCAAAGACACATCGATTTATTTTTGCCATTGGTGACTCCAGCATAGTTTAGCTCAATAACATAACGGGACCTTTCTCGAAATGATCATTACCAAATGATTAGTGTTATGCTTTTAATAAGTACAAATCATAAGACATTCTCAATCTTAATTTTTACATGTGCAGTTTGTAGCCCGAAAATGTCTGAGAATATTTCTGTTGTTACCTCTAACAAGGGGAAAATTTGAATAGACTTTGTATTGGAAAAAGGTTGAAAAGTTCTTGGTAAGAGGTAAGGAAGTGATAAATAATTGTATACTGTCATAAAACACGTTGTTAAACTCAAATTTCCGAAGTTTTACATTAAGCATCCAAATTTCGACCTTTTTCGGTCATTTGCATTTTTTCGACATTTTTTTTTTCGGTCAAAAATGTCTTCGGTATTTTAAATTTTTTTTAAATTCGGTCTTGGAAATTCGACATTTTTTTTTCGACATATCGTACGGGACCCGTTTAACAACGTGTTTTATGACAGTATACAATTATTTATCACTTCCTTACCTCTTACCAAGAACTTTTCAACCATTTTCCAATACAAAGTCTATTCAAATTTTCCCCTTGTTAGAGGTAACAACAGAAATATTCTCAGATATTTTCGGGCTACAAACTGCACATGTAAAAATTAAGATTGAGAATGACTTATGATTTGTACTTATTAAAAGCATAACACGGGTCCCGTACGATATGTCGAAAAAAAAAATGTCGAATTTCCAAGACCGAATTTAAAAAAATTTTAAAATACCGAAGAGATTTTTGACCGAAAAAAAAAATGTCGAAAAAATGCAAATGACCGAAAAAGGTCGAAATTTGGATGCTTAATGTAAAACTTCGGAAATTTGAGTTTAACAACGTGTTTTATGACAGTATACAATTATTTATCACTTCCTTACCTCTTACCAAGAACTTTTCAACCTTTTTCCAATACAAAGTCTATTCAAATTTTCCCCTTGTTAGAGGTAACAACAGAAATATTCTCAGACATTTTCGGGCTACAAACTGCACATGTAAAAATTAAGATTGAGAATGACTTATGATTTGTACTTATTAAAAGCATAACACTAATCATTTGGTAATGATCATTTCGAGAAAGGCCCCGTTATGTTATTGAGCTAAACTATGCTCGAGTCACCAATGGCAAAAATAAATCGATGTGTCTTTGATGCGAAGTCTATGTACATTTGTTTCGCTATATTTGTACATCAATGCTTTGACTTGGTTAGTTTTCTAATACATATGTGTATATTTTTCTAATTACGTGCATATTTTTGAACAAGGAAAAGATCCAATTGGTCCAATTTACTTTTGTTTTTGGACAAGTGAGAAACCGAAATAACGTTTAAACGTTCAAAACTTCACAATTTTTATAGAAACATCGATACATCAAATATTTACGTGACTATAAAAGTCGCCAAAAATCAAAATTTTTCTGACATCTTTAAACCGGACATTCGTTTCTGAGAGGTTGTTGTTAATTATATTGAGAAGAGCTTAAGAGTTTGTGCTTGTAACTTTACCGTCAGGTTTTATATTTGCTTGCAAGAGCTATTGTAAAACACTAGAAAAATAATACTCAACATTAATATATAAGATGTAGAATTCGCGCGAATTTAACACATCATCCATTACATTGTTTCTACATCTTATATATTTTTTTTTTCGACATTTTTTCATTCGACATTTTTTTTTTCGAGACATTTTTTTTCGACCTTTTGTGTTTTCGGCAAATTTTTTTTCGACATTTTTTTTCGACATTTTTAGTTTCGACTTCTTTTTTTTCGACATATCGTACCAGACCCAATATAAAACCTGACGGTAAAGTTATAAGCACAAACTCTTAAGCTCTTCTCAATATAATTAACAACAACCTCTCAGAAACGAATGTCCGGTTTAAAGATGTCAGAAAAATTTTGATTTTTGGCGACTTTTATAGTCACGTAATTATTTGATGTATCGATGTTTCTATAAAAATTTTGAAGTTTTGAACGTTTAAACGTTATTTCGGTTTCTCACTTGTCCAAAAACAAAAGTAAATTGGACCAATTGGATCTTTTCCTTGTTCAAAAATATGCACGTAATTAGAAAAATATACACATATTAGAAAACTAACCAAGTCGAAGCATCGATGTACATATATAGCGAAACAAATGTATATAGACTTCGCATCAAAGACACATCGATTTATTTTTGCCATTGGTGACTCCAGCATAGTTTAGCTCAATAAGATAACGGTAACTTTCTCGAAATGATCATTACCAAATGATTAGTGTTATGCTTTTAATAAGTACAAATCATAAGTCATTCTCAATCTTAATATTTACATGTGCAGTTTGTAGCCCGAAAATGTCTGAGAATATTTCTGTTGTTACCTCTAACAATGGGAAAATTTGAATAGACTTTGTATTGGAAAATGGTTGAAAAGTTCTTGGTAAGAGGTAAGGAAGTGATAAATAATTGTATACTGTCATAAAACACGTTGTTAAACTCAAATTTCCGAAGTTTTACTTTAAGCATCCAAATTTCGACCTCTTTCGGTCATTTGCATTTTTTCGACCTTTTTTTTCGGTCAAAAATCTCTTCGGTATTCTAAAATTTTTTTAAATTCGGTCTTGGAAATTCGACATTTTTTTCGACATATCGTACGGGACCCGTTTGCCACATGCAAGCTTATGCTGAAGGAGTACACACTCCGCCAAGCCAACGAAAGATGGCTGCAATCTCCAGGATGCCGGATATCCAAAGAAACCTGGCCGAAATGGGATCATAAAAGATCAAGACAAATTTATGCCCTAAGGAGAAGAGAAATCTCCATATTAATAGGCGTATTAACTGGGCACTGCCTCATTGGTAGGCACGCAGAAAGACTAGGTGTGCCCTACCGACGATGCTGTAGGAGTTGTCAGGATGATGAGGAGGAGGAAACGGTGGAGCACCTCAGCTGCAACTGCCCGGCTTTAAGTGACGCGAGAATGCGCTTTTTGGGAGTTCCCTTCCTGGTTAGCCTACGCCAGGTCACGGAGCTGGACGTAAAGGACCTGATGGCCTTCATCAAGTCATCTAAATGGTTCGAGGTGGAGTAACGGTGTCGGTATAGGAACGTCAGTCCCGGGATTCTGCTATGTGGAGAATTCCGTTAATACCGGGATTTTCCATATGGCAGGGTCCCGGAACTGACTTTCCTAGTGTTGGTGGTATCACAACGGTCCTTTTAATACTGGCCTAGGTGTGGCTCTGCGGCAGCCACTTGAACCTAACCTAATGGCAGCAACAACAATAGCAAATATAAAAATTGCTAATTGAAACTGAGTTTCAATGAAAACAAGTACAGTTAATTATAGAGAATGTTAAGCATTATAGAAATATTAAGATTCATTTATTTTCTTGTCTTCAGGTAGATTCTACTCAGCTAGCCAAAATATGTGAAGCTTTTTGGTTAAGAGCTTTCGGATATTGGTTGTGCACTAGATGTCTATACATATACTACATATTGTCGGTGATTCTGCAACACGAAGTAATGGACATTTTGAAAACGGCGTATGTGATATTTCAGTCTGTCGCTTTGCAGCTACAACTTATTGAATTTTAAGACAACTTCAATCCACACCGATTATTCTAATTAATTTTCAACGCAAAAGTAGTTTTCTTGAGAATAACAAACTAAATCTTAATGGCAGGGGCTATAACAGTGTTTGCCACAAATTTCACTTACGCTGTCTCTTTTATGTCCATTACGTTGTTTTGCATAATCACCGACGAATATACAACTAAATTTTAACTTAAATATGTTTTTGCAAGTTTTATTTACTAGTTCATTATACTTTTTCCACTGATATAGTTTTTACTATAATATTCCTTAAATTCCTCGAGATAAAGCACAATCATCATTTAAAAATTTCTAAAAGGAATTTTTAAAAATTTTCGATGCGCCAGAATCATGAGTCTGTAGCAGATTCATGTTTTTGGCGCAACGAAGATGTTTAAAAATTTAATTTCTTAATTTTATAAATTTCCGCTGTGCCATAAACACGACTGTGTAGTAAAATTGTTACGTATATGCCATGGTGTCTGTTTGTGAGTGCACACATTCATGCTTTTGGCACATCGAAAATTTTAAAAAATTTGGAGATTATATTTTTTGATATTTTTTTTGCGCCCAGAAACATGAATGTGCAGCACCTTACTTTTTCTGAAACAATTTTCAGAGATTGAACCACACAATACACAAATCTAATTTATTAAATTGATTTGTGCTTATAATTAACAAGCAAAAGTTATTTTTGGCGGTTTCGATTGTTGGAGAAGAAAATACCAACTTGTGCTCATCGAATTTGTTTTCAACGAATAAAGCAAAAACATGTCAACTGTTACCCCCGCTACCCTCAAACGTCGCCAAAGTAGAGGCTCCCCTCAACCCAAAGCGCCGAAGTTAGATGAGAGTGCTGTGTTATCAACAGTTGTTGCATCTCTACGTGAGCTCGAAGAGAAAATACAACAACAATCCGACAAGCTGCAGTCGCTATTTGATTGTTTATCTTCTAAAATTGAGTCACTGGAGAACAAATTGGTAAAAAGAATAGAAGAAGAGGTGCTCGTGTTGTCGAATAAAGCTATAGAGTCGGAGCAGCGTATAGTTGCGCTTGAAGCCGAATCATGCGAGCTAAAGTGCAGTATGGAGAAACTACTGCTTGAAATAAACAAAATGCAGGTGGAGAAAGAAACAACAGAGTTTGCTGCAGATGCCATAATTGTTGGAGTGCCGTACGTTGAAGGGGAAAATCTGAAGAGTGTGTTCAATCAGATTTGCTTCTCAATCAATTTCCCTGCCCCCCAGATCCGTGATATATTTAGAACAGCACGAAAAGAAAATAGCGTGATAATTATCAAGTTTTACAGCCCTCAGGACAGAAATCGAACGCTGCGTGTTTTTGGCGAGCATCGCAAACAAACTAAAACACCGATATGTTTATCTGTTGTTGGCCTTGATGGCCAATTCCGCATATTTGAAAGTTTGTCGCTACCTAACAGAAAAATTGTGCAAGAGGCAATACGAATGAGGAGAGGAGGTAAAATTAAATCGGCGTTCACTTTGAGAGGTGAAGTATTTATTAGAGCAGGCAATGACTCTCAGCCTGTGAAGATCTCCAACATTGAAGACTTGTGCTGTTTTTGACACTTGCTTATATGTATGCATACACATGGATGTGTGTTGTCTATTATGTTCTCACTTCTGCTCTATATTTTGTTCTCTCTTTTATCTTTACCTTAGTTTCTCTCACCTTTCATTTCTCTTAAACTCTATTGTGAAGATGGTCCGTTTAAGTATTTGTTGTTTATTTGTCATGACTTTTTATCTTTATCGTGAACCACTAGTTGTTTTGGGCTATGCGTTTGTTTATGGAATTTAGCATTGGGGCGCGTGGTGCTGCTGATAACAGTGTTGCTATGATTAATATGTTATGTCAGCAACATTCGGGATTTAACATTGCACATTTTAATGCAAGAAGCTTGAACAGCGATAAGATGGATTATGTGAGGTTTGTCTTTGAGAATTCCGCTGTCGATGTCATTTGCGTGACTGAGACTTGGTTTTCTCATGATCTGGATGACTCTCACTTTAATATTGCCAACTACAAGCTCATTCGTAATGACAGGAAGCATAAAAAAGGGGGTGGTGTGGCAATTTATTGTAGAAGCAGTATTAACATGATACCTGTATTAACTTCTAATGGTGCAGGCGTTGAGTATTTATTCGTTGAACTATATGATAGCTGTACCAAAATCTTAGTGTCCTGCGTGTATAATCCACATAAGTCTATTAGTCTTGATGCATTGTTTTCGTCATTGTCCTCATATGTTGTTGATTATGACTATTTAGTTATCTGTGGTGATTTAAATGTCAATATTCTTGTGCGTGAGTTGTGTAGTGATAGATTATGGGACAATGTTGCCGAGGCTGGCCTCTCTGTTGTCAATACGTCTGTACCTACAAGATCTGCTAAAAATTGTTGTCCTAGTTTATTAGATTATTTTATTATTTCTGACCCTACAATTGTGTTAAAATTTGACCAGTTTTCTTTTTTATCAGACCATGACTTAATCTTTTGTTCTTTGGACCTAAAACTTGACCGCCCTAATATTAGTAGTATATATACCTTCAGAGACTATCGTTCGCTTGACAATAATGCTTTATTTTCTGACCTATCAAGTGTAAATTGGTGCGAATGTTGGCTATTCTCAGACGTAAACGATAAGCTTGGATTCCTCAATGCTAGAATTACTGAGGCCTATGAGAAGCATGTCCCGGTCCGCACCCGCAAGGTTAGATGGGACTCATGCCCGTGGTTTAATCATAGAGTTTTGACTGCGATTAAAGCACGTAACAAGGCGTACCGCAATTGGAAAAGAAAAAGGGGTGATACGGACTGGGAAGCTTATAGAGCTGCAAGGAACCTTGCCACGAAGTCCATCCATGAAGAAAAGTCCAAATTCTTTTCTTCGCGTTTAGATCCAGCACTTCCACCTAATACCTTGTGGAGAAATTTAAAAAACTTACGTGTGTGTGGTAAATCTGTCCCCGAATGTACCATTAGTCCTGATGTATTAAACAATGCCTTTGTCAATAGTGCTTTACCTAACTCAAACCTAGTAAATGTCCTGTGATGTGTGACCGCCTGTTTTTCGGGCAACAACTTTGAGTTTTCGTCGGTGTCTGAATGTGATGTTATTAGATGTATACGTAAAATAAGGACAAGTGCAATAGGAGTAGATGGAATCCCCATTAAGTTTGTCAAAATTATTTTGCCATTCATAATAGGCACCATCACTCATATAATTAATCACTCTATAACTACCTCCTGTTTCCCTGCGCTTTGGAAAGTTGCCATGGTAAAACCTGTTGCCAAAAATAAAGTAGCAAGCTCCCCAGGCGACTTCAGGCCCATAAGCATTTTACCAGTTTTATCCAAAGTATTTGAGAGCTTGTTAGCGGAGCAAATTAGTACACACGTTCTCGAGCATAATTTGCTTTCCCCATATCAGTCAGGCTTTAGAGCTAAGCACAGCTGTTCAACTGCTATTGTAAAAATTTTGGATGATATACGACTACCTTTTGATAAAGGCCAGCTTACACTGCTGTGCTTGCTAGATTTTTCTAAAGCATTCGACTCAGTAGACCATAATTTGCTCTGCCACAAGCTAGATAAATACTTTGGGTTCGGTAACAGTGCGCTGAAAGTTATAGAAAGTTATCTATCAGACAGGTCGCAGTATGTAAATAGTGGAGGACTTGTGTCGAAGTCAAAGGGAATAACCACTGGTGTTCCTCAAGGTTCCATACTCGGCCCTTTGCTGTTTAGTTTATTTGTTAATGATGTGTTTCATGTTTGTAAATTTGTACGTATGCACGCCTATGCTGATGATATTCAGCTCTACTTGTCTAGTAATCTTAGTGATATGAGTGATTTATGTTCAATATTAAATAGTGATTTAGAATCAATTTATTGTTGGTCGAATGACAATGGCCTATGTCTTAATGCTGCAAAATCTTATGTGCTACCTATTGCCAGGAAAAATATTTCTGGTGTTAACATTCCTCCGATATGCCTGGCGAGAACACCCTTAAACACAGTCAATAAAGTTAGAAACCTGGGCTACATAATTAACTCCAACCTCACTTGTTGTGACCACATAAGTGCTGCTGTGGGAAAGGTATACGGTACTCTGCGTAGTTTGCGGCAGTCTGCAATCTACACGCCTTTTCCAATTAGAAAAAAACTGGCCTTGCAACTAATTCTACCGATACTAACCTACTCCGATTTAGTTTACAACAAATTAGATTCTACTTCTGCTCATAAAATTGAAGTTGCGTTAAATTATGTCACACGATATGTGTATGGGCTGCGAAAGTTTGATCATATCTCCGCTTGGAGATCCAAACTCTTAGGTTGTAGTATTTTTGAATATCAGAAGGCCAGGAGCTGCATATTCCTCTATCGTCTGATCCTTCAAAAAGCGCCGCAGTATTGCAACCTATATTCTTCCTATATATTCTGTATTTGTTTTTTTTCTGCTCTTCAGACTGTTTTACCTATTTAACTATATAACTATATTCTTTCTTCCACCTATACCATATGATTAAATTATAAGATTAAATACTTGTTAGGTACATCAATGTAACATGATTTTTGCTGTATTATTTGTCCGTTGTGCTATAAAAGATTTCAGTATCTTATTGTACTAATTGTAAAACCCTGAATAAATGAAATGAAATGAAAATAGACTGTCCCAAAATTTCAAAGTTATCTATTATATTAATAGGCTAACAAATTTTACATATAAATATTTCCCAAGCTTAAACCCATACTAAATATGCATAAATATTTATGAAATGCATATGGATTTGTTGGCATACCTCTAAGGCAGTGCACAATTATCTAATATATAACCAATCCTGCTTCATTTATCTGTAATAAGCGAATGAAATTTTCTCATGCCACTTGAATTGGTTATCTGACAATCAATTTGTACATAAAGCGATAGCCCAGTGGGAAGCGTCGGGGGTAGTGGTCGAGCGGTTAATGGTTCAAGTAGAGCTATCTGCCACATTTTTTTTTTTATTTTTTGTCATTGAATATTGTTTTTATTTTTGCAATATATAAATATTTCTTATCTTGACTTTTTTAAAAATTTTATGTTTGTGATCTCTATTTTCGAGAAAAAAAATTTCTGAATATTTTTAGTTGACGGAAAGCATATGCATACGTACCACCCATTATAGAAATGCGATAACCGCTTATTCAATTTGGGTTTTTTTTTTGTCTAATTTTTGATGATATAAGAAGTTGCGAAATTTTTTCAAACACAGTAGTCTATTTATCAGACTTCGGTAGATTAGTTCTATAAATTTTAGTGATTTCTACAGTTTAAGACAAAGTTGCAAAATAGGGAGTTTATCCCCTATTTAAAATATAAAAATCGACAACATATTTAATATGTACTTAAATTTTGAACTAAATCAAGTGGTTAGCGGTCGTCTTAAATTTTACTGAAGGCAACAACTGATTTCTATTCATATGTACATATGTATTAACTTTTAAAAGGGTAGATTTGCAACCCGAGCCCCAAACAAGTCTAGACCAAATTGAATAGAAAAATTAATATATATTTTTTCTTTAAATCAAATAAATAATCCATATGAAGTGTCTTAAATATTGCTAAGTTATGGTTAAAGAACAAAGCTAGAAAATCCTCAAACTTTGTTTGACCTAACCAGAATTTGTAATTGACCCCCTCTAAAAAGATTTAAAAACACGCCTGTATAATAAATTTCTATAAAAAGAACTCATTTTCTGCAAAATGAACCTTTCAATCTTTCACTCAACAAGCTCCTCCTTTTATTAGAGAAACTATTTTCATTCTCTCGCTCATTGCCCATACAGCTTGAATTGGTGATTTGACAATAAATTTGTAGATAAAGCAGTAGAGCAGTGGTTAGCGCATCGGATAGCGAGCGAACTGTTGTAGGTTCGAGAACAGCTCCGGGCTACAATTTTTTTTTTTCATTGAAAATAGTTTTTTCTTTTTTAAAACATCTTTAGGTATATGAGTATTTGTAATCTTGATTTTTTATAAGCTCATTAAAATTTCATAAGACATATTTTTATATTTGTGATACTTTTTTCGGAAAAAACTTACTGCGAATATTTTCATAAATATACATACATACCACCTATTATAGAAATGAGATAACCGTTTATACAATTTGGGTTTTTTTGTAAGTTTTTCCGAAAATTAAAATTTTTTTAAACATACCCTCATATTCATAAAAAATAAAATTGGTTTATAAAGCCTTTTAAAATGACATTTTCATACAAATTTTGAATAATAAGAGCTTAATAAACCTTTTATATATTTTATAAATAAGGGGGATATTGTTCTGTTTATCGGACTTCGGTAGATTATTTCTATAAATTTTGAAATATATATCACAGGTCCTTAAATTTTGTACTAAACGAAGTGGTTAGAGGTCAACTAAAATATTACTAAAGACAACAACTCATTTCTATTCATCCAGATTTACAATCCAAACACCAAACAAGTCTAGACAAAATTAGACCACTTTTGAATAAAAAAAAAAAAAAATCAATATAAAATGTCTTTTTAAATATTTCTAAGTTATGGTTAATGAAAAAAGCTAGAAAACCCTCGAACTGTTTTTCCAAAAGGCTACATTTTTCCCGGTTTCAATATACCTAAATTTTTTTTTTTTCAAAAATCAAATCAAAAATCAATATAAAATGTCTTTTTAAATATTTTCAAGTTAGGGTTAAGGAAAAAAGCTAGGAAACCCTCAAACTGTTTTTGCATAAGGCTAGATTTTGCGAGGTTTAACCACTTTTGAATAACTTTTTTTTTTAAATCAACATATCCACACTTTTTTTTTTAAATCAAATCAAAAATCGATATAAGTTACGGCTAAGGAAAAAAGCTAGAAAATCCCCAAAGCCTACATTTTGCCCGGTTTCACCACTTTTGAATATTTTTTTTTTAAATCAATATACGTACTGTTTTTTTTTCAAAAATCAAATAAAAAATCGATATAAAATGTCTTTTTAAATATTTCGAAGTTATGGTTGAGGAAAAAAGCTTAAAAACCCTCAAACTGTTTTTGCATAAGGCTAGATTTTGCCTGGTTTAACCAATTTTGAATAACTTTTTTTTTAAAACAACATACCCAAATTTTTTTCAAAAATCAAATCAAAAATCTATATGAAATGTCTTTTTAAATATTTCTAAGTTATGGCTAAGGAAAAAGGCTAGAAAATCCTCAAACTATTTTTGCAAAAGGCTACATTTTGCCCGGTTTCAATACTTTTGAATATTTTTTTTTTTAATCAATATACGTACTATTTTTTTCAAAAATCAAATCAAAAATCGATAAGAAATGTATTTTTAAATCTTTTTAAGTTATGGTTAAGGAAAAAAGATAGAAAAACCTTTAACAGTTTTTGCAAAAGACTAGATTTTGGCTGATTTTACCACTTTGAATACATTTTTTTTTTAAATCAATATACCTACATTTTTTTTTAAATCAAATCAAAAATCAAATTAAAATGTCTTCTAAATATTGCTAAGTTATGGATAAAGAAAAAAGCTAGAAAAACCTTTAACTGTTTTTGCAAAAGCCTAGATTTGCCCTAACCAGCATTTGTAATTTACCAACACTAAATAATAAATTTCTATAAATAGAACTCGTATTTCTACAAAATGAATTTCATTCTTTCACTCAATAAGCTCCTCCTATTATTAGAGAAATTATTTTCACTCCTTCGCTCATTGAGTACTTCGGTCCATTATCTATTATATTAATAGGCTAACAAATTTTACATATAAATATTTCCCAAGCTTAAACCCATACTAAATATGCATAAATATTTATGAAATGCATATGGATTTGTTGGCATACCTCTAAGGCAGTGCACAATTATCTAATATATAAGCAATCCTGCTTCATTTATCTGTAATAAGCGAATGAAAATTTCTCATGCCACTTGAATTGGTTATCTGACAATCAATTTGTACATAAAGCGATAGCCCAGTGGGAAGCGTCGGGAGTAGTGGTCGAGCGGTTAATGGTTTAAGTACAGTCATTGAAAATTGTTTTTATTTTTTTAATTTATAAATATTTCTTATCTTAACTTTTTTAAAATTTTTATGTTTTTATGTATAAATATGTTTGTAATCTCTATTATCGAGAAAAAAAATTGCTGAATATTTTTAGTTGACGGAAAGCATATGCATACATACCACCCATAATAGAAATGCGATAACCGCTTATTCAATTTGGGTTTTTTTGTCTAATTTTTGATGATATAAGATCGAAGTTGCGAAATTATTTCAAACACAGTAGTCTATTTATCGGACTTCGGTAGATTACTTCTATAAATTTTAGTGATTTTTACCGTTTGAGACAAAACGATCGCATAAATTAGTGGCTATTTGTTAAGCACAATGTCATCATCCGATTATTCAAGTGCAAATTAAAATCTCGAAATCCGAATATTTGCATGGCATTTGCCATAAATAATTTTGGAAAGGGCTGCTGTAATTTAATATTTTTATTATATAATAACAGCCACTATTTTTTAAATTCTTTGATGGCCTCATTTTACCTATAGATGAGTTTTTAATGTATACATTTAAGTTGGTCGAGGTTCGGCCACGGGCCTAAAGGCAGCTATTGACAAAAAGTTGATCAGATGTTTGAATAAGTTCAACTATTTTAAATTGGTCGAATTTCGACCACGGGATATACTAGTTTATATTAATAGTCTAACTTTGTTGTTGGTATATTGTTAATTCTTAAACTGCTTTGTGCATAAAGCTTTCGGCAGAATCAGTCCGCCAATACGTCAGTTGCGTCACGTACGTCAATTTTAGAGCAATTTCTACTTTGACGTATCCGTCGTATCTGGCGTTACTCATACAAACACCCGCAGTCTACTTTGCTGTCAGTTATTTCGACGTACGTGACGTACGTGCCGGATTGATTCTGCTGAACGCTTAAGGTAATGGCGCGGCGGTGAGCGTATAGAATACGGTGTGCACAGTTGCAAGACCCGGTTGCGGAATATTCCTTTTTTTTCTTAAATTATGTTTTTTTTTTATATTAAAAAACCTTTAATCTTAACTATTACAATTTACTTAATTTTCAACCTAATATTTTTTTGTTCTTCACCTGCTCAAAACGATCGCATAAATTAGTGGCTATTTGTTAAGCACAATGTCATCATCCGATTATTCAAGTGCAACATAAAATCTCGAAAACCGAATATTTGCATGGCATTTGCCATAAATAATTTTGGAAAGGGCTGCTGTAATTTAATATTTTTATTATATAATAACAGCCGCTATTTTTTAAATTCTTTGATGGCCTCATTTTGCCTATAGATGAGTTTTTAATGTATACATTTAAGTTGGTCGAGGTTCGGCCACGGGTCCTAAAGGCAGCTATTGACAAAAAGTTGATCAGATGTTTGAATAAGTTCAACTATTTTAAATTGGTCGAATTTCGACCACGGGATATACTAGTTTTATTTAAACGCATACCCCCTAATTTTGACCATTATGCATCAAAAAGTGTCCTAACAAATTGTAATGCAATTCGGACCACGGCGACTTGCAGTTGAAGCTATCAGTAAATTTATGTACTCTTTTTCTCATATTGCTGTATCGTTACCCCTTAAAGACTTCCTAATTAGTAAATCAGTATTTTTTCTCTACCAGATGCTCAGAATATCCTTTTAAGGATCAAAGATTGTAGGTCTCCCGAAAAATTTCAACAAAATGTGGATATGTGGTTAACAATTTAAAGAATAATTGAAATATTGGCTAAATATAACTCGTTTTTAATTATCCTTCAGGGACATGGAAGTAATGTCATTCAAAATTATTATCCTTTAACTTTTCCGAAACTCTATGTGTTTTAAAAAATTGTATTGTAATAAGAGTTCTGAAAATATGTATACAAATATTTAAGGATGCTCAGGAGATGGGCAGGACATAGCCCAGGAATTGATTTTATAATATGGAAATGCAATGTAATTAAAAAAAATTACTACTTTTTCTTATAGAAAAATATTAGAATGGAAACTAAATGAAATAAATCGTCAAAATATATGATACGGGCATTTTTCTCGGATCTCGTACTTCGATGCCATCATTCAGCTATATGTAGCTTAATTTCCTCTTTAGGAATTTGATACTGAGGTCAAAACGTGTCTTTTGTAACATTGCTCGACAATCTTCCATGAAAGCCTTCCAGAGTACCTTTTGGTAAAAAAAAATATGTTACCATAAACAGAAAAAAGGCATACAATAAAATTCAAATCGTTTGGAACCGGTTCCGGCTTTTGAAACGGTTTCGGTTTTGTTCTTTTTCAGATCAAAATAACGGTTACGGTTTCGGTTTCGGTTTCGGTTTTGAAAAATGAAACTGTTAATCGGTTACGGTTACGGTTTCGGTTTCGGTTTCAGTCCTTGGGAAAAACAAACGATGTTGCTTAAATCATGAATTGGGGATTTTATAGGCAAAAAGCATTGGTATTTGTTTCCTTTATGGGAGAGGGCTCAAAAAACGAGCGTGATCTTTTAGATTTGATAAACGTCCAAAAATACTTCGGGTTACTTTTAATGCTCTACTCGGCGCCACGAGAAATGAATGTTATTAGTGAGCAGAAAACGTTTATGAAATTTGTTCTAAGGTTTTTAAGCTTTTTTAATTCCTTTGTGTGCCACGGAATTTTATATGGTCGCTTTTTTTAATGGATATATTATTCATACAGAACTCAAGCATGAATGCTTTGAAATTGGAAAAGCAATCATCGATACTTAAATTAGATATTAGAGCAGTCCAGTTGACATCCAATAATAAACTATTGAGATTCACAAAATCACAGGTATCATATTTGAAAACGACTATATCATTAGTATCAAGAAAAGTAGGAAGATATTCATAAGACTCAACGCCTAGAGTTATGGCCTTATGATGTTTATCACATTGACTTATGGGCGAAATGCACTCAGAGATAACGAAGTTAATATCGTCACTGACAAATATGAGATCTAAGATTTTGCCTAGCTTGTTAAAAACTAAATTGATTTGCTTCAAATTAACACTTAGAATACAATCTATAAGATATGTTTTGTGAGTGGCTGTTACATTAGATGGCATGAGACAAAAGTTACAAGCATTATCAGCCCAGTGGACGTTACTTAGGTTAAAATCACCTAAAATACATAAGTTGTTATCTAATACATTTTTTTCGACGGATGATGTGATATTATCAGCATGCATTATATAAAGTTCAAAATCGCTACCAGGTGGAATGTATGAAGCTACGATATAGAGCGATCCAGATCTGGGGGAGCCTTTAAGGCAGACGCATATCTGGTCAATCAAAGAGTCGTCATTTAAAAGAGTTATTAAGCAGGCACGGTACTTGCGTTTCACAGCGATAAGAAAATGTGTTTTTTGAGAAAAATTTACCCACGTGCTGCAGGAACCAGACAAGCCGACATATGTTTCGATGATACTGGAATTACAACTCTTCATGGACTTTTCTTCCTGGCATTGTTAGAGTCGAACTCACAACACTGTAGTGACGTGTATGCTAGAAGGTCTAACACCTTAGGCCACTACCCATCTTGAAGGTAAACCCTTCTCAGTGTCCATTTAGGCATATATTTATACTTCCATATAGAACATTTTCTTTAATTTCAATGCTAACTTATATGAAAGATTTGCGAATTTTAGGACTCGGTGTGAAACCTATGAAAGAATTTTCGATGCTTAATGAAGCATATTTTTCATTTATAACACTTAAACTCTTTGTTGCTTTTTGACTTGTAGTCTATTGCTGTAAATACCGACGGTATTGTGAAGCAATTTTCGGGATTGTATGAAAACGTGTTTCATCGTCTGTATTTACAGCAATAGACTACAAGTCAAAAAGCAACAAAGAGTTTAAATGTGAGATTTAGTTCTTAAGCCGGAAATATTTTGAAAGTAGATCTTAAGACCAGAAGAAGCGATAGAGGACGTAGGACGTTGTAAGTGAGAAAGGTCGCTACCAACTAGGTTTTGTCTGTTACCAGCCCTGGTTTTTGGAAAAAAGCTTGATCCATAGGCCATAGTGCCGCACTAAGGACCATATAATGAGCAGTATATGTGTCTTAGTAGCAGAATATGAAAGCCTAAACATTGCTCTTCATTGTCATAGGACGCTTTTATATCGCCCATTCGCTGCAGGAAACGAGGAGAACATTTGTTTTCCCCTCCTTTTGCGAAAACTGACTACTGGGTCATTTTTCATCATTCATAAGCCGACTAGTAAATGTGATATGGGTCTTCTGGTGAGGCTAGTTTATGTATATGATCCCGTATGAAACTCAATCACGTTTCTACTTGAGTTCAGTCTTCTTTGGCCTGAATAAAATCGATATGAGTGTGTCTTTCGATGAATGAGGCCAAACCTAGGAGAGTTCCACTTAGTATCTAATCTAGATAGTGAGAAGCCTTTAACCTTACCTAAGATAACGTGATAGACTAGTTGCCGTTCTAACAGAAAATTTACTCATAAATATTTTGGGATGGCCTTCAAAAAACTAGTTCAAACGCTTAATTTCGATCAAGTTATACTGGCTTTATACTATGGGATGGAAACTACGTTTATCCAATTAAAGAAATCTGAATTATGTATGTAAAAACGATAAAATAAATATCTGCATCCAGGTATGTAAACGTACATATAAAAATATTTCAAATTTATTGGTGATTAAAATAATGCGAGCTTAAGGCTAGACCTAGTAACCCTTGATCTTAAATAAAAACAAGTAAGGAAGTCTAAGTTCGGGCGAACCGAACATTAAATAAGCAGCGGTAGTTTTCAGAATGAGTTGACAATGATATAGGCCCCAGGAGGATTTACCTACAAGTTTATACTATTTTAGCTATTTATCTTACGGAATTAGGTCATTTTCGAAATTTTCGATATAGAAAGTGGGCGTGGTTGGAGGGCAATTTTATCCAGTTTCATGAGCTTAATTAAACGCTACAATATTTATAACCAGTGCACAGTAGACCACGGATTTTTAAGCCGTAAAATATATTAATCGTATTCGAAAGAGGAAAGACTTAAGCAACGAACTCGACAAGAATGCATGACTACTTCCACTGGTATTTTGTTGCTGCGTTCTTTTTTTGTTGTAAACTGTTTCTGTTGCTCGTTGCACACTCCAATTGCCATGCCTCTTCTTCTAATTTTGAATAAGCGACGGCTGTATCACATCAAAAAAAAATAAAATAATGTAAAGCATTTAATTATTAAGAAATATCTATTAGCATGTATATAAATTTAAATGTTTAGCTTTTGCACGCCACTTTTTGATTGTTATTATTTTTCGTTTATTTTGATTTTTTTCTTGTATATTATTGTTCGCAACCATAGTTGGTTGTTTTAAGCCAACATCCATTTCTTGAGTAATGCTAAAGTGTCAAGTCGTGAACCCCAAAAACGAGCAGCGGAGTGACGACATACATATGTACAAGCGCGTAAATGTTTCGTTTCAATAATACAACAACAGCGAAAGCAACAATTTTATTGCCAAACTATGAATGTATGTATGTTGTGAGCGATGCTGCTAATAGTTTTTGTTGTTGTTGCTGTTTTTGTTGTTGCTGTAATAAACTGCGAAATACTCAAAATATACGCCGCATATGGCTCGTTGACCTAGTTCAACTTTTGCATTTGCCGGCTACTAAGCAAGCTCTAACACCCGGATTATTAGGCAAATAACAACACGGGAGAATGGAAAGATGCTGAGATATCTAGCTTTTGCGGTAATATATTGTGCTCACGTTTATTGGTTTGTTTATGTGTTTTGGCTATTTGAGCTGGGAGAGTAATGTTATGCGAATAGAACAAATGCAATTGAAGTAAGCGAAGAAATAATACAAAATTAAAATCAAATAAAATAAAACAAAATAAAATAAAATAAAACAAAAAAAAATAACTAAAAGCCGAAAACAAAAAGAATAAAAGAATATGATAAAAAAATAAAAATAAAATGAAATAAAATAAAATAAAATAAAAAAAATAAAATAGAATAAAATAAAAAAAATTAAATTAAATTAAAAAAAAAAAAAAATAAAATAAAATAAAATAAAATGAAATAAAAATTAAAAAACAATATAAATTGAAATAACATAAAATTAAATTAAATTAAGCAACGTAAGATTGTGACATCTATTCTATTTTCGGCTTTCAAGTTCGTTTCTTAAGTCTTTTGACTGATATAAAGCCTATGCATTCAAAATTTTAACAGTGTTTTTATGCCCGGTTTCACACATCTTGATTAAGTATTAATCTCAGCTGAGCATCGTTTTTTCACACTCAAGCAATGTTTATCCGACATCATAACATACTATGTGTGAAACTGAGCAGTAAAGTACTCTTTATTAAAAAAATTCCAAATAAACAATATGGAAACAAAAAACAAAGAAGCACAGCTAGTATGTTGAACAAAATAATTAACAAATACTTCGCATTGTTTATAAAATTGTTGATAACATAGTGACCCTTAGAATGCAACATTTGAATTTTCTTAAATATTTTCTTGCAACTAAAGGGCCGATGTGAACATCTTTACAAGAATTCTAATTGCTTATTAAATTTATTTTAAATTTTTTTTAGGCACATCCTCTTCACTCATTTAAAAAAAGTTTAATTTATATTTCTTATCACCTCTTAACCTTTTTCTAGACGCTGATTTGCAGATTTTCCGCAAATTTGTTTACTTAAAGTAGTTAAGTGTGTTTTATTTATTGCATTTGCCAAAATAAACATCCGTCGCTAATATCTTTTAAGGCATGTATGGAAATACATACAAACACATTTATGGCATAGTAGTGCACGCTTTACTCTTGGGCTCCTAAGTGCAGCCTACAATTATCTGTCAGACCTACGACTTCATCAAAGCAAACACTCCATGTCCAGTTGATGGATGCTTTGTCAGTGGCTTTATTAGTTGTTACTGTTTGTTTTTGAAGATATGCGTTATATGTATGGAGGAGGGAAATTCCTGTAGGAAAAACTTCAGCTATGTGAAGAAGATGTATGAATCAGCATTAATTGCATATCATTATTGGCTTATCTGAGCTAGAATATACATTTAGAAATAAATATAGTTTAAAAAAACTAAAACTCACGCTTTTAAAGAGTGTTGAACTAAAAATTTGAAAATAATTTTAAAAACCCTACACAGTAGTCCGCTTTGTTCCATAATCTTCGTTTTTTATTTAATTTATTTTTACCTTTTTAGTGCTATATTCTTTAAAAGCGTGTGTTTTCGCTTTTTAACCTATATTTATTTTTTACTTTTTAGTTAAATGTGTTATGAAGTAATCGATAAATATATCAAAGTATACCGCAGTGCAAACGAAACCTCTGGGCCTCCACTTTCGTTTGATACCCATATTGTAGGCAATTTTGAATATTATTGGACAACCTCATTTTGACCGATAACTCAGTTATCGATAAATATATCGAAATATTCCAAAGTCCAAAATAAACCTGTGGACCTTCCCTTTCGTTTGATACAGGCAGTAGGCATTATGACCGATAACTTAGTTATCGATAAATATATCGAAGTCCAAATGCAACCTCCTATCGTTTGACACCCATATTGAAGGCACATTTCAAGGTTTTTGTGACAGTCATATGCCACTATCGGATAGACTGAAGTAGATTTACATACAAACAAGCAAACATACATATGAATGTATGTACAAGTAAAGCTAATGAAAGCGCAGTAAAGAAACTAGCATTATGTGGGAAAAGCGTCGAACGCTCGATATACAAAAATTATGGCACAAAGCGGACCACGCTTTTTCCACAATACTACTGTGTAGGGTTTTTAAAATTATTTTCAAATTTTTAGTTCAACACTCTTTAAAAGCGTGAGTTTTAGTTTTTTTAAACTATATTTATTTTTTACTTTTTAGTCAAATCTCCTATGAAATGATCGATAAATATATCGAAAAATACTGCAGTCCAAACGAAACCTCTGGACGTCCACTTTCGTTTGATACCCATATTGTTAGGAAATTTTAAGGCATTTGGCCTCAGATTTTGACCGATAACTCGGTTATCGATAAATTTATCGAAATACATATATCGAAGTCCAAATGAAACCTGGGGCCTTTCCTTTCGTTTGATACCCATATTGTGGGCAATTTTTAAGGTTTTTGGGCAATCATATTTTGACCGATAACTCAGTTATCGATAAACTAATCGAAATATATCGAAGTCCAAATGAGACCTGGGGCCTTCACGTTTCGTTTGATACCCATATTGTAGGGATTTTTTTAGGTTTTTGGGCAATTATATTTTGACCGATAACTCAGTTATCGATCAATTTATCGAAATATATCGAAGTCCAAATGAAACCTGGGGCCTTCCCCTTTCGTTTGATACCCATATTGTAGGGATTTTTTTAGGTTTTTGGGCAATCATATTTTGACCGATAACTCAGTTATCGACAAATTTATCGAAATATATCGAAGTCCAAATGAAACCTGGGGCGCTCCCCTTTCGTTTGATACCCATATTGTAGGGAATTTTTGAGGTTTTTGGGCAATCATATTTTGACCGATAACTCAGTTATCGATAAATTTATCGGAATATGTCGATGTCCAAATGAAACCTGGGGCCTTCACCTTTCGTTTGATACCCATATTGTAGGGAAATTTTAAGGTTTTCGGGCAACCACATTTTGACCGATAACTCAGTTATCGATAAATTTATCGAAATATGTCGATGTCCAAATGAAACCTGGGGCCTTCACCTTTCGTTTGATACCAATATTGTAGGGAAATTTGAAGGTTTTCGGGCAACCACATTTTGACCGATAACTCAGTTATCGATAAATTTATCGAATTATGTCGATGTCCAAATGAGACCTGGGGCCTTCACCTTTCGTTTGATACCCATATTGTAGGGAAATTTTAAGGTTTTCGGGCAACCACATTTTGACCGATAACTCAGTTATCGATAAATTTATCGAAATATGTCGATGTCCAAATGAAACCTGGGGCCTTCACCTTTCGTTTGATACCCATATTGTAGGGAATTTTTTTGGTTTTTGGGCAATCATATTTTGACCGATAACTCAGTTATCGATAAATTTATCGGAATATGTCGATGTCCAAATGAAACCTGGGGCCTTCCCCTTTCGTTTGATACCCATATTGTAGGGGAATTTTAAGGTTTTCGGGCAACCACATTTTGACCGATAACTCAGTTATCGATAAATTTATCGAAATATATCGAAGTCCAAATGAAACCTGGGGCCTTCCCCTTTCGTTTGATACCCATATTGTAGGGACATTTTACTGTTTTTGGGCCACTGAGGCTTAAACCGAACGAGAGTTACATACATACAAGGAAGCAAGCAAACAAACAAACATACAAGTGAACCTAATAAAAGCGTGGTAAAAACAAAATCTCGTTTCGTTTGAGGCAGCACCCTTTTAGCTACAATAAAAATGTATTATGACTTGCATTATGAGTCGAGTACACTCTTAGAAATTTCTGTGTAATTTCGCTACCTAAAAGGTAGATTACTTTTTTCCTACCTTTCCATTTTACAATTGCATATATTTTTTGATATTAGAGTTTTGCATTTCAAAAATTAAATAATCTTACTAATATTATAAATGTGAATGTAGCGATATTTGGATGTTTGGATGTCCAGACGTTTACTTCTGTTCCTCAATAACGTGTTAAAATTAGGCTTTTTTTTTAATTTTGGGGGTCCGGCCATGCTAGGGACCGATACTTTTCGATTTTTTTGTTTTTCCATATAAATCTGAGTACACTTGACATAAACTTATGATATTTCGCATACAAGTGTAGAAACTTCGAACAATATGGTTATCAAACGAAACTGGAAGGTGCCAGGTCTCATTTGGACTTCGATATATTTGGATAAATTTATCGATAACTGAGTTATCAGTCGAAATGAGATGGCCCAGAAACCTTAACTTTTCCCTACAATATGGGTATCAAATGAAAGGGCATGACCCCAGGTTTCATTTGGACTTCGATATATTTCAATAAATTTATCGATAACTGAGTTATCGGTGACAATTTTATTGAACGAAAACCTTAAAATTACCTTACAATATGTATATCAAACGAAAGGGAATGGTCCCAGGTTTCATTTGGACCTCAATATATTTCGATAAATTAATCGATAATTGAGTTATCGGTGAAAATGTGGTTGCTCAAAAACCTTAAATTTTCCCTACAATATGGGTATCAAACGAAAGGGAATGGCCCCAGGTTTCATTTGGACCTCAATACATTTCGATAAATTAATCGATAACTGAGTTATCGGTGAAAATGTGATTGCCCAAAAACCTCAAATTATTTAATCAATCTACCTTTCCCCATTGATGGGAATTTTGAAATTTTTAAATACCCTTGGTAAATGCTTCAGTATTCAATAATATTATATATGTAAATATCAAAGTTTGAAGGTTAGATGACCTATTCGATAAATGCTTTCTGAGACATTTATATCCATACTTAAAACCAAAGCAATATTTAACTTTAGAAACCTCACTTCAATCGATTTCAAGGATATGTATATTAAACAAAATTTTTGAAAACCGTTTTTCAATACATACAATTTTTTCAAAACTCTAGGAACATAGACAAATAATTGATCTTCCAACAGTTTTTCATTTGACCAATCTACCTAACTTGGTGAACTTCGACGACCGAATTTTTATCTAAAATGTTGAAAGGGTACTTCGCAGGGGCGGGCAAGGCCCGCTAATAATGGCGACACTTCCATTTATACCGACGGCTCGAAGTTGGACGGCTGAGTTGAAGGAGGGGTTTAATCAAGGGATCTGGAACTTGAGCACTCCTTTAGACTACCTGGCCATTGCAGTGTCTTCCAAGCTGAAGTCTCAGCAATCCTGGATGCCGCGGCCTGGATAAGTAAACGCGCTATCGGCGAGGATATCGTTATTTTCAGCGACAACTGCCGCTCAACTCTGAACTGACGTTCAGCTGTCGTTGATCTTTTCAATAGATGGCCCAACAGAACCACGTGAACCTCACAAGGGTCCCAAGATACAGGGCCATCGAGGGAAACTGTGAGGCAGATGAACTTGCCAGGCAGGGCACGACCAAGCAGGTTCTTCGGGATAAAGAGCGCTTAGGTATGCCGTTTGCAAGCTAATGTATACACTCCGTCAAGCCAACGAAAGATGGCAACAATCCCCAGGGTGCCAAACAAACCCGGCCAAAATGGGATCATAAGAGATCTAGAGACATTTACGCCCTAAGAAGGGGTGCACTCAGAGAAAAAATACAGTGCAATCAACTGGATTACAGGTTAAAACAACAGATTTCACAGGCAAAAACCATCCACAGGATATATCTGTTGAAAGAACAGATGCTCTTTCGTTAAAATTTGAACATTTTTACTGTTTAATTTAACAAATTTCTGTTCAAACGATTGTAATTAATTCGTTGCTTCAACAGTTTCCTGTTAAGTGCTAACAACCGTGACAGTTGATTTGCCAGATTTTACTGTCGAGTTTAAAAAATTTATGTCAACTTGAACTTGTTGTATGTTTATGCTGTTAAGTTAACAGTTAAGCTGTTGTTTTAACAGAAAATGTTGTTGTTTTAGGTATTCTGAGTTCGATTCTCGGTGAAGTCGATATAATTTTTTTTTATATATAACTAAAATAAGTGATATTTTGACACCAAAATAAGTAAAAACCAATTTTTTTTCTCAGAGATCTTATATTGTGACCTCACCGAGAATCGAACTCAGGGCTCCTGAACACTCAACCCCTACTGTCCAACCATTATGCCATCGCTTACTTATGCTTGCCAGCGTCTAATTACAGCTTTGTTCTAAATGACACTTTCCCACGTTGCTTTGTTGCCTCCACCGAGTATCGAGCTCACCCAGCTTTGACTACTGAACGGAGATGTTAACCATCAGGCCATCGCTAACTTATGTTTGATGGCGTCTAATTGCAGCTTTGTTCTATGACAGTAATGACAGTATCTGCGCTGTTGGATTCTGTGCAGAAGTTTGTTGTTTTTCAAATGACAGTTCCTTCGATGTTGAATTAACTGATAAATCTGTTAATAATAACCAATTCTGCTGATTCAACTTCACAACTGGCATTTCTGTTAATAATCAAGAGTATTGGTCTGTTGGAACAATATCTACATTCAACTGCTGAAATAACAGATGTTATCGCGCAAATTAACAAATCGACAATTGTATCAAATGTAATTATTGTTATAGGTTATGTTAATAGGTGTTTTAACCAGGCATTGCCTTATTGGTAGGCACGCAGAAAGGCTAGGTGTGGCTTAACGATGATGCTGTATGAGTTTGCAAAGATGATAAGTAGGAGGCAACGGTGGAGCACCTCATCTGCAACTGCCCGGCTTTAAGCGGCGCGAGAACGCGCTTTTTTGGAGTTCTTTTCCTGGATATCCTACGGCAGATCGCGGAGCTCCACATAAAGGACTTGATGGCCTTCATAAGTCATCTTAGTGGTTCGAGCAGGAGTAACGGTGTCGGTTTAGGAATGTCAGTCCCGGGATTCTGCTATGTGGAGAATCCCAACAACTCAGGGATTTTACTTATGGCCGAGTCCCGGGACTGACTTTCCTAGCGTATCACAACGGGCCTTTCAAAACTGGCCCAAGTGTGCCTCTGCGGAAGCCACTTGAACCTCACCTATTATATAATAAGAAAAAAACCTAATAAAATAGACGAAATAAAATAAAATAAATTAAAATAAATAAAATAATAAAAAATAAAAATAAAATAAAATAAAATAAAATAAAACAAAATAAAATAAAATAAAATAAAAAAGAATCGAATGAAGCAAAATAAAATGACATTAAATGATAGCGTCTTCCAAGTTCCTTGCTTTAGTCTAAAATTACCAAACCTTTAAGAGAGTATTTCGTCCAAATCTTTAAGAGAGTAAGAACTTAAGCTTGAAAGTAGTTACAACTTTACTCGCCCTTTCAATTGCTTTAATTTGCATGTATTTTTTTTCTAATTTGCATTGCCCATTGTTAATTTTTTGAGAATCATGAACGAAAGTAATAATATTTATTTCGCCGTACAAAGCAAACAATGGTCGTAAAGGTACATTAACGGTAATGCAAATTAGATGTTAAATTTTTTTCTCGTTTACATGTTTTGCTTTTTGTACACTCACCTTTGCACCACTTATTATTAGGTTAACTTAGTTTTCATGAACTTTTTAGTGCGAATCCAACAAATATGTTGAAAGAGTTATAACATAATTGCGCTTTGACCTTCACATTGTCTGAAACCGTTTCTCATTAAAAAGTATTAAGAAAATGAGATATTTGATTGAATTATGTAGCTAAAAGTGTAGTCTTTGGTATATACCTGACTTGAGAATTTTATGAATGATTTTTGCTCAAAAATTTTAAAAATGAAAGTACCGGCAAATATTAATATTTTGATTGATAACAGCATTCAGCGGCGTTTAAGATAAAGCAAACTTATAGATGGTTTTAATTTGAAAACAAAAGACGTGCCTTGGGCGCCCTAACAAATTATGTAATTTTCCATTCACATTTACTTATATTTATTTTACTTGTATTTACATTTATATAAGCTTAAGAATTTTCGATAAACATTTCATATAACTATAAAACCTTAATAATAAATATAAAATGCAAATTTGTAGACACATTTGAACAAAAGACTAAAGCAACGAACTCGTTCCACTGCTTCTCAATTCGATCGTACATTAAATTTTAAGTGGTGTCGTTATTTACATCCATTAACTAGATTGTCCAAAGGTATTTGAATAAAGTCAATACTTTTTATTAGTCCAAACTAGGTGATGGGATCCCGGGATTACGACCCTTTTTAAGTGCCTGAAAATCCCGGGATGTTAGAACAAAATCCAATAAGAGGCGTCGTGAATGTTTCAATTTTTTTTTAATTTTTTTATTAATATCTACCATTATTAAACTGTTTAATACATTTATATTAATAAATTAACAATATACTTTGAAGATAATACACTCTCCGAAGAAGCTGTAAGGGCACCCAGTTTATGCAATTTCGACAAATTTACGTTTCTATGCAGTTGTGTTGCCCATTTGATTTTACATAGCGTAATGGGAGTTAGTCTTAAGATTGTAAAAGGTTTCCGTGAATTTGACAATTTTTTTTTTCTGACGAGCTTAAGTAATTTCTCCTTAAAATAAATTAAAATTATAAAGGTGTATGTAAGAAAACGTTAAGAAAAATAAATTTCAAAAATCAGAGACATTTTTTAAAAGCTTAAGATTAACACCTTATACTAGAATCAAACGGGCAACAAAATTGCATACTTCAAAATATTCTAAAAACTCTGATAAGAAACCCAAGAATTTTGATAAAAATTTTCCGAATTTTCTCAAATTTCCAATTTACGTATTAGATTCTGATACATTATTCTATAAGAAATTAGCTTAACATATTTTTCTGAACTGCAAGATTTCGAAGTCATGGTTGCACTTATAGCTGCGTTGAGGTATGTATATAAAATTAAAAAAGTACAATGAATTTTTCAGCATGTAGGAAATCAACTACCAAAAAAAGAATACTTAGGCCCACTTTTTCCGTGCAAGTTTAAACTTCAGTGCGAGTTTAAACTTAGTTTAAGCGACCAGTTTGTATGGGATAAACTCTAGTCAACTTTGTCTGTGGTTCAAACCTGGACTGAAAAACCGGGCCTTAATAAGTTATTTATAATTAAAACTTTGTATATAAATATACACCGAAGTTGAACGACTTTTAAGGTGTTTCCTTCAATTTCGGTGTATATTGTTGTGAGTCGTTTAGCGCTCAAAGCTAATTATTTAGTTTGTATATAAATGTTTTATTTTTTTTTATTCAAACGAAATACATTAAAAGTAAATAAAAAATATAAGTGATAATTCAATTCTTCGAGTACACTAATCTCGGGACTAATCCCGGGATCCCGGGATTTGAAAAATCATATCCCGAAAATCCCGGGATGGCCAAAACCCGAAAAATTGACATCCCTAGTCCAAACATATTTTTAGTTTGTGGTTAATTTTGTGCCAAGTCATAGAGAACAACACAAATTAAGTGAGAATTTATTTGTCATGAAATATTATCGCTATTTATTTTTATCAGTGGCGTTAAGAATGTCAAAAATATATTAGCAATACAAGTTTATGCATATATACCAAAAACTAAAAAAAGTATATGTAGGGTTTTTTTTAATGTCTGAGCATGTTTTATATAAATCTTTTTTGGCAATCTATAATCGGTTTTTAATGACTTGAAACTTGTAGAGTAACATGATTTAAAATGCGTCCAAGTCGAGTATGTAGCTTGTGGTTTTAGACAAGATAGCAGTCATTTTACATTTTTAAAATTTTTGCAGGGGAGCATTTGATTTCTGAAACAGGAAGGATGAGATTTATTTACCAAACTTTGGTTTTAAATAATTAAAAATAATTCAAGTTTTTTCTGTTATGCTACCATTTTGGCTAAATCACTCGATCAATTATCTAATTTTTTATATATATGTTTTAATGGGAAAAGCTTTCAAACAATCTGAAGGCCATATCGCAAACATTTTATAACTCTCGCAGCGCGTTTTATAAACTCGCAAAAAAAGCTCAGAAAGCCGAAAGTATTCCAAAGAGAAGTGGTAAAATGGTGAGTGGGCAAAAACCAAAATATGCAAATGAGAAAAAATATAAAGAAAAAAGGTTAACATCTAACTTTAAGTGCTGTTAATTTGACTTTTCGACGATTGTTTGCTTTTATTTTATTTTGGCGGCCGCCGTGGTGTAGCGGTTAAGTGTTCGGCCTTCTACACCAAGTCGTGGCGGTTCGATGCCCGACAAAAGTAACATCAAAAATTATTTAGAAAAAGAATTTTTCTAAACGGGGTCGCCCCTCGGCAGTAGTTTGGCAAACTCTCCGGGTGTATTTCTGCCATGAGAAGCTTCTCAGCAAAAAATTCATTTGCTTTGCAAGTGCCGTTCGGAGTCGGCAAAAAACAGTAGGTCCCGCCAACTTGTAGGAAAAACTCAAAAGCAACACACCACAAGTTGGAAAGAGAAGCTCGGCTAAAAATCTCGTTAGAGGTTATGATAACCTGTTGGTATATCGCCGCCATTAGTTATTAGTTTGCTTTTATGGCAGTTAAAAAATCACTTTCGTTTAGGATTCGCAAAAATTTACAATGGTCAGTGGTCACAAATTAACTACGAAAAAAAAATATATGCATATATTAAATAAAAAATAAAAAAAATACAATATAATAAATTAAAATAATATTAAATGAAATAGAATAAACAAAATATACCAAAATTAAGATAAATAAATAATATACGATAAAGTAAAATAAGAGAAAATAAAATCAAATGAAAAACTAGTAATAATAAAATAAAATAAAATAAAATAAAATAAAATAAAATAAATTAAAATAAAATAAAATAAAATAAAATAAAATAAATTAAAATAAAATAAAATAAAATAAAATAAAATAAAATACAAGAAAAAAAAATAAAAAAAAATAAAATAAATTAAAATAAAAAAAAAAATAAAAAATAAAATAAAATAAAATAAAGTAAAATAAAATAAAATAAAATAAAATAAAATAAAATAAAATAAAATAAAATAAAATAAAATAAAATAAAAAAAATAAAATAAAATGAAATAAAATAAAATCTATTATATATAAATGCGCAAACATAACAGGTTTCTCCCTTTTTTGCAATAACCACAATTCTAAGGTATATAAAATTTGGTATGTATCGATATGCCTCGCCGAGCAGGGTGTTCGACAACAAACCAAAAATTTAAAAAAATTAATTATAATATGATTTGAAAATCACACCACTACATGTGATATACACGCATTCGCTTTATAGAGCCGCTGTTATGGGTGTATGTATGTATGACCACTTGCATTGTTGTGTTTGCATTCATTGCAGTAGGGTGAGTTGTTTTGTTGGCAGCAATAAGATAACATGAGTCAACTTTATTGAGCTTAGGTACAAACAGTGTTTACAAAAACAAAATCTGTGCGTGGGGATTCAGAGAAGCAAATGCTTTTAAAAAAAGCACAAATAAGCTAGATCATGCGCAAGGCCCTTCGTGGCTAGACTTAGTGAAATAAAATAAAATGGAAAATTGATAAAATTAAAAAAAAAGTAAAATCAGAAATAGAAAAGTGATTGAAAGTAAAAAAATAAAATTTGTTGGAAATGAAAGGAAAGGGAATAATATAAAATAAATAAAAATGAAACAAAATGAAATAAATAAAATATAAAATTAAGAAAATAATAGGAAAGGAAAGGGATGGATAAAAGGAAAATTAAGGTAAGTTAAGGTAAGGAACGGAAAATATGACAGAAAAATCAAAGGGAAAGGAAAGGAATGGAAAAGAAAAAGGGAAGGGAAGAAAGGAAATGTAATGTAGGTAAAGCAGTGGAAAAGAGAAGCAAAAGGAGAAAGACAAAGAAAGGAAAGAAGAAAAAAAGAAGGGAAAGAAAAGGTAGCGAGGAAGAAGGTATGGAAAATAAATGAAAATAAAAAGAAAGAAAAATAAAGGAAAGAAAGGTAATAAAAGGCTAAAAAAATAAGTTAAGGAAATGAATGAAAGAAAAAGAAAAGCAAAGGAGTTGTGGAAAGGAACAAAAGAAAATAAGGAAACGGTAGGAAACGAAAGGAAAGGAAAGAAAAAGGTAAAAAGGAATGTAATGGAAATGGAAAGAAGGATCAGGTAAGAATATAAAAGAAACGAAAAGAAAGAAAAAAACAGAGAAGAACAAAAAAGAACAAAAAAGAAAGAAAGAAAGAAGGGAAATAAAATGAAATGAAAGAAGAGAAAAGGAAAGAAAAGGAAAGAAGAGAAAAGGAAAGAAAAGGAAAAGAAAGCAGAAGATAAGGAAAGGAAAGAAAAGGGAAGAGAAGGAAAGAAAAGCAAAGAGAATAAATTGAGATGAAAGGAGAGAAAAGGAAAGGAAATAAAAGCAAATTAATGCTAAGGAAAGGAAAGGAAAGAAATACGTATGAAGACGACCTAAGAAGAATAAATAATTATCAACACTGAAACTATATTACTGAATGATGTAAAGAGAGAGGAAAAGGCAAAATGAATAGGAATGTATAGAAACCAAAAATATACAAAATATGGAAAAGAAAGGAAAATTTAAGAAATAGCAAAAAGGTAGGAAAATAAAATAAGATTTTGTGGAAAAAAGAAGCAAAAGGAGAAAGACAAAGAAAGGAAAGAAGAAAAAAAGAATGGAAAGAAAAGGTGGCGAGGAAGAAGGTATGGAAAATAAATGAAAATAAAAAGAAAGAAAAATAAAGGAAAGAAAGGTAATAAAAAGCTAAAAAAAATAAGTTAAGGAAATGAATGAAAGAAAAAGAAAAGCAAAGGAGTTGTGGAAAGGAACAAAAGAAAATAAGGAAACGGTAGGAAAGGAAAGGTAAGGAAACGAAATTACAGGAAGGGAAATTTAAGAAAAAAAGTGAAAGAAAATAAAGGTAAGAAAAAAATAAAAGAAAAGAAATGAAATGAAAAAAAAAATGAATAAAATGAAAGGAAACTAAAGCAACGGAAACGAAAGGAAAGGAAAGAAAAAGGAAAAAAGGAATGTAATGGAAATGGAAAGAAGGATCAGGTAAGAATATAAAAGAAACGAAAAGAAAGAAAAAGAACAGAGAAGAACAAAAAAGAAAGAAAGAAAGAAGGGAAATAAAATGAAATGAAAGAAGAGAAAAGGAAAGAAAAGGAAAGAAGAGAAAAGGAGAGAAAAGGAAAAGAAAGGAGAAGATAAGGAAAGGAAATAAAAGGGAAGAGAAGGAAAGAAAAGCAAAGAGAATAAATTGAGATGAAAGGAGAGGAAAGGAAAGGAAATAAAAGCAAATTAATGCTAAGGAAAGGAAAGGAAAGAAATACGTATGAAGACGACCTAAGAAGAATAAATAATTATCAACACTGAAACTATATTACTGAGTGATGTAAAGAGAGAGGAAAAGGCAAAATGAATAGGAATGTATAGAAACCAAAAATATACAAAATATGGAAAAGAAAGGAAAATTTAAGAAATAGCAAAAAGGTAGGAAAATAAAATAAGGTTTTTTGGTTGAGCTTCAACCACTGGGCGAACTCTAGTTAAATTAAATTAATTAAATTAAATAAAGTAAAAAAAAAAATAAACAAAATAAAATAAAAAATAAAATAAAATAAAACAAAATGAAATAAAATGAAATAAAATAAAATAAAATAAAATAAAATAAAATAAAATAAAATAAAATAAAATAAAATAAAATAAAATAAAATAAAATAAAATAAAATAAAATAAAATAAAACAAAATGAAATAAAATGAAATAAAATAAAGTTAAATAAAAAATTAAATAAGATAAAATGAAATTAAATATAATAATATAAAATAAAATAAAATAAAATGAAATAAAATAAATTAAAATAAAATAAAATAAAATAAAATAAAATAAAATAAAATAAAATAAAATAAAATAAAAAAATAAAATAAAATAAAATAGAATAAAATAAAAAATTAAAAAAATAAAAAAAATAAAAAAAAAATAAAAAAAAATAAAAAAAATAAAAAAAAAATAAAAAAATAAAATAAAATAAATCAAAATGAAATAAAATAAAATAAAAAAATAAAATAAAATAAAATAAAGTAAAATAAAATAAACTACATTCTAGTTGCGAGCTTGTAACCACCTTTCATTTGATACTCATATCGCACTAATACCATCGAGGGCCGCTCCTGGTTGAAATTTTTATAAATCTGCTTACGTAATACTTGAACGGCCCTAACTCTGTTATCGATAAATAAATCGTAATGGGCCAGAGTGCAAATGAAAGCTGTGGTCTCCCCTTTCGTTTGATACCAATTTTGTGCGAACATCTCAAAATTTACGCGAAACCACATTTTTACTTTAATTTTGTTATCGATAAATATATCGAAATCAGCCAAAGTCCAAATGAAAGCTGTGGTCTTCACTTGTCCTTAGATACCAAATTTGTTCGAGTATTCCAAAATTTACCGGAAACCACTTTTTGACCGATAACTCGGTTATCGATAAATATATAAAAATGAACCAAAGTTCAAATGAAAGCCGTGGTCTTCCCCTTTCGTTTGATACCAATGTTGTGCGAATATTCCAAAGTTTACTCGAAACCACATTTCGACCGATAACTCTGTTATCGATAAATATATCGAAATGAACCAAAGTCCAAATGAAAGCTGTGCTTGTGCGAGTATTCCAAAGTTTACCCGAAACCACATTTTGACCGATAACTCTGTTATCGATAAATATGTCGAAATTTCATGATTCGTGTTGCCGACTCTATACTCCTAAGAATTTCGTAAAGATTGGGGCACTGGTTCAGACGTTAAAGAACCGCAAACATCCGCAGTCACTCTCAAACTTACGTTTTTATATATTAGTAACAGGGTTGGGCCATTTTGAATAAAAAATTATTAAAAAAAAAAAAAAAAAAAAAATTATTCATTTTTTTTTTTTAATTTTTAGTGATAGGTGGCTATTTTTATTCAAAAAAATTTCCAGCGATTCATCACTTTGATTTTTTTGAATAAAAATATACGGTCACTCATCACTCAAATTTTTTCGAATAATGAATAAAAATTTATTTTTAATTTTTTGGTCACTCGTCATGCAAAAATAAAATATTGCCCATCCCTGATTAGTAATAATAATTAAAATTTTTGGTTAGAATAGAAAAAGTAAATTTTATTGGGTCACACGCCATAGCTTCACGGATCTATTTCGGGAGTTGCTAGTTCCACTCGTCAGCATGATTTAGGCAACACGTTGCTAGCCAATCGGTCAACGACGTATTATTTTTGTGAACGCCAAATTCACCCTTCTTTGTTCTTTTCACTTGCCAACTATTTGCTTAGCAGAAGCAACATCACTATGTCACATTTTGCGTAAGTGTTGGACTTTTTGGTTTTTATGTTCTCTTCTCTGTCACATCTATATATATAAAAATGAAATGGTGTATAATTGTAACGCTAAAACTCGAAAACAGCTGAACCAAATGAAATACTTCCTTTGGGGGATTTGTTTGTTATTACCACGCGCAGGTCATGTCGTAAAATCAGAACAAAATATTAAGGGGGCGTGGCACCTCCCATACAAACTGAATTTTTCAAGTTGAATATCTTCAAAAGTGTTTAAGGTAGGAACATGAAAATTGGTACAGAGCTACAGGTTAACAGCACCACTCTCATCTATAAAACCGGGGGTTATCCAATAAGGGGGCGTGGTACCTCCCATACAAACTAAATTTTTTAAGCAGAATATCTGTGAAAGGGTTCAAGGTAGGGACCTGAAAATTGGTATAGACCTATATGGTATCAAAAGCCTTCTTACACATAAAAGAAGGGGTAATCGGAAAAGGGGGCGTGGCACCTCCCATACAAACTGAATTTTTCAAGGTGAATATCTTCAAAAGCGTTTAAGGTAGGAACATGAAAATTGGTATAGAGTTATAGGATAACAACACCATTCTCACCCATAAAACTTGGGGTTATCGAAAAAGGGGGCGTGGTACCTCCCATACAATCTATATATATAAAAATTAAATGCTGTTCAGTCGGCTGTACCAAATCATATACTTCCTTTAGGGGGTTTGTTTGTTATTACCACGCGCAGGTCATGTTATAAAATCAGAACAAAATATTGGGGGGGCGTGGCACCTCCCATACAAACATTTTTCTTCAAGGTGAATATCTCTAAATGGGTTTAAGGTAGGGACCTGGAAATCGGTACAGACCTATAGGATAACAACACCATTCTCACCCATAAAACTGGGGGTTAACCAAAAAGGGGGCGTTGCACCTCCCATACGAATGAAATACTTCATAGTCGATATCTCTGGAAGCATTCATGTTAGACCACTGAAATTTGGTAAGGGATTATATGAGATCGACCCCTACCACCTCCAAAAAAGCTGGGGATAACGAAAACGGGGGCGTGGCACCTCCCATACAAATAAAATATTTCATAGTCGATATCTCTGGAAGTATTCATGTTAGACCACTGAAATTTGGTAAGGGGTTATATGAGATCGATCCCTACCACCTCCAAAAAACTGGGGATAACGAAAAAGGGGGCGTGGCACATCTCATACGAATGAAATACTTCATAGTCCATATCTCTGAAAGTACTTATGTTAGACCACTGAAACGTGGTTAGAGGTTAGATGAGGTCGATCCCTACCACCTCCAAAAAAACTAGGGTAACGAAAAAAGGGGCGTGGCACCTCCCATACGAATGAAATACTTCATAGTCCATATCTCGGGAAGTGTTAAGGTTAGACCACTGAAATTTCTTGAGGAGTTAAATAAGATTAATCCCATCATCTCCAAAAAAAACTGGAGATAAAGAAAAAGGGGGCGTGGCACCTCCCATACGAAGGAAACATTTCATAGCCCATATGTGATCGATCCCTAATACCAGTGGCGTGCCAACGAGTATCAACCGAGGCAAACCCCAGTCTTTATAACCCCAACGAAAGCACTTACTGCTGCCAGAGAATATTTCAGACAAAGAAGAGTTCAGGATATTTATCGACTTTTGCAGACGGGGAAAATTTTAAACTTTTAGGTTCCGCTAATAGGCACGTTATTGTTTGCAGATTTTGTAAGCTTTTCCAATCCAAGGGAAACGTTTTATTCGCACTATTCCCCAGTTAGGTACATTGCAGAAGCTAAGAAATCTTAAATATATTTTTTAAGTTTTATAGTGCCTAGCAAATAAAAAAAAATTACAGCACCTACCACTATTGAATTCTTTTTTTTTCTACTTTAAAATATGCGCCAATAATTTTTGAGTAGCGCCTTTAAAATTGTAGATACATACATAAACAAATTTCATTTTCGTTTTATCGTAAGCATTTATAGCGTACGGTAACATCAGCCAGAAGCCAGCTTCAAAGTTTCATATAAAATTAATACCAAATTCAAAAAAAAAAACGATTGCTTCAGTACGCAGTTTCGTACTGGTTTTGAAAGCCCCGTAAAAGCCAATAAGTAAAAGCGAGATAGCCATCATTGCCTAGCAGGTTAAAGGCTGTTTAAGTAAGTAAGTAAGAGATGGCCATCACGCACTGAAATAATTTTATGTAAATGAGCTATCAGCCGGCAGGTGGTAGGAACAGCTGTAGGCATGTTTCCATGCTATTAACAGCTATTTGGTAGTAGGTGGCAGGCAGGGAAATAAAAACCGGATATCCTTTTAAGAAGCCAAATGAACATACATATTGTAGCTCATAGGAGATTAGCTAGGCAAGCCGGGCTTTTCGGCTTATATGGAAGGCACGCCACTGCCTAATACCTCCCAAAAAACTCGAGTTAACGATAAAGGGGGCGTGGCACCTCCCATACGAATAAAATACTTCATAGTCCATATCTCTAGAAGTATTTAGATTAGACCACTGAAATTTTGTGAGGAGTTATATAAGATCAATCCCGGACACCTCCAAAAAAAAACTGGGGATAAGGAAAAAGGGGGCGTGGTTTCTCCTATATGAAGGAAACATTTCATAGCCCATATCTCTGCAAGTATTTATGTTAGACCACTGAAATTTGGTGAGGGTTTTTATGTGATCGATCCCTAATACCTCCCAAAAAACTCGAGTTAACGATAAAGGGGGCGTGGCACCTCCCATACGAATAAAATACTTCATAGTCCATATCTCTAGAAGTATTTAGGTTAGACCACTGAAATTTTGTGAGGAGTTATATAAGATCAATCCCGGACACCTCCAAAAAAACCGGGGATAAGGAAAAAGGGGGCGTGGTTTCTCCTATATGAAGGAGATAGGCATATGGTTTAAAATAGATATAGGGATCGGGTTAGAGAAACAGACAGGGAAATAAATTTGTGGCAGGACAACGTCTGCCGGGTCAGCTAGTACATATATATGTTTACAATGAATGAAATTATTGCTAGGTCTCAAGCTCGCAATTACAATGTCGTTTAAATACAAAGGCCGTAATACAACAATTCCAACAAACAAATTAATGTATGTGACTGCGGTCTAGAATTCCTAATCTCCTCTCCTTGGTTCGATGACCAGTAAAGGTGATGAAACAAATTTTTTAAGCAACAATACAAAGCGATTTGACAAAACCCTTCAACAAGATCGAATTGCAATCATCGTAGTTGGTATTGTATGTAGCATTCTTCAACTTGTTTTCGCCAAAAACTCAACAGAATAATTAGATAAAAATTATTCGACTGGGCAAAAGTCCCCACAATTTTCAAAGTTCGTAAATATAATGACCAATAAAAACAATAACTAAATTGTAATTAATTTTATTTAATTTGGAGAGTTTTTTGTTTAATTTTTTATTTTATTTCATCGTGTTTTATATTATTTTATTACACTTTATAAGATTTTGTATTAGTAAATGTTAATTTAAAGAAACTATTTTTTATATTCGTTTTATTTTATATTTGATTTGGATTTGTTTCGTTTTATTTCATTTTATTTTATTTTATTTTATTTTATTTTATTTTATTTTATTTTATTTTATTTTATTTTATTTTATTTTATTTTATTTTATTTTATTTTATTTTATTTTATTTTATTTTATTTTATTTTATTTTATTTTATTTTATTTTATTTTATTTTATTTTATTTTATTTTATTTTATTTTATTTTATTTTATTTTATTTTATTTTATTTTATTTTATTTTATTTTATTTTATTTTATATTATTTTATTTTATTTTATTTTATTTTATTTTATTTTATTTTATTTTATTATATTATATTTTATTTTATTTTATTTTATTTTATTTTATTTTATTTTATTTTATTTTATTTTATTTTATTTTATTTTATTTTATTTTATTTTATTTTATTTTATTTCATTTTATTTTATTTTATTTTATTTTTTTTATTTTATTTTATTTAATTTTTTTTTTATTTTATTTTATTTTATTTTATTTTATTTTATTTTATTTTATTTTATTTTATTTTATTTTATTTTATTTTATTTTATTTTATTTTATTTTATTTTATTTTATTTTATTTTATTTTATTTTATTTTATTTTATTTTATTTTATTTTATTTTATTTTATTTTATTTTATTTTATTTTATTTTATTTTATTTTATTTTATTTTATTTTATTATATTTTATTTTATTTTATTTTATTTTATTTTATTCTATTTTATTTTATTTTATTTTATTTTATTTTATTTTATTTTATTTTATTTTATTTTATTTTATTTTATTTTATTTTATTTTATTTTATTTTATTTCGTTTAGTTTTTTCTTTTACTTTACTTTCTTTGATTTGACTTTATTTTCTTATTTCCTTAACTACGAACCATTGCTTTGAGCTTGTTTTAAACCCACAAGTCGGAGTGTAATGGGGTGTGGTTGCTGAGTGACCGCGCTCAATCCCGACTCTTGCGTCCTCGTTCGTGCACTCTGGGCAACGTTGAGCTACCTAGGCTCGCGGCAGAAAGAGAGGAAGCCCCGGTGGGGCCACTCTGACATACTTGGTTTAAGGGCTCACCGGGGTCTTTTTCGCAGCGTCTGTACACCATGAGGTGCGGCTGTAAGCGGGCGTCTGTCTTGAAGCAAGCGGCTCGCTATATAAATGTGCAAAACTTTTCCCTCCCAATCCAGGGTGTTATGCGATACCGTGCCCATTGGACGTTTGCAGCCGGGAGGCAAATCGTGGCTGTAGTCGAACGGAGCCTCACTGATACCGGGCCGCCTCAGGGAGTAACTATGGTCTTACCGCGGTATGGGGCTCTGCCGCGGCGGACGACACACTTCCCCTTACACTACCCTTGACCCTAAGCTGGCCTTGTCCGGCGAGGGGTCGTACGAACAAGATGAAGAACACACAAAATACAAAGCAATTAACGACTTAAAACCTTCGAGAGAATAATTAGCGATTATCTCTCCTCTACTATTGATAGCAACCTTATTTCTAGCTATCAACATGCATACACCAAAGGTAAATCAACGGAAACTGCGCTCCACAGCCTAGTCTCTATTGTTGAAAAATCATTGCACGAAAAGGAGTACTGTCTCGTGGCCTTTCTGGACATCGAAGGGGCTTTCAACAATATAAGGCCGGAGGCTATTAACACTGCTTTAACAAACCTGGGCATAAATAGGTCTCTTATTGGACTAATTGATCAACTACTAAAGGGAAGGAAAATAGTTTCTTCACTGGGAACAGTTGATCTTTCACGCTATGTCACAAGAGGAACGCCTCAGGGTGGTGTTCTCTCCCCGCTCCTATGGAACCTCACCGTAAACTCGCTGCTACGAGACACAAGGTGGGGGGGCGGGAAGATAGTGGCATATGCAGACGATTTAGCTATTGCATATAGGGCCAATTCCCACAAACCTTGTGTGACTTGATGAAAGTAGCACTGCGAGAAGTTTCTTCATGGTCCTCTCGCTGCGGACTTAGCATCAACCCGGGAAAGGTGGAGCTTGTCCTTTATACCAGGCGGTACAAGATACCACCGTTGAACCTACCAGAACTAGATGGCGTGCGCCTGAACTTAGCTGACAAAGCCAAATTCCTAGGCACAGTTCTAGATAGAAAGCTTAACTGGAAGGAGAATGTCATCCAGCGTCAGAGGAAAGCGTGCATTGCACTTTACACGTGTAAAAGAGCCATTGGCAAAAAATGGGGGCTCAGCCCCAAAATTTGCAGATGGATCTACACTGCGATAATCCAGCCAATTATGCTGTATGGAGTCGTGGTATGGTGGCCTGCGCTAAGAAAGGCAACAAACCTAAATCTGTTAGGGAAAGTCCACAGATCGAGCATTATCTGTATAACCGGGGCGTTAAGAACAACGCCCAATGAAGCTCTCCAGGCCATTCTTGGCTTTTTGCCACTCGATCTGGAAGGGTACCGGGCAGCAGCAGCATCGGCTGTGCGTCTAAGGGAAACGTCCGTCTGGGGCGCAAGCACTATTGGACACTCCTGTATTCTAAGATCTTACAGCTTTCTCCCTCTGAGCACAGATCGGTGTGCGACCACAACAGTCGGAGATTGTTGTTTTAGAATAAACATTCCCAGCAGGGAAGACTGGGAGAACATAGATCGGTGTCCCGCTACTAATGGCGGCACTTTTATATACACCGACGGCTCGAAGTTAGACGGCAGAGTCGGAAGAGGGGTTTACTCAAGGGATTTGGACCTAGAACTCTCCTTTAGACTACCTAATCACTGCAGCGTCTTCCAGGCTGAAGTTTCTGCAATCATGGACGCCGTGACTTGGATAGGTGAACGCACCATCGGACAGGATATCTGTATTTTCAGCGACAGCCAAGCGGCCATCAAATCCCTTGGCTCTTACTCGTTCAACTCTGAACTGACGCTCAGCTGTCGTCGATCTCTTCAAGAGAACCGCGTGAACATCACATGGGTCCCGGGACACAGGGACATTGAGGGAAACTGTAGGGCAGACGAACTTGCCAGGCAGGGCACGACCAAGCAGATTCTTCAAGATAAAGAGCGCATAGTTATGCCGTTTGCCACGTGCAAGCTAATGCTGAAGGAGCATACACTCCGCGAAGCCAACGAAAGAAGGCTACAAGCCCCAGGGTGCCGGATATCCAAGCAAACCTGGCCAAAATGCGATCTTAAAAGATCTAGACACATATACGCCCTAAAAAGGAAGGAAATCTCCATATTAATAGGTGTTTTAACCGCACAGAGCCAACAATGCCTAATAAAATAGAACAAAAGTCATAAGATATCTCTATAGATTTTCTTCAAGAAGATGTGCTTCTTATTATTGTAGAGACCGTCTTATTAATTTTATTAAGAAGATTTTCTTTTTAATATTTTAAATGAAAAATAAAATGATATCGCCCTCACCGAGAATCGAACTTACAATTTTCGGAATGATAAACCCAGCTGTTAACCATCAGGCCATCGCTCACTTTTGATTTCTAGCATCTAATTACTGATATGTGTATAGTTGTTAATGTTTCAAAGGAAAATCTCATTAATATAATTGAGAAGATTTCTTTTTAACATTTCTAATTAGGAAAAAAAGAGAGAGAGAATCGAACTTACAATTTTTCGATTGCTAAACCCAGCTGCTAACCATCCGGCCATCGTATACTAATAATTGCCAGCGTCTAACTACACCTTTGTACTAAATGTATAGTTTTTTAATAAGAATTTCTTCTTAAAACCAAAAAGATTTCCCTACAGTTTTTTCTTCGTTTGCACCGTTGCGACTACCCCTTTGCCCAAAAGCTGATCATGAAGACAATCTTATTAATTTTATTAGGCATTTTTGGCTCTGTGCGGGCACTGCCTTATTGGTAGGCACGCAGCAAGGCTAGGCGTTCCCTACCGACGATGCTGCAGGAGTTGCAAAGAGGATGAGGAAGAGGAAACGGTGGAGCACCTCATCTGCAACTGCCCGGCCTTAAGCGGAGCGAGAAGGCGCTCTCTGGGAGTTCCCTTCCTGGTTAGCTTAAGCCAGGTCGCGGAGCTAGACATAAAGGACTTGATGGCCTTCATCAAGTTATCAAAATGGTTCGAGGAGGGGTAGCGGTGTCGGTTAGGAGTGTCATTCCCGGGTTTCGGCTATATGGAGAGTCCCGACAGCACTGGGATTTTCCATATGGCCGGGCCCCGGGACTGACTTTCCTAGTGTTTGGTGGTATCACAACGGGCCTTTTATTACTGGCCTAGGTGTGCCTTTGCGGCAGCCACTTCTACCTACCTACCTAAACCCACAAGTCACGCCAACAATAATGCAACACCAATGCAAGTCATGATTACACATTGACCCATGTCAAAACAAAAAGTGACTCATCAATGTGAAACATTATCGAATTAGATAAAATTGGCAATTGGGAGTGAAAGAAATGTAATAACCTGAAACACAAAAGAAATGCAGACTCTCAAAACTAACCAAAATTAGGAGATTGTTGCGAAAGGTCAAATATACCACAATTTCCAAAAAGAGATTACGTTTTTAGCATGCCTTCTTACACTTTAGGCATGGATACATACATATATTGAACTAACCTATTTATGGTATTAGCAAGTTTCTTCCTTTTTGTGGTAAAATGTAGAAGGTCAGCTTTGAAACAGGTGGTGAGGCAGCGAAAAGATAGATGAACGATGTGACAATAATGAATGTTTGGAATTTGAAGCCCAATGGGAACTTCCCGGAAGGGTGTGCCGTATACCTGATACACAGAAAAAAATGAGATGGTCATATCAACCAAAATCATGGCCAATTCTTCTCCATTATTCAATGCTGTTGATTCAACTTAATTGAAACTGTTAACCTCAAGTTAACAGTTAAGCTGTTGTTTTAACAGAAAATTTTGTTGTTTAGGTGTTCTGAGTTCGATTCTCGCTGAAGTCAATATAATTTTTCTTATATATAACTAAAATAAATGTTATTTTAACACAAAAATAAGTATAAAAAAAAACAAATAAAAAAATTAATTTTCAAAGTTGTGACTTCACCGAGAATCGAACTCAGGGCTCTTGAACGCTCAACTCAAGTGTCTACTGTCTAACCATGATGCTATCGCTTACTTATGCTTGCCAGCGTCTAATTACAGCTTTGATCTAAATGACACTTTTCCACGTTGCTTCGTTGCCTCCACCGAGAATCGAGCTCACCCTGCTTTGACTGCGGAACGGAGATAATAACTATCAGGCAATCGCGAACTTATGCTTGATGGCGTCGAATTGCAGCTTTGTTTTATGACAGTAATGACAGTGCCCCTGCGGGTTAGGGGTTTAGAATATGCCCGAGGTAGGCATACTGCTCGTAAGAGGCGACTAATATGTACAAAGGACGTGCTAACTCGATGGTTGATATACGAAGTACCGCGGCGTACCGGGTTCATATCCGGCCAAGGACTGTCAATTTCGGCATCACTCCCCAAAACCTTCGGGGAGTGCTTTTGCTGTTAACAACAACAACAACAACAACAACAGCAGTAATGACAGTATCTTCGCTATTGGATTCACTGCAGAAGTTTGTTCTTTTTTAAATGACAGTTCCTTCGGTGTTGTGTTAACAACAGGCCTTGTTTGTTTCAACACAAAATTTAGGTTGATCAAATGACAGTTCCTTCGTTGTTGAATTAACAAGAGGACGTTGTTGTGTTAACACAAAATGTATTTTGATCAACAACAATTTTGTCAGTTTTATTAAATTTTCTTAATTAAAAATTGACAGAACTATGACTGTTCAATCAACAGTTGAATGCAGTTACTTCAACAAAAAATTCAGTCGAAATAACCAAAATTTGGTCAATTCAACAGAATTTGGTCAACTTCAGGATAACAGTACGAGATTGTTGATTTTACCAGTGCCATTTTTTTCTGTGTATAAACTGTTTTTTGAACTGCCAACAAAGTAAACTTAGTTACAACAAAAAAGTCTATAACTAAGTAATAAATTATATTTGAGTATCTGCAGGCTATATCATACGTACATAGGTACATAGATCAAATGCTTAGCAGGGCGTATAAGCATGGCACAGTCACTACCCAAATCAGCATAGCAATCAGGTAGAGCTTGGAAAAACATAGACAATTTATTAAACATTTAATTTGCGCAAAACTTTAGTCATTTAAAGTATTTTAGTTTCCTCTATTAATTAAAATCTTTATGATATATTTCGAAATGTAATTAGCAAAAAATTGTTTTAGTAAAATATTTCCCTGTGAACGAAAACAAGCATACATACATATGGGCATCACTTAGCTGAAAACTGCTAGTACCGCAGATGCCTGAAAGTATCTTTTGATGGGGTGTTAAAGCGATAGATGTGCGGCAGACTAAAGCAAACCATTTATCATTTGCTTGTTAATTTAAGCCTGCCTCCCGCCCTGTCAAAAGTTTTCTATGTACAACGTAAGCAAAAAAGATACCGTAAAATGAAATAATTAAAACTAATAAAAAGCAAAAAAGTTTTATTAACAGTTTGGTAACACAAGAAGGTACAAAACTAATAAACAAGAAATTCACAAGTACATTTCAGTACTTCTAATAAAACAAAAATTGTTAATTAAGTGTGAAGGCTATCCATCGTTCGTTACTAAACTTTTGTTAAATGTTGTTTATCTATATATATAAAAATGAAATGGTGTATAATTGTAACGCTAAAACTCGAAAACAGCTGAACCAAATGAAATACTTCCTTTGGGGGATTTGTTTGTTATTACCACGCGCAGGTCATGTCGTAAAATCAGAACAAAATATTAAGGGGGCGTGGCACCTCCCATACAAACTGAATTTTTCAAGTTGAATATCTTCAAAAGTGTTTAAGGTAGGAACATGAAAATTGGTACAGAGCTACAGGTTAACAGCACCACTCTCATCTATAAAACAGGGGTTATCCAATAAGGGGGCGTGGTACCTCCCATACAAACTAAATTTTTTAAGCAGAATATCTGTGAAAGGGTTCAAGGTAGGGACCTGAAAATTGGTATAGACCTATATGGTATCAAAAGCCTTCTTACACATAAAAGAAGGGGTAATCGGAAAAGGGGGCGTGGCACCTCCCATACAAACTGAATTTTTCAAGGTGAATATCTTCAAAAGCGTTTAAGGTAGGAACATGAAAATTGGTATAGAGTTATAGGATAACAACACCATTCTCACCCATAAAACTTGGGGTTATCGAAAAAGGGGGCGTGGTACCTCCCATACAATCTATATATATAAAAATTAAATGCTGTTCAGTCAGCTGTACCAAATCATATACTTCCTTTAGGGGGTTTGTTTGTTATTACCACGCGCAGGTCATGTTATAAAATCAGAACAAAATATTAGGGGGGCGTGGCACCTCCCATACAAACATTTTTCTTCAAGGTGAATATCTCTAAATGGGTTTAAGGTAGGGACCTGGAAATCGGTACAGACCTATAGGATAACAACACCATTCTCACCCATAAAACTGGGGGTTAACCAAAAAGGGGGCGTTGCACCTCCCATACGAATGAAATACTTCATAGTCGATATCTCTGGAAGCATTCATGTTAGACCACTGAAATTTGGTAAGGGATTATATGAGATCGACCCCTACCACCTCCAAAAAAGCTGGGGATAACGAAAACGGGGGCGTGGCACCTCCCATACAAATGAAATATTTCATAGTCGATATCTCTGGAAGTATTCATGTTAGACCACTGAAATTTGGTAAGGGGTTATATGAGATCGATCCCTACCACCTCCAAAAAACTGCGGATAACGAAAAAGGGGGCGTGGCACATCTCATACGAATGAAATACTTCATAGTCCATATCTCTGAAAGTACTTATGTTAGACCACTGAAACGTGGTTAGAGGTTAGATGAGGTCGATCCCTACCACCTCCAAAAAAACTAGGGTAACGAAAAAAGGGGCGTGGCACCTCCCATACGAATGAAATACTTCATAGTCCATATCTCGGGAAGTGTTAAGGTTAGACCACTGAAATTTCTTGAGGAGTTAAATAAGATTAATCCCATCATCTCCAAAAAAAACTGGAGATAAAGAAAAAGGGGGCGTGGCACCTCCCATACGAAGGAAACATTTCATAGCCCATATGTGATCGATCCCTAATACCAGTGGCGTGCCAACGAGTATCAACCGAGGCAAACCCCAGTCTTTATAACCCCAACGAAAGCACTTACTGCTGCCAGAGAATATTTCAGACAAAGAAGAGTTCAGGATATTTATCGACTTTTGCAGACGGGGAAAATTTTAAACTTTTAGGTTCCGCTAATAGGCACGTTATTGTTTGCAGATTTTGTAAGCTTTTCCAATCCAAGGGAAACGTTTTATTCGCACTATTCCCCAGTTAGGTACATTGCAGAAGCTAAGAAATCTTAAATATATTTTTTAAGTTTTATAGTGCCTAGCAAATAAAAAAAAATTACAGCACCTACCACTATTGAATTCTTTTTTTTTCTACTTTAAAATATGCGCCAATAATTTTTGAGTAGCGCCTTTAAAATTGTAGATACATACATAAACAAATTTCATTTTCGTTTTATCGTAAGCATTTATAGCGTACGGTAACACCAGCCAGAAGCCAGCTTCAAAGTTTCATATAAAATTAATACCAAATTCAAAAAAAAAAACGATTGCTTCAGTACGCAGTTTCGTACTGGTTTTGAAAGCCCCGTAAAAGCCAATAAGTAAAAGCGAGATAGCCATCATTGCCTAGCAGGTTAAAGGCTGTTTAAGTAAGTAAGTAAGAGATGGCCATCACGCACTGAAATAATTTTATGTAAATGAGCTATCAGCCGGCAGGTGGCAGGAACAGCTGTAGGCATGTTTCCATGCTATTAACAGCTATTTGGTAGTAGGTGGCAGGCAGGGAAATAAAAACCGGATATCCTTTTAAGAAGCCAAATGAACATACATATTGTAGCTCATAGGAGATTAGCTAGGCAAGCCGGGCTTTTCGGCTTATATGGAAGGCACGCCACTGCCTAATACCTCCCAAAAAACTCGAGTTAACGATAAAGGGGGCGTGGCACCTCCCATACGAATAAAATACTTCATAGTCCATATCTCTAGAAGTATTTAGATTAGACCACTGAAATTTTGTGAGGAGTTATATAAGATCAATCCCGGACACCTCCAAAAAAAAACTGGGGATAAGGAAAAAGGGGGCGTGGTTTCTCCTATATGAAGGAAACATTTCATAGCCCATATCTCTGCAAGTATTTATGTTAGACCACTGAAATTTGGTGAGGGTTTTTATGTGATCGATCCCTAATACCTCCCAAAAAACTCGAGTTAACGATAAAGGGGGCGTGGCACCCCCCATACGAATAAAATACTTCATAGTCCATATCTCTAGAAGTATTTAGGTTAGACCACTGAAATTTTGTGAGGAGTTATATAAGATCAATCCCGGACACCTCCAAAAAAACCGGGGATAAGGAAAAAGGGGGCGTGGTTTCTCCTATATGAAGGAGATAGGCATATGGTTTAAAATAGATATAGGGATCGGGTTAGAGAAACAGACAGGGAAATAAATTTGTGGCAGGACAACGTCTGCCGGGTCAGCTAGTATATTATATATTACTTTATTCTTGGCAAAGTTTTCTATTTCACTTAGTTACTAATGATACTTATATATGTGAATGGTACACTCAATCCCGAAGAACTGGGACAATACCGGGATTTCGGGATATGAACAATTGGGATATGTAACGAAATGTACGAAAAAGTCATGTAAAATTTGGTATCTTGCGATACATTTCTAAGTAACTTCCAAGTAAGCTAGACCATGGAAAATTGATTGACACACAGAACACCTTGTAGCTCGCTGTAGACAGAAATTTCCAAAAATAACGCTTTCATCGAGATAAATGAAAATGGCTGAAACACGGGGGAAACTTGCGAACAACAAGCTGGGAACTTGAAACTTGAACCACGCCTTAAACAATTGCCATATTTAAAAAAAATCGTTATATGGCGCATGGATTGAGCTACATATTTATAACAAATTTCCTGGCGATCTAGGGATTTGAATCTTACAGTCCATGATGATTATACAATGGAATCAAAATTACAAAATACAAAGTAATCCAAATTCCCCTAGGTGTCGCGAACGATATAACTGAAAATCGCTGAAAAACGGGGGGAATATTGCAAACGATTTTCGGGTAGCATCCCAAATTAAAACTTGAACTACGGTTCAAGAACGCGCTTACAATGCAATATTTTGTAAATAATTGGGAATCTTGCCATCAGGGATGTGATAAGTGGGCTTTTCCTACCAAAACTGGTAGGTTTTTTTCCTGTTGGTAGGATGGTAGGACGATTTGAGTTTTGGTAGGTTTTTACCTTCCTTCGAGTAACATCAATGTCTTTCTGCAAAGTCAAATTCTTCAAAGTCAAGTCTCATTCTTCTGTGTTTGGAAGAATTGGCTTTCATAGCAAATATGTATGTATGATCACTTTTGATCTGGAAATTCGTATCACAAATGACGGGGTTTACTTAGGAAGTTATAGCATAGTTAGTTTTTTTACTTTTCTTTTTTTCAAAATCTGAGTACTTGATCAAGGAAGAATTCAAGAGTGATTTTTTTAGATACTGCAACGCTCCGTCGCATTCTTTGGACCTTTGAAGTCAGTATTTTGCCATGATAATTTTGATACATGCGTTAATAGTGAGTCAAGATTTTAATTGGCTTTAACGAATAAATCCTGACAAACAGATAATGTCACAATTGTCTTGGAGTCTTTTTTTTAACATAATTTGATGAAACCCGGATATAAGACCTGGGTACAAGAAAAAACTCGCTAGTTGTATAGATCCTACATCAACTCGAAAAGCACGTCAGAAAATGTCAGGAGAGACACCAAGGACCCGTTTCAGTCCCAGGAATAAGAATCCGCAAGCGAAAACTAATATCTTCAGTGGTTTACAAGATATTTACAATCTTACCTAGTTGAAAATTTTCTGTCAATTTCATGTAGTTGCTGTAATGACAAATTTAAGGTGTTGCGAAAAGTGCAAAAGTGTGTTCTACGCAGGAAAACTGGTGGACGCGAAGCCGGTATTGGTAGGATCTATACAATTACCAAAAACTCATGAGAAAAGTTTTGATGCCGTGAAAAAATGTTGGTAGGATGACGGCCATTTTGGTAGGTTTTTAGTTGGGTTTTCGTAGGAAAAATTTTTTCAAAGTGGCAACCCTGCTTGCCATCGTATGTTAAATAACGCTAGGAGACCCGCGGATCGCCCTTTTACTTTTCACATACCGATACCTAAAAAAGGCTTATTCAAAATCGGTTTACATCAAGCCCTGACAACTAGTGAGACAATTGTCCAAAAATCTGAGAACTAAGTTCATACAGATTATTACGGTCTTTGCTTGACCTCTTGAAAATTGAAATTGGCGCTGCTCTTGTGAGATCACTCCAACCAATCAAGGGATGTCGTTGGCTATGCTCAGTATCTCACTTGCAAGCAACGATTCACCAACATTCCCTGTGGCCTCGGTACTTGCTAGAGAGCGACGAAACAAAAACCGGAAAATGTCTCTAAGACTGCTCTATGCTAATAAACATTTTAACCTTTCGGTGGAGGTGGACTTGGGTCTGACAGTTCTGATTGCAATGTTTTGTCGTAAGCCGACTTACCGCATAGGACAACGGCTTGAAACAGATCAGCCTCTTAGGATTATAACGCAGACTCCCTGAAAGCACTACAATGGTGCTGCAAAACACAACAATTTTTAGCTAGATGCATGATCAAATACTTTATCAGGCATTTTAACTAACCCTTTCATCTCACTGTTATGCTATGGATACACACACGGAGATTATCTCCAATAAATCTTCTTTAATCAGATCCAAATTTTACCCTGACACACACAAAATTGAAGATTAACAATCGGAGCCATCTAGTGCTTTGGTTGTAGTACTTGCGGTTTAAAACTAGATGTCGCTGAGGATTGTTTATTTTTTGGTGACTCTAGTGTCCAGTAGCTATAAAGTCGTAATTTTGGTAGTTGTCCTTGCTATTTTTGTTTATTTATCGATGACAGTAGCGGTCAAATCGTTGGCTCGTTTTCTGAAATCTGCTCAAATCTTCTTCATTTTTGGGAGTTTATAATGAAGATTATGCTCAAGTTAACTCCCAAAAGCTAACTCCGCTTCGGAATTTGCGCTAATGTATCAGCCGTATTAGATGTAGAGCAGATTAGAAAGGTATACTGATCCGAAGGTAGGGCAGTACTCGCCTTCAATTGCCTACTTTTATAGTGCAGTGCATGCTAGCCTGTTATCCATCTAGTCCGGGAAAATAGACATAAAATAGTGGTCAAATAACAAAAAGGTCCAAATTTTTATAGAAATCTTGGGACATAGTCATAGTCGAAATAAAGTTGTTACTAAAGTTGGCGCCAGGTTTTTTGACAGAAAGTCCATTATAAATGGTGTCAAAAAGCTGACGCTAATTTTAGTACCTACTTTATCTCGACTATGACTATGCCCCATACTTTTTACTATCATGAAAAAAAAAACTTTAAAGGTACTTATCCATCCTATGTGTGCTTAAAATTATTCGGGATTAACATATAAAAACCCCATATATGGCTCTTCGACCCCAAATATGAAACTTGGGCCCGATGTTCTTAAACTAAGAATCTAAGGACTTAGAATGAGATACGAACGGAACGAAGCTTAATGTTTACTAATCTAGCAAACAAAGTAAATGGAAGAATAATTTTTCACCATAGTAAAACTTCGACTTTCGGGATTGCATGCACTAGTAAGTAGTTAGTTGCTTATGAACTGGCTTTTGTTAGGCAATGCGAGCAATAAAAACAGTTGTAAAAATCAACTTTATTGTTAATTTGATGTTTTATTAGCATATAAATTATGCTTGAAAATAATTGAAAAAAGGAATTGCAAATAATTTTCATGGACGATGAAACTAACAACAAAGAAAACATCTAGTTAAATGTAGAATAGTATGTTAGTACATACATAGATACTACCATTTACTGAGACTTATAAATAGTTATGTATAGAAAACATTTAAGACATTCTATATATTAATCAAGGGTCCGCTAGTATTAATTATAAAATAGGTTAGCGCGCTTGGAAAATATGTAAATATAATATTTAATCAAATGTGAGGGCATACGGTAATGAAAAAGGTTGAGCAGTTAAAAATTTGATATACTCTAGTACACGATTGAGATAGGCTAAAAAATTTAAAGTGAACATATGTAGATATGTATGAAAATAACAAAGTTTTCTATTAAACATGTATATGCAATCAAGGACAGGAAGTCATAATATTTAATAACACTGGTTTAGATCCAAAAAATACCAAGAAATTCATGATTATCGGTGAATTGGCACTGACATGCCCAGCACAAAACGTATTTTACAATTTTTTTGTGTGGGAAGGTTTTTGAGATATGGATAATTTTGTGTTTTTTCAGGTGTCAATTCATTCAAAATTCTTTTCGCCAATTTTACAGGAGCAACAAACGCAAGCATTACCTTATTCGAAAGGAAATTGAAATGCGCTTCTAACGACATAAAATATGTAGGGATGGACCAAACAATCGCCGAGCAATATCTGGTCAAAATCGAAATTTCATAGTGTCATTCATTACTAAGCCAATAGAGTCCAAAACAACCGTTTTTGGAATTTTTGTCTGTCTGTCTGTCTATCTTTCTGTCTGTCCATCTGTCTTTCTGTCTGTATATTTGTGGTCTTATCACTGCCGAGTGGATGCAAATGAAACTTTCACCATTGTATTATTAAACGTTTAACTTAAAATATAAGATATAGATATAAAATCAACGCTTTTTTAACACTTTTTCAGGTTATCATTTTTCAACACTATCGTACATGTTATTTTAACATGAAGCTCATGTTGAATAACTTCACTTCGTGTTAAATTAACATGACTTCCTGTTAAGTTAAGATGAAGCTCACGTTGACAAACTTGATTTTGTTCTAAATTAACATGGCTTCCTGTTAGATTTTCATGAATTTCTTTTAAAACATCATGCCTTCCTCTTAAAACAACACTATCTGCCTCATTATCTTATGCTATGGATACACACACGGAGATTATCTCCAGTAAATCTTCTTTAATCAGATCCAAATTTTACCCTGATACACACAAAAATGAAGATTAACAGCATTGAGAATTACTACGTTGGTTGTTATTGCACTATATTCTTACCTACCTCAGCGACATCCAGTTGTCGAAAGTCGGATCTTAGAAACCAGCGCGACGCCTATCTGTCAGCTACCCTTAATTTCCTAGTGTTTCTTAGTGTTGTTGTCTATTTATGTACAGAGTGTTGCCAATGCAAATTTTTTAAAACTGCTCAAATCTTCTTAATTTTTGGGAGTTTATAATGAAGATTATGGAATTTGCGCTAATGTATCAGCCGTATTATGTAAATTGGACAGGATCTTTTTTGTTGGTTTAACATGGTTCATGTAGAAAAAATCCGACGATCAGACGAACTAGGCAAAGAAAACGCTACCTGACAACTGCCCGAAAATAACCGGCTGAGAATGAGTAATCGAGTCAGGCACTAACTGATAAATACCGTAAAAAGTGGAGAGTTTGAAGTATCGTGAGGGTATTGGCAGCAACGCATCTTTGGAATCAGTTGCGATATAGAAATAAATCACATAGATACTTGCATATCTCAGTAGCCCATTTCGTTGGATTCCGACAATGTACTAACATATTCTTAAGTCGATAACTCCGAAAGCGTTCGAAAATTCCATCGTCTAAAAGGATTGCTGACTCGTGTCCGACCTTGAAGGGGCCTCAACAATATAACCCTAGACACAATGTTCTTTCCGCGCTTTTGTGGATCCTCAAGGCAAACTCCCCGCTACGGAATACAAGCTGGGGGACTGGAAGGTTGTGGCGTATGCAGATAACCTAGCTAGCCACACTAAGCTCTTCACATCATTCTTAAAACTCTGCCTTTCGATTTGGCAGGGTTTCAAGCAACGGCAATTTCAGCCCTTCACCTCAGGGAATCGTACGCCACATTCCCAATAGGTATGGTAAGGAGGGGTCGGATTGGCGTTTCGCTACTAATGGCAGCACTTCCATACACACGATTGGCTTCAAATAAAACGACATGGCTGGAAAAGCGCTTTATTTAGGGAACCTAGACTTTGAACTCTCGTTCAGACTACATGATCATTGCAGCGTCGTTGACGCCACGGCTTAAAGAGAAAATCATACTAACGCAAGGATATCTTTATTTTCAGCTACCGCCAAGCGGCCATCAAGTTTGGCTCTCCCTCGTTCTCTTCAACCGCATGAACCTCATATGGATCCCGGGACATAGAGACATTAAGGGGAGCTGCAGGGCATCGACATCTAAACCATAAAAAGCATAAATTCTTCAAAATAATATGGGTACTAAGAGGGCACTGGCTAATTGGGAGGCACGCAGAATGGCTACCTATGCTCTACCGTCGATGCTATAGGAGTTGTAAAGACGAGGAAGAGGAAAAGAATGTGGAGCACCTCATCTGCAACTGGCCGACACTGAGTGGTATCAAAATCCACTGTCTGGGAGCTTCCGTCCTGTATAGTCTACGCCAGTTTTTGGAGCAAGACATCAAGGCCATCTAGTGCTCTTTATCAAGTACTCCAAATGGGCCTTCTAAGCCCGGCCTTCAACCTAAACTAACAAGTTACAAATACTATAAGAACATTTTTTTGCCTCACAAGGATATAAGGGTATAATTTCTGGTACAAAAAAAATAAAAAATATAAAACCGACCATCACCCTACAAAACAGCTCAAATTTCGGCACAGTGAACATAATCCCAAGAAAATCAATTGTTCAGACACATAAAAGTGGAGTCACTTACCTGTATAATAAAACCGATCGAGCAGATAATAAACCACAAGAAATCTCCAATGGCATCAGCATAATTCCAAACACTATTGAGAAAGGATTGTGGTGCTTGTATAGGTTTTGTTACTGCTGCAGATGCCAAATTTCCATTGGCTGTATGACCATTAGATACGCTGCCATTGGTTTGGGCTTTATTGTTGTTGTTATGCTCCATTTTCACCAAAAAAATATCTTTTTAAAGCACTTTTGTTGAATTTTTAATCTTTTTTTAATTTTAAGAATTTTTTTATTTTTTATTGATTTTTTAATTTTTAGATTTTGTTTTTTTTTTGGTAATGATTAGTTCTGAATTAGTCTGGTTACATTTGTTTTGTCGTGAGTTGTTTTAAGACGGTTATCACAATAGAGTTTTCACACCTTTGAAGAAAACCAGAATTTAAAAAAACTTTATTATCTTTGAAAATTTCAAGAAAAAAAAATATTGCAAAAATATGTTCTGTAACACGAAAAAATTAAACCAACAGTTACAGCAAATTTTCTTGTTCACACCAAATTTGTAGCAAAAAAATTTGGCAAGGAGTTTCGAAAAATGAGCGCGGCTCAAATGCTAAAAACAAAAATCACAGCAAAAAAAATCAATTCGAAGTTAATACCGAAAAAGAATTGTCCGAAATTACTGCAAGCATTTGTTGTTATATGAGTGTTTTTATGTCCGTTTTGTGGATATGGGTAATTATAATTTTACAGTCGCTTAGACCGGAGATGGAGTTTAAAAAAAAAATTTTCGACTATCCGCGCTACACGTCCGCTCTGCTGAGCATAAGAAACTTTTGTGTTCATTCAAAATCTTTTTGAGTAGCGCTAGACTTCTACATTCGACAGACACACAGCACTTATCCAATGCGAACAAAATGCAAAACGAAATTGTTAACCCCAAAAGAATAGGCGCAAACTTCGGAATTGTACACGAGCCAAAGCTTAGTTAGCCCAAATGTAGATAGGCGTGACAGCGAACGCTAGCAGCGATCGTTTGTTTGTTTGGTTAAGAAAGCTCTGCGCCGGCGCACCTCAGCATGCAAAAAAACAAAACGACTTGCAAAGCTTCAAGCGACGGGGGACAGATCCAAAGCAGCACCGCAGCTCCAATTAAAGCCGGATTATGACGTCACGCAAGTGTTGTGTGTGTGGGTCATTCCATATGGAATTGGCGAATGGTTGGAATCGACAATTTCCTATTTTAATGAATTTTTGTGAAAGAAGTCTGTTGTGATCATTCCAAAACTATTTTTGCAGCTACATACATATGTATTTGACGATTTCACATGGAATCCCCCACCAGTGTTGTTTATATTTCGCTTTTGTTGTCTGCGCCAGTGTCTTGAGCTCCTCCTGTTTGGCTGCCTTTGCGCGCGTCATGCGCTGTGGTTTACTTCATACCAACTTACTGACATACAAATGCAGTTTCAATTTCATTCCAAGCCGTGCTTGCGGTGTTCAATGTGCTTGTTTGTCTACTACATACTTTGTGCATTACTTCATCTTCAGTCGGGTTTTGTTTTGTTTTGTATTGTTCGGCTCAGCTGATCGTCTGGAGTGCGCGCCAAAATTACTAGTGCTCGCTGGCCTGTTTGACGGTTCCCTGACAAAACTTTCAAGGCTATTAACTTTTCTTAAATTTCCCATTTTCTTTTGCTCATTTTCATACGTGGGTCAGGTCGTGCCTACTTTTTTTTCAGCGAGCTTTTGTTTTATATTTGTTTTGTTTTTCTTCTTCTTTTTTGTTTTAATTGTCGTTATGACAGACCGTACTTTTCAGTTGGCATTGTTTTGTTTCTGGCATAATTTGTTCCGTTAGGTACTTTGTTTTTTTTTTTCTATAATGTGGGAAGTTGATGGAGCACGTGGTCATTTCTATTGTTTGTTTTTTAATTGATTCTATAATTGCCCTGCAGGGAACTCAGGCACTAGTGACACAAATTTCTGGTTCAGAACTAGATTAAAAGTGGCCAATAAGAACTAGTACGTTAGTGATTACATTTTCACTAGTTCGAAACCAGCGTTTGAGGAGTCATTAAAAGGCATTTGGATTCGTATATGAATTTAAGTTTTTGTACTTAATTTATATTTAGAACTATAGAAATAGTGCCAATAAACGAACTAGATCCAAACTATCGAATTTTGTACTAGTTCCAGCCTAGGACATCGCCATGTTAAATTCGCCAGTTGATTTCATGTAAAAAAGATAGTTCGCGAACTAGTACTGGTTCGGAACGCACTAGAAGCGAACTAGCTGTGAACTAGAGATTTTCCCTACAGGGTGTTAACGTCTAGTCGGTTAATTGCTACTTGTTTATTAGCTAATGTTTTATTTATAATTTTACGCTGTCAGTTTTGAACTTTTGAATACTTCGAAGGTTGTGATTTTTGACAGTTTTTATGAAAAAATTCAGTCGTTGAGAGCCAATAGGGTGGAGGGGGGTTGAACTTCCAACCCACCCCCCTGTACAAAATTATATTTAACTGAATCCGAAACACCAAAATTTCATTTTAATTTAAAGCATTGGTCGGTAAACCTAACCCGTGCGGGTATTACGCTCTTCACATATATTCTTACACTTTTCTGATGAGAGCGAAAAAGCACTTGCGGGCACAGTACGTACTGTCGCTTTGGTGATTGTTTTATGTGATAGTAAATTATTCGCGATTTAAAATGAATGAAAGAGCAATTCTAAATAATTTTTCACTGTGAACCAAGCGAATGAGAAAATCCACGGGGAAAGACAACAGACGACCGACGACCACTGAGATAATTGGCGGTCCAGCGCTTAAGCCAGGGGGGGGGGGGGGGGGGGGGGGAGTGACGAGTCTTCCAGATCGGATACAAGCTGCCCATGATTTACTGTGTGAAAAGCTTGACTCAAATCGAGTGCAACTAAGAGCTGTCCTGCCCTCGTGAAGGGTGGATACCTTGCCGCGGTACGAGGGCTTAAGTCGATAGCCACAGGGCTACGCTGCCCTTGTGATCATAGCTCCGTACGGCACTTCATCACGAGAGCAGCCTAGCCTCTCTGGCGCGACGACAAAGATCTTCCCCCTCCCAATCCAGGGTGTTATGCGACCACGTGCCCATTGGACGTTTGCAGCCCGGAGGCAAATCGTGGCTGTATTTGAACAGAGCCTCTCTGATACCGGGTCGCCTCAGAGAGTAAGCATGGCCTTACCGCGGTACGGGGCTCTGCCGCGGCGGACGACACATTTTCCCCTACTCTTCCCTTGACCCTAAGCTGGCCTTGTCCGGCGATGGGTCGTACGAACAAGATGAACTCAAATAACGCAAATAAAAACGAAAAACCCAAAAAACAAACAACGCCAAATTTCACTCCTCAGCAAAGGAGAGCTATGGAGGAGCAGGCGAGAAAGCAACAACAACGCCGGAGGACAACCTCCGTTCCACAATCAAGGGGGGATCGACAGCGATGGCAACTACGAGTCGGTCAACCAACCCTCTATCGAGTAAGATTGACTTGATGGGAGCTAGCACCAGTGCGGTTGGCAACGCAGATAAGCGGACAACGGCGGATGCTAAACTCCCATCAACCTCTGATATGAAAACCAGTATCTTTACGTCTGTGGCAGCGGTCTCACGACCTGGCCTCGGAGTTTCGAAGGGGAAGGAAGCTGCAACTGAGATTTCGGCAAGGGGAGCGACAGCGATGGCAACTACGGGTCCGAACTCTCGGGAGACATCTCCCCGCCGCTTCACATACCACGAGAAAAGATTGGCTGCAAAGGTCCTGAAGAGGTATGAAGGGGTACCGCAGGAGTCGCTGTCGCCGAATTCCAGTAAATCGGTAGAGCTAGCGAAAGCTGTGATACCGGATTTCCAAAATTCTTACGTGCCAAAGAGGTTAAAAGTTAACCCTTTCAAGCGCCAGAGATCGGACCTGGAGTTAAATCCCCCTCCCAAGCATCATCAGAATATCTCTGGAGCGGGCAAACTAAGCTTTGCTGAGGTAACCAAGGACAGGATCCTTATAGGCAATGACCGTCTGGCCATCCCCAAGGACCGGTGGCGTTACGTGCGAAATGAACTCGGCAACATTCTTCTCAACGTTGCTCCGGAGTTTCCGGGTAGTTCGGCGCGAGTAACGGATACGGGTTGGCACCAGGGTCAGATCAAATTACTCGCATGCGAGGATGCAAAAACCGTAGCACTGTATAAGGCAGCCGCTGCTAAACTGGGTGAAGTCTACAAGGGCGCAAAGATAGAGGTCGTCGACTGAAAGGACATTCCAGCTCGTCCAAGGGCAAGGGCGTGGATTTCGGCCATCCCTGACGAATCCGACAGAATTCTCGGGATGCTACGGCTAATGAATGCGTCCCTCCCAACGCATGACTGGAGTGTCAATCTGGTCGGGGATGCGGTGGGGCCCGACAGACAGGTGGTGTTCACCATGAATAAAGAGTCAATCGAGCCCCTCAAAAGGTGCAATGGCCTAGTACACTACAGCGTAGGCCAGATCGTTATCCACGTATATCGTGGTGATGCTCAGCGCGCTGCCTTCTCGGCTGCTCCGGGGGAACCGGAAAACGAATTACCAGAAGAGGAAGCGCAGGATTCCGATGCGGAAAGCATGTTATCCGCCACGTCCCTTGCCGATAGTGCTGTGAACAACTCGGAGATGGAGGACAGCCTACAGGACGAGGAAGTCCTCGACGTCACGGTGGTAGCAGCCAACGCTGAGCGATTAACATCTAACGCTACAGACAGCAGGACTCCTGCAACGCCATATCGGGCAGTTAATCGGAACAACTCGTCGTTGATAGGCAACCTCCGGGATGGGGCAAACCTCGACGACATGGGGACGGCAGGGACGTCTGTGCGCTCTCATGTTGGTGGTGCTTCAGTTTAATCTGCACAAATCTAAAGTGGCTTCGGCTGCTTTAAGTAGTCGTCTTTCTAAAGGCGACGTGGATGTGGTCCTCATCCAAGAACCCTGGGTCAATAGCTCTAGAATCTGCGGATTGGGGACTAAGGGTTTCAAGCTCATTCGAGCCAGCGAGGAGAGCAAAGTCCGAACGTGTATTTTGGTCAAGTCTGAGTTGAACTCCTTTCTCCTACCTAACTACACCAATGGTGATATTACCGCTATCAGTCTAACGGTCGACAGCACCCGCCTGACGGTGGTCTATATGCCCTACGACGCCGAAGAACCCCCACCACAAACGGAGGTGAAAGACCTGGTGTCAAATTTCTGCACGGGTAATCTTATTATTGGAGCGGACGCTAATGCTCACCATGTCCAATGAGGCGAGTCTCTGTTTGATTACCTCTTAACAACCAACCTGGTAATTTGCAACGTGGGTAATGAGCCTACTTTTATCACTAAGACCCGTAGGGAGGTCATAGACCTCACTATCTGTAGTGAAGGCGCTTATGGGTGGGTCAGAAAATGGCAGGTTCTGGAAGAACATTCATTCTCCGACCACCGTTACATAGAAATGGTTTTAGACTTTATTGTAGAACAACCAATCATTAAGCGCAATCCACGTAACACAAATTGGCAGTTACACAATGAAATATTAGACAGAGACCTCCCAGTACTGCCCTCACAAGCCCCCTCATCAGTAGAGGAGCTGGAGGATCTTGTTGCTACATTTACATCGGCGCTCTCAAATGCTCTAGGACAGGCTTGTCCAGTGCCAAAACCACGCGGTAAACACAGGCCACATTGGTGGTCCTACGATTTGGACTCGTTCCGCAAATCATGCCGGAAACAATTTAACAAGGCCAAGAGCCTCGGCTCTGAGCCTCATTGGCACGAATATAAAGCTAAACTTAGGTCCTACAAAAAAGCTCTGAGACAGGCGAAGAGAACTTCGTGGAGAAATTTCTGTACTGGCGTCGAAAAGGTCGACGACACAGCGAGACTTAAACGAGTCCTCTCGAAAAGTCAAACAGCCATCAGCTATTTGCGAAAAACTGACGGATACTGGACCAGCACGGAAGAGGACACCCTTGAGCTGCTCTTGAATACACATTTTCCGGGGAATCTGCATGACGCACCACTAGTACCTGCAACAAACCTGGCAGTAAAAATACCCATCACTGAGGAAAGGGTAAGGTGGGCTGTTAAGAGCTTTGAACCGTATAAGGCTGCCGGGCCGGACGGGATTATCCCCGCGCAACTTATAAACACGTTGGAGACATCAGCTAAATGGCTGGTATTTCTCTTCACAGCCTGCCTGGCTCTCAACCACATTCCGGGCTCCTGGAGAAGCGCCACGGTAGTGTTTATCCCTAAGGCTGGGAAGGCATCCCACTACGAGCCAAAAGACTACAGACCGATCAGTCTCTCGTCCTTTGTACCCAAAACCTTTGAGAGGATACTAAGCGACTACCTCTCAACGACTATTGATAGCAACCTAATCTCTAGCTATCAGCATGCATACACCAAGGGTAAATCAACAGAAACCGCTCTGCACAGCCTAGTATCAGTCATTGAGAAATCGCTGTGTGAAAAGGACTACTGTCTCGTGGCCTTCCTAGACATTGAGGGGGATTTTAACAATATAAGCCCGGAGGCTATCAACTCCGCTCTAACTAATCTGGGCGTAGATAGACCTCTAACTGGTTTAATTGACCAACTTTTAAGGGGAAGGAAAATAGCTTCTTCACTTGGTACGGTTGAGTTATCACGCTATGTCACAAGGGGAACACCCCAGGGTGGTGTTCTTTCCCCGCTTTTATGGAACCTCACAGTCAACTCGTTGCTATGTGACACAAGCTGGGGGGGCGGGACATACGCAGACGATTTAGCTATTGCATTCATAGGCAAGTTCCCACAAACTCTGTGTGACCTGATGCAAGTAGCACTGCGAGAAGTTTCGACGTGGTCCTCTCGCTGCGGACTTAGTATCAACCTGGAAAGTGGAACTTGTCCTCTTCACCAACCGGTACAAAATACCGCCACTAACCCTACCAGAACTAGATGGCACGCGCCTGGGCTTGTCGGATAAGGCCAAGTTTCTAGGCATAGTTCTGGACAGGAAACTGAATTGGAAGGAGAATGTTCTTCAGCGCCAGAAGAAAGCAAAAGAGCCATTGGCAAAAAATGGGGGCTCAGCCCTAGAGTATGCAGTTGGATCTACACGGCCATCATTCGTCCAATCATGCTATATGGAGTCGTCGTATGGTGGCCTGCGCTGAGCAAGGCAACATACCTGAATCTGTTGCGGAAAGTCCATAGATCCAATATGATCTGTATAAGCGGTGCGCTAAGGACAACGCCCAACGAAGCCGTCCAGGTCATTCTGGACATTTTGCCACTTGATCTGGAAGGGTTTCGGTCAGCAGCGGCATCAGCTCTGCGCCTGAGAGAAACCTCCAGTTGGGGTGCGGGTACTATTGGACACTCCAGTATTCTGGAATCTTACAGCTTTCTCCCTCTAAGCACAGATCGCTGTGCGACCACTACAGTCGGTGATAGCTGTTTCAAAATAAACATTCCCAGCAGAGAAGACTGGGAGAGGACGGATTGGTGCCCCGAAACAAATAGTGGCACTTCCATATACACCGACGGCTCGAAGTTGGGCGGCAGAGTTGGAGGAGGGGTTTATTCAAGGGATTTGGACCTTGAGCTCTCCTTCAGACTACCTGATCATTGGAGCGTCTTCCAGGCGGAAGTCTCGGCAATCCTAGATGCCGCGGCCTGGTTAAGCAAACGTGTTATCGGAGAAGATATCGCTATTTTCAGCGATAGCCAAGCGGTCATCAAATCCCTTGGCTCATACACGTTCAACTCTGAACTGACGCTCAACTGTCGTCGATCTCTTCAGGAGATGGCCCAACAGAACCGCGTAAACCTCATATGGGTCCCGGGACATAGGGACATTGAGGGAAACTGTAAGGCAGACGAGCTTGCCAGGCAGGGCATGACCAAGCAGGTTCTTCAGGATAAAGAGCGCTTAGGTATGCCGTTTGCCACATGCAAACTAATGCTGAAGGAGCACACACTCCGTCAAGCCAACGAAAGATGGCTGCAATTCCCAGGGTGTCGGATATCGAAACAAACCTGGCCAAAATGGGATCTCAAAAGGTCTAGACGCATTTATGCCCTTACTAGGAGGGAAATCTGCATATTGATAGGGGTATTAACCGGTCACTGCCTCATTGGTAGGCATGCAGAAAGGCTAAGTGTGCCCTACCGACGATGCTGCAGGAGTTGCAAAGATGATGAGGAGGAGGAAACAGTGGAACACCTCATCTGCAACTGTCCGGCTTTAAGCGGCGCGAGAACGCGCTTTTTGGGAGTTCCGTTCCTGGATAGCCTAAGCCAGATCGCGGAACTGGACATAAAGGACTTGATGGCCTTCATAAAGTCATCTAAGTGGTTCGAGGAGGAGTAACGGTGTCGGTTTAGGAGTGTCAGTCCCGGGATTCTGCTATGTGGAAAATCCCAACAACTCAGGGATTTTCCATTTGGCTGGGTCCCGGGACTGACTTTCCTTGTGTTGGTGGTATCACAACGGGCCTTTCAAAACTGGCCTAAGTGTGCCTCTGCGGCAGCCACTTAAACCTAACCTAACCTAAGAGCTGTCCTGTCATTAGGTCTGTTTTGATTTAGACCGTCAGTTATCTGAGTGTTTATGACATTTAGAGCAGATGTTGTGCTCCTATCTTACTTGAAACCATGTTGGTGCTGGGCTAACATCAAGTTTGATGTGTAGAGCCGGAGTAGGACCGCCTCAAGTGTCTTTACTACTGGCGAGAGGAGTGATATCGGACGATATGACTCCCCAACGTTGGCTGGCTTGCCAGGCTTAAGTAGTGGGATCACAGTTGCCTGCTTCCATTTATCGGGTATGACAGCTGTGGCCAAGGACAGATTGAAGACGGCACTGAGGTACTTAACTCCTCGATGTGTTTAAGGTGCACCATGGCTATGCCATCAGGACCGATGGCTTTGGAGTTTTTGGCCTTCCGGATGGCCTCTTCAACCTCTGTAGCGGTGATAGGAACGGGAGCATAGTTTTTGTGTTTATGCGCACTCCTGAAAATTCCACGTCTTGCCCTGTCCTGTGCAGGATGAGGGACATACTGTCGACAGAAAGCTTGTGCACATTTCTTGGGGTCATTTAGTGTCTTGTCACCAAAGGTGATGTCGACATTCTTTGGCGGAGGATTTGACAAGGAATTGACTGTGGACCATAACTTCCCAACACCGGCAGAGAGGTTACAAGACCTAAGGTGCTCCTCCCATTTGGTTTTTTTGTTTTCGTTAACCAGCCTTGTGATTTCCACGTTGAAATCACCGCCCTGTGGGTCTGTTCATTAGCCAAGACTGCGGCCTCAGCTGGGCCTTATATTTTTTATTCTACCAACTGGTATAAAACGGGCTGTAGCCTTTTTAATGACCTCACGGATTTCAATTTGCTCGGCTAACTCCCGTCCTCTGCCGTCCACAGAAAGGTGTGAATGCCACATATCATGATGGGCATTAAAATCGCCCATGATGATACGGTTATCGCCACAAAGAAACGCCCTAAGGTCAGGGCGATAACTTCTGAGACAGCAGGTGACGGGAAGAATGTATATACTGATTAGCTCGAGATCAACACCTCCAGCTTGCATTGCTATACCCTGACACTCTAAGGGTAAGTCTCTTTGGTCGGTGTTGATATCAAATTCCCTATACTGCACTGTTTGGTGAACAAGGAACGCGAGACCGCCCCCGCCGTCCGTGCGATCGTGCCGGAGAACGTGGTAGCCTCCACTCGCTCGGAGATCCGCGTGAGGTCCTAGTATTGTCTCCTGGATTGCAGCAATTTTAATTTTATGTAGCTGCATGAATTTGGTCATCTCCGCTATCCTGCCGGTCAGGCCGTTGCAATTAAATTGCAACAATTTAAATTGCGAGAGGCAATGGCAACTCTGGGAGTTAAAGACTCAGGTGTTTGCCTAGAAGGTGGTAGGCTAGGTCGCGATCTCCGTCGCATTCCTGAAACCGACGGGTTTCGTTTATTATAATATGAGTGTACGTCCATCGGCGTTGTGGGCTGCGCAGCTCGACAGCAAGGCGCGACGAACGCATCAGTCCAGAGATTTCTGTTTGCGAGCGCAGAACATATGCGAAGGTGACATTGGCCTAGGCAGGAGTTGCACTTGACCGATGCCTCCGACACATATATCCTGTGCCGACATACAGTGCGCGAAGAGTGAGGGACCAGAAGCTGATGGACTTGACTTAAATTCGTGCTAGTACCGGAAGAAGTTGGTGGAGGGTTCAGAGACAAGAGCTCAAGCTCGGTAGTGCTTATAGCATCGACCGATGTACTACGTAGAAAGTAGCTATGGGTGAATGCTTGTGGTGTTGGCGCACTCGGACGCAAGCTACAGCTGGGAACACACATTTTCTGATGAGCAGAGCCAAAAATGCCTAATAAAATTAATAAGATTGTCTTCATGGTCAGCTTTTGGGCAAAGGGGTAGTCGCAACGGTGCAAACGAAGAAAAAACTGTACGGAAATCTTTTTGGTTCTAAGAAGAAATTCTTATTAAAAAACTATACATTTAGTACAAAGGTGTAGTTAGACGCTGGCAATTATTAGTATACGATGGCCGGATGGTTAGCAGCTGGGTTTAGCAATCGAAAAATTGTAAGTTCGATTCTCTCTCTCTTTTTTTCCTAATTAGAAATGTTAAAAAGAAATCTTCTTAAATATATTTATAAGATTTTCCTTTGAAACATTAACAACTCTACACATATCGGTAATTAGAAGCTGGCAATCAAAAGTGAGCGATGGCCTGATGGTTAACAGCTGGGTTTATCATTCCGAAAATTGTAAGTTTGATTCTCGGTGAGGGCGATTTTATTTTATTTTTCATTTAAAATATTAAAAAGAAAATCTTCTTAATAAAATTAAAAAGACGGTCTCTACAATAATAAGAAGCACATCTTCTTGAAGAAAATCTATAGAGATATCTTATGACTTTTGTTCTATTTTATTAGGCATTGTTGGCTCTGTGTAGAAGGCGACAATGCAACATTTGAGCGTCGCTTGCCTCGGAACATCCTAGGACGTGAGCAGCAGGGCGCCACAAAACTTTTGTAGAAACTAGTGGGCCGGTGTGTTTTAGGATCTAGTCCGGAGCAACTAGATTTATGTAACCAACCTTTGCATGACACACACTGAACTGAGTGTGAGCGTCTAGTATAAATTTTCTTCCGGCAAACGCAGCAGAACCATTCTCCTGGACCAGAATTTGGCTCAATGCCAGCCCGGATCAAGAGAATGAGGAGCAGCCGTGCTGTTCCAGGGATGACAATATTAAGTGGGGGGATCGTGACGCGTTAGACAGGGTCACTTCGGGGTGTATTGCTCTTGGCCGAATCGTTAAAAAAAAACAACCCTGGTCGTTTCGGTACGAAAGGTAATGTACATGTACATATACCGTTCTCGCAGAACCGGCAATAGGTACGTGAAACGTTGTTACTTCCTTGCTGTCGGTTAAGCTACTGACACGAAAATTCTATTCTTAGCACCACTGTAGCAAAGTTACTCTCGCATTTACCAACACATACTCAAAAAAAAAAACGCCGACCACTGATTTAAAGCAAATACCTACCATCTATATATTAATAGGCTAACACTCTCCGCATACAAACTTTCGTAACCCAATTTCCTATAGTATTTATGGATAGATCCCTATAAAATTGATATTGAAAACTTAGAATGGGCTAATCTGCTGTCTCACCAAAAATAATTTTGAAAATTATTCTTAGTTTATTTATTATTAAACAAAAAGTAGGTCTCCAAACTCTCCAGCTATTTTATTATCTCCACATTCTGTTATATTTGAACTATACATCACTATTCAGCATACATCACTATTCAGCACTCTTATAAAACTCCCATAGACACACCCACCATCCGCTCATTCCCTTACACACACACGTACATACCCTGCAGCGAAAGCAACTAGTTGAAAACTACTTTACAGCTAGTTGGTGCACCGGCCCAACTAGTCAGTGTTCTGTCTTTTTTCCATATAAGCAACTGGTATTTTTTACGTGTTGATGTCCTACGAGATGTCAATTGTCAGATTTCGACCAGAATATACCAGTTATTTACTAGTCAGGAAATACCAGGTTCATACTAGTTCAACCTGGACTAGTATAATTTCCATAAAATGAACTGAACTGAATGGTATGAAAAATACTAGCCCCATACTAGTCCAAAAAGCATTGAACCTGGACTAGTATGATTTCAACCAGAATGTTCCTGGCATACCCTTTATTTTATCCCTCGACTTTATTTTCATGTTTATTCCTAAGAAAGCAGCGGCTATTTATATTTACCCTATCACGAAAAAGCATCTATGAATTATAAGAGAAAACGAAACGAATGAATTTTGTATATTTTAACTGGTATAATTTCATCCGGAAAAATCTAGTTGTATACTAGTATGGAATGGATATTTTCTGACTAGTATGGGTTCAGCCAGAAATTCTAGTTGTATACTGGTATGAAATGGATTTTCCAGTAAGAGTTCTGCAGGAATATTATAGTTGTATACTAGTATTTTTCTGACTAGTTTGAGGTTTCGCTGCAGGGTATCTATGCAATGATCCAGCAGCTGCCACTTGCTTTTATTTTTGTGCCAAAAAAAGAAAAAAGAAAAAATGTACCAAATCATATCATCTTCGGCATCTAAACACCATTTGTAAGCTAAGAAATCCAGCTTCACTTGTGGCTTTATGTATTTAACTTTTTGCCTATTGGTAAAGCTTATTTTTTTAACGATATGATTTTGTAAGAAAATTCCACAATGTTAAGATCGAAATTTAAATATCGTACGGACTTTAACTAAAGAACAATTTTACATGACACAATGCTGATTTCATTGAACATGTTTACGCCCTTGCTATGTGCATTAATAATTAGGTTTCGCTTATCAACCAAATTCAATTGTTTTTGCACAATCCAATTTTTTTTTTCACCAAATTTATCTGTCAAATAAAATTTTCGTCAGCTGATTTTCAGTGCAACCAACTACCCTGTCAAAGCTTCAGAGGGTAAAAAGTGTGAGTTTTTAGGAAACGAAAACATATTCTGTTTGACTTTTTACCTTCATTTTTCAAACGAAAACGGAAAATTGAAGAGTGTAAAAAATTCACATTTTTTTATGAAACGAAATCACCATAACTCTACTTTTTTTTACGAAAAACACATTTTTAGGTATTTGTTTCCTTTAGGGATCAACCGCTAATAAATTAGCTAAAATTAACGGAGATAGCTCAAAAGACAGGTTTTGGCCTCAGGATCACGAGTCCGGAAGCGCTTTTTTAATTTTTTGTTTCTGTGGAAAGTTACGGTCAAAAAATCGAAGAATGAAACTCGGCATGCATTTTGTAGCACGTTTTTAGGTACAGCCTAATAAAATTACAACAACCACATGAAAACTTGCCACTTTGATTGCAAATATCTCTTCAGAGAAGCAAAATATTAAAAAGCGCTTCCGGATTCGTGATCCTGAGGCCAAACCCCGACTTTTGAGCTATCTCCCATAATTATAGCTAATTTATTAGCAGTTGATACCTAAAGGAAACAATCACCCATTTTTACTTTGATTATTTGATGTTTTAAGCCTTTCTCGATTTTTTTAAGTTTAATTCACTTATGAAATTTTTAGGGGGTTCTAAGCAGAAAATATATTTTTCATACAGTTGAAGATTGCCCAGAAAAATATCCCCAATCGTCTCATATAAAGCAAAGCTGTAATTAGACGCTGGCAAATAAAAGTATAATTGAATTTTTCAATTTTCCTTGCTTAAAAAATAAAATAAACACGAACAAGTAAGGAGGTCTAAGTTCGGGTGTACCGAACATTTAATACCCAGCGCTAATTTTTAGAACGGGATAACAATCATTAGGCCCTAGGAGTATTTCCTTAATTTCCGTTACCGAATTATTTCAATTTATGTGATTTTCGATATCGAAGTTGGGCGTGGTTGGAGAGCGATTTTTTCCAGTTTCATCAGGTATACTCCCAACGATAGTAGTATGTTTTGTGCCAGATTCCATCGTTCTATCGTAATCGGTTTAAAAGATACGACCAGTCAAATTTTCAAAAATGCCTCTCTTAAAAGTGGGCGGTGCCACGCCCACTATAAAAAATTTATGAAAAAATCATAAGAGAATGACCAGGGGGATGCACCTATACAATTTTTTCCTTTTTGGCCATTTCAGCTGCCGAGATATGTCAATTTGTGTGATTTTCGAAATTTTCGATATCGAAAGTGGGCGTGGTTGAAGGGCAAATTGATCCAGTTTCATCAGGTATACGCCCAACGATACTAGTATGCTTTGTGCCGAATTCCATCGTTCTATCGTAATATGTTTAAGAGTTACGACCAGTCAAATTTTCAATAACGCCTCCCTTAAAAGTGGCGGTGCCACTTCCACTATAAAAAATTTATGAAAAACTCATAAGAGAATGACCAGGGGGATTCACCAATAAAATTCTATCATTTTAGCCATTTCAGCTGCCGAGATATGTCAATTTGTGTGATTTTCGAAATTTTCGATATCGAAAGTGAGCGTGGTTGAAGGGTGATTTTATCCAGTTTCATCAGGTACTAGTATGCTTTGTGCCGAATTCCATCGTTCTATCGTAATCAGTTTAAGAGTTACGACCAGTCAAATTTTCAAAAACGCCTACTTTAAAAGTGGGCGGTGCCACGCCCACTATAAAAAATGTATGAAAAAATCATAAGAGAATGACCAGGGGGATTCACCTATAAAATTATATCATTTTAGCCATTTCACCCACCGAGATAAGTCACTTTGTGCGATTTTCGAAATTTTCGATATCGAAAAAGGGGGCGTGGTTATCATCCGATTTCGTCCATTTTCAATAGCAACCTACCTTCAGAAAGTAACCTGTGTACAAAATTTCATGCAAATATCTCAATTTTTACTCAAGTTATCGTGTACACAGACGGACAGACGGACGGACATGCCTTAATCAACTCCTCTTTTAATCCTAAGAACTTTCATATATGGAACCCTATATCTATCTCGATTATTTTGTGCCGTTACATACAACCGTTATGTGAACAAATTTAATATACTCTTGTACTAGTACTAGTACGCTGGGTATAAAAAGTGAGTGTGACGTCATTACGACGTCAAATCTGCTATTTCAATCAAGACAATCGATCGAATTGTGTTACAGAATCGGGCTCCTTGTATATTAATTCCCTCTATACTTCGTGACTCGTTTACATAAGCTAGTGTTCTTTTCGCATTTGTTTAAAAGGAAATCCACCTAAATATATTTATTTAATTAAACTTATGTGGGATACACATGTTTACACATCAAACATCACGAATACTTGGTACTCACGTCTTTTTTTTTTTTTAATTTTTTCCTACAAATTGGCAGGATTGACCATTTTTTTCTGACTCCGAACGACACCTGAAAAGCAGATGAATTTTTGCTGAGAAGCTTTTTATGGCAGATGTTTACCACACAACTGCCGAGGGGCGACCCTGTTCAGAAAAACTTTTTTCTAAATAATTTTTTATGTTGCTTTTACCGGATTCGATACCCGAATACTTCTTGGTGTAGTAGGCCGAATACAGCACAAAAAACTAATGGCGGCGATATACCAACAGGTTATCATAACCTCTAACGAGATTTTTAGCCGAGCTTCTCTTTCCAACTTGTGGTGTGTTGCTTTTGAGTTTTTCCTACAAGTTGGCGGGAGCTACAGTTTTTTGCCGACTCCGAACGGCACTTGCAAAGCAAATGAATTTTTTGCTGAGAAGCTTCTCATGGCAGAAATACACCCGGAGAGTTTGCCAAACTACTGCCGAGGGGCGACCCCGTTTAGAAAAATTCTTTTTCTAAATAATTTTTGATTTTACTTTTGCCGCGCATCGAACCGCCACGACTTGGTGTAGAAGGCCGAACACTTAACCGCTACACCACGGCGGCCGCCGTATATTTCATTCAAATATCAAGTTATTGTATGCGCAGGCCGACGGGCAGAGGGATTGACATATCATAATCGATTTATCCATTCATCCTAAGAACTTTGAGGTACTCAAAGTCTTTTGTACATATATAAGTTCTTCGTAAATTTTATTTTTATCATGTTTTGTTTTTGCTAATTAAAACAAAGAACAAACGATTCAAAAATTTTAACCTACTACCAAACCACTAAATATTCTTAATTCAGGGTCATTTTTCACGTAGTTTTTTTTTTGCTAAAAAGAACTTCCTCCTTGACCAGTAATTTAATGATTTATGTTTTGGTTGTTGTTTTACAATTCTAGCCGGCCACAATTGGAACGCTGCGCTTAGTCACACAGCATAACTCAACTTTCGATCCTTAACTTTTAAATATGTATTAATAATTAATTGCTCGTTCTTTTTTATTTTTTTGCAAAATTATTTTAAACAGCTTTTATAATTTTAGCACCTGCAAATACACTGATTGCCTTTTTTGTTTTCTCACTGTTCACATACTTTTGCATACCTTAGGCCCACTTGCCCGACGCCGAGTTGTCTTTTTAACTCAGAGTTAATTTGAAAAGTAGTCAAAAACGTATGGAGTTAATCCCTCATTTGACGTTAGCTCTGAGTTAAAAATATAAATATTCGTTGTGCAAGTGAGCCTTAGGTACCTACTTAACAAAAAAAATTTCACTGTTCTTATTTCCCTCTTCGTAATAAACTGAACCGCAAAATCGTATGACATTTCGAGCTTCTGCGCAGTTGCAATGTCAAAGTTATGTTTGTTTTTATGCAAAATCAGGGGGTTGTTTCATACATACCCTTTAAAGATTTATGTAACTTATCTCTAAAGAAAAAGCTGCGATTAATCCTTTTCGCACACAGTGGGTTATAATTCAATATATATAAGCTAATTTGCATTTCTGAAGCATACTTATGGGAGTAGAAAGAAATGCCATATCGAACGAACCACTCTGGGGTGAAAAGAGGATCAGTCTTGTAGTAACATGCTTAAACAAATGTGAACGGTGTAACCCATATAAAGAGATATTTAAGAACTGTCATTAATCACTTTCACCTTAGCGAGTCATCACGAGTTCAACCAAGAGTAGTCGCATTTTTTGCAGGGTAGTTTAGTTTTTACCTCCTGATGATTCACTACAGGGTGTACTCAAAATTACATAATTATTGAAAAAAAAACATTCCATCTTGTATGACTATTTTGCAGGGCTCCAAAATAAAAATAAACCAAAAGAATTATAAAAAAATGTTCAAAAACTGTAAAACGGCCAGACCTTAATATCGTCCCATTACTTTCTATAGACCGAGGCAATAAAAACCACTAAGATTTATATATTTTACCAAGCTGTAAAAATTCCGGTTTCTTGATATCTTAAGGGCATTTCTACATAAAAAACGAGTTTTATTAAAAAGTGTACTTCCGTGGTTAAGGCAGAAACGGGACGATATTTTAATTTTTTAATTAATTTAATGGCGGCGATTTTTGCAAATTGTATATGAATATATGTATGTAAAGTAATTGCTAATTTAAATTGATTCTTTAGCAGCATCTACGAAATTTTTTTCACAAATCCTAATGAAAAATATGGGTATCTACAAAAATGTCGCCGTATTTATACTTTTAATTTTTGGCGTTTTTAAAAAGTATTCTCAACTTTTTGATGACGGGGTTCCTTTTATTTTACCTACAAAATGTGCAGTATATGCTAATGAAATGTTTTCTAACACATTTTGCATTGAATAAAGTTTTATATTCACATTTCACAAAAACAGAAGCCGAAAACCATTTTACAATTCACAAATTACTATTTCGTTCTATTCGTCTTATTGGATTCAAAAATTTGAAAACCCTTTCGAGATATCTACACGCTAAAAAATTTTGGTGTCAAAACAGCACTTTAAGGTGCTGCTGTATATATAAACTAAAATAAGTACCATTTTAACACCAAAGAGGGGTCACCTCACCACACTTGCCATATTGCCTTCACCGCGAATCGAACTAACAATTATTAACCTGCAAAAATCGAGAGTACTATATTTCCAATTGGAGCATCAGAGTACTCCAAATGTAATACTTTTTCATATAAAAATTGTGCTCCAATTAACATTGCGATGTCCTAGGACAGGACCACCTACTCCAACGTTCGATTTGTTTCTGCTTCTCCATGGAGTACCTACAGTCAGAGTTTGCAATGTAATCCAATGTTATTACTCCTTGGAGTATATACTGTCAGAGCGATAGTGTCGTGATTTTCGTCGATAAGGCACGAGCAATGATCGGCTTTCAAAAATCTGAAGGTGGTCCGATGAGGTATACAAAGGATCAATATTGGAGTACTCCAATATCAAAAAATTGGAACACATAGTCCAACGATTTTTGCAGGGTAACTGCTGAACGGAGATGTCTACCATTAGGCTATCGCGTACTTATGGTTGCAGGTGTCTTATTATAGCTTTGTTCTAAATGGTAGCGACGAGCCGCTGTTAAAAATTTACCCCACACTTTTTCACTTTACACATTTTAGTGTACCAAAAAACTAACTCCTTATAGAAAAATTACGGGGTTGGGGTCAAAATTCTGCTTTTTTGGAAATTCTGCATTGATAATTCCGGAAGTCGAAATACCGGAAATCAAAATTATGGAAGTTAATATTCTGGAATCCAAAATTCTGGATAACGAAATTCAAAATTGCAAAATTCTGGAAACCAAAATTCTGAAATTCAAAATTCTGTAATTAATGATTAAAAATGCGTGTTGATAACAACAAAAGTGCGCACTTTTTTTTGCCTTTAACATTAAACTGGACTTGTTCTGAAGGAATTAAAAGCAAATGTACCGTGCGTATTGACACACAATTTTATTGATTTTAAAAAAAATTCTGCCCTTTTAAAAGTTAATAATAATAATAATAATAGTTATAGAGGTAGCGCACTGCGACCTTGTGATCTATTGTGCCCTCATGTACTCAAAGCACATCTAGCAGGCCGATCGCCGTCAGGAAATCCAGAATCGGGGTCGGCCCTAGTTGATGTATGTGCTTGCCCTCTAGGGTTGTGGACCCAAGGATCCTTAGCCTGCTCCTAGAGATAGCGTCACATTTGCACACTATGTGCTCCGCGGTTTCGTCCTCATAATCACAGAAGCGGCACAGGCTGCTGGACGCGATGCCCAGTCTGTGCATATGGGCCTTTAACCTACAGTGCCCTGTAAGAATTCCTGTGATGATTCTAAGATTATTCTTGGATAGGCCGATTACAGCTTCGAATCGCTTAGCGTTGTACCCACCCATCATTACCTTCGCCTGACGCAGCCCAGTGGTCTGCCGCCAGTTCTCCTCTCTCAAAACTAGCTCTTCCTTTCTCAGTATATCGCTTATGGTGTGAGGGCCGATGCCCAGGAAAGGTTCCGGGCCTATGGGCTTCGTTGCCGCCGCTACACGAGCAAGTTGGTCAGCTCGCTCATTTCCCTCCACGCCGGCATGACCCGGGACCCACACCAGCCATACCCTGTTTCGAGACGCCAACTCGTTCAGCCTGTCGACGCACTCAAGTACCAGTTTTGATCTTATCTCACTGGCCCAGATGGCTTTAATTGCCGCCTGGCTGTCGCTTAATATCGTTTAAAAGTTAATACATATATACATATGAAAAGAAATTATTTGTTGTCTTCAGTAAAATTTAAGATTTCCGCTTATCACTTGGTTTAGTTAAAAATTTAAGTATCCATAAAATATGTTTGGGATTTTTATACTTTAAATAAGGGATTTATCAGCAACTCTATCTAAATCGATAGAAATCGTGAAATTTAACGAAATAATCTACAGAAATTGAATAAACAGACCACTATGTTTGAAAAAAAATCGCAAATTGCAGCTTGCATCTTCAAAAATTAGAGCAGTCAGACTTATATTAATGGTAATTTTTTGAAATATTTACCAAAAAAAAAAAGAAATTGTATAAACGGTTATAGCATTTCTATAATGGGTGGTATGTATGTATATTAATGATCTAAAATTATTATTTCACATGGCTTTCCGTAAACTAAAAATATCCGCACCAAATTTTTTTTTCTCGAAAATAGAGATCACAAACATAAAAATATTGTTTATAAAAATTTTAAAAAGAAATATAAAAATATATACAAAATATAAACAATTTTCAATGACAAAAAAGAAAAAAAATTTTGCCCGATAGCTGTAACTGTACTTGAACCATCAACCGCTCGACCACTACCCCCTGACGCTTCCCACTGGGCTATCGCTTTATTTACAAATTGATTGTCAGATAACCAATTCAAGCTGCATGAGAAATTTTCATTCGCTTATTACAGATAAATGAAGCAGTATTGGTTATATATTAGACTAGCTGACCCGGCAGACGTTGTCCTGCCACAAATTTATTTCCCTGTCTGTTTCTCTAACCCGATCCCTATATCTATTTTAAACCATATGCCTATCTCCTTCATATAGGAGAAACCACGCCCCCTTTTTCCTTATCCCCGGTTTTTTTGGAGGTGTCCGGGATTGATCTTATATAACTCCTCACAAAATTTCAGTGGTCTAACCTAAATACTTCTAGAGATATGGACTATGAAGTATTTTATTCGTATGGGAGGTGCCACGCCCCCTTTATCGTTAACTCGAGTTTTTTGGGAGGTATTAGGGATCGATCACATAAAAACCCTCACCAAATTTCAGTGGTCTAACATAAATACTTGCAGAGATATGGGCTATGAAATGTTTCCTTCATATAGGAGAAACCACGCCCCCTTTTTCCTTATCCCCAGTTTTTTTTTGGAGGTGTCCGGGATTGATCTTATATAACTCCTCACAAAATTTCAGTGGTCTAATCTAAATACTTCTAGAGATATGGACTATGAAGTATTTTATTCGTATGGGAGGTGCCACGCCCCCTTTATCGTTAACTCGAGTTTTTTGGGAGGTATTAGGCAGTGGCGTGCCTTCCATATAAGCCGAAAAGCCCGGCTTGCCTAGCTAATCCCCTATGAGCTACAATATGTATGTTCATTTGGCTTCTTAAAAGGATATCCGGTTTTTATTTCCCTACCTGCCACCTACTACCAAATAGCTGTTAATAGCATGGAAACATGCCTACAGCTGTTCCTGCCACCTGCCGGCTGATAGCTCATTTACATAAAATTATTTCAGTGCGTGATGGCCATCTCTTACTTACTTACTTAAACAGCCTTTAACCTGCCAGGCAATGATGGCTATCTCGCTTTTACTTATTGGCTTTTACGGGGCTTTCAAAACCAGTACGAAACTGCGTACTGAAGCAATCGTTTTTTTTTTTGAATTTGGTATTAATTTTATATGAAACTTTGAAGCTGGCTTCTGGCTGGTGTTACCGTACGCTATAAATGCTTACGATAAAACGAAAATGAAATTTGTTTATGTATGTATCTACAATTTTAAAGGCGCTACTCAAAAATTATTGGCGCATATTTTAAAGTAGAAAAAAAAAGAATTCAATAGTGGTAGGTGCTGTAATTTTTTTTTATTTGCTAGGCACTATAAAACTTAAAAAATATATTTAAGATTTCTTAGCTTCTGCAATGTACCTAACTGGGGAATAGTGCGAATAAAACGTTTCCCTTGGATTGGAAAAGCTTACAAAATCTGCAAACAATAACGTGCCTATTAGCGGAACCTAAAAGTTTAAAATTTTCCCCGTCTGCAAAAGTCGATAAATATCCTGAACTCTTCTTTGTCTGAAATATTCTCTGGCAGCAGTAAGTGCTTTCGTTGGGGTTATAAAGACTGGGGCTTGCCTCGGTTGATACTCGTTGGCACGCCACTGGTATTAGGGATCGATCACATATGGGCTATGAAATGTTTCCTTCGTATGGGAGGTGCCACGCCCCCTTTTTCTTTATCTCCAGTTTTTTTTGGAGATGATGGGATTAATCTTATTTAACTCCTCAAGAAATTTCAGTGGTCTAACCTAAACACTTCCCGAGATATGGACTATGAAGTATTTCATTCGTATGGGAGGTGCCACGCCCCTTTTTTCGTTACCCTAGTTTTTTTGGAGGTGGTAGGGATCGACCTCATCTAACCTCTAACCACGTTTCAGTGGTCTAACATAAGTACTTTCAGAGATATGGACTATGAAGTATTTCATTCGTATGAGATGTGCCACGCCCCCTTTTTCGTTATCCCCAGTTTTTTGGAGGTGGTAGGGATCGATCTCATATAACCCCTTACCAAATTTCAGTGGTCTAACATGAATACTTCCAGAGATATCGACTATGAAATATTTCATTTGTATGGGAGGTGCCACGCCCCCGTTTTCGTTATCCCCAGCTTTTTTGGAGGTAGTAGGGGTCGATCTCATATAATCCCTTACCAAATTTCAGTGGTCTAACATGAATGCTTCCAGAGATATCGACTATGAAGTATTTCATTCGTATGGGAGGTGCCACGCCCCCTTTTTGGTTAACCCCCAGTTTTATGGGTGAGAATGGTGTTGTTATCCTATAGGTCTGTACCGATTTCCAGGTCCCTACCTTAAACCCATTTAGAGATATTCACCTTGAAGAAAAATGTTTGTATGGGAGGTGCCACGCCCCCCTAATATTTTGTTCTGATTTTATAACATGACCTGCGCGTGGTAATAACAAACAAACCCCCTAAAGGAAGTATATGATTTGGTACAGCCGACTGAACAGCATTTAATTTTTATATATATAGATTGTATGGGAGGTACCACGCCCCCTTTTTCGATAACCCCAAGTTTTATGGGTGAGAATGGTGTTGTTATCCTATAACTCTATACCAATTTTCATGTTCCTACCTTAAACGCTTTTGAAGATATTCACCTTGAAAAATTCAGTTTGTATGGGAGGTGCCACGCCCCCTTTTCCGATTACCCCTTCTTTTATGTGTAAGAAGGCTTTTGATACCATATAGGTCTATACCAATTTTCAGGTCCCTACCTTGAACCCTTTCACAGATATTCTGCTTAAAAAATTTAGTTTGTATGGGAGGTACCACGCCCCCTTATTGGATAACCCCCGGTTTTATAGGTGAGAGTGGTGCTGTTATCCTGTAGCTCTGTACCAATTTTCATGTTCCTACCTTAAACACTTTTGAAGATATTCAACTTGAAAAATTCAGTTTGTATGGGAGGTGCCACGCCCCCTTAATATTTTGTTCTGATTTTACGACATGACCTGCGCGTGGTAATAACAAACAAATCCCCCAAAGGAAGTATTTCATTTGGTTCAGCTGTTTTCGAGTTTTAGCGTTACAATTATACACCATTTCATTTTTATATATATAGACTAGCTGACCCGGCAGACGTTGTCCTGCCACAAATTTATTTCCCTGTCTGTTTCTCTAACCCGATCCCTATATCTATTTTAAACCATATCCCTATCTCCTTCATATAGGAGAAACCACGCCCCCTTTTTCCTTATAACCAGTTTTTTTGGAGGTGTCCGGGATTGATCTTATATAACTCCTCACAAAATTTCAGTGGTCTAACCTAAATACTTCTAGAGATATGGACTATGAAGTATTTTATTCGTATGGGAGGTGCCACGACCCCTTTATCGTTAACTCGACTTTTTTGGGAGGTATTAGGGATCGATCACATATAAACCCTCACCAAATTTCAGTGGTCTAACATAAATACTTGCAGAGATATGGGCTATGAAAGGTTTCCTTCGTATGGGAGGTGCCACGCCCCCTTTTTCTTTATCTCCAGTTTTTTTGGAGATGATGGGATTAATCTTATTTAACTCCTCAAGAAATTTCAGTGGTCTAACCTAAACACTTCCCGAGATATGGACTATGAAGTATTTCATTCGTATGGGAGGTGCCACGCCCCCTTTTTCGTTACCCTAGTTTTTTTGGAGGTGGTAGGGATCGACCTCATCTAACCTCTAACCACGTTTCAGTGGTCTAACATAAGTACTTTCAGAGATATGGACTATGAAGTATTTCATTCGTATGAGATGGGCCACGCCCCCTTTTTCGTTATCCCCAGTTTTTTTGGAGGTGGTAGGGATCGATCTCATATAACCCCTTACCAAATTTCAGTGGTCTACCATGAATACTTCCAGAGATATCGACTATGAAATATTTCATTTGTATGGGAGGTGCCACGCCCCCGTTTTCGTTATCCCCAGCTTTTTTGGAGGTGGTAGGGGTCGATCTCATATAATCCCTTACCAAATTTCAGTGGTCTAACATGAATACTTCCAGAGATATCGACTATGAAGTATTTCATTCGTATGGGAGGTGCCACGCCCCCTTTTTGGTTAACCCCCAGTTTTATGGGTGAGAATGGTGTTGTTATCCTATAGGTCTGTACCGATTTCCAGGTCCCTACCTTATTCACCTTGAAGAAAAATGTTTGTATGGGAGGTCCACGCCCCCTTAATATTTTGTTCTGATTTTAAGACATGACCTGCGCGTGGTAATAACAAACAAATCCCCCAAAGGAAGTATTTCATTTGGTTCAGCCGTTTTCGAGTTTTAGCGTTACAATTATACACCATTTCATTTTTATATATATAGATGTATGGGAGGTACCACGCCCCCTTTTTCGATAACCCCAAGTTTTATGGGTGAGAATGGTGTTGTTATCCTATAGCTCTATACCAATTTTCATGTTCCTACCTTAAACACTTTTGAAGATATTCACCTTGAAAAATTCAGTTTGTATGGGAGGTGCCACGCCCCCTTTTCCGATTACCCTTTCTTTTATGTGTAAGAAGGCTTTTGTAACCATATAGGTCTATACCAATTTTCAGGTCCCTACCTTGAACCCTTTCACAGATATTCTGCTTAAAAAATTTAGTTTGTATGGGAGGTACCACGCCCCCTTATTGGATAACCCTCGGTTTTATAGGTGAGAGTGGTGCTGTTATCCTGTAGCTCTGTACCAATTTTCATGTTCCTACCTTATACACTTTTGAAGGTTTTCAACTTGAAAAATTCAGTTTGTATGGGAGGTGCCACGCCCCCTTAAAATTTTGTTCTGATTTTAAGACATGACCTGCGCGTGGTAATAACAAACAAATCCCCCAAAGGAAGTATTTCATTTGGTTCAGCCGTTTTCGAGTTTTAGCGTTACAATTATACACCATTTCATTTTTATATATATAGATGTATGGGAGGTACCACGCCCCCTTTTTCGATAACCCCAAGTTTTATGGGTGAGAATGGTGTTGTTATCCTATAGCTCTATACCAATTTTCATGTTCCTACCTTAAACACTTTTGAAGATATTCACCTTGAAAAATTCAGTTTGTATGGGAGGTGCCACGCCCCCTTTTCCGATTACCCTTTCTTTTATGTGTAAGAAGGCTTTTGTAACCATATAGGTCTATACCAATTTTCAGGTCCCTACCTTGAACCCTTTCACAGATATTCTGCTTAAAAAATTTAGTTTGTATGGGAGGTACCACGCCCCCTTATTGGATAACCCTCGGTTTTATAGGTGAGAGTGGTGCTGTTATCCTGTAGCTCTGTACCAATTTTCATGTTCCTACCTTATACACTTTTGAAGGCTTTCAACTTGAAAAATTCAGTTTGTATGGGAGGTGCCACGCCCCCTTAATATTTTGTTCTGATTTTAAGACATGACCTGCGCGTGGTAATAACAAACAAATCCCCCAAAGGAAGTATTTCATTTGGTTCAGCCGTTTTCGAGTTTTAGCGTTACAATTATACACCATTTCATTTTTATATATATAGATAATTGTGCACTGCTTTAGAGGTATGCCAACAAATCCATATGCATTTCATAAATATTTATGCATATTTAGTATGGGTTTAAGCTTGGCAATTATTTATATGTAAAATTTGTTAGCCTATTAATATAATAGATAATTAATACTGCTTTAAGAAATCCTTTAGTAGACGGCCTTAGTATGAAAATAACAAAATGAAATGTGTGGGTATTAGAAACTAAAGGTAAGGACTGAAGTTCTAGTTTGAATAACACAGTACAGCAAAATTGAAGCTTTCGAAAATCCCACCGGGTTTCTCAAGGGTTTCTAAAGTAAGATTTTACAACTACTTATCTCGGAACAAACCACCTTCTGGAAAATAAAATCTAGGGTGACCCCAAAATCTGACTTCAGATTCGGATTCACACACACCCGAAAGCTTTAGAAACCGATGAGATGTTGTTGTACAGTGTAATTTTTCGGAAACGGTCAAAATTCTAAAATTAAAATTCTGAAGTCAAAATTCCGGAATCAAAATTCTGGGTCGACAAAATTCTGACCGATCAGTCTCTCGTCCTTTGTACTCAAAACCTTTGAGAGGATACTAAGCGACTACCTCTCAACGACTATTGATAGCAACCTAATCTCTAGCTATCAGCATGCATACACCAAGGGTAAATCAACAGAAACCGCTCTGCACAGCCTAGTATCTGTCATTGAGAAATCGCTGTGTGAAAAGGACTACTGTCTCGTGGCCTTCCTAGACATTGAGGGGGCTTTCAACAATATAAGCCCGGAGGCTATCAACTCCGCTCTAACTAATCTGGGCGTAGATAGACCTCTAACTGGTTTAATTGACCAACTTTTAAGGGGAAAGAAAATAGCTTCTTCACTTGGTACGGTTGAGTTATCACGCTATGTCACAAGGGGAACACCCCAGGGTGGTGTTCTTTCCCCGCTTTTATGGAACCTCACAGTCAACTCGTAGCTATGTGACACAAGCTGGGGGGGGGGGGGGGGGAAGATAGTGGCATACGCAGACGATTTAGCTATTGCATTCAGAGGCAAGTTCCCACAAACTCTGTGTGACCTGATGCAAGTAGCACTGCGAGAAGTTTCGACGTGGTCCTCTCGCTGCGGACTTAGTATCAACCCGGGGAAAGTGGAACTTGTCCTCTTCACCAACCGGTACAAAATACCGCCACTAAGCCTACCAGAACTAGATGGCAAGCGCCTGGGCTTGTCGGATAAGGCCAAGTTTCTAGGCATAGTTCTGGACAGGAAACTGAATTGGAAGGAGAATGTTCTTCAGCGCCAGAAGAAAGCTTGCATCGCTCTTTACACATGCAAAAGAGCCATTGGCAAAAAATGGGGGCTCAGCCCTAGAGTATGTAGTTGGATCTACACGGCCATCATTCGTCCAATCTTGCTATATGGAGTCGTCGTATGGTGGCCTGCGCTGAGCAAGGCAACATACCTGAATCTGTTGCGGAGAGTCCATAGATCCAATATGATCTGTATAAGCGATGCGCTAAGGACAACGCCCAACGAAGCCCTCCAGGTCATTCTGGGCATTTTGCCACTTGATCTGGAAGGGTTTCGGTCAGCAGCGGCATCAGCTCTGCGCCTAAGAGAAACCTCCAGTTGGGGTGCGGGTACTATTGGACACTCCAGTATTCTGGAATCTTACAGCTTTCTCCCTCTAAGCACAGATCGTTGTGCGACGACTACAGTCGGTGATAGCTGTTTCAAAATAAACATTCCCAGCAGAGAAGACTGGGAGAGGACGGATTGGTGTCCCGAAACAAATAGTGGCACTTCCATATACACCGACGGCTCGAAGTTGGACGGCAGAGTTGGAGGAAGGGTTTATTCAAGGGATTTGGACCTTGAGCTCTCCTTCAGACTACCTGATCAATGTAGCGTCTTCCAGGCGGAAGTCTCGGCAATCCTAGACGCCGCGGCCTGGTTAAGCAAACGTGTTATCGGAGAAGACATCGCTATTTTCAGCGATAGCCAAGCGGCCATCAAATCCCTTGGCTCATACACGTTCAACTCTGAACTGACGCTCAGCTGTCGTCGATCTCTTCAGGAGATGGCCCAACAGATCCGCGTAAACCTCATATGGGTCCCGGGACATAGGGACATTGAGGGAAACTGTAAGGCAGACGAGCTTGCCAGGCAGGGCACGACCAAGCAGGTTCTTCAGGATAAAGAGCGCTTAGGTATGCCGTTTGCCACATGCAAACTAATGCTGAGGGAGCACACACTCCGTCAAGCCAACGAAAGATGGCTGCAATCCCCAGGGTGTCGGATATCGAAACAAACCTGGCCAAAATGGGATCTTAAAAGGTCTAGACGCATTTATGCCCTAACTAGGAGGGAAATCTGCATATTGATAGGGGTATTAACCGGTCCCTGCCTCATTGGTAGGCATGCAGAAAGGCTAAGTGTGCCCTACCGACGATGCTGCAGGAGTTGCAAAGATGATGAGGAGGAGGAAAGAGTGGAACACCTCATCTGCAACTGTCCGGCTTTAAGCGGCGCGAGAACGCGCTTTTTGGGAGTTCCGTTCCTGGATAGCCTAAGCCAGATCGCGGAACTGGACATAAAGGACTTGATGGCCTTCATAAAGTCATCTAAGTGGTTCGAGGAGGAGTAACGGTGTCGGTTTAGGGTGTCAGTCCCGGGATTCTGCTATGTGGAAAATCCCAACAACTCAGACATTTTCCATTTGGATGGGTCCCGGGACTGACTTTCCTTGTGTTGGTGGTATCACAACGGGCCTTTCAAAACTGGCCTAAGTGTGCCTCTGCGGCAGCCACTTGAACCTAACCTAACCCAAAATTCTGGAAATCGGAATGCCGCACTTCCTTCGCTTTTTTTTGGCTGTATTTCAGAATTCTGGTTTTTCATAATTCCGGAATTTACGTTTTCCGGAATTAATTCTGGAAATTTTTTCCCCAAAATTTGAGCAAAATCGTGTATTTTAATAAATTTGCTTATATTTAGGAAATATACATTGACTTTGATTTGTTGGTCATAAGACAGAAAACCAGCGGAACAATTTGTCCTTCTACTCTTCCGTGTATGGAAAATAGTTGCCTCATCATCGTTGGAACAACGTCAAATGTACCGTCCATAATCCAGCAGTCGCTCTCATTTAACAACTGCAGCGAAGATTTTGTTCCAAAAATAAGAATGCTCGCCATAACTTTAATAACTTTCTTACTTAAAATAAATAGTTGACCTTCCCAAACATAAAGTTATAATAAGGGAATGTCTTTTTTTTTCAACACAACTTGGCTCTTTTAAACATTTTAAACTGTTCCGTTGTCTTCTAATTTTTAACTTAAGGGCATTTCTTGATGGCAGATAGTGTCCAATATGTTTTTCTGTCATAGATACCGTGCGCTGAATTATTTGGCTAGGCTGCAGAAAACTCGATCGAACCATATATTAAACCAGATTATTTGTTTCTGCAACCGATTTTTTATGCGCACATGGATCATGAGAATGTTCACTTTTTTTTCGTATAACATTTCACAGCCATGAAATTGTGTGTCATCAAAGAAAGAATCGGCGCACCTGCGACTTGTCAGCCATGTCACTGTTGATAGTTACAAATTTGAAACTGTGAGGGACTTAGTCTATTTGGGAACCAGTATCAACACCGAAAATAATATCAGTCTAGAAATCCAGCGGAGAATCACTCTTGCCAACAAGTGCTACTTTGGACTGAGTAGGCAATTGAGAAGGAAAGTCCTCTCTCGAAGAACAAAGATCACGCTCTATAAGTCTCTCATCATACCTGTCCTGATGTATGGCTCAGATTCATGGACAATGCCAAGAGAAGATGAGATGGCCCTTGGAGTATTTGAGAGAAAAGTTCTCCGGAAGATTTATGGTCCTTCCCGTGATGCCAACGGCGAGTATCGAAGGAAATTTAACGATGAGCTGTACGAGCTCTACGCAGATCTGACCATAGTCCAGCGAATTAAAGCCCAAAGACTCCGCTGGCTGGGCCATGTTATGCGAATGGACAAAGAAGCTCCAGCACAGAAGGTTTTCCTATCGTCGCCTGAATTCGACAGCAGAGGAAGGGGGAGGCCTCGACTGAGATGGAAACAACAGGTGGAGGATGACTTGAACTCCCTTGGGGTTTCCAATTGGCGTCGGTTATCGCTAAAAAGGAATGACTGGCGTGCTTTGATACGAAACGGCCAAAATCGCTTAGGCGGTTAAGCGCCAATAAATGATGATGATGATTATATAATAACAGCCACTATTTTTTAAATTCTTTGATGGCCTCATTTTGCCTATAGATGAGTTTTTAATGTATACATTTAAGTTAGTGGAGGTTCGGTCACGGGCCTAAAGGCAGCTAATGACAAAAAGTTGATCAGATGTTTGAATAAGTTCAACCATTTTAAATTGGTCGAATTTCGACCACGGGATATACTAAATATAATACATCTCAACATTTGATTTTTTAAACTAAGCCTTTTTTTTGGATAGGTAATTAGTTTATTGCCAAGTAATAAAGATTATATTTGACCATCATCTTTCAATCTTTAAATTAATATTTAACCTTTAGATTGGTTATTTGACGTTGAAAATTGAATTGTTCCACCTGACATGTTATACAAATTTGTTGACAAGTTATATAAATTGGGAATTTACACCGGAAAACATAATCTTGTTTCTTAGCTCTAAAATATTATAGATGGAAAGTTGACGTAGCCAGTTAATATTTATTCAATAAAAGTTTGAGTATGCACAGTGGGCCAGGAAGGGGTCAAAAACGGCCAAAAGTCTATGTTGGAATTCTAATTTTTCGTGTTATTAGCCAAAATATATAATAACGTATGGGTCGTTCCATATCATTTTTACAACTAAAAAATAGATTGTCCTGAAACATTTTTTTTATAAACTGGATGCAATATAAATCGCCACGTTTTTTTTTATTTTCGCATATTATGCGAAATTTGCGAGTAATAATTTTTTAAAGTTTTGATATACGAAAAAATACGACAATTTTAAGGTCCTTCAAATCATTGTAGTTTCTAAACGAATTCTTATAAAAAAAGTGAAACTTTCAGGTTATGTTAATAATAGTTTGTACTCTTTAAGTACACAAAAATAAAAAAATAATTTTTTTTTTCATACAATTTTTTTTTTGTTTAGTTTTTATACATAAATATATATAACTAAAAATGGAACTCTTTAAATTTGTCGATTTTAAAACTAAATAAGCTCTACAGTTTGAAGAATATCTCCTAAAAATTTCACAGTGGTAGGTTAAGTGGTTTCTGTCCACCAGCCAATTCCTTATAGTCATTTCAGCTCTTTGCTCATATAAAATGCACCTAAGGACAGTAGCATACAATTTTTTGTGTTTTTTGTAAAACATTTTGTATGAGTTGATATTTTTTTTATATTAAAATTAAACATCTCAAACTGTATAACAAGTTTGAGTTTAACGTAAAAACACATGTTGCTTTTTTATAACGAAAGCCCAAGCAAGAAAAAATTATAACGTTTTAGAAAAATATTTTGTAATAGAATGAAACAGTCGTCGACACGTATTTTTTTAAGTATTTATGTACATACATACATGAATAAAAAACACTAGGCAAAACTTTTATACTGTTAAAATAAAAAAATCTGTATTTGTGTATTTAACCAAGTGTTAAACTGAAGTTTGGGATGGAGTGAAGTGGAATTAAGATACTTATAAAAAATGTAACTTACAAAAAATAAAAAATGCGCCAGTTTAGTACAAAAAGTGAAAAAAGTTGGTCGTGTTTTTTCGTGCGCATTTTTTGTTGTGGTTTTCGGGCTCAACACGATCACGCACGAGCACGACACGAAATCTCATTTCCAAACACGACGACGCCCACCTCAAGTCAGCATGATTAATATGTCATCCGCCTGTTGAGTTATGCACTAAGCAGATACAGTATGGCAAGTGCAAAGGAAAATTTAGATTGAAAAGTCTACATTTTTTTCACTTTCTGCAGAGTACACAAACGTAAGCGCGTGAAAAGTCCACGCCCAACTTTGAGCTGCTAGTCATTACTATTACAAACTATGTTATTGTTATGCGTATCAGTGAGCGATTTTATAAAAGTCTAATATATATGCATAAACAAAAATTCTAAAATGGGGATTCGTTAGAAAAAATCAGCATGTATTTTTACGTTGAACTCAAACTTGTTATTGAGTTTGAGATGTTTAATTTTAATATTAAAAAAAAAAATCAACTCATACAAAATGTTTCACAAAAAACACAAAAAAATTGTATGCTATTGTTTTTAGGTGCATTTTATATGAGCAAAGAGCTGAAATGACTATAAAGAATTGACTGGTGGACGGAAACCACTTAATGTACCACTCTGATATTTTTAGGAGATATTCTTCAAACTGTAAAGCTTATTTAGTTTTAAAATCGACAAATTTATAGAGTCCCATTTTTATACCCAGCTGTACTTGTACACAGGGTATTATAACTTTGTTAGGATAACGGTTGGTTGTACAGGTATAAAGGAATCGAGATAGATATAGACTTCCATATATCAATATGATCAGGATCGAAAAAAAATTTGATTGAGCCATGTCCGTCCGTCCGTCCGTCCGTCCGTCCGTCCGTCCGTCTGTCCGTTAACACGATAACTTGAGCAAATAATGAGATATCTTCACCAAATTTGGCATGCGTACTTATTTGGGTTCAGAATAGATTGCTATTGAAAATGGGTAAAATCGGACCATAACCACGCCCCTTTTTCGATATCGAAAATTTCGAAAAACGTATAAAATGGGTTAATTCAATATTAGAAGCAGCTACAATGATAAAATTTGCAATATGTATTGATTTAGATGTTCTAAGGCCGATTTTATAAAAATTTTTGAAAAGGGGGCGTGGTACCGCCCACGTATTTTTGAAGAAATTTTAAAATTTTGACTCTTAATAACTTCAGAACAGTTTATGCTAGTATAACGAAATTTCGTAGAGGACATACTATTGTTGTGGTAAATTCAGCTATAGAAAATAAACGAAATCGCTTCGCGACCACGCCTACTTTTTCATAAAAGTTATATTGAAAGGAGGTGGAAATATTGAAAAGTCCATATCCAATTAACTGATTTCGCTATAATAATATAATTTGGTACATACATCAACTTTCATATTCTTTACATAATTTTTTCAAAATTTTGGAAAGTGGGCGTGGCACCGCCCACTTATGAGTCAAGCAATTTTTAAATTCGACTGCTAACAACTTCAGAACGGTGTGAGATAGATTTACGAAACTAGGTACCAGGCATGTTATGTTTATGTAAAGTACTACCACAGAAAATAAGAAAAATCGGTGAACGATCACGCCCACTTTATGTGCACAGCTGGGTATGTAATGTTCGGTTTCACCCGAACTTAGACTTCCTTACTTGTTAGTTATATATATTTATGTATAAAAACTAAAAAAAAAAAAAATTCTATAAAAAAAAAAATATATTTTTTTATTTTTGTGTACTTAAACAGTACAAACTACATGAAAATCGCCGATACACGTGTATTTTTATTTTTTGTTCATAGGACAGAAAAAAGTTCGCATTTGTACCACAGTGTTATGATTATGCATTCCAGAAAAATTTACATTTCGCCCATCTATTATATTAATAGGCTAACAAATTTTACATATAAATATTTGCCAAGCTTAAACCCATACTAAATATGCATAAATATTTATGAAATGCATATGGATTTGTTGGCATACCTCTAAGGCAGTGCACAATTATCTAATATATAACAAATCCTGCTTCATTTATCTGTAATAAGCGAATGAAAATTTCTCATGCCACTTGAATTGGTTATCTGACAATCAATTTGTACATAAAGCGATAGCCCAGTGGGAAGCGTCGGGGGTAGTGGTCGAGCGGTTAATGGTGCAAGTACAGCTATCGGCCACATTTTTTTATTTTTATTTTTTGTCATTGAAAATTGTTTTTATTTTTTCAATATAAATATATTTCTTATCTTGACTTTTTTAAAATTTTGATGTTTGTGATCTCTATTTTCGAGAAAAAAAATTGCTGAATATTTTTAGTTGACGGAAAGCATATGCATACATACCACCCATTATAGAAATGCGATAACCGCTTATTCAATTTGTGTTTTTTTTGTCTAATTTTTGATGATATAAGATCGAAGTTGCGAAATTTTTTCAAACACAGTAGTCTATTTATCGGACTTGGGTAGATTAGTTCTATAAATTTTAGTGATTTCTACCGTTTGAGACAAAGTTGCTGATAGACTCCCTATTTAAAATATAAAAATCGACAACATATTTAATATGTACTTAAATTTTGAACTAAATCAAGTGGTTAGCGGTCGTCTTAAATTTTACTGAAGGCAACAACTGATTTCTATTCATATGTACATATGTATTAACTTTTAACAGGGCAGATTTGCAACCCGAGCCCCAAACAAGACTAGACCAAATTGAATAGAAAAATTAATATATATTTTTTCTTTAAATCAAAAAAATCTATATAAATTGTCTTAAATATTGCTAAGTTATGGTTAAAGAAAAAAGCTGTAAAATCCTCAAACTTTTTTGACCTAACCAGAATTTGTAATTTACCCCCTCTAAAAAGATTTAAAAACACGCCTGTATAATAAATTTCTATAAAAAGAACTCATTTTCTGCAAAATGAACTTTTCAATCTTTCACTCAACAAGCTCCTCCTTTTATTAGAGAAACTATTTTCATTCTCTCGCTCATTGCCCATACAGCTTGAATTGGTGATTTGACAATAAATTCGTAGATAAAGCAGTAGAGCAGTGGTTAGCGCATCGGATAGCGAGCGAACTGTTATAGGTTCGAGAACAGCTCCGGGCTACAATTTTTTTTTCATTGAAAATAGTTTTTTTCTTTTTTAAAACATCTTTAGGTATATGCATATTTCTAATCTTGATTTTTTATAAGCTCATTAAAATTTCATAAGACATATTTTTATATTTGTGATATCTTTTTCGGAAAAAACTTACTGCGAATATTTTCATAAATATACATACATACCACCCATTATAGAAATGAGATAACCGCTTGTACAATTTGGGTTTTTTGGTTAGTTTTTCCGAAAATTAAAATTTTTTTAAACATACCCTCATATTCATAAAAAATAAAATTGGTTTATAAAGCTTTTTAAAATGACATTTTCATACAAATTTTGAATAATAAGAGCTTAATAAACCTTTTATATTTTTTATGAATAAGGGGGATATTGTTCTGTTTATCGGACTTCGGTAGATTATTTCTATAAATTTTGAAATATAAAAATCCATAATTTTTCACAGGTCCTTAAATTTTGTACTAAACGAAGTGGTTAGAGGTCAACTAAAATATTACTAAAGAACACCAAACAAGTCTAGACAAAATTTGACCACTTTTGAATAAAAAAAAAATCAATATAAAATGTCTTTTTAAATATTGCTAAGTTATGGTTAATGAAAAAAGCTAGAAAACTCTCACACTGTTTTTCCAAAAGGCTACATTTTGCCCGGTTTCAATATACCTACATTTTTTTTTTTTTTTTTTCAAAATCAAATCAAAAATCAATATAAAATGTCTTTTTAAATATTTTCAAGTTAGGGTTAAGGAAAAAAGCTAGAAAACCCTCAAACTGTTTTTGCATAAGGCTAGATTTTGCGAGGTTTAACCACTTTTGAATAACTTTTTTTGTTAAATCAACATACCCACATTTTTTTTTTAAATCAAATCAAAAAACGATATGAAATGTCTTTTTAAATATTTCTAAGTTACGGCTAAGGAAAAAAGCTAGAAAATCCTCAAAGCCTGCATTTTGCCCGGTTTCACCACTTTTTAATATTATATTTTTTTTAATCAATATACGTACTATTTTTTTCAAAACTCAAATCAAAAATCGATATAAAATGTCTTTTTAAATATTTCTAAGTTATGGTTGAGGAAAAAAGCTTAAAAACCCTCAAACCGTTTTTGCATAAGGCTAGATTTTGCCCGGTTTAACCAATTTTGAATAACTTTTTTTTTAAATCAACATACCCACATTTTTTTCAAAAATCAAATCAAAAATCGATATGAAATGTCTTTTTAAATATTTCTAAGTTATGGCTAAGGAAAAAGGCTAGAAAATCCTTAAACTATTTTTGCAAAAGGCTACATTTTTCCCGGTTTCACCACTTTTGAATATTTTTTTTTTTAAATCAATATACGTACTATTTTTTTCAAAAATCAAATCAAAAATCGATAAGAAATGTATTTTTAAATATTTTTAAGTTATGGTTAAGGAAAAAAGATAGAAAAACCTTTAACAGTTTTAGCCAAAGGCTAGATTTTGGCTGATTTTACCACTTTGAATACATTTTTTTTTTTAATCAATATACCTACATTTTTTTTTAATCAAATTAAAATGCCTTCTAAATATTGCTAAGTTATGGATAAAGAAAAAAGCTAGAAAAACCTTTAACTGTTTTTGCAAAAGCCTAGATTTGCCCTAACCAGCATTTGTAATTTACCAACACTAAATAATAAATTTCTATAAATAGAACTCATATTTCTACAAAATGAATTTCATTCTTTCACTCAATAAGCTCCTCCTATTATTAGAGAAATTATTTTCACTCCCTCGCTCATTGAGTACTTCGGTACATTATTTATATTAATAGTCTAACTTTGTTGTTGGTATATTGTTAATTTTTAAATTCTGATTCTCATAAAGCCTAATTGCAGAATTTGATAACTGCTTTGTGCATAAGGTAATGGCGCGGCGGTGAGCGTATAGAATACGGTGTGCACAGTTGCAAGACCCGGTTGCGGAATATTCCTTTTTTTTTCTTAAATTATGTTTTTTTTTATATTAAAAAACCTTTAATCTTAACTATTACAATTTACTTAATTTTCAACCTAATATTATTTTGTTCTTCACCTGCTCAAAACGATCGCATAATTAGTGGCTATTTGTTAAGCACAATCTCATCAGCCGATTATTCAAGTGCAACATAAAATCTCGAAAACCGAATATTTCCATGGCATTTGCCATAAATAATTTTGGAAAGGGCTGCTGTAATTTAATATTTTTATTATATAATAACAGCCGCTATTTTTTAAATTCTTTGATGGCCTCATTTTGCCTATAGATGAGTTTTTAATGTATACATTTAAGTTGGTCGAGGTTCGGCCACGGGCCTAAAGGCAGCTATTGACAAAAAGTTGATCAGATGTTTGAATAAGTTCAACTATTTTAAATTGGTCGAATTTCGACCACGGGATATACTAGTATATAATATATAAATACGCTGTCTCTACCATTATTACTATGCAGAAAATATAGATATGGATATAGCAACAATAGAAATTCATACATATTACCATAGGTATTGAAATGCCGTTCAAATATATTAGTACACTATCCATAAATATAAAGAACAGTACATCATATCGAAATGGTACACATGCCATTTGATTTTTTATTGGAAGCAAATAATATTTGATATATTGCGAATTCTGAATGATATTGTCACAACATTCAAAGCATTTCTCTCAGTGTGGATGATGTTGTGCTGTCAGATGATGAACTCGAATAAAACATCACAGATAATCTTTTTTTTTATAGGAAACACATTACTTTTAACTCAAACTTTAAATAAAACTACTTAAAATTAAAAATTATAGATTTTAAAAACAAAAAAAAAATAAATAAATTATAAAAAGTTTAAAAAAGTCTGAAAAAAATATAGTTAAAAAAATTACAAACAAACGAAAAAATTAAAACCAAAAAATTAAAAATCTTAAGTTAGCAAAAAACAAAAAAAAATTAATAATTTACCAAAAAATATACAAAAAAAAATTTTTTTTACTCAAAATTTTAAAAAAACTAAAAATCTAAAAATCTGAAGTTAGCAAAAGCAAAAAAAAAAAAAAAACAAAAAAAGTTACAAACAAAAAAATAGATTAACTCAAAATTTAAAAAAATTATTATCAAAAAACTAAAAATTAAAAAAAATCTTATTAAAAAAAATTACGAAAAAAAAATTAAAACCAAAAAATTAAAAATCTAAAGTTAGCAATTTTACCTCTTCCTGGCCTACTATGGTATGGAATGAAACTTAATTGAATCAAAAAAAATTAGCTACAAACATAACTACAAACATTATAAGAAATACATAACTAAAAAAATGCTAACCTTTACAGGCAAACTAGTGTTATTTGTAAATTATCGTAATTCGAAAAATAAATAACACAAAAATATCAAGTGCATACACGAAGGAACAAATACATACATTAGCGTACATCCGCCGACCGATGCATTCAAACATGAAACTTTTAATATGACCTCAAATTTCTCAATAGAATTAAATGAACTAAAACAATACCCTATATTAGTTGAAAAATAAAACAAAGAATTAGAGAAACATGCTAAATAGCACGGAAGCATAAATCGAATTTTTAATTTATACAGTGGAAGATAGCAAAAAAATAAAGCGTCACTGTAACGAGTCAATAGTAGATAGCAGGCAATGCGCCTGAGCAGCAGCATTACTCAGCAGATAAGCCAGTCTAACAATGTGGAGTAAGAATCTTGAAAAAAAAAAATGTTTTACTTCATATTACGTTTTGCAAAAAATAAACAGCTTTGCTATTTTCATTATTCATGTACGAGGAAGTAAAATAGGTTAAAACGTAAAATAAACACACACACAGATGCAGTCCTGTACTTCAAATAGCAGACACGTAGATCCATAGATTAAGACAACGTCCGCTAATTTGTATAAATAAAAAACCAAACAAGAAGAAGGAATTTCGCACAGCATTTAATTAAACACTAGACCAAGGTCGGCATACAAAGAAAAAAATTGTAAATCCAGTTTTAAGTTTGTATTTTTTTATTTATTTAATATAGGAATGATTTCATAACCGAAATACTCGTATTAAAACGTAATATACATATACAGCCGCCTTAATAATTGTTTGCTTCAATAATTAATGGGTTAGAATGTTTTATAATTTATTACTAGTAAAGAACCAGTATAATAATAATGAAAAGGGAATTTGCTAAAAAGTTAAATAGTCATATATTATTAGTAAAGAAAACCAAAACAATTTTGCGGAAACCACTGTATTGATTGTTTATAGCTGAATACTCGTAAGAATGGAAAGAATAAAATTAAATAAATAAATGATTAAATAAAAAATAAAATCATTTAAATCAGTAGTTAAAAGTATAGCTAATTTAAGAATTGTTAAAATGATGTTATTAGTTTTGTTCTTAAAAGAGTTCAACGACTTTCAAAGTTTAAGACCTCGAAATGAAGCAAAATTTTTGCTAATCAAAACTAATAAAATTGATAAATAAATGTTTTGATTAATTTATTAACATAAATGTTATGTGAAAATCTGCTTAATTTCATAAAATGGTCAATACCCTTAGCCGCATCAAAGCGAAATTTTTCAACATAACATTTATCTGCGCCTATGCGCCGACTGAGGAGACGGACGACGCAGAGAAGGACTCCTTCTACGATAAACTTGAACAGACTTATGATCGCTGCCCCCAACATGATATCAAAATCGTGCTCGGCGACTTTAATGCGAAGGTGGGCAAGGAAGGAGTCTTTGGTCCAACAGTTGGAAAATTTAGTCTCCATGATATAACATCCCCCAACGGCACTAGGTTGATTGATTTCGCTGCTTCTCGCAATATGGTCATCAGTAGTACCAGGTTCCAGCATAAACGAATACACCAAGCCACATGGCTGTCTCCTGATCAAAGAACAAGAAACCAGATTGATCATGTCATGATCGACGGCAGACATAGCTCCACCGTTCTGGACGTGCGTACCCTTCGTGGTCCCAATATCGACTCGGACCATTATCTTGTTGCAGCCAAGATACGCACACGCCTCTGTGTAGCAAAGAAAGTGCGCACAGTAACGGAAGGAAAGTTTGACGTCGAGAAGCTGCGCACGACACAGACAGCTGACAATTTCTCCACTCGACTCTCGCACCTGCTATCGGAGAGCAATCCTCGACCTAACGATGCAACCGAGCAATGGAAGCATATCTCTCACTCATTACGTACCGCCGCTGAGGCCACTATAGGGTTCCAGCGAGCCCGCAAAAACAACTGGTACGATGAGGAATGCAGCACTGCCTCGGACAAAAAGGACGCTGCCTACAGGGAGACGTTGCGAACGGGCGCAACCCGCAGTGTATGGCAACGCTATCGTGAGGCAAAGAAGGAAGAGAGACGCCTTTTCAGAAAAAAGAAACGTGAGGCCGAAAGGCGTGAGTGTGAGGAGCTTGAGATGCTGGCTGACAGGAATGATGCCCGAAAATTCTATGAAAAGATCCGGCGGATGACGGAAGGTTTTAAGACCGGGGCAAGTTCCTGTAAGGACAATAATGGCGACCTGGTAACCGACGTACAGAGTGTACTTAAATTATGGAGGGAGCACTTCTCCTCACTGCTAAATTGCGAGGGAGACGTCGAACCCGATACCCCAATCCCTGACGATGGAAAAGTCGTCCCACCACCTGACTATGATGAAGTGAGGATAGCTATATCCCGGCTGAAAAACAACAAAGCGCCTGGAAAAGACGGACTGCCCGCCGAGCTGTTCAAACACGGAGGCGAAGAGCTGCTAAAAAGCATGCATCAGCTCTTATGCAGAATATGGTCAGACGAGTGCATGCCTCCAGATTGGAATTTAAGTGTGCTCTGCCCAATCCACAAGAAAGGCGATCCCGCTAACCGCACCAACTACCGCGGAATCAGCCTTCTTAATATCGCGTATAAGGTTCTTTCTAGCGTATTGTGTGAAAGACTGAAGCCCATCGTAGACAAGCTGATTGGACCTTATCAGTGTGGCTTTAGACCTGGTAAGTCTACCATCGACCAGATTTTCACGATACGCCAAATCCTGGAGAAGACCCATGATAAAAGAATCGACACACACCATCTCTTTGTCGATTTCAAAGCCGCTTTTGACAGCGCAAAAAGGAGTTGCCTGTATGCCGCCATGTCTGAATTTGACTTCCCTGCAAAGCTTATACGGCTTTGCCAAATGACGTTGAGCAATACTAACAGCTCCGTCAGAGTCGGGAAGGACCTCTCTGAGCCATTTGAAACCAAACGAGGCTTCAGACAGGGCGATTTCTTCAACCTGATGCTGGAGAAGATAATTCGAGCAGCAGAGCTAAACCGCAATGGTACAATCTTTTACAAGAGCGTGCGATTGCTGGCGTATGCCGATGATATTGATATCATTGGCCTTAACAACCGCGCCGTAAGCGCTGCCTTCTCTGGACTGGATAAAGAAGCGAAAAAAGTGGGTCTTGCGGTCAACGAGGACAAGACGAAGTATTTGCTGTCATCAAAGAAAGAATCGGCGCACCTGCGCCTTGGCAGCCACGTCACTGTTGATAGTTACAAATTTGAAACTGTGAGGGACTTCGTCTATTTGGGAACCAGCATTAACACCGAAAATAATATCAGTCTAGAAATCCAACGGAGAATCACTCTTGCGAACAAGTGCTACTTTGGACTGAGTAGGCAATTGAGAAGTAAAGTCCTCTCTCGAAGAACAAAGATCGCGCTCTATAAGTCTCTCATCATACCTGTCGTGATGTATGGCTCAGATTCATGGACAATGTCAAGAGAAGATGAGATGGCCCTTGGAGTATTTGAGAGAAAAGTTCTCCGGAAGATTTATGGTCCTTCCCGTGATGCCGACGGCGAGTATCGAAGGAGATTTAACGATGAGCTGTACGAGCTTTACGCAGATCTGACCATAGTCCAGCGAATTAAAGCCCAAAGGCTCCGCTGGCTGGGTCACGTCATGCGAATGGACAAAGAAGCTCCAGCCCAGAAGGTTTTCCAATCGTCACCCGAATTCGGCAGCAGAGGAAGGGGGAGGCCTCGACTGAGATGGAAACAACAGGTGGAGGATGACTTGAACTCCCTTGGGGTTTCCAATTGGCGTCAGTTATCGCTAAAAAGGAATGACTGGCGTGCTTTGATAGGCGACGGCCAAAATCGCTTAGGCGGTTAAGCGCCAATAGTGTGAGGAGCTTGAGATGCTGGCTGACAGGAATGATGCCCGAAAATTCTATGAAAAGATCCGGCGGATGACGGAAGGTTTTAAGACCGGGGCAAGTTCCTGTAAGGACAATAATGGCGACCTGGTAACCGACGTACAGAGTGTACTTAAATTATGGAGGGAGCACTTCTCCTCACTGCTAAATTGCGAGGGAGACGTCGAACCCGATACCCCAATCCCTGACGATGGAAAAGTCGTCCCACCACCTGACTATGATGAAGTGAGGATAGCTATATCCCGGCTGAAAAACAACAAAGCGCCTGGAAAAGACGGACTGCCCGCCGAGCTGTTCAAACACGGAGGCGAAGAGCTGCTAAAAAGCATGCATCAGCTCTTATGCAGAATATGGTCAGACGAGTGCATGCCTCCAGATTGGAATTTAAGTGTGCTCTGCCCAATCCACAAGAAAGGCGATCCCGCTAACCGCACCAACTACCGCGGAATCAGCCTTCTTAATATCGCGTATAAGGTTCTTTCTAGCGTATTGTGTGAAAGACTGAAGCCCATCGTAGACAAGCTGATTGGACCTTATCAGTGTGGCTTTAGACCTGGTAAGTCTACCATCGACCAGATTTTCACGATACGCCAAATCCTGGAGAAGACCCATGATAAAAGAATCGACACACACCATCTCTTTGTCGATTTCAAAGCCGCTTTTGACAGCGCAAAAAGGAGTTGCCTGTATGCCGCCATGTCTGAATTTGACTTCCCTGCAAAGCTTATACGGCTTTGCCAAATGACGTTGAGCAATACTAACAGCTCCGTCAGAGTCGGGAAGGACCTCTCTGAGCCATTTGAAACCAAACGAGGCTTCAGACAGGGCGATTTCTTCAACCTGATGCTGGAGAAGATAATTCGAGCAGCAGAGCTAAACCGCAATGGTACAATCTTTTACAAGAGCGTGCAATTGCTGGCGTATGCCGATGATATTGATATCATTGGCCTTAACAACCGCGCCGTAAGCGCTGCCTTCTCTGGACTGGATAAAGAAGCGAAAAAAGTGGGTCTTGCGGTCAACGAGGACAAGACGAAGTATTTGCTGTCATCAAAGAAAGAATCGGCGCACCTGCGCCTTGGCAGCCACGTCACTGTTGATAGTTACAAATTTGAAACTGTGAGGGACTTCGTCTATTTGGGAACCAGCATTAACACCGAAAATAATATCAGTCTAGAAATCCAACGGAGAATCACTCTTGCGAACAAGTGCTACTTTGGACTGAGTAGGCAATTGAGAAGTAAAGTCCTCTCTCGAAGAACAAAGATCGCGCTCTATAAGTCTCTCATCATACCTGTCGTGATGTATGGCTCAGATTCATGGACAATGTCAAGAGAAGATGAGATGGCCCTTGGAGTATTTGAGAGAAAAGTTCTCCGGAAGATTTATGGTCCTTCCCGTGATGCCGACGGCGAGTATCGAAGGAGATTTAACGATGAGCTGTACGAGCTTTACGCAGATCTGACCATAGTCCAGCGAATTAAAGCCCAAAGGCTCCGCTGGCTGGGTCACGTCATGCGAATGGACAAAGAAGCTCCAGCCCAGAAGGTTTTCCAATCGTCACCCGAATTCGGCAGCAGAGGAAGGGGGAGGCCTCGACTGAGATGGAAACAACAGGTGGAGGATGACTTGAACTCCCTTGGGGTTTCCAATTGGCGTCAGTTATCGCTAAAAAGGAATGACTGGCGTGCTTTGATAGGCGACGGCCAAAATCGCTTAGGCGGTTAAGCGCCAATAAATGATGATGATATAATAACAGTTAAAATAACGTATAGCCTTCGCGCAAAAAGTTTTTACAAGAAATTAAAGCCTCAACATTTTCATCTCTTCATTGACAAAATAAGTGGGAAATGATATCGCACACCTAGATCTAAAGGGAGCTAATTCAAAAATCTTAAATTTTGAGCTATGCATATAGACTAGACTCCTGCATGATTGGATTCAAACTTTGAGTACAATAGAATACAGTAAATTTGAATTTTCCATTTGAAGAACCAAAAAACTTAGCCTTGAATATTTTATATTTTGAATATTCACTTTGCCTAAAATTTTCAAAATTAAAAACAAAGAATATGAATGAATGAATGAAAATAATTTTTATTCATTCTGATTCAAAACAAATATATTGGCTACACAGCTTAGGTTAGGTTAGGTTCAAGTGGCTGCCGCAGAGGCACACCTAGGCCAGTATTAAAAGGCCCGTTGTGATACCACCAACACTAGGAAAGTCAGTTCCGGGACCCTGCCATATGGAAAATCCCGGTATTAACGGAATTCTCCACATAGCAGAATCCCGGGACTGACTTTCCTATACTGACACCGTTACTCCTCCTCGAACCATTTAGATGACTTGATGAAGGCCATCAGGTCCTTTATGTCCAGCTCCGTGACCTGGAGATTGCAGCCATCTTTCGTTGGCTTGGCGGAGTGTGTACTCCTTCAGCATAAGCTTGCATGTGGCAAACGGCATACCTAAGCGCTCTTTATCGCGAAGAACCTGCTTGGTCGTGCCCTGCCTCGCAAGTTCGTCTGCCTTACAATTTCCCTCAATGTCCCTATGCCCCGGGACCCATGTGAGGTTCACGCGATTCTGTTGGGCAATCTCTTGTAGAGATCGACGACAGCTGAGCGTCAGTTCAGAGTTGAACGATTAAGAGCCAAGGGATTTGATGGCCGCCTGGCTGTCGCTGAATATAAAAATGTCCTGTCTGATAGTGTGTTGGCCTATCCAAGCCGCGGCGTCCATGATTGCTGAAACTTCAGCCTGGAAGACACTGCAGTGATCAGGTAGTCTGAAGGAGAGCTCAAGGTTCAGATCCTTTGAATGAACCCCTCCTCCAACTCTGCCGTCTAACTTCGAGCCATCAGTATAAATGGAAGTGCCGCCATGAGTGACGGGACTCCGATCCGTGCTCTCCCATTCTTCCCTGCTGGGAATGTTGATTTTAAAACCGCTATCTCCGACTGTTGTGGTCGCACAGCTATCTGTGCTCAGCGGAAGAAAGCTATAGGATCCCAAAATACAGGCGTGTCCAGTAGTGCCTGCGCCCCAGCCGGACGTTTCCCTTAGATGCAGAGCCGATGTTGCTGCTACTCGGTGCTCTTCCAGATCGAGTGGCAAAATGCCAAGAATGGCCTGGAGTGCTTCATTGGGCGTTGTTCTTAACGCACCGCTTATACAGATCATGCAAGATCTGTGTACTTTACCTAACAGATTAAGGTTTGTTGCCTTGCTCAGCGCAGGCCACCATACCACAACTCCATAGAGCATGATTGGTCGAATGATTGCAGTGTAGATCCATTTGCATATTTTGGGGCTGAGCCCCCCTTTTTCTTTCCAATGGCTCTTTTGCACGCGTAGAGTGCAATACACGCTTTCTTCTGGCGCTGAAGAACATTCTCCTTCCAGGTTAGTTTCCTATCCAGAACTGTGCCCAAGAACTTGGCCAAGTTCAGGTGCACGTTATTCAGTTTTGGTAGTATTAGCGGTGGTATCTTATAGCGGTTGGTGAAAAGGACCAGATCTACTTTTCCCGGGTTGATGCTCAGTCCGCAGCGCGAGCACCATGAGGAAACCTCTCTCAGTGCTACTTGCATCAAGTCGCACAGGGTTTGTGGGAATTTGCCCCTATATACTATAGCTAAGTCATCTGCATATGCCACTACCTTCCCGCCCCCCCCCCCAGCTTGTGTCTCGCAGCATCGAGTTGACAGTGAGGTTCCATAGAAGCGGCGAGAGAACACCACCCTGAGGCGTTCCCCTTGTGACATAGCGTGATAAGTCAACCGAGCCCAGTGATGAAACTATTCGTCTACCCCTTAGCAGTTGATCAATAAGTCCAATAAGAGACCTACTTATGCCCAGACTTGTTAAAGCGGTGTTTATAGCATTAGGGCTTATGTTGTTGAAGGCTCCTTCAATATCTAAAAAGGCCACAAGACAGTACTCCTTTTCATACAGCGATTTTTCAATAACAGAAACTAGGCTGTGAAGCGCAGTTTCTGTAGATTTCGCTTTGGTGTATGCATGCTGATAGCTACAGGTCAGGTTGCTATCAATAGTAGAGGAGAGGTGGTCATTTATTATCCTCTCGAAGGTCTTGAGCATAAAGGATGAGAGACTGATCGGCCTATAGTCCTTGGGCTCGTAATGAGACGCCTTCCCCGCCTTAGGAATAAACACTACCGTGGCACTTCTCCAGGAGCACGGAATGTAGCTCAGAGCCAGGCAGGCTGTATAGAGAAATAGCAGCCATTTGGCTGATGTCTCCAGCGTGTTTATGAGTTGTACGGGAATAATCCCGTCTGTCCCGGCAGCCTTCAACGGTTCGAAGCTTTTAACCGCCCACCTAACCTTTTCCTCCGTGATGGGTATGTGTACAGCCAGGTTTGTTGTAGGTGCTAGGGGTTCCTCATGCAAGTTCCCAGGGAAGTGCGTATTCAAGATCAGCTCTAGGGTTTCCCTCTCCGTGCTGGTCCAGGATCCGTCAGGTTTGCGCAAATAGCTTGTGGCTCTTTGAGTTTTTGAGAGCACTCGTCTAAGTCTCGCTGTATCGTCGACATTTTCGACCCCAGTGCAGAAATTTCTCCACGATACTCTCTTCGCCTGCCTCAGAGCTTTTTTGTAGGCCCTGAGTTTAACTTTATATTCGAGCCATTGAGTCTCCGTGCCAAGGCTCTTGGCCTTATTAAATTGTGTCCTACATGATTTACGGAGCGAGTCCAGGTCGGAGGACCACCAATGCGGCCTATGTTTGCCGCGTGGTTTTGGCACTGGGCAAGCCTGCTATAGGGCATTCGAGAGCGCCGTTGTAAAGGTCTTTACCAGATCCTCCAACTCCCCTACTGATGAGGGGACTTGTGGGGGCAGTGCTGGCAAGTCCCTAGATAGTATTTATGTAGTAGCTGCCAGTTAGTGTTACGTGGGTTGCGTTTCATAACCGGCTGCTCAACAGAAAAGTCTAGAACTAATTCTACTTACCGGTGAACGCGCCATTTTCTGACCCACTCATAAGCGCCTTCGCTGCTGTTTAAGCGACATAACATGGTTTCGTTTATTTCATCTGCATTACATATTATTGTAATTCGCAGATAATTTATGGAATATTCGGAATACATAGCTTATAGTCGCAGTCACAAAACACAAGTGGTTTTTCACAAGCAAAATGGGGTAAGCCAATAGCCGCCAATGCCTCAGAGCCCAAGTGCTCGCCACCAAATAATAAATATAAGGTGTAACAAAACACAAGTGGTTTTTCACAAGCAAAATGGGGTAAGCCAATAGCCGCCAATGCCTCAGAGCCCAAGTGCTCACCACCAAATAATAAATATAAGGTGTAACAAAACACAAGTGGTTTTTCACAAGCAAAATGGGGTAAGCCAATAGTCGCCAATGCCTCAGAGCCCAAGTGCTCACCACCAACAATTTTGAGGGGTCTTCTAAGGAAGTGAGAATAGCCAACAATGCATTCTCAGAGCCAAAGTGCTCGCCCCAATTAATACATACAGAGTGTAATTACCAAAACACAGTCCGCTAGACTTGATGGTACATACCAATAATTAAAAAGAACCAAACACAGTCCATGAGACTTGATGGAATATAAAAATAATAAATTAAATAAAATTAAAAAGACTTTGGTTGAGGTGGGATTCGAACCGGCAACCCCGGCCAACTCCCTCAACCATATAATATAACAACAACAATAATAATAAACTGCTCGCCGCCCACCGTTTAACTCCAGCTTAGATATGGTCCTTCGAGCCGGATCAAACCAGCACCTATGGCTCTTTACTAGACGACTAAGCCGTCTAGGGCGGGGAGTATGTTTAAGCGACATAACATGGTTTCGTTTATTTCATCTGCATTACATATTATTGTAATTCGCAGATAATTTATGGAATATTCGGAATACATAGCTTATAGTCGCAGTCACAAAACACAAGTGGTTTTTCACAAGCAAAATGGGGTAAGCCAATAGCCGCCAATGCCTCAGAGCCCAAGTGCTCACCACCAAATAATAAATATAAGGTGTAACAAAACACAAGTGGTTTTTCACAAGCAAAATGGGGTAAGCCAATAGCCGCCAATGCCTCAGAGCCCAAGTGCTCACCACCAAATAATAAATATAAGGTGTAACAAAACACAAGTGGTTTTTCACAAGCAAAATGGGGTAAGCCAATAGTCGCCAATGCCTCAGAGCCCAAGTGCTCACCAACAACAATTTTGAGGGGTCTTCTAAGGAAGTGAGAATAGCCAACAATGCATTCTCAGAGCCAAAGTGCTCGCCCCAATTAATACATACAGAGTGTAATTACCAAAACACAGTCCGCTAGACTTGATGGTACATACCAATAATTAAAAAGAACCAAACACAGTCCATGAGACTTGATGGAATATAAAAATAATAAATTAAATAAAATTAAAAAGACTTTGGTTGAGGTGGGATTCGAACCGGCAACCCCGGCCAACTCCCTCAACCATATAATATAACAACAACAATAATAATAAACTGCTCGCCGCCCACCATTTAACTCCAGCTTAGATAGCTGCAAATAGTGAGATCTATGACCTCCCTACGGGTTTTAGTAATAAACGTAGGTTCGTTACCCACGTTGCAAACTACCAGGTTAGTTGTTAACAAATAATCAAACAACGACTCTCCTCTAGCATTGATGTCGGAGCTTCCCCACTGGACGCCAATGCTCATCATGGCGTCAGTTCCGATAATAAGATGACCCATGGAAAAATTTGCCACCAGGTCTTTTACCTCCCTCTGTGGCGGAGGTTCTTCGGCGTCGTAGGGCATATAGACCGACGCCATCGTCAGACTGGTACTGTCGACTGTTAAACTGGCAGCTGTAACGTCACCATTGGTATAGTTGGGCAAGAGAAAGGCATTCAGCTCAGACTTAACCAAAATACAGGTTCTAACCCTGCCCACCTCGCTGGCTTGGCTTAGCTTAAAACCCTTAGTCCCTAAACCGCAAATCCTTGAGCTGTTGACCCAGGGTTCTTGGATGAGGACCACATCTATGTCGCCTTTAGAGAGACGACTGATTAAAGCAGCCGAGGCTGCTTTAGATTTGTGCAGGTTTATCTGAATCACCACCAACATGAGAGCGCTCAGACTTCCCTGCCACCGCCATATCGTCGAGTTCCACCTCGTCTGGAGGCTTGTCTTTCAACGACGACTTGTTCAGACCACGATTTGGCGTAGCCGAGATCCTACTAACTGTGGCAGTATTGACATTGGTGCGCTCAGGATTAGCTGCTATCACTGTGACGTTGAGGTCTTCCCCGTCCAGCAGGCTGTCTCCCATCTCCGAGCTGTTCACTGCTCCTTCGCCATTTGAGGTGGCAGATACCATACTTTCCGAGTCGGACATCTCCGACTCCTCTACCGGCACTGCGATGTCCGAGCTCTCCGGTGCAGCCGAAATAGCAGCGCGCTGTGCATCGCCGCGGTATACGTGGATCACGATCTGACCCATGCCGTAGTGCACTCGTCCATTGCACCGTTTAAGGGGCTCGAGTGCTTCCTTAGTCAAGGTGAAGACCACTTGTCTGTCAGGCCCTACCGCATCCTCGACCAGATTGACACCCCAGTCCTGCGTCTGGAGAGACGGGTTCATGATCCTCAGCATCCTGAGAATTCTCTCAGGTTCAGCAGGGATAGCAGGAATCCACGCTCTTGCCCTTGGCCGAGCCGGGATGTCCTTCCAGTCGACAACCTCAATTCTTGGTAGATCTCACCCAGTCTTGCAGCTGCTGCCTTGTACAGTGCAACAGTTTTTGCATCCTCGCAAGCGAATACCTTTGATTCGGCCCTGGTGCCATCCCGCATCAGAACCCATCGGCGTGGCACCCGGAGACTCATCCATAATGTCGAGAAGGGCATTACCAATAGCGTTCCGGACGTACCGCCACTGGTCCCTAGGGATGGCCCAGCTTTCGTTACCTCGGTCAATGACGCCTATGAGGATCCTATCCTTAGTTACTTCAGCAAAGCTGAGTTTACCCACTACGGGGGCGTGTTGCTGCCGCTTCGGGTGAGGTTTTAAATCCACGTCCGATCTCTGGCGTTTGAAGGGATTTCCATTAACCTTCTTTGGCGCGTAATCGCTTTGGAAGTTCGGTAAGATAGCTTCAGCCATCTCCACCGTCTTTCTAGCATTCGGCGATAGCGTATTTCTTCAGGATCCTCGCGGCCGCTCTTTTGTCCAAGTACTCAGAGCGACTGGGAGATGTCTTTTGGGGTAAATTTCGACCCGTAGTTGCCATCGCGGTCGTTCCCTTATTTGGATCTCTGGGGCCAGGTCGTGAGACCACTGCCACAGATGTTAAAGACTTGGTTTCGGTACCGGCACTTACTAGGACTTTAGCATCAGCGGTTGTTGGCTTCACTGTGTTTGTACTTACTTTGGGGATTGCCCCCTTGTTATCCAGAGCTAATCGACCCGTAGTTGCCATCGCTGTCGATCTCTCGGCTGATAAAGAAATGGAGTTTGTCCTCCGACGTTGCGTTCTCGCTTGCTCCAGCATTTTCCTCCTCTGCTGTGCAGTATACATTGTTGGGTCTTTAGTTTTAGGGTTTTTGTTACTATTTATCATCTTGTTCGTACGACCCCTCGCCGGGCAAGGCCAGTTTAGGGTCAAGGGAAGAGTAAGGGGAATGTGTCGTCCGCCGCGGCAGAGCCCCATACCGCGGTAAGGCCATAGTTACTCTCCGAGGCGGCCCGATATCAGATAGGCTCCGTTCGATTATAGCCACGATTTGCCTCCCGGCTGCAAACGTCCAATGGGCACGTGGTCGCATAACACCCTGGATTGGGAGGGGGAAGATCTTAGTCGTCGCGCCAGAGAGGCTTGGCTTCTCTCGTGATGTAGTACCGGTGGCGCTATGATCACAAGGGCAGCGTAGCCCTGTGGCTATCGACTTAAGCCCTCGTACCGCGGCAAGGTGTCCACCCTTCACGAGGGCTACACTGCTTACAATTTCACATATTTTTTTTTATAAAGGTGTAGAGTATTAGGGTTCCATTAGCGCACACTTAACTTAAAAAGACTTGAAAATATCACATCTAGCAAATGGGAAGCACATGTATCTGATTACCGAAAAATTAGTTTAATTAAAATTAAGTTTCCAAGTTCAGTGAGAGCCGTGAGAGTACTATTGTTGCCATACCATTTTGTTTAACGTTTTGGATAAAATTCTCCAACTAATCCATAGGGAAAATAAATTTTTGGATGTTTTTAATTAATATGGCAGCCGAAAAACAAACTGTCAAATAATTTAAAATCACATTAGGCCAACCAAAAAAATTAAATTTTTTTACCCAATATATTTTATACTTTATTTTGGTTTTTTAATATATATTGATTGAGAATAAGCTTAGAATATCAAAACTTTATGCACGGGAAATATTTTTTTGGCACTTTTGTAGGATTTATGTTTAAAAAGTCTATTCGAGAGGGTAAAATGTTATAACTATCTGAATCGGGCTAATGAGCTCTCTCGTTATTTTTTTAAGGAAACCAAGTTAAGTTAAGTTAAGTCTTAGTAAAATTGGCTTTATAGAACATAAATGGGTGTATTTTATTTGTAATTGTAGAGTTTTGAGTTTTGTGAGGGTTCGAAATACATCTGGCTAAAAGTTCTTGGATAAGTTGGCTGCAATAAATACCACTGCTTTTGGTTTTCAATCCTGAAATATTTCAGAAAAATTCTTGAAAAAAACCCTAGTAAAAGTATTTATTATAATATGTATACAAATATAGGAATATACAAATATGGATATAGTCGGTGATTATGCACAACCACTCATCGGGCATCTAAGAGACCGCGTAAACGACGTTTGTGATAAACACTTTTATAGCCCTTGCAATTAAGACTTGGTCCTTTATTCTCAAGAAAACTACATTTGAGTTGAAAAATCATTAAAAGAATCGATCTTGATCGGAGTTGTCTTAAAATTTTATAATTTGTAGCTGCAAACCCGCCAAACTTAAATATCGCATACTACTAATGGCGGCGATATACCAACAGGTTATCATAACCTCTAACGAGATTTTTAGCCGAGCTTCTCTTTCCAACTTGTGGTGTGTAGCTTTTTGAGTTTCCTACAAGTTGGCGGGACCTACAATTTTTTGCCGACTCCGAACGGCACTTGCAAAGCAAATGAATTTTTTGCTGAGAAGCTTCACATGGCAGAAATACACCCGGATAGTTTGCCAAACAACTGCCGAGAGGCGATCCCGTTTAGAAAAATTATTTTTCTAAATAATTTTTGATGTTACTTTTGCCGGGCATCGAACCGCTACGACTTGGTGTAGAAGGCCGAACACTTAACCGCTGCACCACGGCGGCCGCCAACGCATACACCGTTTTGAAAATGCCCGTTACGTCGCTTTGCAGAATCACCGACGATATGTTTTTTTAACAGAAAAATTAACAACTTTTGTACAGACTGGATTTAAGTCCATTTTGAAGATATATGTATGAAATGCCCATGTAGCGTTCAAATTTACAATCCAACATTCAATTCTACAAACTTTCACAGAAATGATTGTTGGGATATCTTCATAGATTTAAAAAAAAAGTGTCAAAATATGAATTCAATTTCGTTTGAAATTTTTTCAATATTCAAAGTAGACATTTATTTCAAACAGCCAGATATTCAAATTCAAAGCAAAGCAAAGCTAATTCAATTCAATTCAAATTCAATATGAATGATTCATTTGCCGTTTTGGATGGAGTCATGCAGAGGTCTAATATAGACCAAGATCCCAGGGCCGCCAGACATCACTTATTCTCTGATGGATGAAACCAATACTGTTGGATAGTACTCCCCGAAACTAGAACGAATGTGAAAATTTCAAAGCTGTACCTAGGTCTTGGGCCTGATATCGGGGATCAAAGTCGCAAAAAAATGACCCTAACTTCACTTATTTTCTGATGGATGATTTTCACATATTTGTCGTAGATTACCACCCCGCGTCAGTATCAAGTGTTGTTAGACCCGTACTATGGTCTATGCTCCAGCCAGACACCCTAAGTTCGCGGATTTTCCTATGAAAATTAATTTCGTTTTAACAATTTAACAGATTTAGCCAACTTTGGCTGCTTTTAACTACCCAATTTTTTTACCACTTTTTTGTAGAACACTACCCTCAAGTATTATCAAGCATTTTTAGACATCGCCCCATGGCGAAAACTTCAGCCAGACACCTCAAAACTCGGGAATTTTCGTAATTCTCACTGCGCTTTCACAGGTTTGAGCGGATTGGTCACACTTTGGCAGCTTTTAAATAGCGGATCTTTACACGTGTGTCACAGAACACTACCCTTAAGTAGAATCAGCCATTTCCAGGCATCATCCCATGACAAAAACTTCAGCCAGACACCTCAAAGTTCGGGAACTTTTCTTTTCCAATTAATTTGCTTTCTCTTGTTCAATCAAGTTTGTCCAACTTTTACTGCTTTTAAATGACGGATCTTTACACATGTGTTGTAGGACACTACCCTCAAGTAATATTAAGTATTCTTAGACTTCGTCCCATGGCAAAAACTTCAGCCAGACACCTCAAAACTCGGAATTTTTGTAATTCTTACATCGATTTCACTTGTTTAGAATCAGCCATTTCCAGACTTCATCCCATGAAAAAAACTGCTGCCAGACACCTCAAAGCACAAGGACTTTTCATCATTTTTAATGCGCTTAGACATGTTTAAGCGGGTTTAACAACTTTGGCTGCTCTTAAATGGCGAATCGTTACACAAGCGTCGTACAACAATACCCTTAATTGGTATTTTAGTTATTTTTAGACTTCACCCCATCACGAAAACTTCAGCCAGACACCCCAAAACTGAGGAATTTTCTTAATTCTTACTTCGCTTGCACATGTTTGAGCGGGTTGGTTCCACTTTGACTGCTTTTAAACAGCGGATCTTTACACACGTGTCACAGAATACTACCCACAATTAGTATCAGGCATTATTAGGCTTCGTCTCATGGAAAAAACTTCAGCCAGACACCCCAAAACTGAGGAATTTTCATAATTCTTACTGCGCGTTCACATGTTTGAGCGGGTTGGTCCCACTTTGGCTGTTTTTAAAGGGCAGATCTTTTCACATGTGCCGCAGAAGACTACCCTTAAGTGGTATCCGGCATCTTTAGACTTCATCCCATGACCAAAATGGGTAAAATTGATCTCTATAGGACATGATCAAGCAAATTTGGACAACCCGCTTAAACATGTGAAAGCGACGTAGGAATTCTAAAAATTCCTCAGTTTTGGGGTGTCTGGCCGAAGTTTTTGTCATGGGGCGAAGTCTAAAAATGTCTGATACCACTTAAGGGTAGTCTTCTACGACCCATGTGAAGGTTAGGTTAGGTTAGGTTGCAAGGGCAGGACAGAGTACACAGACCCTGCCCGACACTTAGGCCATTAAATAGGCCCATTGTGATACCCCATACGGTTTTCACCCACTTCCTTGCCCCAGAGATGCGAGAAGGTTATCCTTAAACGCCGTCAGCAGCCCGACCGCGTACAGCCGACCTGAAAACCCTAAGGAGATCAAAACACTCGATGCGGTGCAATGATACGGCACCGCTAAACGAGTTCAAAGACCACCAAAAGGCTGTAAAGGACAAGTCCACGGTCATGCTACCGTCGACGCCAAGGAAAACAAACTCACACCCAAAGCAGGGGATCAAACCTCTTCGTGGAACCAATGAATTTGGATAACGCCTTTACTTCCATTTTAGATACCTCAGTGAGGTCGACGAGAAACGGTTGGCCAAGGCTAGTCAACCGTCGTCTGCAGAGCGCGGGACAATGACACAGCAGATGTTGAACACTTTCCTCCTCCTCAATACATCTGCAGCTGCGACAGTAATCATTAGACATTACGCCCATTCTAGCACCGTGCGTGCCTATTAAACAATGTCCTGTTAGAACCCTTACTAGGGATGAAATATCCGATTTATTAAGAGACAGCAGGGAATTGGTACGCCCTTTGTTGTAAGAAGGCCAGGTTAGCCTTGATATTTCGCATGTTGAGAGCCCTGACCAGAGCATATTCGCTATTTTCATGGTATTTGTGCTGACACTAAATTTAAAAGAGGCCATTGGTATGCCTACCGCACTATTTCCTGGAAGGAGATGGGTGGTGGTACCTCGTCTGGCCAGCTCATCCGCTCTGCAGTTACCTTCAATATTCCTGTGCCCAGGTACCCAAATAAGGCTAATACTGAAGTGCTGAGCCATCTCATTGAGAGATCTGCGACATTCAGTTAACGACTTTGCATTGTCGACGCATGAGTTCAAGGCTCTAAGTGCGGCCTGACTGTCTGTCATTTTGCGGCATGGACGCCAAGCTTTTCACAGCACCGTGTATTGCCAGCATTTCCGCTTGGTACACGCTGCAGTGGTCGGGGAGGCGGAAGGAAATCTCTAGTCCCAGGTCCGGTGAAAAGATACCTCCCCCCACCTTCCCCTCAAGCTTGGAGCCATCAGTGAAGATATTAACGGCTCCTCGAACAGTTTGTGATCTGTTATCCCATTCCTGTCTTGTCGGTATTAACACCTCGTAGTTTCTGACAAACACGTTATTTGACGCGCAGTAGTCAGTATGTGGACGTATGTTAACAGGAGCGCCCAAGATTGTGGCGTGCCCACATTGTCCATTTATCCAGACGCCGGTCTCCCTTATTCGCAAAGCTGTGATCACGGCTACTTCTTTCGCCACCAAATCAAGCGGTGGTAGATACAAAATAGTGTTGAGTGCTTCTGTCGGAGTGGACCCAAGGGCCCCTGTTATGCAGAGTTCTGAACCCCTTTGGACTTTTTGCAGCTGCTTGAGGTACGTGTTCTTGGTCAGTGCAGGCCACCAGACCAAGACTCCATAGAGTAGAGTCGGGCGAACAATGGCTGTGTAGATCCAGTGTACTACCTTGGGAGAAAACCCCATGAAACACAAATTGCTCTCTTACAAGTGAACAACGCACACGTTGCTTTTTTAACTCGTTCTGTTATATTGTCATTCCAGAGTAATTTCCTGTCCAGAATAACTCCTAGATACTTGACTTTGTCACTGAATGTCAAGGTCGTGTTTCCAATTTTTGGTGGTGTAAGGTTAGGTATTTTGTACCTTCTAGTGAAGAGGACTATTTCGGTTTTCTCGGGGTTAACCCCCAGACCTGACGACTTTGCCCAGTCACATATTTTGGATAAGGTCGTTTCCATCAAATTGCAGAGAGTTTGAGGGAATTTTCCCCGCAGATGTCATCGGCGTACGCGATCACTGGGTGGCCTTCCGCTTCCATGAGGCGTAGAAGTTGGTTTACGGTAACTACCCAAAGTATGGTGAGAGAACACCTCCTTGGGGGGTACCTCTGTTATCGAGTCTATGAATCGAGAAAGACGTTATTGAAAGCGCCTGCTATATCAAGGAAAGCCACCAATGTGTACTCCTTTTGATTAAGTGACTTTTCTATAACAGATACCAGGGAATGCAAGGCAGTGTCGGTTAATCTACCCTTACTGAAGGCATGTTGAGCCGGCGAAAGATGAGTTGAGTCTATCGATCTCCTGACATAGTCCTCCAGAAGTCTTTCTAGCGTTTTAAGAAGAAATGACGATAGGCTTATAGGCCTAAAATCGTTTGGGTTAGTATGAGATGGTTTCCCAGCTTTGGGGATAAAAACTACCTTAACCTCTCTCCATGAAGTGGGTACGTAGTTAAGCCTTAGACAACTTATAAACATAGTTTTCAACCAAGGCTTAATAAGATCTGATGTTTGTTGTAGCTGGGCCGGGAATATTCCGTCCGGTCCTGGCGACTTATTGAAGGTAGATAAAGCCCAGTCTAACTTTTTCTCATCGGTGGTTTCCTTTATCATTTGATCGGAGGGTATCCCTCCAGCGATCGTAGTAGTAGACATGTCTGTGCATGTCGGGAAGTGTGTATCCAGGAGCAGATTCATGATATCCGTCGTCGAATCAGTCCACTGCCCATCTAGCATTTGGACGTGGCTCAGTGTTGCCGGCGATTTTGAGAGCACTCTCCTCAGGCGCGCGGCACCAGATGTAGATTCAATTTCACTGCAGAAATTCTACTAGGAGGCTCGTTTGGCCTTGCGGATCTCTTTCTTGTATGTACTTAGCTTAGTTTTGTAAAGAGCCCAGGATAGTTCGCGGCCCTCCTGTTTGGCTTTATTAAAGGCAGCCCTACATGCCTTTCTGGATCTATCTAGATCTGACGACCACCAAGGTGGCTTATGAGCTTCTGTTACTTTCTTGATCGGGCAAGCCTTATCGAAAGCAATCTTGCATTTTTTATTAAAGGTGTTGACTAGCTCGTCTAGTTCATTACCATTCCTAGGTGTAGCCATTTTTTTTGATAAGTTTTTATCAATAAGCTTCTTGTAGTAGCCCCAGTTGGTCCTTTTTATATTTTGTATATATTTTGGACTTGCGTGCATATCTGTTATTGAGAAACTAATATACCTATGGTCTGAGAAGGAGTGTTCTTTTAAGACCATCCATGATTCTATGAGGTCATTGAAAGAATCAGTGATCAATGTTATGTCAAGGACCTCTTCGCAGTTCCTTGTTATGAAAGTGGGGTCATTTCCCCTGTTGCATATACATAGATTAGTACCTAATAAGTAGTTATATAGTGACTCACCTCGGTCGTTTATGTCAGTGCTGCCCCATTGTGTGTGATGGGCATTCGCATCGCCTCCAAGCACCATTAGGTTGTCTCGTGGACTGGTAGAACTCACGAGCTCCCTGAAGTTGTCTGGTGGTAGTGAACCTTCGTGATCATGGGCCAGATAGAAAGAAGCAAATCTGCAGCTTCTGCCCAACCCCTCGACGCTTATCGCTGTCAGATCTCCGTCACTAAATTGGGAATAATTGGGAAGGAAAGCGTTAATACTAGATTTAGCTAAAATACACGTACGAGGCTTACCCTTGTCTTGAGCGCTGTAAAGCTTGTAAGTTGGAGTCCTCAAGCCACAGATCCTATTTGCAGTGATCCACGGCTCCTGGACTAGGATAATATCTACTCACCTGCAGAAAGTTGGAGTAGAAGTGCAGCTGACGCTGTTTTACTGTGATGAAGGTTGAGTTGGAGGACCCTCATCATCTTGCTTCCTTACACTCTCCTCCGTGAGCGTCGCGTCCGAGTCGTCATCGCTCAGAAGCTGACTCTCGGAGTACAGCCTCCTGGGAGCCAGGTTGCGGTCCGAGCTGGACGAGGCATAGCAGCTCCGCACATCCGACTCATTCTCTTCTACTTCCATCTCATTATCGCAGGGGGGAGGCTCCACCTCCGCAAGTGATGAGAAGCTTGCCAACGCTTCGGCGTCAGCCTTATAAATCTTTAGATTAATATTTTTGTAGTCGTAGCTAACCCGATAATCGCATCGGTCCAAGGCCTCGATGCTTGCTTCATCCAACAACAGAACAATCTGCATAGTTGCTTTCCCGGCTACTTTTTCCACGCTGGCCACTTTCCAGTTTTGGGTCGGTAGACCCGGGTTGAACTCCTGCAGTTGATCCAGGATTTCCGCTGGTTCCGTTGGCGTCACTGGAACCCATGCTCTAGCTCTTGGTCGCGGCGGGATGTCACATGCATCCACAGCTTTGAGGCGCGCGCCTGGTTACACCTCCCCTATTCGCTGCACGCCGATCTTATATAGGTCAACGGACCTCGCATCCTCACAGGCAATGAGCCTGACATTTCCCTGATACCATCCTGCATCAGTGTAGGTTGTTGGTGGCCCAGGGTTCTCCCTTTTCACCTGGACGGCAACCTTAGCAAGCGCGGCCTCGATCCACTTCCACTGCTGCTTCGGGATCCTGCCGTCCACGATGCTCTCATCAATAACGCCAATGATCTTCCGATCCAGGGTTCTCCCTTTTCACCTGGACGGCAACCTTAGCAAGCGCGGCCCGATCCACTTCCACTGCTGCTTCGGGATCCTGCCGTCCACGATGCTCTCATCAATAACGCCAATGATCTTCCGATCCTTGGCTACATCTGCGAAATACCTCATCTGACCTCCCTGTGTTTTGGCCCTTTTCGGTGCCGTTGGGGTAGTCTCCTCCACAGAGCGGTTGCGCTTGGAGGTTTCCCTTTTGTTCACGCCATATAGCTCCAGTTTGAAGTCCGGAACTATTTGCCGAGTCCACGCAAGGTCTCGCTGGACCTTCGCCCAAACCCCCGCCGAAACTTCTTCCTCCCTTGTCGGTGAGGTCGCGTTCCTGTAGAGGATTCGGGCTGCAGACCGTTTATCTTGGTGGTTGACTTTCATGGATTGCCTAGGCGCACAGTCCTTGGCCCTATCACTGGCACCGCCATTACCTCTGGAGCTCCCGGCCATGGGCTTACCAGACGCTATGCGCTGAATGGCAAGACCACTGGTGGAGGCAACAGGATTGGTGGTAGCCGCGTTGATGACCTCCCGATCGGCACCCCTGGAAGGGGCCAAAGTTGGACCAACCTGCTTAAACAAGTGCAATCGCAGTAAAAATTAGGAAAATTCCTTAGTTTTGGGGTGTCTGGCTGAAGTTTTTGTCATAGGACGAAGTCTATAAATATACTAGCTGACCCGGCAGACGTTGTCCTGCCACAAATTTATTTCCCTGTCTGTTTCTCTAACCAGATCCCTATATCTATTTTAAACCATATCCCTATCTCCTTCATATAGGAGAAACCACGCCCCCTTTTTCCTTATCCCCAGTTTTTTTTGGAGGTGTCCGGGATTGATCTTATATAACTCCTCACAAAATTTCAGTGGTCTAACCTAAATACTCCTAGAGATATGGACTATGAAGTATTTTGTTCGTATGGGAGGTGCCACGCCCCCTTTATCGTTAACTCGAGTTTTTTGGGAGGTATTAGGGATCGATCACATATAAACCCTCACCAAATTTCAGTGGTCTAACATAAATACTTGCAGAGTTATGGGCTATGAAATGTTTCCTTCATATAGGAGAAACCACGCCCCCTTTTTCCTTATCCCCAGTTTTTTTTGGAGTTGTCCGGGATTGATCTTATATAACTCCTCACAAAATTTCACTGGTCTAACCTAAATACTTCTAGAGATATGGACTATGAAGTATTATATTCGTATGGGAGGTGCCACGCCTCCTTTATCGTTAACTCGAGTTTTTTGGGAGGTATTAGGGATCGATCAAATATAAACCCTCACCAAATTTCAGTGGTCAAACATAAATACTTGCAGAGATATGGGCTATGAAATGTTTCCTTCGTATGGGAGGTGCCAAGCCCCCTTTTTCTTTATCTCCAGTTTTTTTGGAGATGATGGGATTAATCTTATTTAACTCCTCAAGAAATTTCAGTGGTCTAACCTAAACACTTCCCGAGATATGGACTATGAAGTATTTCATTCGTATGGGAGGTGCCACGCCCCCTTTTTCGTTATCCCCAGTTTTTTTTGAGGTGGTAGGTATCGATCTCATATAACCCCTTACCAAATTTCAGTGGTCTAACATGAATACTTCCAGAGATATCGACTAAGAAATATTTCATTTGTATGGGAGGTGCCACGCCCCCGTTTTCGTTATCCCCAGCTTTTTTGGAGGTGGTAGGGGTTGATCTCATATAACCCCTTACCAAATTTCAGTGGTCTAACATGAATACTTCCAGAGATATCGACTATGAAGTATTTCATTCGTATGGGAGGTGCCACGCCCCCTTTTTGGTTAACCCCCAGTTTTATGGGTGAGAATGGTGTTGTTATCCTATAGGTCTGTACCGATTTCCAGGTCCCTACCTTAAACCCATTTAGAGATATTCACCTTGAAGAAAAATGTTTGTATGGGAGGTGCCACGCCCACCTAATATTTTGTTCTGATTTTATAACACGACCTGCGCGTGGTAATAACAAACAAACCCCCTAAAGGAAGTATATGATTTGGTTCAGCCGTTTTCGAGTTTTAGCGTAACGACTGAACACCATTTCATTTTTATATATATAGATTGTATGGGAGGTACCACGCCCCCTTTTTCGATAACCCCAAGTTTTATGGGTGAGAATGGTGTTGTTATCCTATAGCTCTGTACCAATTTTCATGTTCCTACCTTAAACACTTTTGAAGATATTCACCTTGAAAAATTCAGTTTGTATGGGAGGTGCCACGCCCCCTTTTCCGATTACCCCTTCTTTTATGTGTAAGAAGGCTTTTGATACCATATAGGTCTGTACCAATTTTCAGGTCCCTACCTTGAACCCTTTCACAGATATTCTGCTTAAAAATTTAGTTTGTATGGGAGGTACCACGCCCCCTTATTGGATAACCCCCGGTTTTATAGGTGAGAGTGGTGCTGTTATCCTGTAGCTCTGTACCAATTTTCATGTTCCTACCTTAAACACTTTTGAAGATATTCAACTTGAAAAATTCAGTTTGTATGGGAGGTGCCACGCCCCCTTAATATTTTGTTCTGATTTTAAGACATGACCTGCGCGTGGTAATAACAAACAAATACCCCAAAGGAAGTATTTCATTTGTTTCAGCCGTTTTCGAGTTTTAGCGTTACAATTATACACCATTTCATTTTTATATATATAGATATAGATTAACAACCAAAATAATTAAAGATTGTATGGGAGGTACCACGCCCCCTTTATCGATAACCCCAAGTTTTATGGGTGAGAATGGTGTTGTTATCCTATATCTCTATACCAATTTTCATGTTCCTACCTTAAACACTTTTGAAGATATTCACCTTGAAAAATTCAGTTTGTATGGGAGGTGCCACGCCCCCTTTTCCGATTACCCCTTCTTTTATGTGTAAGAAGGCTTTTGATACCATATAGGTCTATACCAATTTTCAGGTCCCTACCTTGAACCCTTTCACAGATATTCTGCTTAAAAAATTTAGTTTGTATGGGAGGTACCACGCCCCCTTATTGGATAACCCCCGGTTTTATAGGTGAGAGTGGTGCTGTTATCCTGTAGCTCTGTACCAATTTTCATGTTCCTACCTTAAACATTTTTGAAGATATTCAACTTGAAAAATTCAGTTTGTATGGGAGGTGCCACGCCCCCTTAATATTTTGTTCTGATTTTAAGACATGACCTGCGCGTGGTAATAACAAACAAATCCCCCAAAGGAAGTATTTCATTTGGTTCAGCCGTTTTCGAGTTTTAGCGTTACAATTATACACCATTTCATTTTTATATATATAGATATAGATTATGATTTTCGACTGGATTTTTAAACAAATTATGGTAGAACGACGAAATTTGGCACAAATCATGCTAGTATTGTTGGGAGTATACGTGATGAAATTGGCTAACATCCCCCTCCAACCACGGCAATTCTCGATACCGAAAAATTCGAAAATCATCTAAAACACTGGTCATAATTTTTAAACTGATTACGGTAGAATCATGAAATTTGGCACAAGTTATACTAGAGTTATAGGAAGTATACCTGATGAAATTAAACGAAATCGCTTCCCAACCACGAGCACTTTCGATATGGAAAATTTCGAAAATCACATAAATTGACATATTTCGGTTAGGTAAATATCTAAAATAGTATAATTATATTATAATTTGGTAGTTAAATTGCTTGGTCGTTGATGGATTATAATTTTCTGTATTGTTCTTCCTTTGTAAGGAATTGTCTACTATTAACGAGTGTTAAAAGATGTTGTACTAGTTTTAATTTCGTATACTTAGGTATGTATCGGCCAATTTATTAACAAAGATTTAAAATTACGACACACCTCAACGGTAAGGAATTAAGCGTTAGAGCGAAATTAAGGTTTATTTTAGATTGCGAATCTGTTCATTTGTTTTTTGTTTTTGTTAAACCATCAGAAACTACTCCAGTTTCGTGATAATTCAATATTTAGCAAGGCTAGACCGAGTCGTAAATTTAAAACTTTGTCAACAAATTAGGCCTAAGTATATTAGAAGTAAGAAATGAATTCACTAGAAATAAGATTTTGAGGGCAGTCGAACAATGTACATATACAGTAGCATAAATAAATATAAATTTTATAAACTAACTAATAAATTTATTGAGTTCGTTTTTCCCAAGCTATAATATACATATATAAAAAATATAAACATTTTAGGTACTACAGTTGACAAAATATTGTCACATGGAAACTACGTTTAATGAGATTTGTAAATAAGCAACTCAAAATTAATTGTATTGCATTGAACTGAATACATCTCAAGTAAAACACTTCCTTAATAGCAATTTCCAAGCCGCGCTATAATATATTATGGAGACGCATGAATAATGTAATGTCAGTATTCGCGAAATTTATCGCTTATTAAAATATAATTGAAAATTTCCTCAATTGATTCTTTCCTTACGCTGGGTATTTAATGTTCGGTTTACCCGAACTTAGACTTCCTTACTTGTTATATATATAGATTGTATGGGAGGTACCACGCCCCCTTTTTCGATAACCCCAAGTTTTATGGGTGAGAATGGTGTTGTTATCCTATAGCTCTGTACCAATTTTCATGTTCCTACCTTAAACACTTTTGAAGATATTCACCTTGAAAAATTCAGTTTGTATGGGAGGTGCCACGCCCCCTTTTCCGATTACCCCTTCTTTTATGTGTAAGAAGGCTTTTGATACCATATAGGTCTGTACCAATTTTCAGGTCCCTACCTTGAACCCTTTCACAGATATTCTGCTTAAAAATTTAGTTTGTATGGGAGGTACCACGCCCCCTTATTGGATAACCCCCGGTTTTATAGGTGAGAGTGGTGCTGTTATCCTGTAGCTCTGTACCAATTTTCATGTTCCTACCTTAAACACTTTTGAAGATATTCAACTTGAAAAATTCAGTTTGTATGGGAGGTGCCACGCCCCCTTAATATTTTGTTCTGATTTTAAGACATGACCTGCGCGTGGTAATAACAAACAAATACCCCAAAGGAAGTATTTCATTTGATTCAGCCGTTTTCGAGTTTTAGCGTTACAATTATACACCATTTCATTTTTATATATATACATAGATATAGATTAACAACCAAAATAATTAAAGATTGTATGGGAGGTACCACGCCCCCTTTATCGATAACCCCAAGTTTTATGGGTGAGAATGGTGTTGTTATCCTATATCTCTATACCAATTTTCATGTTCCTACCTTAAACACTTTTGAAGATATTCACCTTGAAAAATTCAGTTTGTATGGGAGGTGCCACGCCCCCTTTTCCGATTACCCCTTCTTTTATGTGTAAGAAGGCTTTTGATACCATATAGGTCTATACCAATTTTCAACTCCCTACCTTGAACCCTTTCACAGATATTCTGCTTAAAAAATTTAGTTTGTATGGGAGGTACCACGCCCCCTTATTGGATAACCCCCGGTTTTATAGGTGAGAGTGGTGCTGTTATCCTGTAGCTCTGTACCAATTTTCATGTTCCTACCTTAAACACTTTTGAAGATATTCAACTTGAAAAATTCAGTTTGTATGGGAGGTGCCACACCCCCTTAATATTTTGTTCTGATTTTAAGACAAATCCCCCAAAGGAAGTATTTCATTTGGTTCAGCCGTTTTCGAGTTTTAGCGTTACAATTATACACCATTTCATTTTTATATATATAGATGATACCACTTTAGGGAAGTCTTCTACGACACATGTGAAAAGATATGCCCTTTAAAAGTAGCCAAAGTTCGACCAACCTGCTTAAACAAGTGAAATCGCAGTAAAAATTAGGAAAATTCCTTAGTTTTGGAGTGTCTGGCTGAAGTTTTTGTCATGGGGCGAAGTCTAAAAATGACTGATACCAATTAATTTGTCCCCACTCGCTCTCCCCGGCTTTTTTAGACGTCGATCTCTTTGATTATAGGTGAACTTTTTGGCTCGGTGCAAGAAACAAAAATGGTATTCGGCTTCGGTTTTCGGCCGAATATAGGATTATGCCGAATATTCGGTTACGGCTTCGGCTTCGGCCTAAACTTCAGGTTTCGGTCGGACACTAGTATGTAGGTATATTAATTTCTCTATAGACTTTCTTAGTTGTTTTATTCTGTTTTTATGTTTTAACTAATCATAACTCTAAACATAATTTTGTCACGTATTTCACACTTACATAAAAAGTTTTTTACTTTATACTCTTAAATAATATTTCAATTAACAACCTTAGCACGTTTACAATCAAGATTGAATGGTACACAGAGCCAAAAATGCCTAATAAAATTAATAAGATTGTCTTCATGATCAGCTTTTGGGCAAAGGGGTAGTCGCAACGGTGCAAACGAAGAAAAAACTGTAGGGAAATCTTTTTGGTTCTAAGAAGAAATTCTTCTTAAAAAACTTTACATTTAGTACAAAGGTGTAGTTAGACGCTGGCAATTATTAGTATACGATGGCCGGATGGTTAGCAGCTGGGTTTAGCAATCGAAAAATTGTAAGTTCGATTCTCTCTCTTTTTTTCCTAATTAGAAATGTTAAAAAGAAATCTTCTTAAATATATTTATAAGATTTTCCTTTGAAACATTAACAACTCTACACATATCGGTAATTAGAAGCTGGCAATCAAAAGTGAGCGATGGCCTGATGGTTAACAGCTGGGCTTATCATTCCGAAAATTGTAAGTTCGATTCTCGGTGAGGGCGATATCATTTTATTTTTCATTTAAAATATTAAAAAGAAAATCTTCTTAATAAAATTAAAAAGACTGTCTCTACAATAATAAGAAGCACATCTTCTTGAAGAAAATCTATAGAGATATCTTATGACTTTTGTTCTATATTATTAGGCATTGTTGGCTCTGTGTACGCACATTTCAGTTTGGGGCAAGTTTGGCCAACGCTGTTAAAGATCGCAAATGACGAGTTTTTTAATAGAACTTCAATGGTTTTACTTGTAGCTAATTTACTTTAAGCAGGGAAGTATATATATCTAATATAATAGCGTGATATGAGTAGTGTTAAATAAACGTGAGAAAGCCAAAGGCCAACAGCTAAAGGCAATCTCTAATCTTTAAAATGCAAGTTAATTAAATTTTTTACTGATGTTTGCGCTGGTACTGAGATGAACAAAATTAATTGTTATATCTTTTAAAGTTGCAAGATTTAACCTAAGCTTTGCTTAATTGTGTGTGATTAAAATAAAAACCTTACATTTCACTCCCCAAAATCATAAACAAAAAATTAATAGAATCATCAATTTTACTGCTTTGTTCGTAAAAAGTAAAACCTGATTAATTACGTCAAAGAACTACTTGTATCTTAACCAGAAATATTTTTTTTATTCGCCTGGAATATTTAAATAAGTATAATATTATTTCAGGGAACAAAGAAATAGAAGAGCTGTTAATAGTCATAAAATTAGATTCGATTAAACCTTATTCAAAAACCCCATAACACTGTACAACAGTCAGTGGGTATGGGACCAAACCTACTTTTTTGAATAGATAAAGACATGTGTAAATAAAATATGGGGAAAGTTTTTGAAAGAGACAAAAAGTATGGTGCCATTTTTTGTCTATTTAAAATATATGTATGTAAGAAGTGCTATGTGAGTTTTTCGAAAAAATTAATTTCTTCATGAATAGTAATTAGACTGGGACAAAAAAAAAATTGTCTCTAAAAAAATTGTTTTCGCAAATTTTTCATACGGTGAACCGTTTCAAAGATAGAGGGCGGAGAGCGCGCGGTCATAGCATCATTAAGATAAAAAAATCGGGTTTTTGCGCTTTTTTGTAAATATCTAATTTTTATTTGGTTTTTGCTATTTGTACCTATTATCAACATATGACAAAATTCTCTACAAAATTTGTCTTCACAACTTTTTCATATGGTGAACCGTTTTCGACATAGAGGGCGGAGAGCGCGCGGTCCCAGAATCACTTCAAGCAACCGGTGCCTCCGAACGCGCAATATATACAAAGTTGATAAAATATGGATAAATCAATGGTTCTAAATATTTATTCCCTGTTTTGTGCCCTGGGGTGGTATCAGGCATTTTTAGACTTCGTCCCATGAAAGTCAAAGTCAAAGTCCAGTCAAAGTCAAAGTCGAAGTCTATTCAAAGTCAAAGTCAAAGTCCAGTCAAAGTCAAAGTCTAGTCAAAGTCAAAGTCTAGCCAAAGTCAAAGTCGAAGTCCAGTCAAAGTGAAAGTCAAAGTCCAGTCAAAGTCAAAGTCAAAGTCAAAGTCTAGTCAAAGTCGAAGTCCAGTCAAAGTGAAAGTCAAAGTCAAAGTTAAGGGCAAAGTCGAAGTCCAGTCAAAGTCAATGTCAAAGTCCAGTCAAAGTCGAAGTCAAAGTAAAAGTCCAGTCAAAGACCAGTCAAAGTCAAAGTTAAAGATAAAGTTAACACTAACTTTATGATAGAGATCCAATTTTATGTAGTCGGCCTGTTGCTAACACCGAACCTCTTCGAACCATTTTTCACAAATATCCGCTCCGTTTTTTTTATTTAGGTGCCAAGCCCGCGATAAAATCTATGCAATAGCTTAAAAATGATAAAATAAAATAAAACAAATTACATTTAATTTAATTAAATAAAATAATATAAAAAATTATAAAATGAAATAAAATAAAACAAAACAAAACATAACGAAATAAACAAATAATAAAATGTGTAAACCAAAATAAAATAAAATTACATGAAATTAAGTAATATAAAAAGTAAAAAAATAAAATAAAATTAAATTAAATAAAAGTTAAATTAAACAAAATAAATTTTAATTTCACCCGAAAAAAAATCTGATACCGCCCCCTCCCTTGGCAAAATCCTGGATACGCCACTGAACGGACCATACAAGTGTCCAAGTGAGCGGCTCTCTCAGTTTGGCTGCTACCACCTAACCTAACCTAAGAAACAATAAAAATAAAAAAAATTGAATTAAAATGAAATAAAATAATTAAATAAATAAATATGGGCATATCCCAAATAGTGTTACATTTTTGGATACTCGGATGCTACACATCGGTTAATTAATTAAAGCGGGTAAAAAGCATATGAATATTTAGTTTTACGTATTGACTATCTTCTCTGAAGATTTGGATGAAAGAAATGTAGACAATAAGTTTTTACAGAACTTTGAAAGTCGAAAAACGTCGAATTTATCGCTTTTTCGAGTGATACTCTTAATTTTCTTTTTGGTATTTGTTCTATAAAATTTTGAGGCATCAATGTATCGCTCTGAAATTTTACCAGTTTGCAGTTTTTGAGAGGGAGGTTATAAAAATGTAAGCGATGTTAATGTGCTCCTCCAATATTAAATGTTATCATCAATGAAAGTAGCGATACTCTGTTTTTGGCCATTTTTAATATTTGTGATTTTGTGCTTATAAGTTTTTGAGGCAACGGAGTACTAAAATTTTGGTTGTACGCAATGATAGCGTAATATACAGCAAAAACATCGGTGGTTTTGAATTTGATGTGCTCCCTGTAGTTGTCAAGGTAGAGGCATAAATGTCGAGCTACTTTGGTGCGTAACTTTTTTACGGTAGCATGTTTTTTTGTAGGCACAGCTACAGTGTTACTTTTATTACGTGTTACACTTTTGGGCGATTTTCGAGAGATATCAGAAACCGTAAAAAAAAATGTAAAACATTTATTTAACTACTTCTAAACTAACTTTTAATTAAGCGTCAGTGACCTAAAACACAAATTTAGTACAGTTATCCCAACAATACAAACATATAAAAAAAATTAATTAAATAAACCACTAATTCTCCCAAAATATTGAATGATAACTTTACCGAAGTTTTAGTGGCTTTCATACTTTTTATTGGTTTTTTGATATTTTAAATTCAATGCAATGTCAGTGTCAAGATATATTGTTAATAGGTTTGTTTATTGGGCTGCTCTAGCTTACGCCAGATTGCGACATTTCACAAAATAGTGTTTAACGAACACTTTTCTTGCTCTAGGTTGCTCTATCTTTTGTTTCATGAGTACGCTCAAAACAAAACTAGAGTAATCCAGATCACAAATTTCTGCTCTAGCTTTTTTTATGGAGTAAGTTAGAGCAGAGAAGCAATTGGCAGTCAGGAAAAAATAAATTTTTGAAAACTTCAAAAAAATTAGCTTGCAAGAAAATCAATATTTTTGTATACGTGAGTTTGCATTAATTTTGAAGATTTAAACAAAAAAACCAAATAAAAAGAAACTATCGAGATTCAAGTGTTTCATGGCATTTCTGCTCTGAGTTGCTCTAAGTTGCTCTATTTCTATTTTGACAGCTGCCCTGCTCTGCTCTGCTCTAACCTGCTCTGAACTTTTTTTCGGTCAGTAAACAAACCTAATATTTTACTATTTAGAACTTGAAATTATTTATTAAAATTTATATTTTTCGGCCAAAATTCAATCAAATTTCTATTATTGGGATGCCTTTTGAAATATTCGGAATTGGTTTAAGGGGCCTTTTAGGGAATATTACGCCCTTCAAAATTGCCTTTGAGCGTTTGTGCCTATCTCTCACTGGTTCACCAATAGAAGTGGTCAAACAAATTTTTTTTGAAAAATTAAACATTTTCGACGATATCTCAAAAACCGGGTTTCGGGTATCAAAAAAAGTTTACTGAAAATTGCTTTATATAAATATCTATATGCTGCTAAAATTTTAACATAATTGGTAGAGAAGTGCCCCAGTTTATCGATATATCCAAAACCGGTTATCGGATATGGACAATTTTTTTCCAAATCATTCTCTGTTTATATATCAGTATGCTGCTAAACTTTCAAAATGATCGGAGGGAAAGTGTTAATGTTATTGAATAACCAACTTCGCTTAAAAAAATATTTGACGATTTTTCGGGTTTAAATTGTTAACGATATATCCGGAACCGGGTGGCGGGTATCAAAATTTTTTTGCCTAAATATAACCTTCACATATCTCTAACGTTGATAAAATTTCAACAAAATCGGTGCAGTAGTGTTTAAATAAATGTATATTAAACACTGCGACTTGAATTTATATGTATATATAATCTTCGATCTGTTGACTATATCTTTTTGAGACTTTATGTAAGACGAATTACGCTGATAAATTTAAGCTCCTCTTTATCAACCAATATACCAGAAAAAAGGGCGCATTTATCTGGGGTTGCTTAATCATGATGAGAAGCAATTACCTTTCTTTTAATCCATTCTGGGCAGGTTTGGCAATCAAGTTTTCTGTTTTTGTACAAGGGTGATAACAAAACACTTGTGTGTGGAATAACAATATCGTGGTTATTAAAACTGATTTTAGATCATTACGGTTACGCATTAGTTATACGCAGCTACCTTTGTTTTGATGATTTAACACTTTGTCACTACCAGTTCATTCTTGATATTCTATATATGAGCCGTTCAGTGCACACAGTGACTAACTCCATTTTCTTTCAGAAGCCATTCTGATTAACGCTACGCTCTATTGCTATGCGATTAACTTATTGTTGTTGTGGTTTTTTATTTGTACTAAACTATTCTATAATGCAGCACAAAAACAATAAGAGAACAGCATAGCAATAAAGCGTGACGTTAATCAGAATGGCTTCTGAAAGAAAGTGGAGTTAGTCACTGTGTGCACTGAACGGCTCATATAGTAGTTGAGAAGTTTCTATTATTAGTAGAAGTTGCATAATGATTTCTGGTTTAGAAAATTCTACATACATAGGTACATAATATTTAATTTAATTTATGCAAATACTGTAAGTTCAGCTGAAGCTGCCCCCCTTCCTTTTATTTCCTTTCCCTTCCTTTCCTTTCCTTTCCCTTCCTTTCCTTTCCTTTCCTTTCCTTCCCTTTCCTTTCCTCTCCTTTTCTTTCTTTAATATACCTTACATATTGTTAGCCTTTACTTTCCTGTGCTTTTCTCTGCATTCCTTTAATTCCTTCTTTTAGTTTCTGTTTCCTTTCTTTCTTTTCATTTCCCTTCCTCTCTTTTTCCCTTCATCGCCATCATTGCATCTGTTAGTACAAAATTGGCAAAGTAAACAAGTCAACAGAAGAAAATGAGGATGAAAAAGCACCGCTCTTAACAAAACTCTTCAAACAGTCAAACAACAACAAAATTAAAAGGTGCATAAAAGTTCATAGAAAGGAGGGCATTTTCCATTCATTAAATATTTAAGTTAAGCAAAGTCTCAGTTTACCACCGCACAAACATAAGTTTGTGATGTTGTTGTTGTAATAATAATAATATTTGTGATAGATATCTTTGCTCTCTTTATGAGAAAGAATATCAACCCTTTTCGAGCAATACAAGTTGGTTTGTGTGGGAGTAATATATAGTAGACTTAGGAGAATACAGTGGGAAAATATTACATTTTTATTACTGGTAAAATAGTATTTTAGAATTACGTTTTTTCCTTGCTGAATATTTCTTCAGCTTATTGAAGTCGTGAGTAGTTAGAATTGGCATGGTTAGATTTCGACATTACGATAGTAATTGGTAATGGTATGGTAATCAGTGGCGGATTCAGGATTTTGGAAAGAGAACATTTTTGATTCACAATTTCTCAAAACTGGCTTTTAAGGGTTGTTTTTCAAAAAAATATAAATACCTACCCTTGTTGGTATGGTCATTGTCAAATTCCAGGTTTCACTTAACTTTTGCTATATATTTTGCATAATTTACTATATTTTTTTGTAATATTTTTTGTGTAACTTTACTTTATTTTCCGTGTAATTTTTAATATATGCACTTTTGATTGAGAGTAAAATTTGAGAAAATTGCTGATGAATCAAAGGAAATTATGCAACGGAAATAGAAATTGTTGCCGACTTTCAGGCGTATGTTGCAGACTTTCAGCAGTAGGCGATTTTCACCGCGATGTTTAGCTGGGCAAATCAAATAGTCTAACATTGCACAAATTGTAATAGTTTGGCCGAGCAGAATTCATTGGTGTTGCCACTTATGGCGGTTTGCAGGGTTGCCACCTATAACAATTTTTTTTTAAATATAGAGCTACATGTGCCAATATGGATATCAAAAGAAAGGTATTTTCGACCGTATTCCAAAAAAGATAATTTCAAGCATGGTTGCCACCTAACCGCAATTTATTTACTTTTTCGTATATCTCAGGAACTGCTTGACTGATTTGGATAAAATTTCGCATATAGACAATTTCATTCATTCCAAAATTATATACAGGGGTGTTGACACTTAGGTCGGTTTACAGGGTTGCCAGCTATTCCAATTTGTTTAAATATAGAGCTAGATATGCCAATATGGGTATCAAATGAAAGGTATATTAGACCTTATTCCAAATATGACAATTTAAAGCAGGGTTGCCACCTAGGGTTGCCACGTAAGCGCATTTTATTTATTCTTTGTTATCTCGACCACTATTTCGGTAGCCTACAAGGACTGAAACCGAAACCGAAACCGAAACCGTAACCGTAACCGATTCATTTTTCAAAACCGAAACCGTAACCGATTAAAACCGATTCATTTTTCAAAACCGAAACCGAAACCGTAACCGTAACCGTAACCGATTAAAACCGATTCATTTTTCAAAACCGAAACCGAAACCGTAACCGTTATTTTGATCTGGAAAAGAACGAAACCGAAACCGTTTCAAAAGCCGGAACCGGTTCCAAACGGTTTTGAATTTTTTTAATGTCTCACTTCCTTTAGTGGGCACATTGGTATTTTCATTTACAAGCATACATGGAAGATTGTAGAGCAAGGTTACAAAAGAGACGTTTTGACCTTAGTATATACATATACTAGCTGACCCGGCAGACGTTGTCCTGCCACAAATTTATTTCCCTGCATGTTTCTCTAACCCGATCCCTATATCTATTTTAATCCATATCCCTATCTCCTTCGTATAGGAGGAACCACGCCCCCTTTTTCGTTATCCCCAGTTTTTTTGGAGGTGGCAGGGATTAATCTTGTTTAACTCCTCATGACATTTCAGTGGTCTAACCTAAATACTTCCCGAGGTATGGACTATGAAGTATTTCATTCGTATGGGAGGTACCACGCCCCCTTTTTCGTTACCCCCAGTTTTTTTTTGGATGTGGTAGGGATCGATCCCATATAACCCCTTGCCAAATTTCAGTGGTCTAACATGAATACTTCCAGAGATATGGACTATGAAGTATTTTATTCGTATGGGAGGTGCACGTCCTATTTTGGTTAACACCCAGTTTTATGGGTGAGAATGGTGTTGTTATCCTATAGCTCTGTACTAATTTTCAGGTCCCTTTTAGAGATATTCACCTTGGAGAAAAAAGTTTGTATGGGAGATGCATATGTAGCAGAGTACACCTAGCGACAGCAGCACCACGCAACACGACGCGACACAACAATGTTGATCAAATAGGCAACTATTTGGTCGTGTCGCGTCCTGTCGTTAGATGTACCCGTACCTTAAGACTTCACCAACAGAAGTCGGTGCGCTTTCACGTAGATCCGTGGTATACACATTATTAAAACAAAAATACCCAAAGAATTTTCGTTTAATACCAAATTTCATTAAATCAGTTTTAAATACAATGCTTTTTTTTTGATTATTAAAAAATATATATGCATTCAAGATGGTAATACGTTAAAAAAAATTAAAAAAAACGACGCAACTTCTTAACATTTTAATGTGTTTAGTATGAAACCCAAAAAAAAAACGACCCAATTTGAACACTGCGTTGAACCATGCAGCAAAATCTGTTTCTGAAAAATTGGCTTGTACGCAGCTACGACAAAAAGCAATTCAACACAGAATGAAAATATTGCGCTAGGGGGGAAATAAACAAAAAGGAGATACCTATAAATTATGGTGGAATTAATAAGATGAGATATAAAATTTGGTGGAATTAATAAGATTGTAAAGGAGGTACCACGCCCCCCTAATATTTTGTTTTGATTTTAATACATGACCGGCGCGTGGTAATAACAAACAAACCCCCCAAAGGAAGTATATAATTTGGTTCAGCCGTTTTCGAGTTTTAGCGTGACGACTGAACACCATTTCATTTTTATATATGTATATAGATTAACAACCAAAATAATTAAAGATTGTATGGGAGGTACCACGCCCCCTTTTCCGATTACCCCTTCTTTTATGTGTAAGAAGGCTTTTGATACCATATAGGTCTATACCAATTTTCAGGTCCCTACCTTGAACCCTTTCACAGATATTCTGCTTAAAAAATTTAGTTTGTATGGGAGGTACCACGCCCCCTTATTGGATAACCCCCGGTTTTATAGGTGAGAGTGGTGCTGTTATCCTGTAGCTCTGTACCAATTTTCATGTTCCTACCTTAAACACTTTTGAAGATATTCAACTTGAAAAATTCAGTTTGTATGGGAGGTGCCAGGCGGCCGCCGTGGTGTAGCGGTTAAGTGTTCGGCCTTCTACACCAAGTCGTGGCGGTTCGATGCCCGGCAAAAGTAACATCAAAAATTATTTAGAAAAAGAATTTTTCTAAAACGGGGTCGCCCCTCGGCAGTAGTTTGGCAAACTCTCCGGGTGTATTTCTGCCATGAGAAGCTTCTCAGCAAAAAATTCATTTGCTTTGCAAGTGCCGTTCGGAGTCGGCAAAAAACTGTAGGTCCCGCCAACTTGTAGGAAAAACTCAAAAAGCAACACACCACAAGTTGGAAAGAGAAGCTCGGCTAAAAATCTCGTTAGAGGTTATGATGATAACCTGTAGGTATATCGCCGCCATTAGTAGTTATGGGAGGTGCCACGCCCCCTTAATATTTTGTTCTGATTTTAAGACATGACCTGCGCGTGGTAATAACAAACAAATCCCCCAAAGGAAGTATTTCATTTCGTTCAGCCGTTTTCGAGTTTTAGCGTTACAATTATACACCATTTCATTTTTATATATATAGATATAGATTAACAACCAAAATAATTAAAGATTGTATGGGAGGTACCACGCCCCCTTTTCCGATTACCCCTTCTTTTATATGTAAGAAGGCTTTTGATACCATATAGGTCTATACCAATTTTCAGGTCCCTACCTTGAACCCTTTCACAGATATTCTGCTTAAAAAATTTAGTTTGTATGGGAGGTACCACGCCCCCTTATTGGATAACCCCCGGTTTTATAGGTGAGAGTGGTGCTGTTATCCTGTAGCTCTGTACCAATTTTCATGTTCCTACCTTAAACACTTTTGAAGATATTCAACTTGAAAAATTCAGTTTGTATGGGAGGTGCCACGCCCCCTTAATATTTTGTTCTGATTTTAAGACATGACCTGCGCGTGGTAATAACAAACAAATCCCCCAAAGGAAGTATTTCATTTGGTTCAGCCGTTTTCGAGTTTTAGCGTTACAATTATACACCATTTCATTTTTATATATATAGATTAGACTGGGCCAAAAGTAAAAAAATTCGTTTTCTTCAAAAATTATATTGATGTTCTTTTTAAGAAAGGTGAAAAAAATTACTGTAATTTTTTCAGATTTTTAAATTAAAGTCTAGAGGTATATCAGATTTTACAGACTTAACCTCCAATTTGGTATAAGAACGACAAATGATTGTTGAAAAACACCATTTACCTGAACATTTTTTTGTAGGAAATTGAATTCCCTGCAAAAGCTGCCATGACTGAAATTTTCTCAGACTAGCCGTTTTCTAGTATTCTAGCCTCAAACATTGGTATGTTTTTTAGATTTCCCGATTTTGGTTTAAAAATGAACATCGAAAAAATCAACATCGAATAAAGCTAAATACATTTTCTTAAGGGAAATTGGCTGCCGAGTCCGAATTTGATATCAGAATCCAACAACGGGCCCGAAGTTCGGCCCTAACCTTGCAAAAAAGTCCAATATTATTTTGTGATGGTTTTGTTAGGTTGGAGAAGAACTGCGACCTGTTATGCTAATTCTGATCACGGATTTGGATTTAGCTCGCCAAAATACTTGAAAATTCATGTATTGCGTTCACAGATCCGTAAACTTTTTGTTTTTTTGAATGTTTCTTATTGGAGCCTAGCTCGAAAATTGTTTATACCTGCTGTTCTTTTTACTAGTACTAGGGTATTCTAATTTTTGATGTTACGAAATTTTTATGAATTTTTGATACTTAGAGAAAATTGACAAAGATTTACACAGCGATGCATACCATGACGCGTTTCGGACTTTCCAGGGTCCACATCAGACGGCTTTTCGGACACAGAAGTACTGTGTCTGCACCGAAGCGGTTAAAGCAATTGCTTCTAACAAATCAGCTACGATGCCCTGTAGTATTTCTAAGTCAACTTTCTTATAAGCGTGCCAATTTCATACCTTTAGACATAAAGGCCGCGACATATTTTCCATATGATACACGGAATAGGAGTATATTATTAGGCGTGCATATTTATGCAGAAGCACACTGAGGTTTTTAATTTGCATTCCTTCATACCACTTGTTTGTGTATTATTGGTTTGCTCTACCTATGGTGTGTACTTATGTATCAATTATGAATGTTTCTTATTGGAGCTTAGCTCGAAAATTGTTTATACCTGCTGTACTTTTTACTAGTCCTAGGGTATTCTAATTTTTGATGTTACGAAATTTTTATGAATTTTTGATACTTAGAGAAAATTGACAAAGATTTACACAGCGATGGATACCATGACGCATTTCGGACTTTTCAGGGTCCACATCAGACGGCTTTTCGGACACAGAAGTACTGTGTCTGCACCGAAGCGGTTAAAGCAATTGCTTCTAACAAATCAGCTACGATGCCCTGTAGTATTTCTAAGTCAACTTTCTTATAAGCGTGCCAATTTCATACCTTTAGACATATTTTCCATATGATACACGGAATATGAGTATATTATTAGGCGTGCATATTTATGCAGAAGCACACTGAGGTTTTTAATTTGCATTCCTTCATACCACTTGTTTGTGTATTATTGGTTTGCTCTACCTATGGTGTGTACTTATGTATCAATTATGAATGTTTCTTATTGGAGCTTAGCTCGAAAATTGTTTATACCTGCTGTACTTTTTACTAGTACTAGGGTATTCAAATTTTTGATGTTACGAAATTTTTATAAATTTTTGATACTTAGAGAAAATTTACAAAGACTTACACAGCGATGGATACCATGACGCGTTTCGGACTTTCCAGGGTCCACATCAGACGGCTTTTCGGACACAGAAGTACTGTGTCTTTTTTGTTTTTGCGCCATTTGAAGACTGTAAAACTACACCTTCGCAGAGGAAGCATATATTAAGAAAAAATATGTTTGAAAGTATATGAGAAATGTATATATTTTTTTATAATATTCATCATATAATGATAATTAACCATGTAGAATATCAATAAACAAAGTTTAGAAAAAAAAATTGGATCAAAAACACAAAAAAGGCGGAAATATGAATTTTTTAAATTTAATATTAAATAAGTTTTGAAAAAGTAACTTTACAAAAAAAAGTTGTTTAACCTTTTCTGTAGTCCAATCAATTTCCTTTGACAATCTGTATCTATTTTTGTTGTACATGGATATTCGCATTTTTGACAATTTTTGAAAGAAAAAAAGGGAAATCGAAAAAACCTGCTAATTTTTGAGGCTAGAATACTAGTAAACGGCTAGTCTGAGAAAATTTTGGTCAATGCAAGTTTTGTAGGGAATTCGATTTCATTCAATAATATGTTGAGGTATATCGTGTTTTACAGCAATGGTTTGTCGCTTTTATACAAAATATGAGGTAAAGTCTGTAAAATCTAAACTAGCGATGATAGACCTCTAGACTTTAATTTAAAAATCTAAAAAAATTACAGTACTTTTTTCCACCTTTCTTAAAAAGAAGATCAATATAATTTTTGAAAAAAACGAAATTTTTTATTTTTGACCCAGTCTAATATATATGAAAGAGGAAGTTTGACTATAGTGGAATGAAGCGATCGAAAAAAAATTTGCGAGATCCGAAAAGAAATGTTCAGGATTGTCTCAGAAAGCACCACTCATATTAATATTTTTGACGATTTATACATTTCATTTAGCTTCCATTCTAATATTTTTTTAATAAAAAAGTAGAGTTCATTTTAGGAATTTGTTTTGCAGAAATTTCATCCATGCAAATTGTTAATAAAATTTATGATTATACTAGCAACCCGCTCCGGCTTCGCAATCAAAATGTAAATTACATCGAATTCAGTACGGTAATAAGGCCATGAATTGAAAATACATTCATACATACATACGTCCGAAATTTAATTATGCGAGAGATTCGTACATATGTACTTACATACATACGTATCGAGTTCTTTCACCATACGATCTAATTCAACATGAATGAGGTGGGGTGAGATTCCCGCATAATCGGTTGACAGCGAACAAACACACAAACAGCGTTTTTTCACCATACGATCTCACCCCACCTCATTCATAACGCAGTTTGTGTGTTTATTCGCTGTCAAGTTCTAATGGCTCATTCGTTTACAGCGAACAAACAACCAAACAGCTTTTTTGGAAAAAGTGCTGTTTTTGTTTAAACATTTTTGGTTAAATAAGATATGAAACAACTTTTTTTTTGATGCAGAACGAAAGTAAATATTTCAAAGTTTAACTTCAAGTAAGTTTCATTTTAATCGGTGGATTCGTTTAGGACTTTTGGCTGTGTAAACAAAAAATGTATGGTTTTTTACCACATTTTGTCCGATTGCCACGCCCCCTTTATATATTTCTTCACGTTACAATGACATAAACCTTCCTCTTCAACCAATCTATTTATTAAAAAAAACCGCATAAAAATCCGTTGCTTAGTTTTCAAGATTTAAGCATTCAAGGGAAAAAAACAGACAGAAAAAGTGACTTTGTTTTATAATATGTAGAGATTGGAGAAATTCCATCATGGCCGCAGGAAAAAAATTATGAAAATTCAGACCTATTTCGAAACTAACCGGAACGAAACCGTAACCGAAACCGAAATAAATTTTGAAGAACGAAACCGGAACCGAAACCGAATCGTATTACAAAACCGACACCGAAACTAGAACGTTATTTTAATCGGTTTTATACCTTGGTAGCCTATTGACCCATTTGGATGAAATTTTATTACAGTGTTATTATGGTTCTTTCTAATTTTTTCACCTGGGTGATGCCACTTGCGGTGTGTTATGGGGTTGCCAACTTTTGGAAAGTTTATACTGTTGGCAGGTAAGATTTGGTGACAACTTCGAGGAATACCCAGCAAGCTCGGTCACCCAGGTAATAGAAAATGTAGCAAATTATTTTAGTAGCTGCAGGAGTAATTTTAGCTGATTTTTTAAGTTGGTGCTCATAAAAACAAGCAAGCAAAAGTCTCATCCTCATTTGTTATTGTCGTGCTTAAAATGCTTATTTTCCTATGCTTCTAATGTTGAAGAAGCAATATTTTGGGCTACCAGTGAAACATAAAAAGGCAGCGGACGACATTTTGCTAAATTTGAAATGTTTTTTTTTTTTTAATTTAAGTTTGGCAATTTCTCAAACATTTTCAGTGGTGCGTTGAATTACTTCGATGCAATTGCATCACACAATCGTTTTTTCCTTCCAATACGAACGATCCCGAAAGCTTTGATTTTGTGAAATTTTGTCTACTTCTTCTTTTGTGCTTGAAGGTCAGACGAAGGCGGGTATGAGATTAGGTATTGCACAAAAAGAAAGAAAATTATGAGTTGATGACCGCCAGCGAGTTTCGAACTCGCAATAAAAACATACAAGGCCAAGCGCATGTAGGTAAGTTCGAGAAAGTCGATAGAACTGGTACCAATTATTGCTGTTCTTCAAATCCTTATACGAGTGGTTTGATAAAATCGTCATATAATTTTGTTGAATTTTAGTGGCCTAGCATGAATACTTCCAACATGAAAAATTTAGTTTGTATGTGAGGTGCCCACACGTTTTCCCCTATTCCTCTTAATTCATCGATGGTTTTCAGTTTCTGTTCTAAAGTTGGTTATGATCCGTTTAGAACGCAACTAAAGTTATACATACATGCCCAAATACAATATCTGAGTCTTATATATTATATATGTAGTAGAGGCAGAGTTCCTGTCTAAATGTGAGCTCATTGTCCCCACTTTTACAACTCTCGTTCCTATCTTTCTTCGCCTTCACACTATCTCCCTACCTTTTACTCTTCATTCCTCTCTTTCCTTCGATCATGCCCCTCTTCCGCTATATCCCATTCGTATTGGCCCCAGTTAATTTAGGCACAATTCTACCCACGTACCGAATTTAAAGAAAACGCACCATGTATAAGATATTTTCTTCATATTTCGTTATTTCTTTATCGTGATTTTTGTCGAGCTTCTCTTTTCCTACAAGTTGGCGGGACCTGCAGTTTTTGCCGACTGCGGCAGCTCTTGCAAAGCAAATGAGTTTATGCTGAGAAGCTTCTCATGGCAGAAATACACCCGTAGAGCTTGCCAAACTACTATCGGCGACTCCGTTTAGAAAAATTCTTTTTCTACATAATTTTTTATGTTACTTTTGCCGGGCATTGATCCGCCACGACTTGGTGTAGAAGGCCCAACGCTTAACCGCTACACCACGGCGGCCGCCAATAAGGGAGATTAAAATTTCAATACTTCCTGTTACCGTGCCATTGTCAAAAATATATCAACGCACCCTAATACCTTTTTATAATACTGAATGCCGGTAACTCATTTTTAAATATCTGTGAAAATACAAATGAGAACACTGGAAACCTGTCTAGAATTACGTGGGAAATAATATTTTTACAAGATAGTTGGGGTTGTTTGGTGGTACGAAACATAAACACTTCCTTATTACCTACACGGAGAATAGCATAAAATAAAAATAAGGAGAAGAGAGCGCGACATGCGCACAAGTGGGTCTCATGAAAGTCGCATAAAATATGCTTGAAAGAATATAATTAAAATATGAAATAAAAGCTATTTGTGTCAGTGCTGCCAATCAAAACCACAACAAATGGCAATTTCCCACTTTAATGGCACAAAAGATGAATTCATGTCCCTGAGAGTACATTCTCAATGAACAAAAGAAGGTTCAACAAATTTGCAACGCCGACAAATTTACTTCGTTCAATGAGCTTCGTAGGAGAACAACGCATTCACGTTAACGGTAAACGGAAAAGCCATTTTTTTATTGAAAAGTGCTGCACGCAACGCAAATAGAAGTGAAGACGCGAGCGGAGTATGAAAGGGGCGTGGACTTTGTGGAGTGGAGGAAAAATATGAAAGTGAATTGCAGGGAATAAATAAATAGAACAAAATATACACAGATAATGTAAGCAAATATGTAAAAATGATTAGCTGCTACGCCTCACTAAAAATAGTTCATAAAAAAGGCCTAAATTAACCAAGTGGGTGCAGCTGAATGGTTTATGCAGAGTGAAGAAAAATTAAAAGTGAAATGTGAAAAATGATTTTTTATAATGAAAATTACTTTGAATACAAAAAAAAATCACAATAAAAAGGTCAAGAAATACATACGTCGTGTAGTATTTGTAATATAAAATCTTTAGATTAAATAAATCAAATGGTGAAAAATTCCTCTAGCATGTCAGCATAACCACACTTACATACAAAAGGAGAACCCCAATATTTGGCTTAGTGCCAGCGGAAAAGCGGGCGCCACGAGCTTTTTGAAGAAGACAACGAAGAAGAGAACAAAGCAAAGTGAACAATTAAATATAGTGCATTCGACTAAATGGCTAGCATAAGGTGAGTGTATTTATGTAGGTGATTGTGTGTCTTAGTAGCGGGTGTTGGAGGGCATTACAGATAGGTTTTTTGTATTTGTTTGCCACTTAAACGTGGCAGACAAAAGTCACGGCTTCGTTAGTTACTCATACGCACCTCCATACCGCATCCATATAACATATGTCGATATGCGAATTGTGTATTGGGGTGTCCGCTACGATGGACAAAAAAATTGATTTTAATTTTATTTTTTTTGAATGACATACAGAAAATCTAATTCCTAGTCAAAAATGGAGTATAAACCTGCAAAAATCGTTGGATTATGTCTTCCAATTTTTTGATATTTGAGTACTTTAATAGTAATCCTTTGTATACCTCCGATCATTGCTCCTGCCTTATCGACGAAAATCACGACACTATCGCTCTGACAGTATATATGTACTCCAATAAGTAACAACATTGGAGTACATACATTGCAAAGTACTCTGACGTAGGTACTCCATAGAGTAGCAGAAACAAAGCGAAGGTTGGAGTAGGTGGTCCAGTCCTAGGACATCACAATGTCAATTGGAGCACAATTTTTATATGAACAAGTAAGGAAGTCTAAGTTCGGGTGAAAGCGAACATTACATACCCAGCTGTGCACATAAAGTGGGCGTGATCGTTCACCGATTTTTCTTATTTTCTGTGGTAGTACTCTACATAAACATAACATGCCTGGTACCTAGTTTCGTAAATGTATCTCACACCGTTCTGAAGTTGTTAGTAGTCGAATTTAAAAATTGCTTGACTCATAAGTGGGCGGTGCCACGCCCACTTTCCAAAATTTTGAAAAAATTATGTAAAGAATATGAAAGTTGATGTATGTACCAAATTATATTATTATAGCGAAATCAGTTAATTAGATATGGACTTTTCAATATTTCCACCTCCTTTCAATATAACTTTTATGAAAAAGTAGGCGTGGTCGCGAAGCGATTTCGTTTATTTTCTATAGCTGAATTTACTACAACAATAGTATGTCCTCTACGAAATTTCGTTATACTAGCATAAACTGTTCTGAAGTTATTAAGAGTCAAAATTTTAAAATTTCTTCAAATATACGTGGGCGGTACCACGCCCCCTTTTCAAAAATTTTTATAAAATCGGCCTTAGAACATCTAAATCAATACATATTGCAAATTTTATCATTGTAGCTGCTTCTAATATTGAATTAACCCATTTTATACGTTTTTCGAAATTTTCGATATCGAAAAAGGGGCGTGGTTATGGTCCGATTTTACCCATTTTCAATAGCAATCTATTCTGAACCCAAATAAGTACGCATGCCAAATTTGGTGAAGATATCTCATTATTTGCTCAAGTTATCGTGTTAACGGACAGACGGACGGACGGACGGACGGACAGACGGACGGACATGGCTCAATCAAATTTTTTTTCGATCCTGATCATATTGATATATGGAAGTCTATATCTATCTCGATTCCTTTATACCTGTACAACCAACCGTTATCTTAACAAAGTTATAATACCCTGTGTACAAGTACAGCTGGGTATAACAATCTTCATCCGATGATGAAATATTCAGTCTACGAATTCAACATAAATGTAAATTTATTGAAGAGACTTTTCAGAAACTACCTTTTATAATATTTTTTAAAGGCAGATAATCCAAACTAAGCCACTAACCACTGCCCACACTAAATACAATACAGGTAGCTACAAACTAGTACAACATCTTTTAATACTCGTTAATAGTAGACAATTCCTTACAAAGGAAGAACAATACAGAAAATTATAATCCATCAACGACCAAGCAATTTAACTACCAAATTATAATATAATTATACTATTTTAGTTATTTACCTAACCGAAATATGTCAATTTATGTGATTTTCGAAATTTTCCATATCGAAAGTGCTCGTGGTTGGGAAGCGATTTCGTTTAATTTCATCAGGTATACTTCCTATAACTCTAGTATACCTTGTGCCAAATTACATGATTCTACCGTAATCAGTTTAAAAATTATGACCAGTGTTTTAGATGATTTTCGAATTTTTCGGTATCGAGAATTGCCGTGGTTGGAGGGGGATGTTAGCCAATTTCATCACGTTTACTCCCAACAATACTAGCATGATTTGTGCCAAATTTCATCGTTCTACCATAATTTGTTTAAAAGTCCAGTCGAAAATCATAATCTATACATATAAAAATGGATGTATGTACATATGTATGTGGCTTATGGACTCCAAAACTACTCGGCCGATTTTGTTGAAATTTTGGGGATAGATTAGTAGGAGCCTGGAGAGTGTTTCTGTGTTTTTTTTATGGGAAGTGGACCCGGGACCGCCCTATTCGAAAATATCGTATAAATGGCTGGATTTACTTGATATTTGGTATGTAGATAGCGTTATGCTTAGATTAAAGTATAGGATGATTTTTCTTCCGGGAAGTGGACCAGGGACCGATCTGTAAACAATCGTATTTATGACTCGAATTGCTTGAAACTTGGTATGTAGATAGCTATATGCTTAGATTAATATATAGGATAAATTTTCTTCCGGGAAGTGGACCCAGGACTGACTTATTCTAAAGTATCGTATAGATGGTTGGATTAACTTTAAATTTGATATGTAGGTAGCGTTAAGCTTAGGTTAAAGTGTGGGAAAAGTTTTCTTCCAGGAAGTTTATCAGGGCCCGATATATTCTAAACAATCATATTTATGACTCGATGAGCTTGATATTTAGCGTGTAGCTGGCGTTTCACCTTGATAAAATATGAGATAATGTATCTTCCGAGAAATGGTAAAAATGGTAAAATCTTATTCAGGTGATTTTCTTTGGCGTAGCAACGCACGCCGGGTATTACTAGTAGAATGATAAGAGAGATTCACCTATGAAATTATATCATTTTATTCATTTCAGCTACCGAGATATGTCTCTTCGTGTGATTTTCGAAATTGTCGATATCGACAAAAGAGGCGTGGTTATCATCCGATTTCGCCCATTTTCTCTAAATTTTTACTCAAGTTATCGTATACACAGACGGACAGACGGACGGACATGCCTGAATGAAATCCTCTTTTCAAACTAAGAACTTTCATATATGGAACTCTATATCTATCTCGATTATTTTGTGCCGTTACGTACTACCGTTATGTGAACAAAATTAATATACGCTCGTACTAGCACTGGTGCGCTGGGAATAAAAATCGTAATGGAGAGACTAGGGGGTTCATCCTACCAAAATATATCATTTTAGCCATTTCCGTCACCGAATTATGTCAATTTATGTGATTTTCGAAATCGAAAGTGGGCGTGGTTGGAGAGCGATTTTTCCAATTTCATCAGGTATACCCCTAACGATACTAGTATGCTTTGTGCCAAATTTCATCCTTCTACCCTAATCAGTTTAAAAGTTACGACTAGTTGAATTTTCAAAAATGCCTCCCTTAAAGGTGGGCGGGACCACGCCCACTTTAGAAAATTTATCAAAAAATCATTATGTAATGGTCAGAAGGGTTCACCTATAAAATTATATCATTTTACCGATTTCCGTTATCGAATTATGTAAATTTAGGTGATTTTAGAAATTTTCGATATCGAAAGTGGGCGTGGTTGGAGGGCGATTTTATCCAATTTCATCTGGTATACTCCCATCGATGCTAGTATGCTTTGTACCAAATTCCATCGTTCTATCGTAATCAGTTTAAAAGTTACGACCAGTCAAATTTTCAAAAATGCCTCCCTTAAAAGTGGGCGGTGCCACGCCCACTATAAAAAATTTATGGAAAAATCATAAGAGAATGACCAGGGGGGTTCACCTATAAAATTATATCATTTTAGCCATTTCAGCTGCCGAGATATGTCAATTTGTGTGATTTTCGAAATTTTCGATATCGAAAGTGGGCGTGGTTGAAAGGCGATTTTATCCAGTTTCATCAGGTATACTCCCAACGACACTAGTATACTTTGTGCCGAATTCAATCATTCTATCGTAATCAGTTTAGGAGTTACGACCATTCAAATTTTCAAAAATGCCTCCCTTAAAAGTGGGCGGTGCCACGCCCACTATAAAAAATTTATGGAAAAATCATAAGAGAATGACCAGGGGGGTTCACCTATAAAATTATATCATTTTAGCCATTTCAGCTGCCGAGATAAATCAATTTTTGTGATTTTCAATATCGAAAAAGGGGGCGTGGTTATCATCCGATTTCGCCCATTTTCAATAGCAACCTACCTTGACCAGAAAGTAACCTGTGTACAAAATTTCGTGCAAATATCTCAATTTTTACTCAAGTTATCGTGTACACGGACGGACAGACGGACAGACGGACGGACATGCCTTAATCAACTCCTCTTTATACCCAGCGCACTAGTACTAGTACTAGTACAAGGGTATATTAACTTTGTTTAATCCTAAGAACTTTCATATATGGAACTCTATATCTATCTCGATTATTTTGTGCCGTTACATACAACCGTTAGGTGAACAAAGTTAATATACCCTTGTACTAGTACTAGTACTAGTGCGCTGGGTATAAAAAGGATTACATTTGGAGTACTCTGCCGTTCTATTTAAGAATGTGGGTATCTACATATTTTTTCGAAAATAAGTTATTTATATAGGTGTACTCGTCATGAAAATTCAAGTTCATTCTTGCAAAAATATTTTATAATTTGCAAATGAATATAAAGTTATTGCTAAATTAAATTCTGTCTTTTGCAGTATCTACACACTTTTTCCACAAATCCTAAAAAAATGTGGGTATCTACAAAACTTTTGCCGTATCTACACTTTTAATAGGAAACCAAGTGAAATATGAGCCGGTTTCCTATTCAAAGACGATACCCACATTTTTAAATAGGAGTCTCAGCTTTTTGTAGCTGGGGCTCCTTTTATATTACATACAAAATATGCAGTATCTGCTAATGAAAAGCTTTCTAACAATATTTTGCATTGAAAAATGATTAGTATCTACATTTTGCATACACAGAAATAGAAATTTATGTTTTTTTTTTGCATAAATAGAAAGATTTGGATGTGGACTTTCCAAAATGATAATTTTTAATAACAAAATTAATATATGTTGAAAAGTCCAGATCCAAACACATTTTGTACATTATTTCGGTTTGAGCTTAAATAGGACGGCAGTACTCTGATGCTCCAATTGGAGTCCTCTTTGGAAAGGAAATAGAGTACTCTCGATTTTTGCAGGGAACGACCAAATATGATTTTTGTATATACATACATAAAAGTCTCATCGCCTTTTTCATTTTCGCGAAAAGCTTCTATTTTTATAACTATATCTTCCCCGAAGTCCACCACAATCTACAGTATAGTGAGCTTAATTTCAACACGGACCTAAGGGGCTTGTCCTTAAAACTTTGGGGTATCGGTTTCCAGGTCAACAGTATTAGCTTCAAGTTGATCAATTTACTATATACCTCTCGCTTACAGACGATATCACCCGGACGAAACCCGCATTGTCATAGGGCTAATGTCCTGCAGCAAGTGGCACCTGGCTTTGGCATTTGGTAATATCTGAGAAAAGAGGTCACGTTACCTTTGAAAAGGGTGAGTGGGTCGATTTTCAGGAGTTTACGGAGAGCTCCTTTGCTTCCCCTCTTCGTCTGACTTATGTGAAGGTGAACAAAAGTTTCACAATATAGACGAGTCGATATCAGTCCGTTACATGCGGGATGGCCTAATTTCCCAGCCTAAGCTGCGCACTAAACAATTAACGTGACCATGTGCGAGATATTGATCCTTCTGATTCGCTTAATTGCGTAATGCGTGAATCAGACGGCTGGTAGATCAGCATAAATACGACAAGTAGGTAGATATTCTAAAGTTCTGCAGCCTTTCTATCGGTGTTGGGAAATTATGGTTTACCATCAAATCCTTCTGCAATCGATTAGGTCCGCACGTGGCCATCACCTTTGGACCCCAGGAAGCGTGAATAAGTTCGTACAGCATCCTGCACCGGACAGAGCAAACGTGTCAAAAATTGATAGCCCCCGACGGAACAGCCATGCTGCGTCTAAACCATATTGGCGAATAGGTAATTCAATATCTCAAGGTCGTTTTTAATATGTCGTACTCCCTCCAAACAATATCCATACAGGGTCAGTAAGCTCCGCCAAGTGAATACCGACTTTCAAGACCAGGGCCTGGATTCTCTAACAGTGAATTTTGAAATTTTTACTTTTTCACCACTTAAAATATATTGGAAAAGGGTGTTCAGTCAGGGCCAGTACCGCTTGCTCCCTAGGGAGGCAAGGGTCACTCTGGCTCAATCACGCTCTGGTAATTGTAGTTGGTTGAAATCTTACTTATACCACAGGCATGCCTTACCCGATGGGGTTTGGGCCATGATGGAATGAATAAATATTTGCTGAGATAATGCACTTTGATCCATGGGTCTATCGTGACACCTCCTACTCACAGTACCTCGTATAAATCGAGCACCCCCACGACATCAGGGATGGAACTCGGTTTCATTTGTTAGACCTGATGCCCAGTTTATGCTGTTGAAATTTGTGTGGAAAGCAGCCTTTAAGGAAAAAGAACCACTCCTACTTGGTTAACCTTGTTCAAAATGTTCCAGGTTTTGCGCTCATTGATGTGAACCAAATATAATCGAGTCCCCATCGAGTTTACCACACAGAGCCAACAATGCCTAATAAAATAGAACAAAAGTCATAAGATATCTGTATAGATTTTCTTCAAGAAGATGTGCTTCTTATTATTGTAGAGACAGTCTTTTTAATGTTATTAAGAAGGTTTTCTTTTTAATATTTTAAATGAAAAATAAAATGATATTGCCTTCACCGAGAATCGAACTTACAATTTTCGGAATGATAAACCCAGCTGTTAACCATCAGGCCATCGCTCACTTTTGATTGCTAGCATCTAATTACTGATATGTGTATAGTTATTAATGTTTCAAAGGAAAATCTCATAAATATAATTGAGAAGATTTCTTTTTAACATTTCTAATTAGGAAAAAAGAGAGAAAATCGAACTTACAATTTTTCGAATGCTAAACCCAGCTGCTAACCATCCGGCCATCGTATACTAATAATTGCCAGCGTCCAACTACACCTTTGTACTAAATGTATAGTTTTTTAATAAGAATTTCTTCAAAAAGATTTCCCTATAGTTTTTTCTTCGTTTCCACCGTTGCGACTACCCCTTTGCCCAAAAACTGATCATGAAGACAATCTTATTAATTTTATTAGGCATTTTTGGCTCTGTGTATTTGTACTATTTTGATCTACATGCATTTGAACACTGGGTATGGCACCTATACCTTGAAGCCCAAAACTCAATTGACCAAACTGTTCGGAGTGAAGTTTCGGGCGAGTATCGCTTTCTGGTGTAATTGCTTTCGGACAAGTAAAATTGTTACAACTTGTTGTGCACGCACGTATGTATAAATATTCGCTCTGCTTTTTTAAGTAATTTTCACTATGTCCTCGCATATAACAATAACTTGCTTGGACTGTTCTAATCATATTAAAGTCGGTACCTGTGTTACCTGTAAACTATGTGACTCAAAGTTTCATAATTATTGTGCTAAAGTTGAATTTGATGATTCTTCTGAAATATTTATTAATTGCAAAAACATTTTTTTCATCTGCAATAACTGTTTAAACATATCAGTGAATCTCTTTGCTATGATTTCAAACATATCTAAAGAAATTAACTCTCTCAAGATTAAGTTCGAACAGTTTTCGCACAATAACAAAAAAAGTGTAACTAATTCGTCTCAGTGCAATCCACCTGAAAAACCTATCATACATACAACGCTCTCAAAGTAGTGTTGTGATAAAATTAAATGATAATGAGTTGCCCACTGAGTCGGCTCTTAACACAAAAAATCAAATCGCATTACCTATGGGTTCTAATGCGCGAACCATCAATGCGCGCTCATCTACTGCGGAGAACAATGTTGGCGCTGATACTCTTTCGAGTGTTGCTTTGTTGAGCTCTTCTGCTGCTGCTCAAGCTGTTGTTTCTCCTGCTGCTTCTGATGCTGAAAATCAAGCAGGCGATGTTTTTTTGATTGCTCTGCTGCCGTTGATAATGTTACTCGCCGTGATGCTGAATACTCGAAACAAACAACATCACATAGCAAGAAACATGTCAAAGATAAACATATTTTAACTGGGGGTAATTCCACGTCGACTGAACTCTCTGTTGTCATCAAAAGTAAAAAGGAGTGGCTGCATTTATCAGCCTTCAAGCCTTCAGTTACTGTTGATAATGTTATTGATTTTGTAGTAAATAAATTTGATATTCCTATATATCATCTCTCTTGTTCTATGCTTGTTAAAAAAGATGTCTGGCTAGAGAATTTGCGTAACATTAGTTTTGAGTTAGGCGTTTCTGATGATTATCTGAGTAAACTCTTAGATGAGACTCTGTGGCCGGCGGGAATTAATGTTAGTAGATTTCGTTTACGACAAAAAGAATAGCTGTCTTTCTACTTATTCTATTAATGCGTTAAATTATTCTTCATCCAGTGCGGTGAATAAGTTAAATATATATTTTCATAATATCTCTGGCATGCGTGCAAAAAGTAAGGACATTTTTCTAGCAACGTCACGGTGTGAGTTTGATGTTTATGTACGTGTGGAAACATGGCTTAATAATGATTTTTTTGATAGCGAATTTTTCGATCCACTTTTGTTTGAGACTTATCGTAAGGAACGTGATTCCGATAACACGGGTTTATTCAGAGGTGGTGGTGTTTTAATAGCTATAAGACGCACTTTGCATTCTTCTATGATTCAACTTTTTAATATTGATTCCTAAAGCGTTCAGCAGAATCAATCCGTGACGTACGTCACGTACGTCGAAATAACTGACAGCAAAGTAGACTGCGGATGTTTGTATGCGTAACGCCAGATAAGACGGATACGTCAAAGTAGAAATTGCTCTAAAATTGACGTACGTGACGCAGCTGACGTATTGGCGGACTGATTCTGCCGAAAGCTTTACTCGATCAATTATGTGTTTGCATTTTTGGCGATTTCGGTAAAGTATTTTTCTGTGTTTCATACATACCACCCAATAGTGATGAATCTTTATATAACTCACATGTAAATAATATTGTTAACATCTGTGAAAGGAATTTAGAAAGCCATTTCTGCATTCTTGGAGATTTTAACCTTAATAAAATTATTTGGTCTAACTTAAAAAAAAAAGTGCAGTTTCTCCCTTAGTGTGCCTTTACAGCATATTCTTAATCTTTCCCTTGCCAAAGGTGATTTTATTGATCGGTGGAAAGTTTCATCTGTTTCTCCAATGTTCAAATCTGGTAACAAAAATGATGTTCGTAACTATAGACCAATTTCTAAGCTCACCACATGCTCAAAACTTTTTGAAAAGTTGGTGAAAGATAAATTGTATTTCTTTGTAAAGGAATTAAATGATCCGCATCAGCATGGGTTTGTTAGAAGAGCTTGGTTTCCATTCATCTCTACTTTCTTGGTTAAACTCTTATCTGACTAACCCAGTGTCTTATGTTGAAATTAGTCATACTAAATCGTACCCCTTCGTGGCCACTTCTGGTGTGCCTCAGGGTAGTATTCTTGGCCCATTGCTATTCCTACTTTTCATTAATGATATTAAATCTTGTTTTAATACTTCCAAATTCTTACTCTATGCGGATAATTTAAAAATTTTTAATGAAATAAACTGTTCGTCAGATGCATTATCATTGCAAAGCGATCTAAATAAGCTATTGGAGTGTGAGAAATAAACTGTCGCTGAACATAAAGAAATGCTTTCAAATGACTTTCGCTAAAACTGTAAATCCAATTGTTACTATTTACACTATTTCTAACACCTGTAATGTACCGAAAAAAAAACACTGTCATTTTGTAATGTACGGGGGGAAAAAATAACTCAATTTGAATTAACGGAAAAAGATGTTGGCTCCGCCTGGTGGCCAAGTTAAATAATATAGCCGTGAGGAGTAGGTCTATCGGGACCCGTCTAGTGGCTAGCAAACAGTGGTTGGGGGATTCGCGACCTTTCCTCACAACTGCTTACCATTACATTTTGTTATTGCAGAGTCCCTATTTATTTATTTAATTACAAAAAAAATTTATACGCGAAAAGTTTCATCAGCATTATTCAGGTGCTCTTGTATGTGTAAAAAAAAAAAACCAATAACGCGTAATACTATGTACAAGTATGTTTGATTTTTTTTTTCACTTCAAAAACTGTAATGTACCGAAAAAAAAACACCGTCATTTTGTAATGTACGGGGGGAAAAAATAACTCAATTTGGATTAACGGAAAAAGATGTTGGCTCCGCCTGGTGGCCAAGTTAAATAATATAGCCGTGAGGAGTAGGTCTATCGGGACCCGTCTAGTGGCTAGCAAACAGTGGTTGGGGGATTCGCGACCTTGAAAACTTCATAGATAGCGGTATCGCCTGTGTGACCATTTTGTATATCAAGACCACCACGATAACCTTTGTGATCTTTCAATTTGATGCGCTGACCCAACACATCCAAAAATTCCTCAAATGCAGGCGATGAGTTGTTGTTGCTAAAGAGTTCTTCCTCTGTGGTTTGTCCATATCTTTGGTATAATACACCGAACTTGAAATTCGAAACAAGCACATGCTCATCGTAGGCGCCAATCAATTGTGATGCCTTCGGACACAATACGGGCACAAAGTTCTCAAGCGTGATTTGATCATTCAGAAAACGTACCATCTTAGCTGGTGTCGGGTTGGGCGCCATACACGACATTGGTAAGAGTTCATGCATTGTACCAGTGCGCTGACGCAACAAAATGCGTGCGTGCTCTTGATTTGCTACGTTCTCGGTTTTAATCGATATCAAAATCGGTCCCAGTTGTTCATCCTGACCCACGAGATTCGAGTGCTCGCGCGCCGCATAAAAACGACGATAACACTTCGCTGTATCGTCTGTTTCGAAATTGGCCATCCATGTTGTTTGTGGGAACATGGGGTTGCCGCGTGCATCAAACGAACATTCATGCTCGGTGCCATCCAACCAATAGCCGCCAGTTAGTGGTAAAATTATCATTGGATAAGGTGCGTTTTTAGCTAGCGCATCTTCCAGCAAACGTTGTGAGGCAGGTATGGTGGACACAATCGACGACTGTGATGTCTGTGAAGAAACCGATGATTGCGATTGATAGTGTTGTCCATTGGAGACGAGCTGTGTGGGCACATTGGCACCGTTGCTTGAAACAGTACCAATGCCACTGAGTTGTGGCGAAGCAGGTGTTGAACTCGCGGTGGCATTAGTTATAGAATGTCGCAGTGTGGAACGTGAGCCAGAATGTTGCAAACCATTATGGTGGGTATAGTTGCCAGATTGTGTAGTCTCATGTGGTAATGGGATACGTTCTTCATTCGAGTTTCGGTGATGAGTCTGTGAAAAATACGGCGGAAGCACACATCTCTGATCATCCAACCGTGAACTCTGCACACGCTCCAACAGCTCAAAGAGATCCTGCGTGGCACCACGCATTTTTTCGGGACTATGTGACGTACTACCTCCGCCGCTGCCTCCGCCTTTTTGCGTACTCGACAGAAATGCGTGTTGGCGTAGTTTTCTCATTTTCGCTTCGTCGAAACTCTCCAAGCGTGTATATCTTATGTTGCTTCCGTCACGTCCACCCCTTATTCCACACCCTTCATTTTCTTCTTCTTCACAAGTGCGACACTCCAAATAACTAGAGCTTTTCTTCAAACCCACAGCTGCTTTAGAGCTATTGCGCCAATATTTGATCACTTTATGGAATGTTCCATGATCATCACATTCTAGCTCATTCAAATTGCTATGCCTTTCGAAATTTGTACTTGTCAAAGTTTTGTATGAAGTCATTTTACACAATTTTCAAGTTTATCCGAAATGGCATATTTAGGAAATTGCTGAGGAAATGCGTCAAGTAGTCCGTTTAAAAGAAACTAGGAAATTATAACTTTTTATTTGCTTGTGTATCATAACGCATTACAAATTTTTTACAACCAACCGCAAAGTGTTTAAAAGCGAAACTTACTTAAATTCTCACTCATATTTCACTTTACTAATTTATTTCCATTTAAATGTCAATTATACCTTATTAAACATTTTTTTTTTTTTTATTTTTATTTTTTTTTTTGTTTTTAATTTAGATTAAAGATAATTGCATATGATTTTTTTTTGTTTTTCGCGTTAAAAAAAAGACTGGGAAGATTCGAAACGAAACTAATGAGAGAGATTATGTTCCCCTTAGAATTTTGGGTTACTTTTGAGTACACTCGAAAAACTTTAAGGTTGGGTTTATTTTTTTAAACACCCATTATTTGATTATTTTAATTTTCCACTTATGTTCTCAACTAATTTTCATTTGGTAGCCGGGTAGGTATATATATATATGCACTCAAGTGCCGCTCTACCTAAAACTTGTTTTTTGCTTTTTATATCATTTTCTAAATTCTCTTATACTTTACTTTGGTTTTTTTTTTTTTTAATGAAAATTTATGTTCACATGTAGGTGAATATTCTACCTGCACCAAATAAAAAAAAATATATAAACTTTTAACTTTTTTGACATTACACTCAATATATCTTTCTTTTCGTTCTCTTAATTTATTATATTGTTTTTGTTGAACAAAAAAAAATTTTCTTGTTTTTTTTTTTTTTTTATAGTTTTTATTAAATTTTCTTTTACATTTGGCCTGTATAACTACTTATGTAGGTACACCCTGCCTCTCAGGCAATAGCCACACCACTATTTTGCAATTTATAGCTAACTAAAATATTTGATTTTATTACGAATTTAGTTATTCACTTTTCTTTCAAAATTTTGTTTCTGCTATATTTCTTTTGAACCTTAACATTTAGCGTTAATAATTTTGGTTCCTTATTAATTTTCACTTAGTTCACAAATTTTTCTTGGTTTTTTTTTTCTTTGGTTTTTTCTGGATGTCTGAAGAAAAGTACAGTGCGCTCGTACAACGCGAGGTTCGGTCGCTAGGTATAACCTTTATTTTGACTGCTTCCTGAATGATGTTGGGGATTTGGATGGATCGGCCCAATTAGAAACTTTAGGCTCTGGAATTTACTTCTTGTATGTCCTGTAACAAAGATCAGAAATTGACTGCTCCGTCCGATGGCTGAATCCAAAAGAACGATATCAGCCCATCGGAAGTTCGATGTGAGTTGAGAGCAGAGAAATCAATCATATGATTTCCGCTCCGAATTACACATTTCAGAACTTTTCCTAGCCTACACTGAAAAAAATGCTACTATTTAGTACTGGTGAATGCTAACTGGTTATATCTCTGAATGACCAGTTAGTATCGTATATCTTTTCAATGACCAATTAAAACATAAAAAATAAAGTCTCTTAGAATAAAATTTAAGCAATACTATAACAATCGACGTCCACAGCCAAAAGATGATAAGTCGATTATGCGCGATTTAGGTTTTTTTTTTTTTTTAATGGAAAACGAACTAATAAAGCAATTTGAGAATATTACCAATCGATTACAAGCGATGGGGGTAATTAAATTTTATACAACGGACTGAGTAACATTCGATACTATTCATAGAAAAACCAATTTGGTAAAATCGGAACCGATGCAAACCGACAAATTGATTAATAACCAAGAAAGTTATTGAATTGATGTTAAATCAAAAAAGGTGAGCCTAAGCGAATAAATGCAGTGAGTCTCGATAACGATAAGCGATTATTAGAAAACAAAAGTTCGATTATTTGAATTCGCTAACCGAAGTAACTATGTAAAAAATATATTTGCATTAGGAGAGTAAATCCGAGGAGTCGAAGGTATACAAAAAAAAATGGATTTAGCGATTTCAAAGTTTTCTCACTACACACCTGCCTAACTAGCGTATATGAATATCGGGATTTAGGTGTGGTTCTTGACTCAGGCTTCACTTTTGTCAATCACATCAATCATATTACAGCCAAGGCAAATTCTAACTTGGTTTTCTTGCGTCGTTATGCGCGTGATTTCAAAGACCCATATACTAGAAAATCACTCTTTAACTGCCTAGTAAGATCTAAGTTAGAGTATGCCTCAGTAATCTGGAACCCTATTTACTCTTCACACTCCGACAGGATCGAAAGAATTCAACGCCGTTTTACTCGGTTTTCTCTGCATCCTCTTCATTTTGAGGAGCCTTTCTCATCGAATGAGGCCCGTTGCCTTTTAATAAACCTCAAATCGCTTAAGTCTAGGCGCATAATGCGCTCTCTTATGTTTGTGTATGATATAATTTCTGGCATGATAAATTGTCCTAACCTTTTCGAGCAAATTACTTTTAATGTACCCCAAAGGGTCCTTCGTAATCAACTTCCGTTTCATGTTAAAACGATTAAATATAACTATTTATTGTATGCACCCATTACGAGGTCGCTTATTGAATTCAATCGAATTTTCACAAGTCTCGATCTAGATTTTGCTTAGTCCAGATCTATATTTTTGGATAAATTGCAATCAAATTATTTTTAAGTGTTTTTATGTTTATCTTTAAGAAAATTTGTACTTCTAGTCTGTAAGGTTTTGTAACCATTGACTGAATAAAATGAAATGAAATGAAATGAAAATAAGTGAGTAACTGCACAAAAAAAAAAAATTTTGGAAAACGGGCCTAACGTGCAAATGTAGGTACGCCTAAATTGTAGTACGACGGCAATTATTCTTAAATATATACGTTGTAGTTTAAAAGTGCAGCGTGAATGAGTCTCTTGTCTATATGCTGATTACCATCATCATCATCTTCATCAACGCTTAAGCCTTAAGTGCACATGCTTAGAAGCAACCTTATAATGGCACTTAAGATTCCACCGCAAATTTATGCAAAGCTATGCATTTATCATGCGTTACGATGACCGCTTAGTTGTTATAATTTTGTTCTTGTTTCTTTTTTCATTTTTTTCCTTCTTATTTTCAATTGACTACTTGTTTGCCTTTCATTAGCATTTTGCATTTGCAGTCCGTTTGAATGGTTGGTCGATAAATTGATTTTAGTCCATTAGGATCATTATGAAGATGGTTGCTGTGTGCATAGCTCGTGAATGCATAAGCGTGAAGCTAATAAAATTTTATGAGTTCATTGATTCAGTAGAGAATAGAATTTAAGAAATTTAAAATCTACTTGATTAACGAACAATAAAGAGTCAATTGTAGGATACTGCAGAGTTCAGATATTGTTCTAAATCGAGGGCACATACTCGATTTCTCGAGAATTTACAGAGGGAGTTGTCAGTGCTTTTGTAGCCTCTAATGAGTATAGGAAAGAGTGGTACCACTGCTGGAACCTGGTCTATTCACCAATCAAGAGGGGGCACAACAGCGTATTGTTATGCTCCCTCACTGTATCACATCCCTGTGATAAGCCAATCACCGGTATATGAAAATAATTCGGCTTGATTATCGCGAATAGGTAACACTAAGAGATGTGATATCATTTGCTTGTTCCTACAGGGTGGTAACTTATATCATTCTGAGTAAACTCAGGGAGTTCGGTTCAGTTTCGGCCTGCGATGTACTATCCAACTAAAAGGATATCGATGGTTTAATTTCGTAAAAGCATTATTGTTCATGCAAGTATTAGTTTTTATACAAGTACTCGTTTGATACAAGTATTATTTGAATATAAGTATTTCTCTCATACACAAGTTATTTTTTATACAGATATTATTTTTCATATAAGTATTACTTTCATGCAGGTCTTGTTTTTCATATAAGTATTATTTTCGCACAACTATTTTTTAAAAAGTGTTATTTTTCATACAAATATTACTTAAATTCATTTATTATTTTTCATACAAGTATTATTTTGTACGCAAGTCTTCTTTTCACAAAAGTATTATTTTTATGCAAGTCTTATTTTCATACAAGAATAATTTTCCATGCAAGTATTATTTCCATGTAAGCATTGCTTTCTTACAAGTATTACTTTCACACAAGTATTTTTTAACAAGGATTATTTATCATACATTTAATACTTTAGTACAAGTGCTATTTTTTATACAAATATTATTTTTCATACAAATTGTTCTTTCATACAAGTATTATTTTTCCATACAATTATTAATATATGCGCATTATTTCTTATACAAGGATTATTTTCATACAAGTATTTAATGTTTAGTATTTTTTTATATTCCACCCCTGCAGGAAGCTCTTGAATAGCTAATGAAAAAAACACAAAATACTATAAGAATAGAATGCAATTATAAAAAATAGCCCGCACCCATAAAAATTCCTTTTTTTACCATGCTCTTCATGTGGCTACTCAACTTTTCAGTTTGTTTTTTAAGACATTCGTTCAAGTGTGCTCCGTGTAGTATGAGCAACCTAAGCAGCGGATATCTTTTATATACCCCCATGCATTCATAATACAGTCATTAGGGAAATCCGTTATGATATAATGAAAATTTCTACACCATTTTCACTTTAAAATAAGAAACTTTCAATTGAAAATCAGATTTTTGAGAAAATATCATTTTAAAATGAGATTTATCAATTTGAAATGAGAAAATTTCAATTTAAAATGAGAATTCTTCATTTCAAAACAAGATTATTCACTTGAAAATGGGAAAAGTTCAACTCAAAAAAAGAAAATTTCATTTCAATATCAGATTAGACAATTTAAAATGAGAAAACTTCTGTTTATAATAAGAAACTTTCATTTGAAAATCAGAATAGTCACTTTAAAATGAGAAAACTTCAATTCAAAATAGGAAAACATCATTGGAAAATAAGAAACTTTCGTTTTAAAATGAGAATTCTTAACAACTCAAAAACTGGGCGAACACTGGGCACATACAATTAAAAACCATCAAGTAGGATGGAAAATCAAAACTCGAAATGACAAGAGACGCATCGATGAGACGAATTTCAATTTTGTTGCCGTCTCACTACGGGATGCTCCAAAGTAGGGAATCGGGCCGTTCAACATCTTCCGGCAGCGAGAGGCCCAAATATTCATCTCGTTGGATCTATTTCTGCATCGGTATTGTGACATTGGCTGGACAGCGGGCGCGTTTAGAAAGGAAACATGCAGCGCATACATAGGTACTGTCCTACAGCGATGGGAAAGTCAAGGCAAAAACTTAGCTGATTTGGTAATAATTTGTGACAATGCCCCATGCCATTCTGGAATAGAGAACGCTGTAGGCATTCAGGTGGACGATCGCAACTATTACGCCTAGGCCTATATTCGCCGATGTTGAATCCCGTGGAAACCATTTGGGCTAAAATTAAAACTTACGTAAAGAGTCATATGAGCGTTCCCATAGTTGAAGGGCAAACCTTAGCTGAACAACGACTGCAGTTCTTGGAAAATTTGGTGGACGAGGCTAAACTGACAATTACAATTACACTCATCATCTTTTCATGCAAGTGCTGTAGCTTTAGAAAATATGCCCGTAGTCAATTAAATATGATAAACTTTGTACAAACAAGTAAGGAAGTCTAAGTTCGGGTGAAACCGAACATTACATACCCAGCTGTGCACATAAAGTGGGCGTGATCGTTCACCGATTTTTCTTATTTTCTGTGGTAGTACTCTACATAAACATAACATGCCTGGTACCTAGTTTCGTAAATCTATCTCACACCGTTCTGAAGTTGTTAGCAGTAGAATTTAAAAATTGCTTGACTCATAAGTGGGCGGTGCCACGCCCACTTTCCAAAATTTTGAAAAACTTATGTAAAGAATATGAAAGTTGATGTATGTACCAAGTTATATTATTATAGCGAAATCAGTTAATTAGATATGGACTTTTCAATATTTCCACCTCCTTTCAATATAAGTTTTATGAAAAAGTAGGCGTGGTCGCGAAGCGATTTCGTTTATTTTCTATAGCTGAATTTACCACAACAATAGTATGTCCTCTACGAAATTTCGTTATACTAGCATAAACTGTTCTGAAGTTATTAAGAGTCAAAATTTTAAAATTTCTTCAAATATACGTGGGCGGTACCACGCCCCCTTTTCAAAAATTTTTATAAAATCGGCCTTAGAACATCTAAATCAATACATATTGCAAATTTTATCATTGTAGCTGCTTCTAATATTGAATTAACCCATTTTATACGTTTTTCGAAATTTTCGATATCGAAAAAGGGGCGTGGTTATGGTCCGATTTTACCCATTTTCAATAGCAATCTATTCTGAACCCAAATAAGTACGCATGTCAAATTTGGTGAAGATATCTCATTATTTGCTCAAGTTATCGTGTTAACGGACAGACGGACGGACGGACGGACGGACGGACGGACGGACGGACGGACATGGCTCAATCAAATTTTTTTTCGATCCTGATCATATTGATATATGGAAGTCTATATCTATCTCGATTCCTTTATACCTGTACAACCAACCGTTATCCTAACAAAGTTATAATACCCTGTGTACAAGTACAGCTGGGTATAAAAATGGATCTCATTTTAAATTGAAAATTTCTCATTTTCAAATAAAACTTTCTGATTTTAAATTGATAGTTTCTCATTTCTAAATGAAATATTCTTATTTTAAAGTGTAAATTCTGATTTTCAAATGTAGGTATCTTATTTTAAAGAGAAGTTTTCCCATTTTAAAGTGACTATTCTGATTTTCAAATGAAGGTTTCTTATATTAAAGTGAAGCTTTCTTATTTTAAATTGACTAATCTGATTTTGAAATGAAGTTTTCTCACTTTAAACTGAAACTTTCTCATTTTAAATTGACTATTCTGATTTTCAAATGAAATTTTCTCATTTTGAGTTGAAGGTTTCTCATTATAATGTGAAAATGGTGTAGACAGCTGAGAGGAAAGAACGACTAATAAGCAGTAAAATAAAAATAAACAAGTGGATGTATGTAAAGATAAAAAGAAACACATCAAGAGCAGGCGTAATGAAGCAGTGTAACCAAGTGAACTTGAATATTTGATACACTCATATGTATTTGCATTAAGACGGGTCGAATGGGCACAAGAAAATTCGCAAAGGCACATTGCGATTTCCAGCATTTTTTTCCAAGAATTAAGCCTTTTTATACCTTTCATGAACATGTAATGGTATTATAACTTTGGTCCGATGTTTGTAAATATGAGAAGAAGAAGAGATAGACCCATCAATAAGTATACCGAAATGATCAGGATGACGAGATGAGTTGATTTAGCCATGTCCGTTTGTCTGTTTGAACGCAAACTAGTCCCTCAGTTTTTGAGATATTTGGCTAAAATTTGGTATGCGGCCACCATTTTCCAATATAGGAATCATTTGTCGGAACCAGAAAGATCGGACCGATATTACATATAGCTCCCATACAACCGATTATTCTGATAAACGGATTTTGGGCTATAACTCCTGTAATTAAACACGTAGGAATGTGAAATTTTGGAAGCATCGCTATTTTTATATGTAAAATATCGATGTTGAAAATCATTGAGATTTGATAAATATTTCACATAGCCCCCATACAATCGATTGTTCCGATAAACGGATTTTGGTAGATAACTCCTGTAGTTATGTAGGTAGGAACGTGAAATTTCGGAAGTATCGCTATTTTATATGTGAAATATCGATGTTGAAAATCATTGAGATGGGATAAATATTTCACATAGCTACCATACAATCGATTATTCCGATAAGCGGATTTTGGGCTATAACTCCTGTAATTAAACACGTAGGAACCTGAAATTTTGGAAGCATCGCTATTTTTATATGTAAAATATCGATGTTGAAAATCATTGAGATTTGATAAATATTTCACATAGCCCCCATACAATCGATTGTTCCGATAAACGGATTTTGGTAGGAACGTGAAATTTCGTAACTGTTGCTATTTTAGAATGTGGAATGTCGATGTCAAAAACCAATGAGATTGGACCAATATAACACATCGCCTCCATATAATCGATAGTTCCGATAATTTCGGTATGAGCTAATGTTAAATTCACACAGGCTGCACTGGGATCAAACAGTGAAAATCGTGACGCTTATTCATGAAAGGTATTTAGCCTTCGGCACAGCCGAAGACAGCTTTCCTTACTTGTTTTCTATCTAGCTTCTTTTAAAAAGTAACTCATCTGTTGGAGCAAAAAAAAAGAAATGTTTATTTGACACTATTTTTATCTTTTGAGGGTCATGGAAGGGCACTTCGAAACATTTTTTGCATTTCAACGCCTATTTTCCAAAAACCAAGCGTTATGAGAGAGTCAAATGTTTACGACTTTCGGAAAAACCTATAAATCAAAAAACAGGAAAAAGAGAAAGCCAAAAAAGAATTTCTCGATCCCAAAACCCCCATATTTATGTATATTACGAGAAAAAATTATTTTTAGTTGTACAGGAACCACTTTTTGAACAAACAAAAAATAGATGCAAAATTTCTTATGTAGAAACTCATTTTAGACCTGTGGTTTCTTGGACAAAAATGTTCGAATCTACCCAAATAACCATTTTAATGAACATTAAAGTACTTATATTTTTGTTGAGTAACAAATGAAAATGTATTTCAAAGCTTTGATGTTATGGTCAGGTTAATGTACAGTAGAAAATTTTCATGGACTATTTGACCGATCGAATAATTTATTTTTAAATCATTCTATTTTTTGTTATTAACGAACAAACTGAGCAACAACTCACAAACAAACAATACCAGCTACCGTCATTGCAATTTCGTTCTTGCTAAGGAACGAGACGTACGGCTTTGTATTTGGCTGTGTGCCAAACGGTTTAAAAAAGCAAATTTTGACAGAGCGATGTTAAATTCTGACAGTTATCGTGGTGAATATGAACGTCAGAATTTGCCCTAGCCCTGGGGGCTAGGTCAAATTTTGACAATCAATAATGTGAGCAGAGGGATGCATGTGATGTTAACATTCATATTATTTCACATAAATTTATGTTCACATGCGTTATTTAACACTAAAATATAATATAATGCGAATAATACGCAATATAAATGCATGAAAAATACGTAAAATGAGAACTGATTCACAAAGCATCTGCTTTTGCACGTGCTTTTTCCATACGTCAAAATTTACTACTGTCATAATTTAACGTTTCGTTTGGCACAGCAAAATGGCAAATATTCGTTCACCATAGGAAATTTGTTCACCTCATTTTACTCTGACGAAAAATGTTTTCAATTAGCACACAGCCTTTGTGAGAAATTTTTCATTTTTCCCTTTATACTATAAAGTTTATAGTGGTCATTGAACCGAGGAGAAATTAGGAATTTCTAACCGCAGCGTGTCATACTAGTTACACCAACACTGCTTGCTTGATTTCGTGGGATAATTGCTACTATGTTCGTTAATACGTGTATGTTTTGATGTTATTTTTTTGTTGTATATGGGTCATTATTTTACAAATCAAACGGATTTATCGAAAAAAAAAATTTCATAATTTTGATTCGGCTCAAACTTTTTTTTTACGCTGCTCGCACAAAATAAGCAAATATATGTATCAGGATTTCCTCGAAAAAAATTTATTTTCAGAGATCTGCATGTGCTCAAATTCGATGAGTAAGCAAACTTGCCCACATTCAAAATGCCATATCTTTGGTTCCACTCGTCGTATCTTATTCATTTTTGTTTTATTTTGAAGATAATAATATTTACTTTATAACTGCGTTAAAAAAAATATTTAATTATAAAAAATCAAAATATTGAATAAAGAATGAATTTTTTAAATAATTATTACATACAGTTTTCCCCACTTACTATTTTCGAAAAAATATATATAAAATGCGCTACAATTTCACCTAAAAAACCCTTTTTATTTCAAGTTGGACAATTTTGTAGTTCAAAAGATATTAACTCATTTCTGACCTGACCTCGAGCAACTTGCTTACATTTGCTTGCAGCAGGTACGTGCTACAATTGTATACAGTCAACGCCTGCCTGTGTATGCATGCTTGGTCAACTTAACTACAACATACATACGTATACATACTTGTGAATAAACTTAATAATCACTTAGTAGGTAGATAGTTTTACGAAATTATTATTTTTGTCAGAATTAGTATAAGTAGATTTAAGATTGTAAATAGAAAACAGAATTAAATGTTATTTCTTGTTTTATTATTGCGAGTTTTAAATAAATATTATTAGGAAAATACCGAAAGTTAGATGTTTTAATCCATTTGATTTGTCTCCGCATCCAAACACCAAAAAATACGGGACTCTGAGAAAAGTAACAGAAAAGCACTTATTGACGCTGGATATTCCTGTAACAAAAAAAGCGATGGAACAACGAATTTGCAACAAATGCCGACTTAAGCTATCTAAAATCAGCAAAGATAATGAGGTTTGTATATACTTGCACATATAATTGAATATACAAATTCAGAAACAATATATCTATTTATGGAACTCATATGTAAGACATTGGCAGCTGCCCTCATGTACACATATGGTTTTCCATATTTTAACTTCAGTATTATTTAATTCGTCAAATATAAGGTACTTATCATACATTTATTCGTTTTTCCAGATGAAGGAACCAGATGATATTAATTTCAGCGAAGTACACACTGAAACTGATAGCGACGTGAATTACACTCCGGAATGTTCTACATCTATATCATTGGAGAAAGACAGGGAAGCAGTGTTTGAGGCAACTAGTTTAATCAACAGAGGCTTAGAAATAATCGGAGTTTCACCAATTCAAAAAAAAAAAGTTAATCAGAAGCGCTATTCAACTGAAAAAATGCAGAATGTTTCTGAAGCAATTTCAGGAAAAATTTTTGGCATACCCAGTGATGACAACGTTTGCTTAGATGAAAATGATGGAAACGAAATATTACAAACTCTTAAAGACGCATTCGCTACCACCAGTGATCGAGCAAAACAAGTTAGAATTTTAACTATTTGCAAGGATTGGCCTCATCGGAAAATTCAACATCATTTCCCCTCTGCTACAGTTCATATGATAACTGTTGCTAAGAAAATTGCTGAGGAGAAAGGAATTCTGGCAGAAGCAAATCCCAAGAGCCATCCGTCATTAGAAAGAGAAGTTATTGATTTGATAACACAATTTTATGAACTCGATAAAAAAGGTCGTGTAATGCCCGGGAAAAAAGATTTTGTCTCTGTAAAAATTAATAATGAACGCATTCACGTGCAAAAGAGGCTACTGTTGATAAACTTACGCGAACTTCATCAGATGTTTAAGGAAAATCACCCCACGGTTAAGTGTAGTTTTTCAAAATTTGCAACTTTGAGGCCAAAACATTGCGTTCTAGCAGATTCAAGTGGTACTCATTCAGTATGTGTTTGCACTATACATGAGAACATCAAATTATTAGTCGAAGGACCTAACATCAAACATCTTACTGCTGAGTCTGTGCACCCAATAAAAAGCTATCAAGACTGTTTAAAACGTATGTTATGTCTTAATGCATCAACAAATTGTTATTTCGGAAAATGTGCCCAGTGCCCTGGGGCAACAAATTTGATCGATGAAATAAGAACAATTTTGGAGGATAGCTTTATTGAGGAAATAACTTACAGACAATGGGTGAACGTCGATAGAACCACTTTGCAAGTAATGGTATCCCCAGTTGATGAATACTTACAAAAATTACAATCAGGCAACAATTCATCCATTTGCCATTTATTACAAGCATGGAAGCGGCGAAATTCGTATGAAAAGCTTTGTTGTCATTTCGGACTGTTTACATCACAACACAATTGCCGTGCATTTATTTCAAAAATACCTAGTGGAGTATGTTAAAAATAACTTTGAAAATATTTCCAAAATTACATATTTTTCTGATGGGGCAAGTGCACAGTATAAAAACAAAAAGAATTTTGTTAATCTTACCCACCATCAAAAGGATTTCGGTTTGAGTGCGGAGTGGCACTTTTTTCCAACTTCACATGGCAAAAATGCATGCGATGGTTTAGGAGGGACCTTGAAAAGATTGGCTGCCAGAGCAAGTCTACAGAGAGCGAATAATCCAATTCAAACGCCAAAAGAATTATTTGACTGGGCAATAGCGGCTATCCCTAATATTTCATTTAAATATGTGGAAAACGAGGAATACTACAAAGAAGAAAAGAACCTTGAAGCTAGATTTAAAAAGGCAGTAGCAGTAAAAGGGACGTTGGCATACCACTGCATGATTCCAGTGGCAGAAGGAACAGCAAAAGCAAAGTTTTTTTCTTTGGATGATCATTCAGTTGAAGTTCAAGTTATGAAATAATTATTATTAAATATGTATAAATTTAAATGAAATTAAAAATTATTGTTAAGTTGGTTTTGTTTTTTGTAGTAATTAATTAGTACATACATCAATTGCCGTCTTCAAGTCCGAGTTTGTTATTTTTGTAAAATTGATATTATATAAGTTTGTTTATATATTAGACTGATTATGTTTAATAAATCCTGCTCATTTTCTACTTGTAATAATAAAACATAATAATATAAAAATAGCTTGTAAAATCTTAATTTTACAAAAATATGTATTATAATTTATAATTTATTAAAAATTATTAAATCCTATATTATTAGAAATTATTAAATTCTATTTTCGAATACGAAATTTTTTTTTTATATTGTTACATGTAGTATCTAAACACACAAACACATATGTATACATATTTTCTTACGACGGTTTTGAAGTGTGCATTCTCATTTTATTATATGGTATTTTGAATGTGGGCAAGTTTGCTTACTCATCGAATTTGAGCACATGCAGATCTCTGAAAATAAATTTTTTTCGAGGAAATCCTGATACATATATTTGCTTATTTTGTGCGAGCATCTTAAAAAAAAAGTTTGAGCCGAATCAAAATTATGAAGTCTCAAAAGTTGTTCGATTTGTAAAATAATGACCCATATGTATGAATACATATCTCTTTGCCTTTAGATGACACAGCAGCGACATATGTCGCTTGCGATGTGTGACTAGGGTATTTCATTTTGTGTCGGAAGTGGGTCACTAGGGTAGAATTCATTTGTAAAGAAAGCTATTAGTTTGTGAGGTTAAAGCGATGACAGATATGTAGCACCCCATGCGAGTTAAGGGTTTAGAATATGCCCGAAGTAGGCATACCGGTCGTAAAATGCGACTAACATGCACATACGGATGGAGGGATAACATGACCTAGAAGGTTCCACTACTCATACAAAATCGCTCCCGAGACAATCGGATAGTACCGCAAGGAGAACCGGAGCGTACCAAGCTCATATCAGGCCAAGGACTTTAAATTTTCACATCACTCCCCAAAACCTTTTTTGTCGTTAACAACAACAACAACGACAACAACAACAGATATGTATCAATGCCCTATTAGGGCATGTTTCGTAATAGAGTACTGGAGCGGGTCGGGTCGTCACTGTCTCTTTCGACCACACTCTTCAATACTTCCTCCAAGGGAGTATTTGTTTTGCTACAGACATTTTTGCCTACATTTGAAGAACTATATTCTGTTTCCCCTCTTCTTTTTCTTAAACCCTCACTTATTCTTTTCCTGCCTTTCTCTAATTTATCCTCTATGTTTTCCTATACTTCATCTGCCTCTTCCTTTCGTTTTTTCTCTTCTTTTCCCCTTTTCCTGAAGATTCAAGTTTCTTCTTTCAGCCATAAAAGGGTAATCAAATAAGAGGAGTCACTTCAATCTTCATAAAGATACTAGTTTCTTCCGTGGGTTCTACTCTACGCCCTCTTTTTCCTTATCTTCCCTTTTCTGTAGACGTTGAAAATTAACTTCGTATATCTTCGCACCAAATTTAAGTCGTGTAACATGAATACTTCCAGAGATAGTTTAGGTATAACTTATGACCATCTTTGGTAGGCTTCCTATATTTGGTTATGATCCAAATTTGGTTATGATCGGTGAACTCGTTGAACCCGTTGAAATTTGTATAGTGATGATAACGCTCTGAAGAGTGTCAGATCAAGCTTCTCTTAAAAATCATTTTCATTCTCTTTTTAGTGATCTGGCTTTTACAGGCGGCCGTTTAGTGGTCGGTAGCACCATCATAGTTAGTTTGCTCGTCTTCAATGAGGCCTGCTCCACAGCTGTTTTGTTTGCCAATTTTTTGGCGCTCGTTTATGGTGCCATGGCAGGTAAGTTCAAAAGTACAATAGAAGTTGTATACAAAAACACATAAGTATGTATTGAAAACAAAAACTTGTACAGTACTATCTCCATAATCCGGACACGCGGTAGTCCGGTCACATCTATAATCCGGACAACGCTATAATTCGGACAGTTTAACATTTTTTACTCTATAATCCGGACATTTTTCAAATTTGCTTCGCAATACATATGTAAATACTTATGTATTTTAATTTTTAGTTTGCTTTGTGAGTTTTTCATAAAATAGCGGTACTTTAACAACAATATATGTACTAGAGGTATACGCCGTCAAATTTGTCGGCGGCGGCGGCTACGCCGGCGTGCGCTGGCGTGGTGGTATAAAAAAATCGCATGTTGAATTTAAAAACTCCATAATTTCAATTGTTGGGATTTTTATTGAACTGACAAAAAATTTTGGGTACATTTTTTATGTAATGTAAATGAACGTAACTTTTAATGTTTCACATTTTATAATATAATATAGAAGAATACTGGAGTGTAATGGGGTGTGGTTGCTGAGTGACCGCGCTCAATCCCGACTCTTGCGTCCTCGTTCGTGCACTCTGGGCAACGTTGAGCTACCTAGGCTCGCGGCAGAAAGAGAGGGAGCCCCGGGGGGCCACTCTGACATACTTGGTTTAAGGGCTCACCGGGGTCTTTTTCGCAGCGTCTGTACACCAAGAGGTGCGGCTGTAAGCGGGCGTCTGTCTTGAAGCAAGCGGCTCGCTATATAAATGTGCAAAACTTTTCCCTCCCAATCCAGGGTGTTATGCGATACCGTGCCCATTGGACGTTTGCAGCCGGGAGGCAAATCGTGGCTGTAGTCGAACGGAGCCTCACTGATACCGGGCCGCCTCAGGGAGTAACTATGGTCTTACCGCGGTATGGGGCTCTGCCGCGGCGGACGACACACTTCCCCTTACACTACCCTTGACCCTAAGCTGGCTTTGTCCGGCGAGATGAAGAACACACAAAATACAAAGCAATTAACGACTTCGTTTACTCCGCAGCAGAGAAGAACTATGCTGGAGCAAGCGAAAACACAACGCCGGAGGACAAACTCCGCCTCAAAGTTAACTGGGAGGCCGACAGCGATGGAAACTACGGGTCAGTCATCCCCCAAACTGCTATCAAGTAAGAGTGACTTGATGGGAGCAAGCAGCAGTGCGGCTGCCTACGCAGTCAAGCAGAAAACGGCGGAAGCTAAACTTCCATCAAGCGCTGGTACGAAACCCAATCTCTTCACATCTGGGGCAATGGTCTCACGACCTGGTTTCAGAGTTTAGAAAGAGAAGGACGACGCCGCAAAGGGAGAGACCGCGATGGCAACTACGAGTCTGAATCCCTCCAAAGAGGCATCTCCCCGACGCTTTGCGTACTGGGATAAAAGAAAGGCCGCAAGGATCCTTAAAAAATATGAGGGAGCATCGCAGGAGAAGCTGTCGCCGGAAGAAAGGAAGATGGTGGAGGAAGCGAAAGCTCTGATACCAAATTTCCAGAGGCCCTATGTGCCTAAGAGGGTGAACGGTAATCCTTTCAAACGCCAGAGATCGGACGGAGAGGTAGACCCCCATCCGAAGCGGCATCAGGTCAACCCCGTAGTGGGAAAACTCAGCTTTGCTGAAGTAACCAAGGACAGAATCCTTATAGGTTTCATTGACCGGGGTAACGACCGTTGGTCCATCCCCAAAGACCAGTGGCTGTATGTCCGGAATGAAATGGGCAGGGCCCTCCTCCACTTAATGCGTGAGTCTCCGGGTAGTCCGCCGCGAGGTACTGACGCGGGCTGGCACCAAGGTCAGATCAAAATATTCGCGTGCGAGGATGCAAGAACTGTCGCACTGTATAAGGCAGCAGTTGCAAGACTGGGTGAAGTCTACCCAGGGGCAAGACTAGATGTCGTCGACTGGAAGGACATTCCTGCTCGGCCAAGGGCAAGGGCATGTATTCCTGCCGTCCCTGCAGAACCCGAGAATATTCTTGAGATGCTGCAGGTCTGGAATCCGTCTCTCCCGACGCAGGATTGGGGCGTCAATCTGGTCGATGATGTGGTTGGGCCCAATGGACAGGTGGTTATCACTCTGAATAAGGAGGCGCTCGAGCCCCTTAAACGGTGCAACGGACGAGTGCATTACGGCTTGGGTCAGATTGTGATCCACGTATACCGTGGCGATGCACAGCGCGCTGCTATTCCGGACGCTCCGGAGGACTCGGAGATCGAGGCATCGGAAGGGGAAGCAGAGGAGTCCGACGCGGAAAGTATGTTATCCGCCACGTCAAATTGCGATGGTGCTGCGAACAACTCGGCGATAGAAGAAAGCCTGCTTGACGAACAAGGCCTCGACGTCACGATCGTGGCTAAACCTGAGCACACTAACGTTGATGCTGCTTCAGACAGCAGGGTTCCCGCCACGCCAAATCGTGCAGGTGCTCTGAACAACTCCTCGTTGAGAGACAGCCCCCGGAACAGGCCAGACCTCGACGACACGCTGGCGGCAGGGATGTCTGAGCTCTCTCATGTTGGTGGTGCTTCAGATAAATCTGCACAAATCTAAAGCAGCCTCGGCTGTTTTAAGCAGTCGTCTTTCTAAAGGCGACGTAGACGTGGTCCTTATCCAAGAGCCCTGGGTCAATAGCTCTAGGATCTGTGGATTGGGGACTAAGGGGTACAAGCTCATCCAAGCCAATGATGAGGGCAAGGTCAGAACCTGTATTTTGGTAAAGTCTGAGCTAAACACCTTTCTATTACCCAACTACTCAAATGGTGACGTTACAGCTGCCAGCTTAACAGTCGGCAGCACCAGCCTAATGCCCTATGACGCCGAAGAACCTCCTCCACAAAAGGAGGTGAAAGATCTGGTGGATAATTTCTGTACGGGCCATCTTATTATTGGAGCTGACGCTAATGCTCATCACGTCCAGTGGGGAAGCTCCGATATTAACGCTAGGGGCGAGTCTCTGTTTTACTACCTACTAACAACTAACCTGGTGGTTTGTAACGTGGGTAACGAGCCTACTTTTATAACTAAAGCTCGTAGGGAGGTTATAGACCTCACTGTTTGTAGCGAAGGCGCTTATGAGTGGGTCAGAAAATGGCGTGTTCTTGATGAGCATTCATTTTCTGACCATCGGTACATAGAAATTGTGTTAGACTTTATTGTTGAGCAGCCAGTTATGAAACGAAATCCCCGCAACACTAACTGGCAGCTACATAACCAAATATTAGCTAGGGACCTACCAGTATTACCTCCACAAGCCCCCTCATCAGTGGGAGAACTGGATGATCTGGTAACGACCTTTACAACGGCGCTCTCAAATGCCCTAGAGCAGGCTTGTCCAGTACCAAAACCACGCGGCAAACATAGACCCCACTGGTGGTCTTACGACCTGGATTCGTTCCGTATATCATGCAGGAAGCAATTTAACAAGGCCAAGAGCATCGGTACGGAGCCTGAATGGCTCGAATATAAAGCTAAACTGAGGGCCTATAAAAAGGCTCTAAGGCAAGCGAAGAGAATTTCGTGGAGAAATTTCTGCACCGGGGTCGAAAAAGTCGATGATACAGCGAGACTTAGACGAGTGCTATCAAAAACTCAAACAGCCATTAGCTACTTACGGAAGCCTGGCGGATCTTGGACCAGCACGGAAGGGGAAACCCTGGAGCTGCTCCTGAACACACACTTTCCGGGGAACTTGTATGATGCACCTGTAGCATCTGCAACAAACCTGGCGGTAAACATACCCATTACGGAGGAAAGGGTAAGGTGGGCAATCAAAAGCTTTGAGCCGTTCAAGGCAGCTGGGCCAGACGGGATTTTCCCCGCACAACTTATAAACACGCTGGAAATATCAGCTAAATGGCTGGTAGTTCTCTTTTCAGCCTGCCTGGCGCTTAATTACATTCCGTGCTCCTGGAGAAGCGCCACGGTAGTCTTTATTCCAAAGGCTGGGAAGGCCTCACACTATGAGCCTAAAGACTACAGACCGATCAGTCTCTCGTCTTTTGCACTTAAAACCTTCGAGAGGATAATTAGCGATTATCTCTCCTCTACTATTGATAGCAACCTTATTTCTAGCTATCAACATGCCTACACCAAAGGTAAATCAACGGAAACTGCGCTCCACAGCCTAGTCTCTATTGTTGAAAAATCATTGCACGAAAAGGAGTACTGTCTCGTGGCCTTTCTGGACATCGAAGGGGCCTTCAACAATATAAGGCCGGAGGCTATTAACACTGCTTTAACAAACCTGGGCATAAATAGGTCTCTTATTGGACTAATTGATCAACTACTAAAGGGAAGGAAAATAGTTTCTTCACTGGGAACAGTTGATCTTTCACGCTATGTCACAAGAGGAACGCCTCAGGGTGGTGTTCTCTCCCCGCTCCTATGGAACCTCACCGTAAACTCGCTGCTACGAGACACAAGGTGGGGGGGCGGGAAGATAGTGGCATATGCAGACGATTTAGCTATTGCATATAGGGGCAAATTCCCACAAACCCTGTGTGACTCGATGCAAGTAGCACTGCGAGAAGTTTCTTCATGGTCCTCTCGCTGCGGACTTAGCATCAACCCGGGAAAGGTGGAGCTTGTCCTTTATACCAGGCGGTACAAGATACCACCGCTGAACCTACCAGAACTAGATGGCGTGCGCCTGAACTTAGCTGACAAAGCCAAATTCCTAGGCACAGTTCTAGATAGAAAGCTTAACTGGAAGGAGAATGTCATCCAGCGCCAGAGGAAAGCGTGCATTGCACTTTACACGTGTAAAAGAGCCATTGGCAAAAAATGGGGGCTCAGCCCCAAAATTTGCAGATGGATCTACACTGCGATAATCCAGCCAATTATGCTGTATGGAGTCGTGGTATGGTGGCCTGCGCTAGGAAAGGCAACAAACCTAAATCTGTTAGGAAAAGTCCACAGATCGAGCATGATCTGTATAAGCGGGGCGTTAAGAACAACGCCCAATGAAGCTCTCCAGGCCATTCTTGGCTTTTTGCCACTCGATCTGGAAGGGTACCGGGCAGCAGCAGCATCGGCTGTGCGTCTAAGGGAAACGTCCGTCTGGGGCGCAAGCACTATTGGACACTCCTGTATTCTAAGATCTTACAGCTTTCTCCCTCTGAGCACAGATCGGTGTGCGACCACAACAGTCGGAGATTGTTGTTTTAGAATAAACATTCCCAGCAGGGAAGACTGGGAGAACATAGATCGGTGTCCCGCTACTAATGGCGGCACTTGTATATACACCGACGGCTCGAAGTTAGACGGCAGAGTCGGAGGAGGGGTTTACTCAAGGGATTTGGACCTAGAACTCTCCTTTAGACTACCTGATCACTGCAGCGTCTTCCAGGCTGAAGTTTCTGCAATCATGGACGCCGTGACTTGGATAGGTGAACGTACCATCGGACAGGATATCTGTATTTTCAGCGACAGCCAAGCGGCCATCAAATCCCTTGGCTCTTACTCGTTCAACTCTGAACTGACGCTCAGCTGTCGTCGATCTCTTCAAGAGATGGCCCAACAGAACCGCGTGAACCTCACATGGGTCCCGGGACACAGGGACATTGAGGGAAACTGTAGGGCAGACGAACTTGCCAGGCAGGGCACGACCAAGCAGATTCTTCAAGATAAAGAGCGCATAGGTATGCCGTTTGCCACGTGCAAGCTAATGCTGAAGGAGCATACACTCCGCGAAGCCAACGAAAGATGGCTACAAGCCCCAGGGTGCCGGATATCCAAGCAAACCTGGCCAAAATGCGATCTTAAAAGATCTAGACACATATACGCCCTAAAAAGGAAGGAAATCTCCATATTAATAGGTGTTTTAACCGGGCACTGCCTTATTGGTAGGCACGCAGCAAGGCTAGGCGTTCCCTACCGACGATGCTGCAGGAGTTGCAAAGATGATGAGGAAGAGGAAACGGTGGAGCACCTCATCTGCAACTGCCCGGCCTTAAGCGGAGCGAGAAGGCGCTCTCTGGGAGTTCCCTTCCTGGTTAGCTTAAGCCAGGTCGCGGAGCTAGACATAAAGGACTTGATGGCCTTCATCAAGTTATCAAAATGGTTCGAGGAGGGGTAGCGGTGTCGGTTAGGAGTGTCAGTCCCGGGTTTCGGCTATATGGAGAGTCCCGACAGCACTGGGATTTTCCATATGGCCGGCCCCCGGGATTGATTTTCCTAGTGTTTGGTGGTATCACAACGGGCCTTTTATTACTGGCCTAGGTGTGCCTTTGCGGCAGCCACTTCTACCTACCTACCATAGAAGAATACTAAAAACATAACGCATAGCAGTCTTTTAATCAAATTCTTACATTGAAATAACTATGTTACATATTGAGTCTAGGACTAAAATTATGTACATTAACCGAAGGCTTTGTTATGATCACTACAATATGCATGTGTGATTTAAAATATATGTTTATAATGTAATATTATACCAATTCAGTCTTTGTATACATTGTTAACATAAAAGTAAAGCTATTGCAATGCTTACATTGATAGAAATTTACTTATTTAGTTTAAAAAAAAAATTTGTACCATTTCACTTCTTTGTACAGTTGTTGTTGTGTATATCTTATGTTTATAAAGTTGTATGTGTCTCTTTTCATAGCGAAAAATAATCATTTTAAATATTCTACACAAGACTCGTAGTTGTCATGGATAAAAATTGTTTTGTTAATGTTGTGAGGGCTTAGCTGTGACCGCTTATTTGTGACTGTCAGACCAGCTATAGAAAAAACTCGCTCACTCGGCGTACTTGTTGCAGGTATGCATACAACTTTTTTTGCTAGCTTGGATAGCAAGGGCATTGCAGCCGCCTTTTCCCTCCAAAACTCTAAAACATTCTGATTGGAGGACAGACTTAGCAGCAAATGACATTCTGCTTCTAAATTAGAGTTTTTCAAACTCGAAGAATGCCGCTTGGCAAGTTTCAATATTTTAGAAGAAGGTGAAGTTTCTTCAGAATCGTTTACACTATTTCCGTTTTTTGATGAATCACCAACAAGTCTTTTATATATCTCTATCAAAAACTGTACAGGAGTCTTACATTTGCTTTTGCAGTATTCTGTAACACAATCTAATGTGTTAAAACGCGGATCCAGCAGCGTTGCGCATACTAAAATATCAGTTATTAGTCACGTTTACTCTTTATATTTTTTTTTTTATGCAATAAATGATCGTGACAAAAGCTGAAATTATTCTGATTTAAATCAGTGTCATCGTTTTCAGATATCTCAGTTCGAATGATTAACGCAAGAGAAATCGATGGGTATGAGTCCCCAGAAAGAATATTGACAGCATCTTTTTGCAAAAAGTCTCTTAATTTATACAATAGTAGTACTTCCGTTTCGAGTAAAATTAAGTCATTTTTATTACAGTTTAAAAGAAGTTTATTAATGGCAGCCCTTTGAGATCCAAGACTATCAAGTAATGATAAGACACTGTGCCATCTTGTAGATATCGAATTTTTAAGGGTGATGTTTCTCTTATCCACCAAACTGCCATGCAAGTCATTGTTATTATTTATGTTTCTATATACTTCCAAGGACACATCATCAAGGGGACCGAACCCTTCGTCGCAGTCGACCCATGAAGCGTCTTCTGAAGCCAGGAGTTCTTCCAAGTTATCAATTTTTGACAAAATCTCTTTTTGTATGGCATCGGCCTGTAACTTCAGAGTATGTGTTTTGAAACGTAGGGCTCGCGCGATTTTTTTACACTTTAAAATTAGACGATTTATTTCTGGAACGGAATCATACCCATCTACCGTAAGCAAATTGTGAAGCCCATGCCCAATACAGAAATGGTTGTTAAGGCTGCCCAAATCGATGGCTTTCTTCATATTACTGCCTTGGTCAGTGACAACGAAATTCGAACCAAGCTTTACGTTAAAGTATTCAGTTACTTCCTCAATCTCCTGCAATATGTTGTTTCCTGTATGGGACTTTGAGACATATTTTGTTTCTAGTGTGAGACTCGACATAGCGAAGTTTGTTGAAAGGTAATGAAAAGTAAAAGTTATATAATTACGCCTACAGTACACAGTAAAAAATGAAAGACTACTTTTTTTAAATTTAATACCAAATAGTATTATTTTAAGACCCTGAAAAAGATTGGAAATTAAATTTGGACTAATGGTTTTAAAATAATACCAAAATAATACTAAATCGCTCTCTCTCTCTCAATTTTGGCAATTAAATTAGTCCAAATGGTCTTAAAATAATACCAAAATAATACTCTTTCTCTCAATTAAACGGAAAATGGTATTAATTTAATACTTTTTGGCGTTGTTATATATAAACACCAAATTGGTATTAAATTTAGACTTTTCTTTTTACTGTGTAGTTATCCGTCCATAGATCGAAAGTTAAAGCAAAATGTTCCATCCCAGATATTTTTCCTTTAACGACTTTTAAAACGCTTTCATAAACATCATCTAATGCTGTTGTTGCAATTGTTTTATAATGTGGTATATCATTATCGTTTACTACTACATGGTATTTTTTTAAAAAGTCTTTTATTCCATTGTGTGCAATTGTATGGAACGGTAATAAATCACGTGCCATCCATAAGGCTAAGTCCCTTCCCAACATCCATTTAGAATCAGTTGAACTTTTTTTGGACATTTTTGAAAAAAATTTGTCAGTGTAGATGAAGAAGTATTTTCTGCATCAAAGTGACGTATGTATATTGTGCTCGTTTTTTAAATGACATGTTAAATTCCCTGTTGAGACGTTCTTGCTGTACGACGTAATTTTAGCACTAAAATAAGTTTTGAAAGTTATTTGTGAAATAAAGAAAAAAAATTTGATAAAATCGGCCTTAGAACATCTAAATCAATACATATTGCAAATTGTATAATTGTGAAAAGAAATTAATTTGGTTTGTAGTATGAAGAATTTGTGTATACTTTCGCAAGATCACCCTGTGTCAACTAACATAGCATATCTGTGTCACAAGCCATAACACATCTGTGCTAATAACCGACAGAGGGTAAACTCATGTACTGTCACCCACATAACCATAGCCACACACCGCTTGTTTAAAATGTTAAAATAGCATTTTCTTCATTTTAACATTACAACTCCATATTAGATATAAATGTATTTTATGTTGACTATGATAGACATAAAATGATGTTTACTTTAATATCATGTTAAAATAGATAAAACTCTATTTTTATTCGACTATGACTACGAGCCTGTGAGTTCAAAAATATTCCAGTTCGAATGTACCGATTTATTCCATTTCGACTTTACTCTAGCACAATATGCTGCTTGCATGTTTCCCAACAAACATTTAGGCTTGACTTACGTCAGATCTCAAATTCAAGTTTTTACTCAAATGAAATTCTTTAATTTGATTAAAATTTATAAATGCGACTCTGAAAACAAATACCAAGAAAAACAAAATTGATTATGATTTTTATATTTAAAACGCCTTGAATAAGTTGACATACAATTTTTATTTACATAAATGTCGGCTTAGCGCTTCAAATTTAATTCGAATATTAAAATTCGGATATCAACTTGAAAATTATAAAGTTGTCAAAATATCTAAAAGGTTGGAGAATACTTGGAAAATGATTTTGGGTATCAACTTGAGAACTATACAGTTTTTCAAAGGTTTGAGAAAAAGTAGAGCAATGTTTGCTGGGTTACACTATTACTGCCATGTGTTTAGGGCTTTTGACTTACCAAGAAAATATTGCAGAATCATCCTCTTTTATCTGATTTTTTAGACAGAGAATGCAGAACACCTTTTCCTCTTCAATGGCTTTACCAACTTTAGTCTCCTCTAAAGTCCCGAAGTATTCCCATACTTTGCTGGTGTGCCGCAAACTTGCTCGTTGCAACTTTACGGCATATTCCTTCACACATTTATCCATCTATTTAATAGTAGATAATAAAAAAAATATCAAATGTAAATCCAATATCGCTTTCCCGCCGGAAAAATGACGCAAATGTTCATTACCAAGTTTGTTTAACCGGGGAAGCGATAATATATATTTATATGAATTACTTACCTTATTAAGAGCAATTCTTTTAAAATTTGGTTCGCGCGTAAACTTTTTCTCTGAAATTTTGTAGAGATGTGATAATTGCTAGAGATAGCGATTATAGTAGTAATGCCTGGTATAAAGTAAATTGGCAAAGGCAGGTGTTACACTTTCAAATTGATCACGTATGTGTTTTATTGACTTTCATGCTTTTTGCAAAAAAAGAATATATGAAAATGAGCCGTCACCCGTTATTTATTGCTCCACAATGAAAACAGCAAAAGTCTTTTTAAAGGTTTCAGTCATACCAGACCTGAAGTAACACGTGAGAAGAAGTAAAAGTTTACCAGCTGTCGAATTCACAAAAATGAGAAAAACAAATTACCGAGACCCCAAAAGAAAACGGCATACATATTTTTCACTGTTTTCACCGAAAAAAAATTAATGAGTGACAGCTCTTAATGATATAAAGTTTTTGCTCTTTGGCTAAAAGTATTTTAATAAAATACTTCGTTTTAATAAATCTGACAACAGTCCGAAACAAAATTTATGTCCACTTGTAAAAGAGTTAGATAAATTAAAGAACCTATAGTCCGCTTCACGTCTACGAAAAATGCCTGACTCCTGCACTATAAAGCAGATAGTACAATTTTCGTATCTGTTAAGCAGAATTTACACGAGTCGATTATTTTTATTCGACGTGTGACATACCCGTGGCTATCGCCACGATGCAGCTTTTTTTGTGCGTTTTTAGGGCAGCCCAGTGAAATTACAACAACCACTTGAAACCTTGTAAATTTGATTGCAAATATCTCTTCAGAGAAGCAAAATATTATTATTATTATTATTATTATATTCATTATTATATTCACAATGATGCTTTTCACAATCAGATCAGAGACACATTTTTTCGACGAAACGAAATCAGCATAAGATATTTTAAGCATTAGCCCGTAGTCCTAGTCCAACTTAAACGTGATTTTAAGTTAGTTAAAGCTTTATGACACAACTTTACATGTGCTATCTGTCATGCTTTAGGCATAGCATTCCGAAGGTTCCAGTTAAAATTCATCTGCTTTGCAGATCCCGTTCGAAGTATCACAACATTTGTTTGTTTGTTTATGTTCTTATTATCTACCCTGCAAGACAGTGCTATTGCATTCAGTTAGCTTTGTAATGTAGCCTTTGAAAATTCCTGATGTAAATATAAAACATCTAATATTTACATCTCGATTTTCTATCACGTTTTCAAAGGCAACATTACAAAGCTAACTGAATGTCATAGCACTGTCTAGCAGGGTATTTAATAACATTTCAGTCATTTAAAGTCATGTTGGCGGCCGCCGTGGTGTAGCGGTTAAGTGTTCGGCCTTCTACACCAAGTCGTGGCGGTTCGATGCCCGGCAAAAGTAACACCAAAAATTATTTAGAAAAAGAATTTTTCTAAAACGGGGTCGCCCCTCGGCAGTAGTTTGGCAAACTCTCCGGGTGTATTTCTGCCATGAGAAGCTTCTCAGCAAAAAATTCATTTGCTTTGCAAGTGCCGTTCGGAGTCGGCAAAAAACTGTAGGTCCCGCCAACTTGTAGGAAAAACTCAAAAAGCAACACACCACAAGTTGGAAGGAGAAGCTCGGCTAAAAATCTCGTTAGAGGTTATGATAACCTGTTGGTATATCGCCGCCATTAGTTTTTTTTTTTTTTTTTTTTAAAGTCATGCAGGCATGTTTAAGAAAACGTGCGTCAGAGTTCTATTGTAATGCGAGATCTTGTTAATTGGATCATTGCGATATATATTGAACGTATAGCATACCTTTGCGGGTACAAACATTGTGATAAATATTGAACATGCGACACCTGACATATTTTTTGCAAATAACCATGCCATTTTGATAACCCTGCCAATCCAATAACTAAACCAAAGTTATTAAGTGTAAATAATGTTTGGCAAGTTTACACAACAAAAAAAATGAAATTTTCATGTAATTTATACTTTTAAGAATACAAAAACCGGAGTGGGACATTGTGGTCACTATTTTGAATGGAAATCATTTGTCGAAACCGGAAATCAATAAAAGGTACATACATACATATGTGTGAAATACAGCTGCTAGATCCATCATCTTTTGCACTTTGGTATTTGTTTCTTTCAGGGGTCAACTGCTAATAAATTAGCTAAAATTATGGGGGAGGACTCTAAAGACGGGGTTTGGCCTCAGGATCACGAATCCGGAAGCGCTTTTTAGGGACGGCCTAAATAAATTACAATCACATGAAAACTTACAACTTTGATCGCAAATATGTAACTCAAAATAATAAAATCCCGTCTTTTAAGCCCTCCCGCACAATTTTAGCTAATTTATTAACAGTTGACCCCTAAAGGAAACAAATACCCATGGTATAAGTACTATAGGTAAAACCGTTCTCTCTTTTGATTTTGTTTTGACGTTTTTAAGCAATATAAAATGTGTCAGTATGTAAGTCAAATAAAAAAAAATATTCAAAAAATTTAAAATAAGAAAAATTTGAAAAAAATCAAAAAATATTTTCCAATTTACACTGCACGTTTAGGTGGACGCTTGGACACTACAAAATGGCAGGAAATGAGATGGTAGATTAGCCTGCTAGAGGGACACATGTGAACCGCTTTTACAGTCCTTATTTTTAACAATTCTAGCAATAGTTCTAATCGCAAATTGAAAAATTAAAAGAAATTATTTTTATTTGTAATTTATTTGATTGAAAAAACCAAACAGACATGTCGTGGCAAGAAATAAATGAGTATGAGAATTGCTTAAAAATGTCAAAATGTCATTAGTGTCATTTTACCTGTAGTATTTATACCATGCAAATACCTGCACTTTTAACACATTTAGGGCACGGCCATTAGTGTGTTGTAAATTAAAAAAAAAAATGTGTAACTTTAGAAAATTATCACAAAAAAAATGTTAAACGAGCCGGCGCGCGCCGCCGCCCCCGCCGCGCCGCTAAAAAAGCTATTCGGCGGCGGCGCGTCGAAAATGACTTTTGTCGGCGGCGTATATCTCTAATATGTACATATGTATACGGAATAATAACATAGAAGAAGCTGATTCTAATTGCACCATAGTTGAAGTGGTAAATACTATAAGTAGCGGTGAAGCAAAAAATATTTTTTCCAAGGCTATACAATGGGCAGAACAAATTGACGCTTCGGCTATGGATATTTTAGTTTTAAGACGATTTAAAGAAACTGCAGATAAAATGTTGCTGGCGAACTCGCAGCAGACCAAAATTAATAATTTTTTTGAAATAGTACATAAATAAAAAAAATGTTTGTTGTTGTTGTTGTTAACAATGCATTGCCCTGTCTAGAGTGTATGATCATTCCGAAGATCTTCATCAAGCTCTTCTAAGGGGAGTCCAAGGAAACGTGCTGTTTCAACAGGGTTTGTCCAGAGGGACCGAGGGGTTAGAAGAGTAGGTTCAAATGAACAATTGAAGAGATGTAGAGTATCATGGGGGGTCCTACCACATGCAGGGCATGTGTTTGAGATTGTGTCATTAAGTCTGGACAAGTAGGAGTTTAACCTTACACTATATCCAGACCTAAGCTGTGCCAGGGTAACTCTTGTCTCCCTTGGTAAGGTGCGTTCTTCTTCAGCAATATCCGGTGGAGGACTGTTCAGAACGGGGTTCACAGGTAGAGATCCGACAAAAGTATCTACCGACTCGGTGTGGATGTCGGTTAGAGCCCGCTTATGATTCTGCAGATCAAACGGCAAGGTAATATGATGCCGGATCTCATCATAATGTGTACGGAGATGTTTCCTTATGTCTCTCGGGGGCGGATCTATGTCCAAAAGATGACGGTTTGGATGTGCTGGCTTGTGGCAGTTCAGAAGGAATTGCTTGCTCAGCATTTCCGCATGCTCTTTTACATTGAGCAGTTTTGCCTCCTGATGGAGGTGAGACTCGGAAGACATGAGGAGACATCCCGTAGCAGTTCTGATGGCAGTATTTTGGCAGACTTGTAACTTCGTCCAGTTGGTGTTATGTACATTAGGCGACCATATGGGTGCAGCATAGTCAAAGACTGGTCGGCCAATGGCCTTATATGTAGTCAGCAACGTTTCTTTGTCTTTTCCCCAAGTACTGCCGGCAAGTGACTTGAGGATCTTGTTGCGACCACGTACCTTTGAGACCAATGCAGACACATGACCAGCAAATGAGAAAGTATTATCCAATGTCATCCCTAATAACTTTGGGTGGCTGACAGTTGGTAGCTTAGTGCCGTCAACGAAAATGTCTAATTCATTTCTCACCTGGTGCGTCCACGTCGTAAAAAGCGTCGCCGTTGATTTAGTCGGAGATATCGTCAGATCTCGCTCTGTGAAAAACCTGGAAAGGTCGCAGAGGTAACCGTTGATTTTATTACAGAGTTCATCAGTATAGGGGCCCTTCCCCGTCGCCATTATTGTACAGTCGTCAGCATAAGAAACGACGGAGACACCCTCTGGTGGTGGGGGCATCTTCGATAGATAGAAATTAAACAGTGTCGGGGATAGGACACCACCCTGTGGCACCCCCTGTCTAATTCGTCTTGGTTTTGATGTTGCGTTTCTAAAGTTGACCGACGCCTGCCGCCCATTCAAGTAATTAGCGGTCCATCTCTTTAACCCATCAGGTATTTGTGTTTCTAATAGATCTTGTATGAGAGTGGCATGGTTGACTGTGTCAAAAGCTTTCGACAAGTCAAGTGCCACTAACACAGTCCTGTGATTTGGTTGGTTTTGATTTAGACCGCTATTTATTTGCGTTGTAATGGCATTGAGTGCGGTGGTGGTGCTGTGCAGCTTACGGAAGCCATGTTGATGATTAGCCAGGTGCAGATTTGCGGTGTAATACGGGAGCAAAATGGACTCTAGCGTCTTCACTACCGGCGACAAAAGTGATATAGGGCGATATGAATCGCCTATGTTTGCCGGCTTTCTAGGTTTTAATAATGGAACCACTCTCGCCTTTTTCCATATTTCAGGAATGACGAAAGTGTTCAGTGAAAGATTGAATAGAGCCGCTAAGTATTTGTGTCCCTCCTGGCCTAGATGTTTCAGCATCTTCGTGGCAATGCCGTCGGGGCCGATGGATTTTGAGGGCTTAGCCTGTCTGATGGCTTCCTTGACCTCTGAGGCAGTGATGACAATGGGCGTGTTTTGGTTTTTGTATTTACGCGCCTGTCGCATGGTTCTACGTTTAGCTCTATCGGGTGGGGAATGTAGTACAAATTGTCTACAGAAGGAGTTCGCACATCCCCTAGGGTCCTTCTTCACCCTGTCACCGAAAGTAATATCTACTTTATCCTTGTGTTGTGTTGGATTAGATAGAGCTTTGACCGTAGTCCATAATTTGCCAACACCGTCAGAGAGGTTGCATTGCTCTAGGTGTTGTTTCCATTTGGCCAGTTTGTGTTTATCGACCAACCTACGAATTTCCGCGTTGAGATCCCTTATACGGGGGTCTGCGGGATTGAGACTTCGCACTTCATCTCTTTCTCTAGCCATGGCCGCTGCCTCCGCGGGGAAATTTGGTCTTATTCGGGATATTCGACCCGCAGGAATGAAGCGTCTAGAGGCCAAGTCAATGATGTTGCGGAAGTCTCGTTCGCCTTTGCGTACGTCCGTAGGAATGGATAGAGCAGCCAAGGATTCGTCCGTATATGTCTGAAAACTGTCCCAGTCCGCCTTGGTAAAGTTGATGTATGTACCATGCTCAGGTGTTATAAAGTCCGTTGGTCGTTCGATGGTAATGACTATTGGGAGATGGTCAGACGCCAACGTGAGTATGGGTCGCCAATTGGTGTTGTTCAATAGTCCTGCACTTACGATAGAAATATCTGGCGAACTATAGCAGTTACCCGATACTCTCGTTCTTTCCGGTGAATGTTATATCCGCCATAGGTAATGAGGTCCGACCTTGGACTGAGCTTGGTTTCTTGGATTGCGGCAAGTTTTATGTCATATTGCGTCATCAAATTAGTTATCTCTGCGATCTTACCAGTTAATCCGTTACAGTTGTGCTGTAAGATTTGGAAGTGCGCCGGTGGGGTCGATGTCGAGTTAACCAAAGGCGTGAGAGACGGATGTGTTCGCCCAGGTGTTGGTAGGCGAAGACCAAGGCTGTGCCTCAGCCTAGTTAGCTGTGGACCTGGTGTAACCGGGTTGGCTGGCGTCGTAGGTTGAGGCGTGTTACAGCATGGTGCGATGAACGCATCCGTCCAAAGATTCCTGTTAGCGAGCCCAGAGCATAGATGTACGTGGCATTGGCCTAAGCAGTTATTGCATTTGACCGATGACGCGAGCGTGTATAATCTTTGCCGACATACAGTACACGTCGAGACAGGTGCAAGAAGATGTTGATCCTGACTCACGTGTAAACGGGAGGGGGGGTGTAACAAAGAAACAGACAGAGACTGATGCTCGGAGTTGCTCATGTCTAAACTGCTCCGGTGGGAGCAAGAGTGTTGAGCTGCTGCGCGTGATGTTGACGCCATAAGGCACGAGCAACAGTCTGGAATTTGTGTGGCGGGTATAGCAGAAATGCTGCTAGTCGTTAAGACATTATTATTATTATTATTAGTATTGCTACTAGAAGGTGGCGGTAGGGGTGCGCTTGAACGGCGCTTACCGCGGGACGCCCGACGGCGCAAACAACAAGGGGCCACGAAAGTACTAAAGAAAGTACGGGGTCTGTGGATGTTAAGGTTAAGCCCTGAACATCCAGATTTATGGAGCCATCTCTTACACGAGAAGCATTGCACAGAATGCGACCGTTTAATATATATTTTTTTGCAACAGACACTGCATATCCATTCTTTTGGTCCGGGGTTCGGATTTGATTATGTACAGATGTATGTACATATTGTTACATATGTAAGTATGTATGATTGTACTGTGTTTAATAAAACTATTTATGTACATACATATATCTGAATTGCGTTATGTTCATTTCAAAAAAACAACGAATTTTAGTTGAAAAAAAAAAAATCATCTATAATCCGGGCACCCCCATAATCCGGACGACCCCTAACATTAAGGGTGTCCGGATTATCGAGATAGTACTGTAGATTAATTTTCCTTACATCCACTCGTAGCTTCTAGATCAAAGTGACAAACCTTAATTACATTTGCATAATGAGTTTTTCTCACTCGCTTTCAATTTCCTTACCTTATTCTTTATTCTTTCTCTCTTCACATCTCACAACAGCATACTGCAAAACCAAATTACGCGCCCTCCAAATGCCTTACGTACGTGCTAGCAATAAATTTGATTTTACCTGCCTCTTCCTTGCTACTTGGATGGATGCTTTGGCTGTGTTGTGTGCTTGTGCAACTTTGGCGCGTACAATGAGCACCTGCTTAGATGCGATGACTGGTGGTATGGCTCGCATTTTCATTTTGGGTAAGTGCGCATACTTTTTAGGAATACTGTTGTTGTTGTTGTTGTTGTTGTTGTTGTTGTTGTTGTTGTTGTTGTTGTTGTTGTTAACAGCAAAACACTCCCCGAAGGTTTTGGGGAGTGATGCCGAAGTTGACAGCCCTTGGACGGATATGAACCCGGTACGCTGCGGTACTCCCTTGCGGTACTGCCCGACTGTCGTGGTAGCGATTTGGTATGATCAGTGGAACCTTCTAGGTCATGTCATCCCTCCATCCGTGAGGAAGGAGAAGATGGGTAATGAGAGGTGAGAGGCATCATATCCGTAGATCAACCATCGAGTTAGCACGTCATTACCTATGTGCATATTAGTCGCCTCTTATGACCGGTATGCCTACCTCGGGCATATTCTAAACCCCTAACCCGCAGGGCATTAGCAATACTGTAGGTGATATGAACTCGATGTTGTTATTAATTGAAATTTATTGCATACTTTTAGGCCGAAATTCATCAGAGAATGAACCGTGGCCGGATGTGTTGGGTGTTGCAGTGGTGTTAGTGGTGACTGGCATGTTTATGCTAGGCTTGGAGGTAAATGAATTGAAGAATGATGATTTAATAATTTTCGACCAAAAAATTAATTTTTTTTATCTGCAAACAGAACTCGAGAGTCTTCACCATGGTCATGCTGATATCTTTGATGGTCATATCTATATGCAGCGGTATTTTGACTACGTGGACAGTTGATTTAAAGGAGTGGACTCGATATTATTTTCGACCGAATGGGATAAGCAGTGTAAGTAGAATTTACGAACTTAATTTCAATCAGAGTGTTGATAAGAAGAGTTCTGAAAATAGGTCAAAATCAAATTCCTAAAATTATGCTAACATAATTACCACAATTTAAATAATTTTTCTTTTCAAAAAAATTAACAAAGTTTTTTCAGGCGCTTGATTTGACCTACATATTTTTCCGATCTCTATTGATCAGTCTTCCAAAATCTGGTGGTACTTAGTTGAAAAAGCTTCTGAGCCTGGGGTGACAACAAGTACTTCGTTTCCACGTTCTCCGCGCCACCCACCTACTTGCCAACCAGCTGCGGATACAATCTTGGGTAGCGTTTCCCATAAAGGGGGATAAAAAGTGGGTAATGTTGTTCTACCCATGTTGAAGGTGCTAATTACACAGCTCTTCAAAAAAAATTTTGTTGCCCTGGATATTTTTGCAAATTCCTATTCTTTAGGGTACCCAAATAAAGACTGCATTCAAAAAATTCCTGGAAGTCCTCTAGTTTTTAAAATAGGGGTCAAAACCCCCTTTTCCATAGGTTAGGGCATATATTGCTCCATAACTTTTTTCTGTTTGTCCTATCAACTTGATGTTGATGCCAGTGAAAACATTTTATTTCACCGCTTCAACTACGTATACAAGTTGTTAACGCATCTTGATAAATGTCAGAGATATTGTCAAAATAATGACAAAAAAAAATTTTTATAAAAAAAATCTTGCTTTCAGTTACCTTTTTCTCTAATAATTTGTTAACTAGTGTGAATAAACTATTTTGAAACGATCTCCACTTATTTCTCTTTTTAACGACATTTAACTTTTTTATATCCAAGTAGGCGTTCTTAGGATATTCTATTATATAGCCTGCATAAAAAGTTCAAATTTTTACTCCAAACTTGCAGATTTTTGCAGAATTGTGCGGAAAAGCTTGAAACATTGATTTGAATGGTATTCGTTAGAGTAAATACTTACTTTAAATAAAGTTGGGCCAAGTTTTACATACAAGTTGATGATTGATGATGATCGGTATTGTGGATGCTAGAACAGAGGGTGAATTCTGGTTCTATGATATGATAACGTGAAAAAAAATTTGTATGAATTTGAAGTTTCTTTTCACAAATTTTGTATGAAAATTCTTTTCATTTTATCACTTCATAGAACCAGAATTCACCCCCTGGTCGACTGGTTGTTAAAGTCAATCATATGATCAGCATACGCCAGGACCTTCACGGTACGTTTCTACGTACTGCCGGTTCTGCGAGAAAGGTACATGTGCTTGCGCAGTACCCTTCGTACCGAAACGACCCAGGTTGTATTTTTTTTTTTTTTATATATTACAGCCTGGCCAAGAGCAGTACACCCGAAGTGACCCTGTCTAACGTGTCACGATTCCTTCCCCTAAATTTGTCATCCTTGGAGCAGTCCCTTGTAGCAGGGCTGCTCCTTATTCTCTTGTTCCGGTCTGGCATTGAGCTAAACCCTGGTCCAACAGAATGGTTCTGCTGTGTGTGCCGGAAGAAAATTTATACCAGACGTTCGCATTCAGTGCAATGCACATCTTGTAAAGGTTGGCTTCACAAGTCTAGTTGCTCCGGACTAGATCCAAAAACACACCGGCCTCTTAGTTTCTTTGAAACCTTCGTGGCGCCTTGCTGTTCACGTCCTAGAACGTCTCGTGGCTCGCGACGCTCCGGCGTAGCACTATCGCCTCCCCCTCGCAATACATATATTGCTCAGCAAGCATTGTGTGTTCCCAGTTGTAGCTCGCGCCCTAGTGCGCCAACACCTTATACAGCAGCTCATAGCTACTTCCTACGTAGGACATCTACAGATGTAGTGAGCACTGCTGAGCTACAACCCCCGCCCCAAAATATTCCCCTCCCCTCTACTTCTTCCGGTACCGGCACAAATGTGAATCAAGGCCATCAGCTCCTGGTCCCTCACACTATGTGCACTGTTTGTCGGCACAGAATATATGCGTCCAGAGTGCCATCGGTCAAGTGCAATACCTGCCTTGGCCAATGTCACCTGCGCATATGCTCAGGGCTCGCAAACAGAAATTTATGGACTGATGCGTATGTTGCGCCGTGTTGTCGAGCTGTGCAGCCCACATTGCCGACAAATTCTACCTCGTCTCCCAACGAGCGGAATTTGTCGCCTTCAGGACTGCGACGACGATCACGGACTAGCATATTACCTCCACGGCGAGCGCATCAGTCCCTGACTCCCAGAGTGACCATTGCCTCTCCCCCGCATTTCAAAATAATGCAATTAAACTGCAACGGTATAACTGGCAAGATTGTGGAGATCACCAAGTTTATGCAGCAAAACTCCATCAAAATTGCTGCAACCCAGGAGACTAAACTTGGCACCCACTCGGATCTCAGAGCGAGTGGTGGCTACCACATTCTCCGGCATGATCGTACGGACGGTGGGGGTGGTCTTGCGTTCATCATCCACCAAACCGTGCGGTATAGGGAATTTGCATTCAATACCGACCAAGAGGACATACCCCTAGAGCGACAGGGTATTGTCGTTTCAGCTGGAGGTGTTGATCTCGAGCTGATAAACATCTACATACCTCCCGTCACCTGTTGTCCCAGAAGTTATCGCCCTGATTTAAGCGATTTCCTACGGGGCGATAACCGGGTCATTATGGGCGATTTTAATGCACACCACGACATGTGGCATTCACGCCATTCTGCTGACGGCAGAGGACGGGAAATAGCCGAGCAAATTGACGCTTCCACATTCTGCGCGGTGAACACGGACGCCCCCACGAGGATGGCAGTAAATTGCAGTAGCTCCCCGGACATAACAATTGTTAGTCCGGGTCTAATAAACTGCATAAACTGGTGCCCAATGGTGGCTTTGGCATCAGATCACCTGCCAATCGTCCTGTCCGTTGATCGTGCCCCGGATTTCATCACCTCTGAGAAGAGATCCTACGTAAACTTCAGGAGGGCTGACTGGGTTGGCTTTACTGAGTTTACTGAGAGCTCCTTTGGTGCTCTTCCCATACCGACTGACGTACGCCAAGGTGAAAAGGAAATACGTAAGGTCATAAATAGAGCTGCAGCCCTTTTCATACCAGCTGGTAGAATACAAAATATACGGCCAAACTTCCCAACTGAAGCTGCAGCCCTGGCCAATGAACGTGACCTTATACGTAGCATCGATCCCGCAGACCCACAGATCAGAGGTCTCAACGCGGAAATCAGACGGCTGGTAGATGAACACAAACATGCCAAATGGGAGGAGCATCTGAGGTCTTGTAACCTCTCTACCGGTGTTGGAAAATTATGGTCCACAGTCAAATCCCTGTCAAATTCGACGGGCCCACCAAGAAACGTAGACATCACCTTTGGTGATAAGACGTTTAGTGACCCGAAGAAGAGTGCAACGGCCTTTTGCCGACAGTTTGTACCACACCCTGCACAGGACAGGGACAGACGTAGGATCTTCAGGCGTGCGCATAAACACAAAAACAATGCCCCCGTTTCCATCACCGCTACAGAGGTTCGAGAGGCCATCAGGAAAGCCAAAAACTAAGCCATGGGCCCTGACGACATAGCCATGGTGCATTTAAAACACATCGGCGAAGAGGGAGTAAAATACCTCACTACCGTCTTCAATTTGTCCCTGGCCACTTCTGTCATACCTGAAAAATGGAAGCAGGCAGTCGTGGTCCCACTACTAAAGCCTGGCAAGCCAGCTAACGTAGGGGAGTCTTATCATCCGATATCGCTCCTCTCGCCAGTAGTGAAGACATTGGAGGCGGTATTACTTCCTCTTTACACATTAAAGTTGAGGTTAGCCGAGCACCAACATGGCTTTAGAAAAATACAGAGCACAACATCTGCTCTAAATGCCATTAACACTCAGATAACTGACGGACTCAACCAGAAAAGCCCTCATCACAGGACGGTTCTAGTTGCTCTTGACCTGTCTCAAGCTTTTGACACAGTAAATCATGGACAACTGGTATCCGATTTGGAAGATTCATCGCTCCACCCCTGTCTTAAGCGTTGGTCCGCCAATTATCTGAGTGGTCGTCAATCGTCTGTAGTTTTCAGAATCTGGCACTTCCGTTGATGAGCTGTGCTCCAGGATCAATGGTTATCTCCCCTCTCTTGTTGAGTTTTTCACTGCTCGGAACCTGACATTGTCGCCAACGAAGTCCTCGGCGACACTATTCACGACTTGGACGGCGCAAGTTGGCATGGAGTTAGAAATCTACGTAGGCGACCAAAAATTACCTACTGTCTCCCACCCCAAAATCTTAGGGGTAACTTTCGACCCCATGCACAAATTCGCTGCTCATTCAACCGCAATTGTCTCTAAGCTACAAAGCCGCAACAAAATTCTCAAGTCGCTAGCCGGCAGCACTTGGGGTAAAGACAAAGAAACGTTGCTGGCAACCTATAAAGCAATTGGTCGGCCGATCCTGAATTACGCGTCGCCGATATGGTCGCCGGGGCTGGCTGAGGTTCATTGGAAAAGACTGCAGGCCTGCCAAAACACCACACTCAGAACCGCCACGGGATGCGTCCTTATGTCTCCAGAACATCATTTACATCATGAGGTGGAAATGCTCCCAGTTTTGGAGCACAATGAAATGCTAAACAGGCAGTACCTGTTGAACTGTTGCAAACCAATATTTATCCCATTTCGATGATTTTCAACATCGATATTTCACATATAAAAATAGTTATACTTCCAAAATTTCACGTTCCTACGTGTTTAATTACAGGAGTTATAGGCCAAAATCCGTTTATCGGAATAATCGATTGTATGGAAGCTATGTGAAATATATATCCCATCTCAATGATTTTCAACATCGATATTTTACATATAAATAAAATTAAAGAAAAAAAAACTTTTTTAAAAATAAGCTTTTATTATTGGTTTATAAAATTAACTAAAAAGTAAAAAATAAATTGACTGTAAAGGAATATAACACTTTATAAGTTCATTGTAACCTTTAAAGATAATTTGGCTTCTTCGTCTGCCACAAAATAATTCCATATTGTACATAATTATATATTTCTAACATTAAAACTTTACACCTAAATTATTAAATCTTCCAGTATATATCACATTCCTAATTTTATTAATAATAAAAGCGTGTTAAATTTTTAAGGTATAATTAAGAACATTTAGGACCTTCTTTTCTATTTGATGGTATAATTAAGAACATTCAGGACCTTCTTTTCTTGCTATCGAAATTTAACACGCTTTTATTATTAATAAAATTAGGAATGTGATATATACTGGAAGATTTAATAATTTAGGTGTAAAGTTTTAATGTTAGAAATATATAATTATGTACAATATGGAATTATTTTGTGGCAGACGAAGAAGCCAAATTATCTTTAAAGGTTACAATGAACTTATAAAGTGTTATATTCCTTTACAGTCAATTTATTTTTTACTTTTTAGTTAATTTTATAAACCAATAATAAAAGCTTATTTTTAAAAAAGTTTTTTTTTCTTTAATTTTATTTTTTACTTTTTAGTTCGGTTTATCAACAAGAGGCAATAACGTCGCAGCGACATCAATCGGCTGCTAGCAGCAACAGAAACCATAGAATCTTTTACAATAAAGCCGCGTGGTTAATAAAGTTACTTTCGGTTTATCAACAAGAGGCAATAATGTCGCAGCGACATCAATCGGCAGCTAGCAGCAACAGAAACCATAGAATCTTTTACAATAAAGCCCCGTGGTTAATAAAGTTACTTTTGGGATATTGGAATAAAGACTAAACTAAACGATAAATGGGATTTTTGAAATTAAGCTAATTTTTTTATTTACAGTTAGCGAAGCCTGAACGATAATGAAAATTTGCAAAATCCCATCTTAACTGCAAGTTAGTACAATATCAAAAGTAAAATTTCCTGGAATGAAAACTTTCGAATATCTCTACTCGTGCGCCACCTATCGGAATTATTTTTTTGTTATTTTGCGTGGAGGCAGAAAACTAAACGATGATGATAATTTCAAGATCCTACCTCAACGGGAAGTTTGTTGAAAAACGAATTAATCGACACTGAAAACAGACCTTCGTAATTCTCAAACAAAGCGACTCACGCGCCACCTAGCGGGTCCAATTTTTTTTTAACATTTAGAAATTAATTAAGTAACACACACGTAAAATATCAGCCAAATCGGTCCATAATTACGATTTTGAGTTTTTATTACCGCTATCTCAGCCCCACCTAGCGGATTTTTTTTTACAAAAATATTTCTTTTCGTGGTAGTAATACATGTTACGAATTTCAGCTAAATCGGACCATAATAGCGAATTTTGAAAATATAGCGACCCACGCGCCACCTATCGAATTTTTTTTTTTATAATATTGCATTGTCATCGGGGTTATACATGGGTGCAGAATTTCAGATCAATCGGACACCGGGAAGTGTATCAAATTTAGCTTGCAAGATTTGATTACAGACAGCCGTCAGGTGAAACTAAATAAAAGCTTATAAAAAAGGAGTTCATTAAGGCATGTCCGTCTGTCCGCGTACACGATAACATGAGTAAAAATTGAGATATTTGCATAAAATTTTGTATACAGGTTACTTTCTGGCCAAGGTAGGCTACCATTGAAAATGGGCGAAATCGGATGATAACCACGAACCCTTTTTCGATATGGAAAGTTTTTTGACAAAGCCGAATTAATTTAAGAGGGAGACGAATTTAAACACACCATTTTTAACAATTAGAACCTCGTACAAAATCGAGCTACAGATTGAGAATGTCGATTTCTTTATCATAGATATTCTGCATGAGTTTACGCATCAAGACCGTTACATCTTTCACTTCCCTCTTTGTATGGTATCGATTTAAAACCAAGGTATGAAACCGATTAAAATAACGTTCCGGTTTCGGTTTTGTAACACGATTCGGTTTCGGTTCCGGTTTCGTTCTTCAAAATTTATTTCGGTTACGGTTTCGTTCCGGTCGGTTTCCAAATAAAAACACGAACGCCAAAAATTTTTACAAAACTTAAGTATGTAGCTGCAAAATAGGTCTGAATTTTTATAACATTTTTCCAATATAATACCACTGTACGACAAAATCCACTTTTTTTCTGGATATTGGACTAAATCAAATTTTTTTAAGACATTAAAAGATAAGTATTTTTACTTAATGGCGTTCCCTGCATTTCGAAGTTAGCCTCCAAAAATAAGTTACGGGCTTTCGAAGTTCGAAGTTGCACCCTTCCAAGATTTGGATTTATAATTGTTTTGTGAAAAAATTTAAAAAGGTTAAATGTGGGCGTGGCCTTCTTGCTCCTCTTACTTGATTGGTGCACTTTCTTTATATTTGAAAGTGTATTTTTTTTAATTTCTGAAACAAAAAATTAGAAAACCAAATTTTCGAACGGTCTAAATTCGAACTTTGAAAGCCCGTAACTTAGTTTTGGAGGCTAACTTCGAAAAACTTAAAAAAGTTGGTTTAGTCCAATACCCAGCCGGCTGCTGTGCATTGTAATAAATATTACTAGTATATCCCGTGGTCGAAATTCGTCCAATTCAAAATAGTTGAACTTATTCAAACATCTGATCAACTTTTTGTCAATAGCTGCCTTTAGGCCCGTGGCCGTCCTCGACCACCTTAAATGTATGTATACCTTAAACACTCATACATATATAGTCAAAATGAGGCCATCATAGAATTAAAAAAATAGTGGCTGTTATTATATAATAAAAATATTAAATTATAGCAGCCCTTTCCAAAATTATTTATGGCAAATGCCATGCAAATATTCGGTTTTCGAGATTTTATGTTGCGCTTGATTAATGGAATGATGAGATTGTGCTTAACAAATAGCTACTAATTTATGCGATCGTTTTGAGCAGGTGAAGAACAAAAAAAATATTAGGTTAAATAAATTGTAATAGTTAAGATTAAAGGGTTTTAAATATTAAAAAAACATAATTTTAGAAAAAAAAAAAGAAAATTCCGCAACCGAGTCTTGCACATGTGCACACGGTATTCCATACGCTCACCGCCGCGCCATTACCTTATGCACAAAGCAGTTATCAAATTCTGCAATTAGCCTTTATGAGAATCAATAAAAATTAACACTCGAACCATCAACCGCTCGACCACTACCCCCTGACGCTTCCCACTGGGCTATCGCCTTATTTACAGATTCAAGTGGCATGAGAAATTTTCATTCGCTTATTACAGATAAATGAAGCAGTATTGGTTATATATTAGATAATTGTGCACTGCCTTAGAGGTATGCCAACAAATCCATATGCATTTCATAAATATTTATGCATATTTAGTATGGGTTTAAGCTTGGCAAATATTTATATGTAAAATTTGTTAGCCTATTAATATAATAGATTAACGCTATGTATGGAAGAATTTTCTGCAATATAATTTAAAAAAAAACAAGTAAGGAAAGCTGTCTTCGGCTGTGCCGAAGGCTAAATACCTTTCATGAATAAGCGTCACGATTTTCACTGTTTGATCCCCAGTACAGCCTGTGTGAATTTAACTTTAGCTCATACCGAAATTATCGGAGCTATCGATTATATGGGGACGATGTGTTATATTGGTCCAATCTCATTGATTTTTGACATCGACATTCCACATTCTAAAATAGCAACATTTACGAAATTTCACGTTCCTACCGATATAATTACAGGAGTTATCTACCAAAATCCGTTTATCGGAGCAATCGATTGTATGGGGGCTATGTGAAATATTTATCCAATCTCGATGATTTTCAACATCGATATTTCACATATAAAAATAGCAATAAGTACAAAATTTCACGTTCCTACGTGTTTAATTACAGGAGTTATAGCCCAAAATCCGTTTATCGGAATAATCGATTGTATGGGAGCTATGTGAAATATTTATCCCATCTCTATGAGTTTCAACATCGATATTTCACATATAAAAATAGCAATACTTACAAAATTTCACGTTCCTACGTGTTTAATTACAGGAGTTATAGCCCAAAATCCGTTTATCGGAACAATCGATTGTATGGGAGCTATGTGAAATATTTATCCCATCTCTATGAGTTTCAACATCGATATTTCAGATATAAAAATAGCAATACTTACAAAATTTCACGTTCCTACGTGTTTAATTACAGGAGTTATAGCCCAAAATCCGTTTATCGGAATAATCGGTTGTATGGGAGCTATATGTTATATTGGTCCGATCTTGCTGGTTCCGACAAATGATTCCTATATTGGAAAATGGTGGCCGCATACCAAATTTCAGCCAAATATCTCAAAAACTGAGGGACTAGTTTGCGTTCAAACAGACAGACAGGCAGACGGACAGACGGACATGGCTAAATCAACTCATCTCGTCATCCTGATCATTTCGGTATACTTATTGATGGGTCTATCTCTTCTTCTTCTCATATTTACAAACATCGGACCAAAGTTATAATACCATTTCATGTTCATGAAAGGTATAATTACTCCTTTTTCTAATAGAAAAATATTAGAATGGAAAATAAATGACTTTTGAAACGGTTTCGGTTTCGTTCTTTTTCAGATTAAAATAACGGTTACGGTTTCGGTTTTGAAAAATGAAACGGTTTTAATCGGTTCCGGTTTCGGTTTCAGTCCTTCTTTAAAACCCACCAGCTAATCAGCCAATTACTTAGATAACCTTTGACTTGTATTAGTTTGCAGTAATTACATAGCGTGATTTTCTTTGCTTTGTCATTTGCTGATTGCAAATCTCTAAATGAGTGGCGGTATGGATGGAATATAATACGAGGTAGGGCTGTAATTAGTGTAATGGAGTGTGGTTGCTAAGTGACCTTGCTCAATCCCGACTCTTGCGTCCTCGTTCGTGCACTCTGGGCAACGGGAGCTACCTAGGCTCGCGGCAGAAAGAGAGGGAGCCCCGGTGGGGCCACTCTGACATACTTGGTTTAAGGGCTCACCGAGGTTTTTGCGCAGCGTCTGTTCACCATGAGGTGCGGCTGCAAGCGGGCGTCTGTCTTGTAGCAAGCGGCTCGCTATATAAATGTGTAAATATTTTCCAAAAACCCCGAAACGGGTTGTGCGCTGGGTTTGGGACCCGCCACGTAAAAAATTTAGTCCAATGAAAAATGTATTAAAGCCTCGGATGAGAACCCCCTTTAATGTTGACGACCCGGCAAAACGAATAAGGCATAATGATTTGGATATTAGGGCATGTACCGGGAATGTCCGGACCCTTTCAAGGGACGGTACCGCTGCCCGACTGGTTGATGTCCTCGTTAACGCAAAGGCTGACATCACCGCCCTGCAGGAAATGCGATGGACGGGACAAGGAAAGACGACCATCGGACCTTGTGACGTATACTACAGTGGCCAGACACGCGGCAAAGCGCGTGGTGTAGGATTCGTGGTGGGAAAGAGACTTCGCCGCCAAGTACTAGCGTTCACCCCCGTGGACGAGCGTCTCGCTGCGATCCGCATGAAAGCGAAATTTTTCAACATAACATTTATCTGCGCCTATGCGCCGACTGAGGAGACGGACGACGCAGAGAAGGACTCCTTCTACGATAAACTTGAACAGACTTATGATCGCTGCCCCAACATGATATCAAAATCGTGCTCGGCGACTTTAATGCGAAGGTGGGCAAGGAAGGAGTCTTTGGCCCAACAGTTGGAAAATTTAGTCTCCATGATATAACATCCCCCAACGGCACTAGGTTGATTGATTTCGCCGCTGCTCGCAATATGGTCATCAGTAGTACCAGGTTCCAGCATAAACGAATACACCAAGCCACATGGCTGTCTCCTGATCAAAGAACAAGAAACCAGATTGATCATGTCATGATCGACGGCAGACATAGCTCCACCGTCCTGGACGTGCGTACCCTTCGTGGTCCCAATATCGACTCGGACCATTATCTTGTTGCAGCCAAGATACGCACACGCCTCTGTGTAGCAAAGAAAGTGCGCACAGTAACGGAAGGAAAGTTTGACGTCGAGAAGCTGCGCACGACACAGACAGCTGACGGTTCCCTATGTACAGTCACTTCTCAGAGCAGAAAACCCAGGACATCGCCATGGATCTCTGCGCAGTGGAACCACCCGGGGTTTTACCTCGGCCAAGGACTGTCACTTTCAATGTAACCCTGTTTAGTATGTTTTGTCCCATTCCGAAACTATCATCCTCCCCCCTTGCAGCAGGGCTGCAAGATATTCTTTTGTTACGGGCGGGCGTTGAGCCGAACCCCGGACCAAAAGAATGGATATGCAGTGTCTGTTGCAAAAAAATATATGTTAAACGGTCGCATTCTGTGCAATGCTTCTCGTGTAAGAGATGGCTCCATAAATCTGGATGTTCAGGGCTTAACCCTAACATCCACAGACCCCGTACTTTCTTTAGTACTTTCGTGGCCCCTTGCTGTTTGCGCCGTCGGGCGTCCCGCGGTAAGCGCCGTTCAAGCGCACCCCTACCGCCACCTTCTAGTAGCAATACTAATAATAATAATGTCTTAACGACTAGCAGCATTTCTGCTATACCCGCCACACAAATTCCAGACTGTTGCTCGTGCCTTATGGCGTCAACATCACGCGCAGCAGCTCAACACTCTTGCTCCTACCGGAGCAGTTTAGACATGAGCAACTCCGAGCATCAGTCTCTGTCTGTTTCGTTACACCCCCCCTCCCGTTTACACGTGAGTCAGGATCAACATCTTCTTGCACCTGTCTCGACGTGTACTGTTTGTCGGCAAAGATTATACACGCTCGCGTCATCGGTCAAATGCAATAACTGCTTAGGCCAATGCCACGTGCATCTATGCTCTGGGCTCGCGAACAGGAATCTTTGGACGGATGCGTTCATTGCACCATGCTGTAACACGCCTCAGCCTACGACGCCAGCCAACCCGGTTACACCAGGTCCACAGCTAACTAGGCTGAGGCACAGCCTTGGTCTTCGCCTACCAACACCTGGGCGAACACATCCGTCTCTCACGCCTTTGGTTAACTCGACATCGACCCCACCGGCGCACTTCCAAATCTTACAGCACAACTGTAACGGATTAACTGGTAAGATCGCAGAGATAACCAACTTGATGACGCAATATGACATAAAACTTGCCGCAATCCAAGAAACCAAGCTCAGTCCAAGGTCGGACCTCATTACCTATGGTGGATATAACATTCACCGGAAGGACCGTCATAGAGTAACAGGAGGTCTGGGAGGTGGTCTAGCGTTCATAACGCACAACTCTGTACAGTATCATCTATTTGATACCGACATCGAAGGAACGGATGATATCTTAGAAAGCCAAGGTATTACCATCCGTACAGGAGATGTCGATCTGCAAATCATAAACATCTACATACCCCCTGTCTCAAGTTGCCCCACCGGTTATCACCCCGACATTAGCTTGCTATTACGAGGAGATAACCGCGTGATCCTGGGCGACTTCAATGCGCACCACGATATGTGGCACTCAAACTTGCCAGCAGACAGTAGGGGGCATGTACTCGCAGAACAAATAGATGATACGGCTTTCTGTACATTGAATGGAGACGCCCCTACGAGAGTATCGGGTAACTGCTATAGTTCGCCAGATATTTCTATCGTAAGTGCAGGACTATTGAACAACACCAATTGGCGACCCATACTCACGTTGGCGTCTGACCATCTCCCAATAGTCATTACCATCGAACGACCGACGGACTTTATAACACCTGAGCATGGTACATACATCAACTTTACCAAGGCGGACTGGGACAGTTTTCAGACATATACGGACGAATCCTTGGCTGCTCTATCCATTCCTACGGACGTACGCAAAGGCGAACGAGACTTCCGCAACATCATTGACTTGGCCTCTAGACGCTTCATTCCTGCGGGTCGAATATCTCGAATAAGACCAAATTTCCCCGCGGAGGCAGCGGCCATGGCTAGAGAAAGAGATGAAGTGCGAAGTCTCAATCCCGCAGACCCCCGTATAAGGGATCTCAACGCGGAAATTCGTAGGTTGGTCGATAAACACAAACTGGCCAAATGGAAACAACACCTAGAGCAATGCAACCTCTCTGACGGTGTTGGCAAATTATGGACTACGGTCAAAGCTCTATCTAATCCAACACAACACAAGGATAAAGTAGATATTACTTTCGGTGACAGGGTGAAGAAGGACCCTAGGGGATGTGCGAACTCCTTCTGTAGACAATTTGTACTACATTCCCCACCCGATAGAGCTAAACGTAGAACCATGCGACAGGCGCGTAAATACAAAAACCAAAACACGCCCATTGTCATCACTGCCTCAGAGGTCAAGGAAGCCATCAGACAGGCTAAGCCCTCAAAATCCATCGGCCCCGACGGCATTGCCATGAAGATGCTGAAACATCTAGGCCAGGAGGGACACAAATACTTAGCGGATCTATTCAATCTTTCACTGAACACTTTCGTCATTCCTGAAATATGGAAAAAGGCGAGAGTGGTTCCATTATTAAAACCTAGAAAGCCGGCAAACATAGGCGATTCATATCGCCCTATATCACTTTTGTCGCCGGTAGTGAAGACGCTAGAGTCCATTTTGCTCCCGTATTACACCGCAAATCTGCACCTGGCTAATCATCAACATGGCTTCCGTAAGCTGCACAGCACCACCACCGCACTCAATGCCATTACAACGCAAATAAATAGCGGTCTAAATCAAAACCAACCAAATCACAGGACTGTGTTAGTGGCACTTGACTTGTCGAAAGCTTTTGACACAGTCAACCATGCCACTCTCATACAAGATCTATTAGAAACACAAATACCTGATGGGTTAAAGAGATGGACCGCTAATTACTTGAATGGGCGGCAGGCGTCGGTCAACTTTAGAAACGCAACATCAAAACCAAGACGAATTAGACAGGGGGTGCCACAGGGTGGTGTCCTATCCCCGACACTGTTTAATTTCTATCTATCGAAGATGCCCCCACCACCAGAGGGTGTCTCCGTCGTTTCTTATGCTGACGACTGTACAATAATGGCGACGGGGAAGGGCCCCTATACTGATGAACTCTGTAATAAAATCAACGGTTACCTCTGCGACCTTTCCAGGTTTTTCACAGAGCGAGATCTGACGATATCTCCGACTAAATCAACGGCGACGCTTTTTACGACGTGGACGCAACAGGTGAGAAATGAATTAGACATTTTCGTTGACGGCACTAAGCTACCAACTGTCAGCCACCCAAAGTTATTAGGGATGACATTGGATAATACTTTCTCATTTGCTGGTCATGTGTCTGCAATGGTCTCAAAGGTACGTGGTCGAAACAAGATCCTCAAGTCACTTGCCGGCAGTACTTGGGGAAAAGACAAAGAAACGTTGTTGACTACATATAAGGCCATTGGCCGACCAGTCTTTGACTATGCTGCACCCATATGGTCGCCTAATGTACATAACACCAACTGGACGAAGTTACAAGTCTGCCAAAATACTGCCATCAGAACTGCTACGGGATGTCTCCTCATGTCTTCCGAGTCTCACCTCCATCAGGAGGCAAAACTGCTCAATGTAAAAGAGCATGCGGAAATGCTGAGCAAGCAATTCCTTCTGAACTGCCACAAGCCAGCACATCCAAACCGTCATCTTTTGGACATAGATCCGCCCCCGAGAGACATAAGGAAACATCTCCGTAAACATTATGATGAGATCCGGCATCATATTACCTTGCCGTTTGATCTGCAGAATCATAAGCGGGCTCTAACCGACATCCACACCGAGTCGGTAGATACTTTTGTCGGATCTCTACCTGTGAACCCCGTTCTGAACAGTACTCCACCGGATATTGCTGAAGAAGAACGCACCTTACCAAGGGAGACAAGAGTTACCCTGGCACAGCTTAGGTCTGGATATAGTGTAAGGTTAAACTCCTACTTGTCCAGACTTAATGACACAATCTCAAACACATGCCCTGCATGTGGTAGGACCCCCCATGATACTCTACATCTCTTCAATTGTTCATTTGAACCTACTCTTCTAACCCCTCTGTCCCTCTGGACAAACCCTGTTGAAACTGCACGTTTCCTTGGACTCCCCTTAGAAGAGCTTGATGAAGATCTTCGGAATGATCATACACTCTAGACAGGGCAATGCATTGTTAACAACAACAACAACAACAACAGACAGCTGACAATTTCTCCACTCGACTCTCACACCTGCTATCGGAGAGCAATCCTCGACCTAACGATGCAACCGAGCAATGGAAGCATATCTCTCACTCATTACGTACCGCCGCTGAGGCCACTATAGGGTTCCAGCGAGCCCGCAAAAACAACTGGTACGATGAGGAATGCAGCACTGCCTCGGACAAAAAGGACGCTGCCTACAGGGAGACGTTGCGAACGGGCGCAACCCGCAGTGTATGGCAACGCTATCGTGAGGCAAAGAAGGAAGAGAGACGCCTTTTCAGAAAAAAGAAACGTGAGGCCGAAAGGCGTGAGTGTGAGGAGCTTGAGATGCTGGCTGACAGGAATGATGCCCGAAAATTCTATGAAAAGATCCGGCGGATGACGGAAGGTTTTAAGACCGGGGCAAGTTCCTGTAGGGACAATAATGGCGACCTGGTAACCGACGTACAGAGTGTACTTAAATTATGGAGGGAGCACTTCTCCTCACTGCTAAATTGCGAGGGAGACGTCGAACCCGATACCCCAATCCCTGACGATGGAAAAGTCGTCCCACCACCTGACTATGATGAAGTGAGGATAGCTATATCCCGGCTCAAAAACAACAAAGCGCCTGGAAAAGACGGACTACCCGCCGAGCTGTTCAAACACGGAGGCGAAGAGCTGGTAAAAAGCATGCATCAGCTCTTATGCAGAATATGGTCAGACGAGTGCATGCCTCCAGATTGGAATTTAAGTGTGCTCTGCCCAATCCACAAGAAAGGCGATCCCGCTAACCGCACCAACTACAGCGGAATCAGCCTTCTTAATATCGCATATAAGGTTCTTTCTAGCGTATTGTGTGGAAGACTGAAGCCCATCGTAGACAAGCTGATTGGACCTTATCAGTGTGGCTTTAGACCTGGTAAGTCTACCATCGACCAGATTTTCACGATACGCCAAATCCTGGAGAAGACCCATGATAAAAGAATCGACACACACCATCTCTTTGTCGATTTCAAAGCCGCTTTTGACAGCGCAAAAAGGAGTTGCCTGTATGCCGCCATGTCTGAATTTGACTTCCCTGCAAAGCTTATACGGCTTTGCCAAATGACGTTGAGCAATACTAGCAGCTCCGTCAGAGTCGGGAAGGACCTCTCTGAGCCATTTGAAACCAAACGAGGCTTCAGACATGGTGACTCCCTTTCGTGCGATTTCTTCAACCTGATGCTGGAGAAGATAATTCGAGCAGCAGAGCTAAACCGCAATGGTACAATCTTTTACAAGAGCGTGCAATTGCTGGCGTATGCCGATGATATTGATATCATTGGCCTTAACAACCGCGCCGTAAGCGCTGCCTTCTCTGGACTGGATAAAGAAGCGAAAAAAGTGGGTCTTGCGGTCAACGAGGACAAGACGAAGTATTTGCTGTCATCAAAGAAAGAATCGGCGCACCTGCGCCTTGGCAGCCACGTCACTGTTGATAGTTACAAATTTGAAACTGTGAGGAACTTCGTCTATTTGGCAACCAGCATTAACACCGAAAATAATATCAGTCTAGAAATCCAACGGAGAATCACTCTTGCGAACAAGTGCTACTTTGGACTGAGTAGGCAATTGAGAAGTAAAGTCCTCTCTCGAAGAACAAAGATCGCGCTCTATAAGTCTCTCATCATACCTGTCCTGATGTATGGCTCACATTCATGGACAATGTCAAGAGAAGATGAGATGGCCCTTGGAGTATTTGAGAGAAAAGTTCTCCGGAAGATTTATGGTCCTTCCCGTGATGCCGACGGCGAGTATCGAAGGAGATTTAACGATGAGCTGTACGAGCTTTACGCAGATCTGACCATAGTCCAGCGAATTAAAGCCCAAAGGCTCCGCTGGCTGTCACGTCATGCGAATGGACAAAGAAGCTCCAGCCCAGAAGGTTTTCCAATCGTCACCCGAATTCGGCAGCAGAGGAAGGGGGAGGCCTCGACTGAGATGGAAACAACAGGTGGAGGATGACTTGAACTCCCTTGGGGTTTCCAATTGGCGTCAGTTATCGCTAAAAAGGAATGACTGGCGTGCTTTGATAGGCGACGGCCAAAATCGCTTAGGCGGTTAAGCGCCAATAAATGATGATGATGAGGGCTGTAATTAACATAACTCAATGCATTGAACGCAGGATATCATAGCTAGCAAGAAAAAAACAGATTTGTTTTTGCTTTGAGGAAAATGAGAGCGAACGTGTTGCAATCACAGTAACTGTGGAAGCGTTAAAAAAAGAGCTATTGTGCGAAAGACTGCAACCCATCGTAGACAAGATCTTTGGCCTTAATGAGTACGTCGTTAGTTCTGCCGTGTCTGGTATGGGAATAGAACCGAAGAAAATTGGTCTTGCGGTGAGCTAGAACTTTTTCCGCTACATCACTCTTACAAATTTGAAACTCTGAAGGACCTACTTCACCAAAAATTATATCAGTCGATAAGTTCAACAATGCACAAATTTTGCCGGCAATAAGTGTTACTTTGGGTTGAGTAGGCAAAGATAAGTAGGTAAAACCTTCTATCTTCTATCATCTGTCCTGGTGTCCGGCTCGGATTCATAGCAAGAAGATGAGCTGGGCCCGAATCGTGACATCCGTGATCGTACAACTCGTCAAGTAAAATTTTGTTTTTCGGTTTACGACTTACGTGAACGTACAACTTGACCATGACCGAGTGACTGAAGGTATTCAAAACTTTGTGAATTGAACATAAATTACGTTTCGTTTGCTATCGTATCTAACAATCCCATTTCGCTTATGCGACTGACGTATCACGGAATTTTTTCTCGTCTGGTTTTCGATTTGTGATCGTATGTAACGATTCGATTCTTTGGAGTTACCTATAGAGATAAAATCAGCAAATCAAATGTAAATCGATGGCCGCGTGGAAGATCACCCTACTAAAAAATAGTTTTTAAAAACGCCCTGATTTAGAATCTGTTTGGGGAAATAAAATTTTTCAGTGTGATATTCTTTAAACTAATCAGTTAAGATCAATCTGTTTACCAGACCTCCTAATCGATGTCAGCAAAAACATTCTCTGTTTCCCAAAACACTCGGGTAACAGTGTATTCCTCAAAGCTCCATGAGATCCTGAGTTTTTGAGAGTGGGTTGTAACGTTAGCATAAGACTCACGTAGAAATCATCACAAAACTTTTAAAATTGTTGAAACTTTATTTTAATCACTAATGGTGGTATTGTTCTTTTTAAAACCTTTATATTAAGTCGCTTTCTTGTTTGCACCACCTTTTCCATACGAAATTTCGGAATCTTGCAAAGTCTTTTTAGGTACCTTCCCGTTGAGCTAGACACTTGAAACTTGGAAAAAAGTATCCTAGGAGACGCACGGATCAAGAAATACGGTAAATTCATTTAAAAATTTAAAATTTGGGACGCATATTTGAGGAACTTCCCGGTAAGCTAGATTATAGAAAATTAGCATACATATGAACAATTGAAGATAATACAACTTGTCGTACAAGAAATTCCGCTAGAGAAATAACCTAGGAACTTGGCATTAAATTGAGGGAACAGTGACACTACAAATAGTAAAAATCAAAATTCCGATAGATGGCACGCTGGTCTATATAATTGCAAATATTTAAAAAAAAATTAAGAGACTCCTGGACTTTTGCGATCGATTTTTAGTAACTTCCAGGTTAGTTAGAGACTTGAATCTTGACACATTTGTCACAACCCGATGACAATTCCGGTAGGTGGCGCACGGATCGAGATATTTCGAAAACTAATTTGAAGTTGGGAATTTGGCGATCGACTTTTGACTAACTTATTGGCAACCTAGGAACTTGAAAATTAGCATTTAGTTGAGGGCACGGTGCCAATACAATTTATAAAAATCAAAATTCCATTATGTCGATATAATTAAAAACTTTAAAACACATTGGGAATTTTGCTATCGATTTTTGAGTAACTTCCAGGTTAGCTAGAGACTTGAAACTTGACACATTTTTCAGAACCTGGTTACAATGCAATCCGTCATCAATGCAATTCCCGTATGTAGCGCAAGGGTCGAGATATTTGGACATTTTTTTTGAAATTGTGAATTTTACGATTGTCTTTTAACTGGCGACCTAGGGAATTGAAATTTGGCAAGTTTTTGAGAGTACGGTGAAAAAAATAAAAGTGCGAGTTTTGAATAGTTTTTGATATTTTAAAGTTCATTTATACTTGTGAACATTAGTAACAATCGATATAAAAAAATACATTACAGGACATAGTTTACATTCTTCGCTTTATTTATATAAAAGTTTAATAACATTTAACCAAAATCCAGTAATTTTTCTATGTTATTCGGTGTATTTCGCGACAGGAGAAAAAAAAAAAACTTATAAAATAAACTTTTTCCGCCTTTTAATGCCGTGCGGATTTTGTCTTCCGTGGAGCTCTTATTCGACTACTTTTCTGTGCGGCTATGTTGAATAATAAATTTCCCATGAAATAGTGCTCGCACTCTGTGCCAATTGCGCACTCAGAACAGCTGAGAGAGTTGAAAAAAACGATGTTGGGTTTATGTTTCGACCAAGTATATTGGTGCACTTTCATGGTACCTACGAAAGTAGGTATTTCTTGAGGGAGTTTCGAATCGACAATTTCGATATCATCTTTTGTCACGACGTCAAGGTATATATTTTTGACTCGAGGCCGAAGACTTTCGACAAACGTTTGAAAATCGGGGATATCATGTCCATATTTAACTTGATCATCAGCTTGTTTTTTTCAAACTGCCGCCAATTCCGTCTGCTGGGCTTTTACCATGTCCTGCTTCGGTAAAATTGTATGAAATTGATGAAAGCTGTGAATAGCAATGAGGCAAATATTGTGTAATAAGATTGAATATCTTGCGATTCCGGTACTGTGTTGTCGGTCCATCACTGATAAAATGTATACTTTTCACCGTGTGCATTTTTGGCAAGTAAATATCCAAACTTTTACCCACGTGAGCTATGATGGCTCCTGGATCGTGTCTAAGCGACTCTGACAAAGTAGCAAATCCTTGAGAATGAGCAGATGTATAAAGCATTCCTGTATGAAGTGTACACTGAGCTCTGCTTGCCCCAAAATGCACTGAATGAACTTCGGTTTCATATTTACAAGTATAATTTTCACTGAAGTCGATGAGTGCGACTAATTCTTCACATGAAACGTTCGCAATCACCGACACCGTTTCCAGTTTAACCTTGACTAACTTTATTAAAAAAAATCAATAAGCAAATGAGTACATGAAGTAATGAGCATCATATGTACATATGCATACATATACATTCATACATACGCGTGTACGTACATATATTTAAAGGTAAGAATTAAGAATTAAAGAGTTAGATAGTTATAGATTACAAATGCTGTTGACTAACGATAGTAAACTATCGATTGTTAATTATTAAAGCGTTCGATTTCAATTTTATAAGCAAAGCAATATCAGCCATAAACAATTAGTTTATTTACTTCTTAGCTTAAAATATCTTACGAGATGTACCAAGATACTAAACAATCATTTAGAACTAGAGTAACAATATTCAAGTATTTCGACTGCTCTAATATTTCGGGAATATATTTCTGTCCTTATCATCAGAAAGACTATAATTTCAATTGATATTAACACTCAAGGGTCAGTTACATAAAACTTTATTTTGGCTTTACCTCGAACTTTGACTTTGACAGAAAAGTTCAGTATACGTATTTAAACGAAGCATGGCAAATTAAAGACCTCAAAGTTGAAGCAAGGTTAAAATTTGGCAAACTCTCAAATTTTGCTTGCTTTGCTTGCTTTGACAATCAGAAGCTGATGACTTTGCTTTAATTAAAGAATAAAATGTTGGAGAAAATAATAATTAATTCATTTTTTCTCTATTAAATTAATAAATTAACTAAAACACTACGAATGCAAAGAAAAAAATAACGAAAACAAATGTATAAAAGAGAAGCGTCAAGGCGTTCATTGTAGCATACCTCTGAAGTTGGACGCAAAGTTTTGAGGTAGCAAATGTCAGGCGAGGTTAACAAAGCTTTATGTATTCGACCCTTCAGTTATACATCAAAACCTCACGAAATTGTGACATTTTCCTCAAAAGTAGACAACCCGCCACGGTTGTGACATTTGACGCGTGCCACGGTTGTGACATTTCAATGAATAACTGTACATTACAAAAATGCAATTCAAGCTAAAAGATTTTCCGACCGTTTTGAAGGTTGTGTTAGCGAACGTGTTAAAAAACCCGTAAATTGCAGTACATACAATGTACCCTTTCCAAGTGCCAAGTGCCACGGTTGTGACGTGCATTTTCGAAACATACCGTTTTTGGTTTTCGATTATATATAAAAAAAGACCGGTGTGATTAAGAACGCTATATTAACAAAAAAAACTTTCAGTGACGCCTGCTGATTGAAACTGACCCCTGCATGGTGCAGGCAAGCTCGCACTGTAGTAATACTCACATAAACAATTGGACGACATTATTTTTCTCAAACCTAATCGACACTTTTCAAAGTAGAGTTAGGAATGGAGAAATGAATACCAGCAACTCAGAAATGTGAAATATTTATCAGTGAATATCGTATTTAATATAAAAAAAACTAATATTCCCATTATTAGCGATTTGAGTCTGAACCAAATTAAAGCATTCAAGAATTGAAGTTGGCGACATGTCACGGTTGTGACATTCGTATGGTATTGCCAATGAAAACTTGATAAAATTTTAATATGATGCAACAATTTATCCTAAACTATTTGAAGAAAGTCACTTTTCAACATTTAGCGCGCATAGTTCATTGATAATGCTTAATGAGTATTAGAAATCGCCTATCGACAGAAAACTGAGAGTTTGCGGAGAATCGCCCATATATTCGTAAAGTCGTAGTATATCCGTAGTTTCACGTATTGCCGGTTCTGCGAGAACGGTATTTGTACCTGTACAATACCCTTCGTACCGAAACGACCCGGGTTGTTTTTTTTATAATGACTCGGCCAAGAGCAATACATTTCGAAGTGACCCTGTCTAACGCGTCACGATTCCCTCACCTATTGTCATCCCCGGAACAGCCCCTTGCAGCACGGCTGCTCCTTATTCTCTTGATCCGGGCTGGCATTGAGCCAAATCCTGGCCCAAGAGAATGGTTCTGCTGCGTTTGTCGGAAGAAAATATATACAAGACGATCACACTCAGTACAGTGTGCATCATGCAAAGGTTGGTTGCACAAATCTAGTTGCTCCGGACTAGATCCAAAAACACATCGGCCCATTAGTTTCTATAAAAATTTTGTGGCGCCCTGCTGTTCACGTCCTACGACGTCCCGAGGCAAGCGACGCTCATATGTTGCTTTATCGCCCTCTAATAATAATCAAGTCTCCACGACCTGCAATAATTATATTGCCCAGCAGAATATATGTGTTCCCGGCTGTAGCTTACTTCCTAGTGCATCAACAGCACAAGCACCCACTCATGGCTACTTTCTTCGTAGCACATCAGTTGATGCTTGTAGCACTACTGAGCTTCAGCCCCCGTCTCTAAACTCTTTAATAACTTCTTCCGGCACTAGCACGAATGAAAGTCAAGTCCATCAACTTCTGGTCCCTCACTCTTCGTGCACTGTATGCCGGCACAGGATATATGCGTCTGTGGCATCGGTCAAGTGCAACTCCTGCCTAGGCCTGTGTCACCTACGCATATGTTCTGGGCTCGCAAACAGAAATCTCTGGACTGATGTGTTTGTCGCGCCTTGCTGTCGAGTTGTGCAGCCCTCAACGCCGACGGATGTACACTCATCTAATAGTGAACGAATTCCGCCGGCTTCAGGACTGCAACGGAGATCAATATCGCGACATAACCTACCACCATCTAGGCGAACACATCAGTCTTTAACTCCCAGAGTGGCCATTGCCTCTCCTTCGCAATTTAAATTGTTGCAATTTAACTGCAACGGCTTGACCGGCAAGATAGCGGAGATAACCACATTTATGCAGCTACATAAAATCAAAATTGCTGCAATCCAGGAGACAAAACTTGGCCCCCACTCGAATCTCCGAGCGAGTGGAGGCTACCACGTACTCCGGCATGATCGTACGGACGGCGGAGGTGGTCTCGCGTTCCTTGTACACCATACGGTGCAGTATAGGGAATTTGATATCAACACTGACCAAAGTGACTTACCTTTAGAGTGTCAAGGTATAGTTATACAAGCTGGTGGCGTTGATCTCGAGCTAATCAATATATACATTCCTCCCGTCACCTGCTGCCCCAGAAGTTATCGTCCTGACCTTAGGGCGTTTCTTTGTGGCGATAACCGTATCATCATGGGGGATTTTAATGCCCATCATGATATGTGGCATTCACACCTTTCTGTGGACGGCAGAGGACGGGAATTAGCCGAGCAAATTGATAACTCCTCTTTCTGTACTGTGAACGGAGACTCCTCAACTAGGATGGCTGTTAACTGCAGTAGCTCCCCGGACCTAACTATTGTTAGCCCGCGGTTAATTAACAGCATCAACTGGCAACCTATGGTGGCCCTGTCATCCGACCACCTGCCTATCATCCTGTCTGTCGATCGTGCCACGGATTTTATCACGTCGGAGAAAAGAACTTACGTGAATTTCAAAAAGGCCAATTGGGTCGGCTTTTTGGAATTCACGGAGAGCTCCTTTGGTGATCTTCCCATTCCCACTGACGTACACGTTGGCGAGCGTAACATACGTGAGGTCATTAAAAAGGCTACAGCCCGTTTTATACCAGCTGGTAGGATAAAAGATATTAGGCCTAACTTCCCAGCTGAGGCCGCAGCCTTGGCCAACGAACGTGACCTCATACGCAACATCGATCCATCTGACCCACAGATCGGTGATCTCAACGTGGAAATCAGAAGGCTGGTTAACGAACACAAACAAACCAAATGGGAGGAGCACCTCAGGTCTTGTAACCTCTCTACCGGTGTTGGGAAATTATGGTCCACCGTCAAGTCCTTGTCGAATCCTTCGGGTCCACCAAAAAATGTCGACATTACCTTTGGTGACAAGACAATAAATGACCCCAGGAAATGTGCACAGGCTTTTTGTCGACAATATGTCCCACACCCTGCGCAAGACAGGGCTAGACGTGGAATCTTCAGGCGTGCGCATAAACACAAAAACTATGCCCCCGTTCCCATCACCGCTACAGAGGTTCAAGAGGCCATCCGGAAGGCCAAAAACTCCAAAGCCATCGGCCCTGATGGCATAGCCATGGTGCATCTAAAACACATCGGCCTAGCGGGAGTCAAATATTTAACGGCAGTCTTCAATTTGTCTCTGATCACAGCTGTCATACCCGACAAATGGAAGCAGGCAACTGTGATCCCACTACTAAAGCCTGGCAAGCCACCTAACGTTGGGGAGTCATATCGCCCGATATGACTCCTCTCGCCAGTAGTAAAGACACTTGAGGCGGTCCTACTCCCGCTCTACACATCACACTTGATGTTAGCCGAGCACCAACATGGCTTCAGGAAAGGTAGGAGCACAACATCTGCTCTAAATGTCATAAACACTCAGATAACTGACGGTCTTAATCAAAATAGGCCTAATGACAGGACGGTTCTAGTTGCACTTGATTTGAGTCAAGCTTTTGACACAGTAAATCATGGGCAACTTGTAGCTGATTTGGAAGACTCGTCACTCCCCCCCTGCCTAAAGCGTTGGACCGCCAATTATCTCAGTGGTCGTCGGTCGTCTGTTGTATTTAGAAACAAAAAATCGAGAGCCAGGAAGATAAAACAAGGGGTACCACAGGGTGGTGTCCTCTCCCCGTTATTGTTTAACTTCTATATTTCGAAGCTTCCTCCTCCACCAGAAGAAGTTACGATTGTTTCTTACGCAGACGATTGCACGATATTGGCAACTGGTACTTCCGTTGATGAGCTGTGTTCCAAAATAAATGGTTATCTCCCCTCTCTAGTCGAGTTCCTCACTGCCCGAACCTTGACATTGTCGCCAACAAAGTCTTCGGCGACCTTATTCACGACGTGGACGGCGCAGGTTGGCATGGAATTAGAAATCTATGTAGGTGATCATAAAATACCTACTGTCGCTCACCCAAAAATTTTAGGAGTGACTTTTGACACCATGCACACTTTCGCTGCCCATTCAGCTGCAATTGTCTCAAAATTACAGAGCCGCAATAAAATCCTCAAGTCACTAGCCGGCAGTACTTGGGGTAAAGACAAAGAAACGTTGTTGGTAACGTACAAGGCAATTGGTCGGCCGATCCTGAACTATGCGTCGCCGATATGGTCGCCGGGGCTTGCAGACGTTCACTGGAGTCAGCTTCAGGCCTGTTAAAACACCGCGCTCAGAACCGCTACGGGGTGCGTCCTTATGTCACCTATATCTCATATACATAATGAGGTGGAAATGCTTCCAGTTAGGGAGCATAATGAAATGCTAAACAATCAGTACCTACTGAACTGCTGTAAACCACAGCATCCCGGTAGACAACTGCTTGAACTCATTCCGCCTCCTAGGACCATAAGGTCGCATCTACGTAAACATTTTGATGAGATCCGTCACTATATAACAACGCCGTTTGATCTACAGGTGCACAAACAGGCTTTGGGGCATATCCATACAACGTCTGTTGGCCATTACTCTGCGCTCTGTCCGCTAAACAATGTCTTACATGCCGCAACACCTGGCATTTCTGAAGAGGAGCGTCATCTTCCTCGAGAGACAAGGGTCACTCTGGCTCAATTACGCTCTGGATATTGTAGTAGGTTAAACTCCTACATATCTAGACTGAACCCTGATGTGCCGAATGTATGTCCGGCATGCGGCTCGTCCCCCCACAATACCAATCACTTATTTTCTTGCTCATTTGAGCCCACTCTTCTAACACCCATCTCTCTTTGGTCCAATCCTATTGAAACTGCTAGTTTCCTTGGACTCCCGTTAGAAGATATTGATGACAATTAGGTTAAGGAAAAATACGCGTTGGGCAGGACTACACATCGTTACAACAACAACAACACCGAATCACGGGTGGCTAGATCTGAAAAAATAAGGCTAACCTTTTAGACTTAAACAATAATAAAAAGATGATAAAAATATGTTAAAGACAACCTTTATATGAATGCTGTCAAAATGGCGCAGCAAATTGGTCGTTAAACAAAGAGATTTGAAAATATAAAGGTGGAGTGCACGTTTCCAAACTAAGGCAAACAATTTCTTAGAGTCTAAATGGAAGTTCGGATATCGACAAAACATTTAAAGTCTATTATTATGTATTTATTTGGTAAATTTATCCTGGCACAACAATTTGACAAAATTATTTTATAGTGCTAGTCGGTAACGTTATAAAAATAGGAACATTTTACACTTAATGCTAAAAAAATAAAAGTATGACTAAAAAATGTTGAATATTATAACAATACATGGAAACAAGTAGATAGAAAAGTACATACATATATAGGTAGATCGATAGATAGAGAGATAGTAAGATAGATAGGTATGAGGAGCTACAAACCAAAACGCAACAAGTTTACACTGGATAGGTGAGGATAAAAGTAAATAGAAATAAAAAACGAGCGCAAGAGTACACAAAAATTATCATAAATTAACATCTTAATTGTCTTGGTCGTTATAGAAACTTGCTAATTCTTTATTGAAGTGCACTGCATTGCTTATAAGTCTTAGTTTAGCAGGGAGTGAGTTCCAAAGACGAATAGCAGTTATGAAGAACTGGCGATCAGATATTAGCATTCGATATCTGGAGTGGGTGAAAAGCACCGATCGAGAAGTTTGAAGAAAATTAAGACTTCGATATAGATATTCAGGTTCCTTCGTATATATTAGTTTGTGGAGAGTGGTGAGCGTTCTTACTTTTATGAGGTTATCGAGAGAAAACACGTGATCAATTTTTTTCAGCCCGTAAACGTATCTAGCAATGTTGTTATATACAACATTAAGTTTCCTTTTGCATACATAGTCACAGTTAGAGTAAATTTTTTTTTATGATATGTGGCATTCACACCTTTCTGTGGACGGCAGAGGACGGGAATTAGCCGAGCAAATTGATAACTCCTCTTTCTGTACTGTGAACGGAGACTCCTCAACTAGGATGGCTGTTAACTGCAGTAGCTCCCCGGACCTAACTATTGTTAGCCCGCGGTTAATTAACAGCATCAACTGGCAACCTATGGTGGCCCTGTCATCCGACCACCTGCCTATCATCCTGTCTGTCGATCGTGCCACGGATTTTATCACGTCGGAGAAAAGAACTTACGTGAATTTCAAAAAGGCCAATTGGGTCGGCTTTTTGGAATTCACGGAGAGCTCCTTTGGTGATCTTCCCATTCCCACTGACGTACACGTTGGCGAGCGTAACATACGTGAGGTCATTAAAAAGGCTACAGCCCGTTTTATACCAGCTGGTAGGATAAAAGATATTAGGCCTAACTTCCCAGCTGAGGCCGCAGCCTTGGCCAACGAACGTGACCTCATACGCAACATCGATCCATCTGACCCACAGATCGGTGATCTCAACGTGGAAATCAGAAGGCTGGTTAACGAACACAAACAAACCAAATGGGAGGAGCACCTCAGGTCTTGTAACCTCTCTACCGGTGTTGGGAAATTATGGTCCACCGTCAAGTCCTTGTCGAATCCTTCGGGTCCACCAAAAAATGTCGACATTACCTTTGGTGACAAGACAATAAATGACCCCAGGAAATGTGCACAGGCTTTTTGTCGACAATATGTCCCACACCCTGCGCAAGACAGGGCTAGACGTGGAATCTTCAGGCGTGCGCATAAACACAAAAACTATGCCCCCGTTCCCATCACCGCTACAGAGGTTCAAGAGGCCATCCGGAAGGCCAAAAACTCCAAAGCCATCGGCCCTGATGGCATAGCCATGGTGCATCTAAAACACATCGGCCTAGCGGGAGTCAAATATTTAACGGCCGTCTTCAATTTGTCTCTGATCACAGCTGTCATACCCGACAAATGGAAGCAGGAAACTGTGATCCCACTACTAAAGCCTGGCAAGCCAGCTAACGTTGGGGAGTCATATCGCCCGATATGACTCCTCTCGCCAGTAGTAAAGACACTTGAGGCGGTCCTACTCCCGCTCTACACATCACACTTGATGTTAGCCGAGCACCAACATGGCTTCAGGAAAGGTAGGAGCACAACATCTGCTCTAAATGTCATAAACACTCAGATAACTGACGGTCTTAATCAAAATAGGCCTAATGACAGGACGGTTCTAGTTGCACTTGATTTGAGTCAAGCTTTTGACACAGTAAATCATGGGCAACTTGTAGCTGATTTGGAAGACTCGTCACTCCCCCCCTGCCTAAAGCGTTGGACCGCCAATTATCTCAGTGGTCGTCGGTCGTCTGTTGTATTTAGAAACAAAAAATCGAGAGCCAGGAAGATAAAACAAGGGGTACCACAGGGTGGTGTCCTCTCCCCGTTATTGTTTAACTTCTATATTTCGAAGCTTCCTCCTCCACCAGAAGAAGTTACGATTGTTTCTTACGCAGACGATTGCACGATATTGGCAACTGGTACTTCCGTTGATGAGCTGTGCTCCAAAATAAATGGTTATCTCCCCTCTCTAGTCGAGTTCCTCACTGCCCGAACCTTGACATTGTCGCCAACAAAGTCTTCGGCGACCTTATTCACGACGTGGACGGCGCAGGTTGGCATGGAATTAGAAATCTATGTAGGTGATCATAAAATACCTACTGTCGCTCACCCAAAAATTTTAGGAGTGACTTTTGACACCATGCACACTTTCGCTGCCCATTCAGCTGCAATTGTCTCAAAATTACAGAGCCGCAACAAAATCCTCAAGTCACTAGCCGGCAGTACTTGGGGTAAAGACAAAGAAACGTTGTTGGTAACGTACAAGGCAATTGGTCGGCCGATCCTGAACTATGCGTCGCCGATATGGTCGCCGGGGCTTGCAGACGTTCACTGGAGTCAGCTTCAGGCCTGTCAAAACACCGCGCTCAGAACCGCTACGGGGTGCGTCCTTATGTCACCTATATCTCATATACATAATGAGGTGGAAATGCTTCCAGTTAGGGAGCATAATGAAATGCTAAACAAGCAGTACCTACTGAACTGCTGTAAACCACAGCATCCCGGTAGACAACTGCTTGAACTCATTCCGCCTCCTAGGACCATAAGGTCGCATCTACGTAAACATTTTGATGAGATCCGTCACTATATAACAACGCCGTTTGATCTACAGGTGCACAAACAGGCTTTGGGGCATATCCATACAACGTCTGTTGGCCATTACTCTGCGCTCTGTCCGCTAAACAATGTCTTACATGCCGCAACACCTGGCATTTCTGAAGAGGAGCGTCATCTTCCTCGAGAGACAAGGGTCACTCTGGCTCAATTACGCTCTGGATATTGTAGTAGGTTAAACTCCTACATATCTAGACTGAACCCTGATGTGCCGAATGTATGTCCGGCATGCGGCTCGTCCCCCCACAATACCAATCACTTATTTTCTTGCTCATTTGAGCCCACTCTTCTAACACCCATCTCTCTTTGGTCCAATCCTATTGAAACTGCTAGTTTCCTTGGACTCCCGTTAGAAGATATTGATGACAATTAGGTTAAGGAAAAATACGCGTTGGGCAGGACTACACATCGTTACAACAACAACAACACCGAATCACGGGTGGCTAGATCTGAAAAAATAAGGCTAACCTTTTAGACTTAAACAATAATAAAAAGATGATAAAAATATGTTAAAGACAACCTTTATATGAATGCTGTCAAAATGGCGCAGCAAATTGGTCGTTAAACAAAGAGATTTGAAAATATAAAGGTGGAGTGCACGTTTCCAAACTAAGGCAAACAATTTCTTAGAGTCTAAATGGAAGTTCGGATATCGACAAAACATTTAAAGTCTATTAACTGCACTACACCTTTATATTTGTATTTGTATTTATTTGGCAAATTTATCCTGGCACAACAATTTGACAAAATTATTTTATAGTGCTAGTCGGTAACGTTATAAAAATAGGAACATTTTACACTTAATGCTAAAAAAATAAAAGTATGACTAAAAAATGTTGAATATTATAACAATACATGGAAACAAGTAGATAGAAAAGTACATACATATATAGGTAGATCGATAGATAGAGAGATAGTAAGATAGATAGGTATGAGGAGCTACAAACCAAAACGCAACAAGTTTACACTGGATAGGTGAGGATAAAAGTAAATAGAAATAAAAAACGAGCGCAAGAGTACACAAAAATTATCATAAATTAACATCTTAATTGTCTTGGTCGTTATAGAAACTTGCTAATTCTTTATTGAAGTGCACTGCATTGCTTATAAGTCTTAGTTTAGCAGGGAGTGAGTTCCAAAGACGAATAGCAGTTATGAAGAACTGGCGATCAGATATTAGCATTCGATATCTGCAGTGGGTGAAAAGCACCGATCGAGAAGTTTGAAGAAAATTAAGACTTCGATATAGATATTCAGGTTCCTTCGTATATATTAGTTTGTGGAGAGTGGTGAGCGTTCTTACTTTTATGAGGTTATCGAGAGAAAACACGTGATCAATTTTTTTCAGCCCGTAAACGTATCTAGCAATGTTGTTATATACAACATTAAGTTTCCTTTTGCATACATAGTCACAGTTAGAGTAAATCTCACAGCCATAAAGGAGCGTAGGTATCAAGTACGCTTTTGCTATTAGTAGTCGAATATGTAAGGGAGTAAAGTATTGTGTTAGCCAGAGTGTACGAAGCATCCTATACACTTTTCCCACCGTGCGGAAAATGTGATCTTTCCATGTCAAAGTATTGAAAACTACACCTAGATTTTTAGCCGTGTCGACGTATTCTATAATAGTGTTGTCCAAAATTAAATTTTCCAAGCCACTTTTATCAAGGGACTTTCTATGGATTACTATACATTTTGACTTCTTAAGCCGTTCATAGACGCCCACGAACCAATTTGACACAAATCATAATTTAAGTTATTAATACACGAACTGATACGATCACTAGGGCAGCACATATACAATTGTACGTTGTCAGCATAAATGTGAATATTACAATACTTAAGAACACAAAGCAAGTCATTTATGTACAAAACAAATAACAGGGGACCAAGGATTGAGTCTTGTGGGACACCTCTTACAACACTTACGAAGTCAGACTGTCTGCTACCAACACTTACTGCCTGGGTTCGCTCGGCCAAATAGGAACTGATGAGGGCTGGTACGCAATTAGAAAAATTAAAAAGGTTGTCCAGCTTTTTACAGAGAATCGTGTGGTCGACAGAATCAAACGCTTTTGAGTGGTCGAGAAGAGTTTGGAAGGCAGTACAATTTTTATCAACTTGTTCTTGTCAATCCTCTATCACCGACAGCTGCGATTCGACCTGAATCCAGACTGGGAATCTGTGAGGAGTTTATTATTCTGCACATATGTGCAGAAATCTCAAAAATTGATTACATTTGGTATGACTAAAATTTAAAAACCAAAAACACCGAAACCTTGTCTTTGTTTAACGATCAATTTGCTGCGGCTTTTTGACAGCATTCATATAAAGGTTGTCTTTAAAATATTTGTATCACCTTTTTTTCTTTCTCCTCAAACAGTTTTTCACTGCAACAGCGCTACTCACATTTACCTATCCTGGCGACTATCCGGCGCATCGTTCCGGCATACAATGTGTCACAACATTTTCACATATTCTTTTGGCGTTTATATCTGTCATGTTGACATCGCTTAGTTACTCCAGCCTCGTACATTTTAGGTAAGAACAATAGCAGCATTGCATAAAAACTGTGGACGTATAAAAATAAACTTTTATTATCTCCAACTGAAGGATTGTCTCCGAGTATATCGCCATACCAGTATTTACAATGCTCAATGAGCATGATTTACATCAGCTTATACCAGTTGCGGCTTGTTTGCTAATGTTGAGCTCTTCGACTGCGTACTTGGAACTTTTTCCCGAACTATATGGTTTCATAGTACGTTTTGCTACCTCGGAGTGGAAATTGTTCTCACGCCAAATAAGCTATGAGAGCTCGGATAGTGGCAATCCGGTGTTGGCTATTTTTATTGGCGGTGAGTGACCGAATTCGTTTCGGGGTTTGAGTAAAAAAAAACTTATTCATAGTGAGTCTTTGCTTACAGGTAGTCTCTGCGCCATGTTCGCCTTTGCATGTCCCATGCAAAATCTCACCTATATCCTAGCGGCTAGCCATCTATGTGCGGGTTTCTTCAGATCCTTCTACTTATTGTACTCGCCCTATCGACCGCGATTTACGCAACCCAGTAGTAAGTAAAAACTCAACCGCAAGAAAGTTTTTCAATTTAGCTAACAATTTCTCTTTCGTCTTTACAGATTCGAGTTCCACGCTTTCCTACAGCCGTCTTTCCACCGCACCAACTGCTTGTATTAGCAGTTCATCATCCTATAGCCGCACGAAACGCAGCTTATTGAATATAAGTTTGAATAAGCAACCCGGTCGGCCGAATACAAAACCAAAGAAAGAGTTGGAGAAGGAATGGCTTTTGCTGGGTGAACCCACATCGCCTTGCCCCACGCGCGAACCAAGAGATGTGGAGTCGGCAATACTCTCGGATTGTGAACCATCTGTGAGTAGCACTTAGTACAACTTTCATTTCATCATTAATGTTTTCGTGTCTCCTTCCCAGCCTTCCGATTTCGAATATCCTGACAAATTTGAAAAGACCGATTCAGATACCTCAACTGATATTGATGCCATTGTTGACGAGTATCGTCAAAAGATCAAGGTATTTTGCACTCGCGAACTTGTCTTCTGAATATTTATAATTCCCATTTTTTAATGTAGGTCACCACAGCTGGTCCAACAGAACGTGTGTTGCGCGTACCGTCGAGCAGATCTTGGCATTTTGCTTCAATCGGTATTACGTTAATCGTTTCCAGCGTGTTTTTAACTAATTTGGGTATAGCTTTAAAACAGCCGTTTGCGATTGTTACTTACTACTGTGGTGAGTATTAATGGCCTATTCACTACCCAAAGCTATGACTTTTACAATGTAGTAACCACAAACTTTTGGGTAAGGCAAAAATCGATCCTCGATATAACCTCCGGAGCCTCAGAACTATTTACACTGAGGCATTGAATCCTTGATCTTGAAAATGCTCCTACCGTCAACCACGTTCGGCTCACTAGTACCCGCCAAGGCCAAGTGATCTACGTGACAATGCCCAGAAATGTTTTTATGTCTAACAGCCCTCTACCTCACTTTGGGGGCGTATCCTGCAGGATGTCCAGGTCGTTAGCTACAAAGCCTAAAACTTTGCAGCATCAACGTTCAAGATCATTGGGCCCTTCCTACGAGGTCCATCTCCTTCATACTCTAACATGGCAACAACTACCAATTAACTTTTTTTTACCACGCTTTATATAAGGTTCACTTATATGTTTGCTTGTTTGTTTGTTTGTTTGCTTGCTTGTATGTATGTGACTCTCTTTCGGTCTAAGCCCCAGTGGCCCAAAAACCGTAAAATGTCCCTAAAATATGGGTATCAAACGAAACGTGAAGGCCCCAGGTTTCATTTGGACATCGACATATTTCGATAAATTTATCGATAACTGAGTATCGGTCAAAATGTGGTTGCCCGAAAACCTTAAAATTCCCCTACAATATGGGTATCAAACGAAAGGTGAAGGCCCCAGGTCTCATTTGGACTTCGATAAATTTATCGATAACTGAGTTATTGTCATTCATTGTGAGGCCAAATGCCTTAAAATTTCCTAACAATATGGGTATCAAACGAAAGTGGAAGTCCAGAGGTTTCGTTTGGACTGCTGTATTTTTCGATATATTTATCGATAATTTCATAGGACATTTGACTAAAAAGTAAAAAATAAATATAGTTTAAAAAAACAAAAACTCACGCTTTTAGAGAGTATTGAACTAAAAAGTTGAAAATAATTTTAAAAACCCTACTCAGTACACAGTAAAAAATGAAATATTACTTTTAATACCAGTCAAGGGCCGGCGCAAAGGGAGACGACCAATAAAAGGGGACGATCCAACAGTACGACCCCACCATATTTCCAAAAGAGGACACGGCAGTTGACTCCTCTTCAAGGCGATGCAGCCAAAAAGTCAGGATCTTCTAAAGATACCCTGGTCACTGGAGCCAGTGCCTTAGTAGCCGCGGGCCATCCTGATGGTGTGGCAGCAAAACCGTCAGAATCTTTTAGAGATGCCCCTGACCACTGTTAAGCTGGGCATAATCCCGCAGGATTATCCTATTACCATCTGGTCTTCAGAGCAAGTGAAGATCATAAGGAAGGCCATTCTGAATGAAGTGTGGAAACTTCAAGTTGGCGCTATCAGTCCCCGGTTTACGGGATGTCTGATTCGCCAAGGATGGCTTTCGATTGTCTGCGAGGATTCTAATACCGCAGAGTGGATAAAAGACATCGTCCCAAAACTAACTCCATGGGAGGGCGCGAAACTAAAGGTAGTCTCGGACGCCGAAGTACCACGTCGAATTATCTTTGTCGGGTATTTCAAGGAGGAAGATTGTCCCTCAAACGAACATCTTCTGAGGATTTTTGCTGTTCAGAATGCGGCCCTGGACACCAGGAATTGGAAGATACTCAATCGTATAAGTAGGGCCACAGTGGCGGAAATCACAATAGCTGTAGATCCGTTGTCCGCAGAAACGATCCGCCAGCTAAATAACAACATCTATTTTGGGTATGCCAAGGTCAAACTGAGGGCTAAAACCAAACCATCTCTGCCCCGGGTAGATGATAAAGCCAGCGGTAGAGATGGAAATACTATGGCAGAACAGAAGGCAAAAGACCAGGCAGCCGGCGACTCAGAGTCATTACCGGTGGAGCAGGTATCTACTGTTAAACAAACTGCAATGCAGCAAGAATGCATGGAGGATGCACCAACCAAATTTGAGCGCAAATCAACAGCAACGGCTATGGTAGTCGAGACTCCGCTAAAGGTTTTAACGGGAGCTATCCACAAGCCCTCTCAGAACCTACAAACGAAAAGTGGTGAGAACCACAGATCTGAAAAAGGAAAAGCCGAGGGCCAAGATCAAGCATCTGGAGGCGATGCTTTGCTGAACAGCAGCCGACTTAAAGAGAGGGCGGACTCAGTCCGCAAAAACTCTTTATAATGTCTCCCCTCCCAAAAAACAATCTTAGCTCGAGGCGTCTTAAATGCCTCCAAGTGAATCTTCATCATGCCAAGGCAGCTTCGGATGTCCTTAGCAGAAGATTCAACAGAGAAGGTCTGGGAATCGCTTTCATTCAAGAACCGTGGATTCTACATGGTTCTGTGAAAGGTTTCAATAGTGTTGATGGTAAATTAATCTATGCCACCGGTTCCCGTCCCAGGGCGGCGATGCTTCTAAGCAAAAAACTGTCATTTATTCCACTTTTACAGTTCATGACAGCTGATTTGGTTGCAGTTTGGGCGAAAATTCCAACCCCAAGAGGTGAAAAAGAGGCCATTTTAGCCTCTGCTTACTTTCCGGGTGAGGAGGTAACAGCCCCAACTGCTGAATCCAAATCCCTCATTGAGTACTGCCAACAGAAGGCTATCCCTTGGATCCTCTGCTGTGACGCAAACTCCCACCACACAGCGTGGGGTAGTACGAACATAAATAACAGGGGGGAGCACCTCCTGGAGTTTATTAGTAGTCACAATATCAATGTAATGAACCGTGGTAATGAACCAACTTTTGTTAATGCTATCAGAGGGGAGGTTCTTGACCTCACTCTATGTAGCCAAAACATGGCTTTCACTGTCACAAACTGGCACGTCTCGGGGGAGGAATCAATGTCGGACCACAAACACATTGTATTCGACATGGGTCACTTCTCTGATCATGAGCTCGTTTTCAGGAACCCCAGGAAAACGAATTGGGAACAATTTCGTTTTACCATGGAAGAAAGTGGCAATTGCCTACACCAACCGATAACTACGGTGCAGGAGATTGAGACAGAAGCTGAACAATTTCAATCAGATATTATAACGGCTTTCAACGAGAGTTGTCCCCAGGCTAAAAAACGTGTACAACGGGATGTGCCTTGGTGGAACAAAACGCTTGCACAGTTAAGATGTCAAGCAAGAAGGTTGTTTAATACAGCTAAAGACACGGGAGACTGGGTATCCTATAGGAATGCTCTAACTTCCTATAATAAAGAACTTAGGAAATCTAAGAGGGCAACCTGGAGAGAACACTGCGAAAACATTAAAGATCTCCCTACGGCAGTGCGGCTCCAAAAGGCCCTTGCGAGAGGCCACAGCAACGTGATTGGCACTCTGAAGAACCCAGATGGGAGCTACACCAAGCAGCCGGAGGACACATGCAAACTTTTGCTTGCTACTCACTTTCCGGACTGCATACCAGGCAACCAACACTCTCCTCTAATTGACGATCTACCGACGATTAGTGGTAGAGAAAAGAGCCTGGCAGCTAAGCTCACCACTGTTGAGAAAGTGCAATGGGCTTTATCTACGTTCAGCGCTTTCAAATCTCCAGGACCGGATGGTGTCTACCCTTGTTTGCTGCAGCAAGGGATCGGCTATACAGCCCCAGTCCTATCCAATTTATATAGAGCATCACTGCTATTGGGACACATTCCTAACAGATGGACAGAGGTTAAGGTTGTATTTATACCGAAACCAGGGAAGCCTGAAAACTTGCCATCGTCGTATCGACCAATAAGTCTCAGTTCCTTTCTCCTAAAGGGAATGGAGAAAATTTTGGATCAGCACATTAGGGAAGTAAACTTAAAGAAATTCCCTCTGTGTAAAACCCAATTTGCGTACCAACCCGGAAAATCTACGGAGACTGCTATCCACTGCCTTACAGAAAAAATTGAAAAGGCCATAGAGTCTAAAAACATAGCCCTGTGTGCATTTATCGACATATCAGGCGCTTTCGATAATACGACGTATCAGGCCATTGAGGAAGCCATGATTAGTAAGGACGTAAGCCCAATGATCACTCGCTGGGTGCTGGCCATGCTAAAGCAAAGAAAAATCAGCTTTGAGCTAGGTGGGAGTGCTGGCTCAATCGCGGCCACAAGAGGATGCCCTCAAGGAGGTGTACTTTCTCCTCTACTGTGGACCCTAGTCATAGACGAGCTTCTTCACCTTCTGAAGGGTAATGGCTTTGACGTACAGGGCTATGCAGATGACTTAGCAGTCTGCGTGAAAGGAATGCATGAGGATACAATATCCGATCGCATGCAACAAGCCCTGCGCATCATTGAAAGATGGTGTGCTAACAAAGGGTTATCTATTAACCCAAATAAAACAGTCTTGGTGCCTTTTACGCGGCGAAGGAAGCTGTCTATGTTAGAGCCGTCCCTAGGAGGCTGCCGTATAAGTTTTTCGATGGAAGCAAAATACCTAGGAGTAACACTAGACAAAACCCTCACATGGAATGCTCATTTGGAAGCTACCATAAATAAAGCAACGAGGGCCTATTTCGCATGCACTAGACTGTATGGCAAAACATGGGGGCTGTCTCCAAAAATGACGTATTGGTCATTTAATACAGTTGTGAAGCCAATAGTTACCTACGCTTCCCTAGTCTGGTGGCCGAAGTCGGCCCAAAGAACAGCGGCAATTAAATTAAGTAAGCTGCATCGGCTAGTCTGTGTAGGCATAACAGGTGCAATGAGAACGTGCCCTGCTGATGCTTTAAGTGCCCTTGTGGGAATACCTCCCTTCCCAATTCTGATAGAGAAGGAAGCAACACTTGCCGCATTAAGACTTCAGAATATTTCTGATCTAAAAATCGGAAATATGACAGGACATATGAAGATAGTCAAGAAGTTCATGAATAGTCCTATATTGCAAGTAAGTGATGCAATAACTCCTACGCTCAGGATCACGCGAAACTTTGAAGTTTCAATCGTAGATCGAGTGCTCTGGGAAACAGGGAACCCATATGCTGAATCCGATTCGGAGATTTGGTATACCGATGGATCCAAGCTGGAAGATGGTAAAACGGGAGCTGGAATCTATGGACCGAATTACAAAAAATCGGTACCAATGGGTAACTACCCCACTATCTTTCAAGCGGAAATCCATGCAATAGAGGTGTGTGGCAGGGAGTGCCTCCGTAGAAGACTATCCTCTAAGCGAATCTACATTATGTCGGACAGTCAGGCCGCCCTACGTGCCTTGTAGTCTTACACTACAACTTCAAAGCTTGTTGATGAGTGTGTCGCAGTCCTTAATGATCTGGGAGCCAAAAACAAAGTTTTGTTAGGTTGGGTCCCAGGACATGAAGGGCATGACGGCAACGAAGAAGCAGATCATCTTGCAAAACAAGGCGCTCTAACAGCATTTTATGGTCCGGAACCCTTTTGCGGGCTCACCAAGGCCCACGTAAGGGAGACCATAAGCAACTGGGAAAACAAACAGTTTAGGCAGCATTGGCTTAGCAGCCTAGGACAGAGGCAGGCCAAACTCTTTATAGAACCCTCTCAAAGAGCATCGGCCAGGCTCATTAATCTAAGAAGGGTGGATCTAAGAACCCTCACTGGGTATTATACGGGGCATTGCGGCCTGCGTTATCACCTGAGTAAGCTGAATCTGTCAGATACAACAATTTGTCGGTTTTGCGAACTGGACGATGAAACGCCGGTTCATATACTCTGCGAATGCAGTGCATTAGCAAGAAAGAGAGCTTGCTACCTAGGTGGGATCACTCTCAATCCGTTCGTGATATGGAATAAAAAGCCTGAGGAGGTGCTCAAATTTATAAAGAGCCTCCGCATACAGCAATAAGCTGAAAGGTCACACAATAGATCATGTAAATGGTCGCGGTGTAATAAGGCCTTATAATAATAATAATAATACCAGTCGGTATTGAAATTAAGCCTTTTTGGAATTAAATTTGAGTTTTAATACTAAATAGTATTAATTTAAGACTGAAATTTTTTTAATTCCAAATAGTTTTAAAATAATACCAAAATAATACTGAAGCGCTCTTTCTATAGCGCTCTCTCTCATTATAACGTTTTAGGTACTATTTGTTTAAAAAAAAACCAGAAAAGTATTAAATTAATTACTTTTTAGCATTAAATTAAGTCCGGTGGTTTGTTCTTCAGAGCACGCGGTTCGTCGCTATTGCGATACTACATTAAGAACAACATTGCAATTAGACGCTGGCAAGCATAAGTACACGATGGCTTGATAGTAGACATCTCCTTTCAGCATTCAATAAATTTTGAGTTCGACTCTCGGTAAAGGCAAAATAATAAAACTGTAAATTTTTGTTTTTTTGTTTTTTTTTTTGCCTGAGAGAATCTTCGAGAGAATTCCTCTCTTTCTAAATTAGACCGAATATGGTATTAATTTAATACTTTTCGGCGTTGTTATATATAAACACCAAAATGGTATTAAAGTTAGACTTTTCTTTTTACTGTGTAGTATTGTGGGAAAAAGCGTGGTCCGCTTTGTGCCATAATTTTCGTATATCGAGCGCTCGACGCTTTTCCCACATAATGCTAGTTTCTTTACTACGCTTTCATTAGCTTTACTTGTACATACATTCATATGTATGTTTTCTTGTTTGTATGTAACTCTACTTCAGTCTACCCGATAGTGGCATATGACTGTCACAAAAACCTTGAAATGTGCCTTCAATATGGGTGTGAAACGATAGGAGGTTGCATTTGGACTTCGATATATTTATCGATAACTAAGTTATCGGTCGTAATGCCTACAATCTGGGTATCAAACTTTGGAATATGTCGATATATTTATCGATAACTGAGTTATCGGTCAAAATGAGGTTGTCCAATAATATTCAATATGGGTATCAAACGAAAGTGGAGGCCCAGAGGTTTCGTTTGCACTGCGGTATATTTCGATATATTTATCGATGAGTTACTTCATAACACATTTACCTAAAAAGTAAAAAATAAATATAGCTTAAAAAGCGAAAACACACGCTTTTAAAGAATATTGCACTAAAAAGGTAAAAATTATTTCAATAAAAAACGAAGATTATGAAAAAGCGGACCACGCTTTTTCCACAATACTACTGTGTAGGGTTTTTTAAAATTATTTTCAACTTTTTAGTTCAATACTCTCTAAAAGCGTGAGTTTTAGTTTTTTAAACTATATTTATTTTCTAAAGCTACTGGCAAGACTTTTTTCATAGCTCCTTCAATGTCCAGACAAGAATCCGGAATATATTCTTCTTATAGCTTTGATAACCGAATGAAGATTTCCAGTAGAAAGTCCTTTCAATGGGCATTTTGCGTATGTAGAAATAAATCAGATTTTCAATACTTTAAAAGATACAGGAGGAGAGCCTGAGTGGCTTAAGGTCCATGGCAGATATGTACATGTGACTATTTTCACGACTGTGGAATAAAGGTGCCTTTAGAGTGCATAGAGAAAAATTCAAGTAGTTTCCGTAGATAAGAGCCAGAAATCTCCGTAGATGAACATAACATAGAGTCCTTGGACTTTTATGTAAATTTTAAAAGAATCAATACACCTAACCTTCTGATAATTATTTCCTTGGTGTTTCGGATGTCGTTATATCAGGCCTTCACCTCTTAACCCTAACCATCTTTTGAAGAATACTTACATACATACATACCTAAAATAGCGTTCAACCCATGATTCAATTACAAGAAGGTTTGCTCTTCCCTTGACGTTTATTATTGACACTCCCAATATGGAAATGTGCACGGGTTTCGTTTGCGAATACAAAAAAGGGAATGTTTTTTTCTTTCGTCAAGGCAATGGTAGTAAATTGTAAAGAAAATAAATAACTGCAAAGTAAACTAACACACTGGACCAAAAAAAATTTCGTTTTTCTCAAAAGTTATATTGATTTTATTTTTCAGAAAAGTGAAAAATACTACTGTAAAAATTACATATCTTAATATTGAATTCTAGAGGTCTAGGGTCTGGTACGATATGTCGAAAAAAAAGAAGTCGAAACTAAAAATGTCGAAAAAAAAATGTCGAAAAAAAATTTGCCGAAAACACAAAAGGTCGAAAAAAAATGTCTCGAAAAAAAATTTCGAATGAAAAAATGTCGAAAAAAAATATATAAGATGTAGAAACAATGTAATGAATGATGTGTAAAATTCGCGCGAATTTAACACATCATTCATACCTTGTTTCTACATCTTATATATTAATGTTGAGTATTATTTTTCTAGTGTTTTGCAATAGCTCTTGCAAGCAAATATAAAACCTGACGGTAAAGTTACAAGCACAAACTCTTAAGCTCTTCGTAATATAATTAACAACAACCTCTCAGAAACGAATCTCCGGTTTAAAGATGTCAGAAAAATTTTGATTTTTGGCGACTTTTATAGTCACGTAAATATTTGATGTATCGATACATCGATGTTTCTATAAAAATTGTGAAGTTTTGAACGTTTAAACGTTATTTCGGTTTCTCACTTGTTCAAAAACAAAAGTAAATTGGACCAACATCTTTTCCTTGTTCAAAAATATGCACGTAATCAGAAAAATATACACATCTTAGAAAACTTCTAACCAAGTCGAAGCATCGATGTACATATATAGCGAAACAAATGTACATAGACTTCGCATCAAAGACACATCGATTTATTTTTGCCATTGGTGACTCGAGCATAGTTTAGCTCAATAAGATAACGGTAACTCTCTCGAAATGATCATTACCAAATGATTAGTGTTATGCTTTTAATAAATACAAATCATAAGTCATTTTTAATCTTAATTTTTACATGGGCAGTTTGTAGCCCGAAAATGTCTGAGAATATTTCTGTTGTTACCTCTAACAAGAGGAAAATTTGAATAGGCTTTGTATTGGAAAATGGTTGAAAAGTTCTTGGTAAGAGGTAAGGAAGTGATAAATAATTGTATACTGTCATAAAACACGTTGTTACACTCAAATTTCCGAAGTTTTACCTTAATCATCCAAATTTCGACCTTTTTCGGTCATTTGCATTTTTTCGACATTTTTTTTTTCCGGTCAAAAATCTCTTCGGTATTTTAAAATTTTTTTAAATTCGGTCTTGGAAATTCGACATTTTTTTTTCGACATATCGTACGAGACTCTCGAAATTAAGTAGGCACTAAAGATAGCTTCAGCATTTTTGAAAGATAGGCCGTTAGAAATGGTGTCAAAAAGCTGAAGCTAACTTGAGTGCCTACTTTATTTCGACTATTCATATGCGCCATAGACTTTAAGGTTAGGTAAGGTTCCACTTCGTGAAATCAATATATTTAGATGTTCCTTTTATTTTGACTTTTGATACGTTCGTGAGATTACCAAGAAATAGTTCACTAAGAGAAAGGAGCTGTTTCCTACTTTCCTCCCCTGCAAAAGTCTGCAGCTGTGATACAATCTTAGGACCTTAAATATGGCGATTCCAGGGCTAGCGGGCTATAAATCAATGTCCGGCGGGGGCCTTACTAGGGATAAAACCCACGATGTATTCACGATCTAAAGTAGGTCCATAGATGCACCTTCCGAATCATTCGCTGAAAGGATTAGTACGGCTGTACCCCACATGACCCTATGCTCCAATAGGGGTAAGGAAAATGATTTTGATGATGACTCGACATGACTATGTTTTTATACCTTTCATGAACATGAAATGGTATTATAACTTTGGTCCGATGTTTGTAAGTATGAGAAGAAGAAGAGATAGTATACCGAAATGATCAGGATTACGAGATGAGTTGATTTAGCCATGTCCGTCTGTCTATCTGTTTGAACGCAAACTAGTCCCTCAGTTTTTGAGATATTTGGCTGAAGTTTTGTATGCGGCAACCATTTTCCAATATAGGAATCATTTGTCGGAACCAGCAAGATCGGACCGATATTACATATAGCTCCCATACAATCGATTGTTCCGATAAACGGATTTTGGGCTATAACTCCTGTAATTAAACACCTAGGAACGTGAAATTTTTTAAGTATTTCTATTTTTATATGTGAAATATCGATGTTGAAAATCATCGAGATGGGATAAATATTTCACATAGCTCCCATACAATCGATTATTCCGATAAACGGATTTTGGGCTATAACTCCTGTATTTAAACACGTAGGAACGTGAAATTCTGGACGTATTGCTATTTTTATATGTGAAATATCGATGTTGAAAATCATCGAGATTGGATAAATATTTCACATAGCTCCCATACAATCGATTATTCCGATAAACGGATTTTGGGCTATAACTCCTGTATTTAAACACGTAGGAACGTGAAATTCTGGACGTATTGCTATTTTTATATGTGAAATATCGATGTTGAAAACCATCGAGATGGGATAAATATTTCACATAGCCCCATACAATCGATTGCTCCAATAAACGGATTTTGGTAGATAACTCCTGTAGTTATATAGGTAGGAACGTGAAATTTCGTAACTATTGCTATTTTATAATGTGGAATGTCGGTGTTAAAAATCAATGAGATTGGACCAATATAACACATCGCCCCCATATAATCGATAGTTCCGATAATTTCGGTATGAACTTAAGTTAAATTCACACAGGTTGTACTGGGATCAAACAGTGAAAATCGTGACGCTTATTCATGAAAGGTATTTAGCCTTTGGCACAGCCGAAGACAGCTTTCCTTACTTGTTTTTCTCTACAGTTGCTTTCAACAGCCGTAAATTTACGTAGGTAGTTACTAGAGGTATACGCCGTCAAATTTGTCGGCGGCGGCGGCGTAAGGCCCATTTTATAGCGGCGGCGGCGGTTACGCCGGCGCGGCTCGCCGCCGGCGTGCGCCGGCTTGGTGGTATAAAAAAATTACATGTTGAATTTAAAAACTCCATAATTTCAATTGTTGGGATTTTTATTGAACTGACAAAAAATTTTGGGTACATTTTTTTATGTAATGTAAATGAACGTAACTTTAAATGTTTCACATTTTATAATATAATATAGAAGAATACTAAAAACATAACGCATAGCAGTCTTTTAATCAAATTCTTACACTGAAATAACTATGTTACATATTGAGTCTAGGACTAAAATTATGTACATTAACCGAAGGCTTTGTTATGATCACTACAATATGCATGTGTGATTTAAAATATATGTTTATAGTGTAATATTATATCAATTCAGTCTTTGTATACATTGTTAACATAAAAGTAAAGCTATTGTAATGCTTACATTGATAGAAATTTACTTATTTAGTTTAAAAAAAAAAATTTGTACCATTTCACTTCTTTGTACAGTTGTTGTTGTGTATATCTTATGTTTATAAAGTTGTATGTGTCTCTTTTCATAGCGAAAAATAATCATTTTAAATATTCTACACAAGACTCGTAGTTGTCATGGGTAAAAATTGTTTTGTTAATGTTGTGAGGGCTTAGCTGTGACCGCTTATTTGTGACTGCCAGACCATCTATAGAAAAAAACTCGCTCACTCGGCGTACTTGTTGCAGGATGCATACAACTTTTTTTTGCTAGCTTGGATAGCAAGGGCATTGCAGCCGCCTTTTCCCTCCAAAACTCTAAAACATTCTGATTGGAGGACAGACTTAGCAGCAAATGAATACCGCTTGGCAAGTTTCAATATTTTAGAAGAAGGTGAAGTTTCTTCAGAATCCCTCGTGAAGGGTGGATACCTTGCCGCGGTACGAGGGCTTAAGTCGATAGCCACAGGGCTACGCTGCCCTTGTGATCATAGCTCCGTACGGCACTTCATCACGAGAGCAGCCTAGCCTCTCTGGCGCGACGACAAAGATCTTCCCCCTCCCAATCCAGGGTGTTATGCGAAACCGTGCCCATTGGACGTTTGCAGCCGGGAGGCAAATCGTGGCTGTATTTGAACGGAGCCTCTCTGACACCGGGTCGCCTCAGAGAGTAAGCATGGCCTTACCGCGGTACGGGGCTCTGCCGCGGCGGACGACACATTTTCCCCTACTCTTCCCTTGACCCTAAGCTGGCCTTGTCCGGCGATGGGTCGTACGAACAAGATGAACTCGAATAACCTGAATAAAAACGAAAAATCTAAAAAAACAAACAACGCCAAATTTCACTCCTCAGCAAAGGAGAGCTATGGAGGAGCAGGCGAGGAAGCAACAACAACGCCGGAGGACAACCTCCGTTCCACAATCAAGGGGGGGATCGACAGCGATGGCAACTACGAGTCGGTCAACCAACCCTCTATCGAATAAGATTGACTTGATGGGAGCTAGCACCAGTGCGGTTGCCAACTCAGCTAAGCGGACAACGGCGGATGCTAAACTCCCATCAACCGCTGATATGAAAACCAGTATCTTTACGTCTGTGGCAGCGGTCTCACGACCTGGCCTCGGAGTTTCGAAGGAGAAGGAAGCTGCAACTGAGATGTCGGCAAGGAGAGCGACCGCGATGGCAACTACGGGTCCGCACTCCAGGGAGACATCTCCCCGCCGCTTCACATACCACGAGAAAAGATTGGCTGCAAAGATCCTGAAGAGGTATGAAGGGGTACCACAGGAATCACTGTCGCCGAATTCCAGTAAATCTGTAGAGCTAGCGAAAGCTGTGATACCGGATTTCCAAAATTCGTACATGCCAAAGAGGTTAAAAGTTAACCCTTTCAAGCGCCAGAGATCGGATCTGGAGTTTATTCCCCCTCCCAAGCGGCATCAGAATACCTCTGGAGCGGGCAAACTAAGCTTTGCTGAGGTAACCAAGGACAGGATCCTTATAGGCGTCCTTGACCGAGGCAATGACCGTCTGGCCATCCCCAAGGACCGGTGGCGTTACGTGCGAAATGAACTCGGCAACATTCTTCTCAACGTTGCTCCGGAGTTTCCGGGTAGTTCGGCACGAGTAACGGATGCGGGTTGGCACCAGGGTCAAATTAAATTACTCGCATGCGAGGATGCAAAAACCGTAGCACTGTACAAGGCAGCAGCTGCTAAACTGGGTGAAGTCTACCAGGGCGCAAAGATAGAGGTCGTCGACTGGAAGGACATTCCAGCTCGTCCAAGGGCAAGGGCGTGGATTCCGGCCATCCCTGACGAACCCGAGAGAATACTCGGGATGCTACGGCTAATGAATCCGTCCCTCCCAACGCATGACTGGAGTGTCAATCTGGTCGGGGATGCGGTAGGGCCCGACAGACAGGTGGTGTTCACCATGAATAAAGAGTCAATCGAGCCCCTCAAAAGGTGCAATGGCCTAGTACACTACAGCGTAGGCCAGATCGTTATCCACGTATATCGTGGTGATGCTCAGCGCGCTGCCTTCTCGGCTGCTCCGGGGGAACCGGAAAACTTATTACCAGAAGAGGAAGCGGAGGATTCCGATGCGGAAAGCATGTTATCCGCCACGTCTCTTGGCGATAGTGCTGTGAACAACTCGGAGATGGAGGACAGCCTACAGGACGAGGAAGTCCTCGACGTCACGGTGGTAGCAGCCAACGCTGAGCGACTAACATCTAACGCTACAGGCAGCAGGACTCCTGCAACGCCACATCGGGCAGTTAATCGGAACAACTCGTCGTTGATAGGCAACCTCCGGGATGGAGCAAACCTCGACGATATGGGGACGGCAGGGAAGTCTGTGCGCTCTCATGTTGGTGGTGCTTCAGATTAATTTGCACAAATCTAAAGTGGCTTCGGCTGCTTTAAGTAGTCGTCTTTCTAAAGGCGACGTGGATGTGGTCCTCATCCAAGAACCCTGGGTCAATAGCTCGAGAATCTGCGGATTGGGGACTAAGGGCTTCAAGCTCATTCGAGCCAGCGAGGAGAGCAAAGTCAGAACGTGTATTTTGGTCAAGTCTGAGTTGAACTCCTTTCTCCTACCTAACTACACCAATGGTGATATTACCGCTATCAGTCTAACGGTCGACAGCACCCGCCTGACGGTGGCGTCGGTCTATATGCCCTACGACGCCGAAGAACCCCCACCACAAACGGAGGTGAAAGACCTGGTGTCAAATTTCTGCACGGGTAATCTTATTATTGGAGCGGACGCTAATGCTCACCATGTCCAATGGGGGAGCTCCGACATCAATGCCAGGGGCGAGTCTCTGTTTGATTACCTCTTAACAACCAACCTGGTGATTTGCAACGTGGGTAATGAGCCTACTTTTATCACTAAGACCCGCAGGGAGGTCATAGACCTCACTATCTGTAGTGAAGGCGCTTATGAGTGGGTCAGAAAATGGCGGGTTCTGGAAGAACATTCTTTCTCCGACCACCGTTACATAGAAATGGTTTTAGACTTTATTGTAGAACAACCAATCATGAAGCGTAATCCACGTAACACTGATTGGCAGTTACACAATGAAATATTAGACAGAGACCTACCAGTACTGCCCTCACAAGCCCCCTCATCAGTAGAGGAGCTGGAGGATCTTGTTACTACATTTACATCGGCGCTCTCAAATGCTCTAGGACAGGCTTGTCCAGTGCCAAAACCACGCGGTAAACACAGGCCACATTGGTGGTCCTACGATTTGGACTCGCTCCGAATATCATGCCGGAAACAATTTAACAAGGCCAAGAGCTTCGGCTCTGAGCCTCATTGGCATGAATATAAAGCTAAACTAAGGGCCTACAAAAAAGCTCTGAGACAGGCGAAGAGAACCTCGTGGAGAAATTTCTGCACTGGCGTCGAAAAGGTCGACGACACAGCGAGACTTAGACGAGTCCTCTCGAAAAGTCAAACAACCATCAGCTATTTGCGAAAGCCTGACGGATCCTGGACCAGCACGGAAGAGGAAACCCTTGAGCTGCTCTTGAATACACATTTTCCGGGGAATCTGCATGATGCACCACTAGCACCTGCAACAAACCTGGCAGTAAATATACCCATCACTGAGGAAAGAGTAAGGTGGGCAGTTAAGAGCTTTGAACCGTATAAGGCTGCCGGGCCGGACGGGATTATCCCCGCGCAACTTATAAACACGTTGGAGACATCAGCTAAATGGCTGGTATTTCTCTTCACAGCCTGCCTGGCTCTCAACCACATTCCGGGCTCCTGGAGAAGCGCCACGGTAGTGTTTATCCCTAAGGCTGGGAAGGCATCCCACTACGAGCCAAAAGATTACAGACCGATCAGTCTCTCGTCCTTTGTACTCAAAACCTTTGAGAGGATACTAAGCGACTACCTTTCAACGACTATTGATAGCAACCTTATCTCTAGCTATCAGCATGCATACACCAAGAGTAAATCAACAGAAACTGCTCTGCACAGCCTAGTATCTGTCATTGAGAAATCGCTGTGTGAAAAGGACTACTGTCTCGTGGCCTTCTTAGATATTGAGGGGGCTTTCAACAATATAAGCCCGGAGGCGATCAACTCCGCTCTAACTAATCTGGGAGTAGATAGACCTCTAACTGGTTTAATTGACCAACTTCTAAGAGGAAGGAAAATAGCTTCTTCACTTGGTACGGTCGAGTTATCACGCTATGTCACAAGGGGAACGCCCCAGGGTGGTGTTCTTTCCCCGCTTTTATGGAACCTCACAGTCAACTCGTTGCTACGTGACACAAGCTGGGGGGGCGGGAAGATAGTGGCATACGCAGACGATTTAGCTATTGCATTCAGAGGCAAGTTCCCACAAACTCTGTGTGACCTGATGCAAGTAGCACTGCGAGAGGTTTCGAGGTGGTCCTCTCGCTGCGGACTTAGTATCAACCCGGGGAAAGTGGAACTTGTCCTCTTCACCAACCGGTACAAAATACCGCCACTAAGCCTACCAGAACTAGATGGCACGCGCCTGGGCTTGTCGGATAAGGCCAAGTTTCTAGGCATAGTTCTGGACAGGAAACTGAATTGGAAGGAGAATGTTCTTCAGCGCCAGAAGAAAGCTTGCATCGCTCTTTACACATGCAAAAGAGCCATTGGCAAAAAATGGGGGCTCAGCCCTAGAGTATGCAGTTGGATCTACACGGCCATCATTCGCCCAATCATGCTGTATGGAGTCGTCGTATGGTGGCCGGCACTGAGCAAGACAACATACCTGAATCTGTTGCGGAAAGTCCATAGATCCAATATGATCTGTATAAGCGGTGCGCTAAGGACAACGCCCAACGAAGCCCTCCAGGCCATTCTGGGCATTTTGCCACTTGATCTGGAAGGGTTTCGGTCAGCGGCGGCATCAGCTCTGCGCCTAAGAGAAACCTCCAGTTGGGGTGCGGGTACTATTGGACACTCCAGTATTCTGGAATCTTACAGCTTTCTCCCTCTAAGCACAGATCGTTGTGCGACCACTACAGTCGGGGATAGCTGCTTCAAAATAAACATTCCCAGCAGAGAAGACTGGGAGAGGACGGATTGGTGTCCCGAAACAAATGGTGGCACTTCCATATACACCGACGGCTCGAAGTTGGACGGCAGAGTTGGAGGAGGGGTTTATTCAAGGGATTTGGACCTTGAACTCTCCTTCAGACTACCTGATCATTGTAGCGTCTTCCAGGCGGAAGTCTCGGCAATCCGGGACGCCGCGGCCTGGTTAAGCAAACGTGTTATCGGAGGAGATATCACTATTTTCAGCGATAGCCAGGCGGCAATCAAATCCCTTGGCTCATACACGTTCAACTCTGAACTGACGCTCAGCTGTCGTCGATCTCTTCAGGAGATGGCCCAACAGAACCGCGTAAACCTCATATGGGTCCCGGGACATAGGGACATTGAGGGAAACTGTAAGGCAGACGAGCTTGCCAGGCAGGGCACGACCAAGCAGGTTCTTCGGGATAAAGAGCGCTTAGGTATGCCGTTTGCCACATGCAAACTAATGCTGAAGGAGCACACACTCCGTCAAGCCAACGAAAGATGGCTGCAATCCCCAGGGTGTCGGATATCGAAACAAACCTGGCCAAAATGGGATCTTAAAAGGTCTAGACGCATTTATGCCCTAACTAGGAGGGAAATCTGCATATTGATAGGGGTATTAACCGGTCACTGCCTGATTGGTAGGCATGCAGAAAGGCTAAGTGTGCCCTACCGACGATGCTGCAGGAGTTGCAAAGATGATGAGGAGGAGGAAACAGTGGAGCACCTCATCTGCAACTGTCCGGCTTTAAGCGGCGTGAGAACGCGCTTTTTGGGAGTTCCGTTCCTAGATAGTCTAAGCCAGATCGCGGAACTGGACATAAAGGACTTGATGGGCTTCATAAAGTCATCTAAGTGGTTCGAGGAGGAGTAACGGTGTCGGTTTAGGAGTGTCAGTCCCGGGATTCTGCTATGTGGAAAATCCCAACAACTCAGGGATTTTCCATATGGCTGGGTCCCGGGGCTGACTTTCCTTGTGTTGGTGGTATCACAACGGGCCTTCAAAACTGGCCTAAGTGTGCCTCTGCGGCAGCCACTTGAACCTACCTACCTTCTTCAGAATCGTTTACACTATTTCCGTTTTTTGATGAATCACCAACAAGTCTTTTATACATCTCTATCAAAAACTGTACTTCTGTCTTACATTTGCTTTTGCAGTATTCTGTGTTAAAACGCGGATCCAGCAGCGTTGCGCATACTAAAATATCAGTTATTGGAAATCTATAGTCAAGTTTACTCTTCATATTTTTTTTTATTTGTTGCAATAAATGATCGTGACAAAAGCTGAAATTATTCTGATTTAAATCAGTGTCATCGTTTTCAGATAATATTGATAATATCTCAGTTCGAATGATTAACGCAAGAGAAATCGATGGGTATGGGTCCCCAGAAAGAATATTGACAGCATCTTTGAATTTTTGCAAAAAGTCTCTTAATTTATACAATAGTAGTACTTCCGTTTCGAGTAAAATTAAGTCAGTTTTATTACAGTTTAAAAGAAGTTTATTAATGGCAGCCCTTTGAGATCCAAGACTATCAAGTAATGATAAGACACTGTGCCATCTTGTAGATATCGAATTTTTAAGGGTGGTGTTTCTCTTATCCACCAAACTGCCATGCAAGTCATTGGTATTATTTATGTTTCTATATACTTCCAAGAACACATCATCAAGGGGACCGAACCCTTCGTCGTAGTCGACCCATGAAGCGTCTTATGAAGCCAGGAGTTCTTCCAAGTTATCAATTTTTGACAAAATCTCTTTTTGTATGGCATCGGCCTGTAACTTCAGAGTATGTGTTTTGAAACGTAGGGCTCGCGCGATTTTTTTACACTTTAAAATTAGACGATTTATTTCTGGAACGGAATCATACCCATCTACCGTAAGCAAATTGTGAAGCCCATGCCCAATACAGAAGTGGTTGTTAAGGCTGCCCAAATCGATGGCTTCCTTCATATTACTGCCTTGGTCAGTGACAACGAAATTCGAACCAAGCTTTACGTTAAAGTATTCAGTTACTTCCTCAATCTCCTGCAATATGTTGTTTCCTGTATGGGACTTTGAGACATATTTTGTTTCTAGTGTGAGACTCGACATAGCGAAGTTTGTTGAAAGGTAATGAAAAGTAAAAGTTATATAATTACGCCTACTGTAGTTATCCGTCCATAGATCGAAAGTTAAAGCAAAATGTTCCATCCCAGATATTTTTCCTTTAACGAGTTTTAAAATGCTTTCATAAACATCATCTAATGCTGTTGTTGCAATTGTTTTATAATGTGGTATATCATTATCGTTTACTACTACATGGTATTTTTTTAAAAAGTCTTTTATTCCATTGTGTGCAATTGTATGGAACGGTAATAAATCACGTGCCATCCATAAGGCTAAGTCCCTTCCCAACATCCATTTAGAATCAGTTGAACTTTTTTTTGGACATTTTTGAAAAAAATTTGTCAGTGTAGATGAAGAAGTATTTTCTGCATCAAAGTGACGTATATTGTGCTCGTTTTTTAAATGACGTGTTAAATTCCCTGTTGAGACGTTCTTGCTGTGTGAAATACAGCTGCTAGATCCATCATCTTTTGCACTTTCGTATTTGTTTCTTTCAGGGGTCAACTGCTAATAAATTAGCTAAAATTATGGGGGAGGACTCTAAAGACGGGGTTTGGCCTCAGGATCACGAATCCGGAAGCGCTTTTTAGGGACGGCCTAAATAAATTACAATCACATGAAAACTTACAACTTTGATCGCAAATATGTAACTCAAAATAATAAAAAAAGCGCTTCCGGATTCGTGATCCTGAGGCCAAATCCCGTCTTTTAAGCCCTCCCGCACAATTTTAGCTAATTTATTAACAGTTGACCCCTAAAGGAAACAAATACCTGCACTTTTAACACATTTAGGGCACGGCCATTAGTGCGTTGTAAATTAAAAAAAAAAATTGTAACTTTAGAAAATTATCACAAAAAAAAATGTTAAACGCGCCGGCGCGCGCCGCCGCCGCCGCCGCGCCGCTAAAAAGGCTATTCGGCGGCGGCGCGTCGAAAATGACTTTTGTCGGCGGCGGCGGCGGCGTTTGTCGGCGGCGTATATCTCTAGTAGTTACCCATATACTGAAATGCTGGGCAATCTCATTGAGACAACTTCGAGATTCAAAGATCGTTTAGCGTTTGTCGGCAATAAATTCCAGGCCTTTGATAGAGCCTGACTGTCCGATAAAAAAAAGAACCCGTTTCACAAAGTTAAGCAGCTAATCATTTCATTGAACCCATCCTTGCACTTCCTTCTCAAGAGCATGTGATTATGCCTTTAATGAAACACAAATTACAGATGATCATGATGAGAAAGGTCTTAAGGAACTACCCGTTAAAAGTATAGCAATACTTTACTATCTTGGAAGCTCCTCCACCGCTTTAATTGAAATTTGGTATGAAGATAGTATACTACATTCTAAGAAATCCTAGGTGGGGCAACTGAGGGTGTTTCTACAAGAATGGCTCTTAAGAAAGGTTTAGTATGTATTGGTTATTGTTAAAATATTATAGGATTTGTTTAGATTTATGTGCTTTATGTAATATATGAAGATGTATGTTGAAGTGTATAATTTTGTTTTGTAAAATGTTTGTGTTTCAATTTTACTTTGTTTGTATGAATGTTTATGTTCAAGAGGGCATACACTTGTTAGGTACTTGGGAAACAAATATACGTGACTCGTTGAAAAATTTATAACGAATTGTATTTTTTGATTTGTGAAAATTTGAAAATCAGAATTAAATATCTATCGAAGAAACAAGACGTGTTATTAATATTTTCTAAAGGCATCCTACAAAGGAAAAGCACTTTAACTCGTACTAAAACTAGCCTCTTCTTCCTCTTCCAGGTGTCACACTAATCAGTTCCATGTTGTCACTACTTCCTAGTCACAGTGGCACCGTCATCAATGTCAACCCAGTGCTGTGCTCGTCATCACTGCTCCTTGGTGGCATACTATTCGGCGCCAGTTCATATTATTCTTGGCCAGCGATATTGGTTTGGCTCATTGCCGGCATAATTATGGTATTGCGTTGTGACAATTGGTGTTGTGGCTGTTTTAAACAAAGTGGTGGTAGTATACAAGAGCAACTCATACCAAGCGTTGTTACAAATAGTACGAATGCAACAACAACAACAATACGTATACCACGTCCCCCAAACAATGTTGTAACCATACCAACACGAGTCAATTTGAATAGATGACAAACACAGTCCTCGGAGAGCGATGATCTCTTCAATGAAGATTTAAATTTATGCGATTTTAAAGAGGATCGTAATGATGATGATGATTGTTGGAGCGAATGATAATAAGAGCGGCCCAACGAATGTATTTTAGATCAAAAAGTAGTCTTATGAAAAATTTACAATGATTGATTCTAAGAACTAAGTACCTATAGATTATTACGTAACCGGGCCTGTATGAGTTTTAGGTGACAAAAAACACTTAACAGGTTTGGGCCGTAAATTTCAGTTGGACTTTCAGCCCAGGGAACTCGTCCTAGTTCAAAATTTACTATGAGCGTAATGTTGTATTAGCTACCTACATATTGGATATGCCATACTTGCTGCTTCTTGCTTGCTTGACCAATTAGCTGAGAGAAAGATATGTATTTTTATAAATAAAATAAGCTAATAAAGAAATGCCAATAACCAAATAACTGCTTGTGGTTTATGATACATTTACACTGCACCAAATACGGCGCCTTTGGCGAAATTATTTCGCGAATGAATTTGTTTCTCAAATTAGACGAATTTAATTTAATTTGATCTTATTTGGTGATCAAATTCAATCTGCGGATGAACGGTCTCGAAAAAACTTGGCCAAAACTGACGCATTTAGTGTAGTGTAAATGTAGCTTTACTTTTACATCAATGGATTCCTAAGATATACCCAGCAAAAACCGAATATAACGTTCGAGAAATTGTTAGTTTGCACATTGGGAACTAGTGAAGTTCTCGAGTCGAAATGTTAGAAAACTGCACTAGTTATCGACTCGAATATTATTAGGGAACGAACATGGTGATTTCGTTTCAACCAAAAAAAATGTTCCCTAGCACGGTCAACATTCTTGCACTGTTGCACTCTAACCTGTTAAAGTGTATCTCACCTACTTTACCATAGTAAAGTTTCGCCAAATTAAATGTCATAAAAAATCATCTGCAGTTGATTTGAAGGACGATCAGCTATCCTGTATAATAGTACATTTACACCGCACCAAATTTGGCAAATTTGGCGATTTTCCCCCTACAAATCTCATTTTCCAAATTTGGAATTCCATCACATGTAACCTCATTTGCCGAACAATACAATCCACAGTTCCTCAAAATAGCAACCCTGCGGGTGTTCCACATTGAGAATTGCCCAGCAAGAACCTTATTGGTTAATTGACGCGTGATAACTTTTGCACTACAAACAGCTGTAAGAGTCAATCCATATGAAAACGTCTAATATTAGCAAAAATCGTTGCTGACTAGTCTCGGAATTCGCTCAAATTTTGAGGGACACTTCTTTGGGGTCCTAGAGGAACATATTGACAAACATTTATTTTTTATAACCACTGGTTTCGGACTGGTCAAGTTTAAAAGTTTGGAAAACGTCATTTTTAGGCCTACCCTCTTTTAGCTGTAAAAATGTTTCCATTAGAGATATCTTTACATTCGATATAGCGTTTTAAAGGGAAAAGACAGTAGTTTGTTTAAATATAAATATTAAATCATATGGCGAGTACCTGGTAGTAAAAACCCGGTACTGAAAATACGTATTTTTTTTTTATCGATTTTCGTCAATTTGAGCTGGCTCTGGCGTCTTTACTGTTTTAAGTAGCCACTCAATATTTGTCAGAAATTAAGGGTACATATCCTAGAAGAAATTAACCCATCCATCATCCAAAAAAACGCACTCCTTATAGATAAATTATTATCTCGAAATTTGTCAATTTTCAAAAATCATGGTATTCAGGCTCGAAAACGGACATCCCAGTGGGAAAAGGTAATGTTTGGTAATGTATAAAGTAATGTATATCCCCTATAAAATTGTTTATGTATAATGGAATTCATGCATTACTTTTTCGACAGTCATAGGAAAAGTAATGTTTTCGAAAAATAAAACCTAACGGAATACATTACATAGGAAGATCTTTCAAATATTTTTTCATGCGTTACTTTGCTCATGTTTCTTTTCATGGATGAAAAAGGTAATGCATTACCTACTTTCCCACTGGGATGTTTATTAAGAGATAAAAATACGAATTTCTCATGAACTCTAGTCCTGGCCTTTGGTTTCAAATACCTCAACATTTCGTTTTGTTATTTTCATGCTAAGGGTATTTTCTGAGGGATCTTCTAAACCTTTCAAAGTAAATTTTCGTATAATTTTTGATACTTTGTTCAAACAATCTTTACATAGTCTGAAAGCTTCCAACTTTCCAACAAAAAAAAACCTCGTGCAATTATCGTTACTACTAAACTATTTACATATATTTTAAAATTAATTGCGGCATTATATGAATCTCTTCCTTGAAATAGTACAAAATTTATATAAGTTATTTTCAAATTTCTGTACCTTGTTCAAGAGTTATGATAATTGCACGCGGTTTTTTTTTGTTGGAAAGTTGTACGCTTCGGCTTTCAGACTATATAAAGGTTGTTTAAAAAAATCTCAAAAATTTTACGAAAATTTACTTTGAAAAAAAAAAAAATTATGGTTTAGGAGATCCTTCAGAAAAGACCCTTAGTATGAAAGTAACAAAACGAAATGTTGAGGTATTTGAAGCCAAAGGTCAGGACTAGAGTCCATGAGAAATTCGTATTTTTATCTCTTGATAAACATGTCCGGTTTCGAGCCTGAAAACCAAGATTTTTGAAAATTGACAAATTTCGAGATAATAATTTATCTGTAAGGAGTGGGTTTTTTTGGCCAATGGATGGGTTCACTTCTTCTAGGATATGTACCCTTAATTTCTGACAAATATTGAGTGGCTACTTAAAACAGTAAAGACGCCGGAGCCAGCTAAAATTGACGAAAATCGATAAAAAATACATATTTTCAGTACCGGGTTTTTACTACCAGTTACTCGCCATATGATTTAATATTTATATTTAAACAAACTAAAACGCTATAACGAATGTAAAGATATCTCTTTACAGCTAAAATAGGGTAGGCCTAAAAATGACGTTTTTCAAACTTTGAAACTTGACCAGTCCGAAACCAGTGGTTATAAAAAATAAATGTATGTCAATATGTTCCTCTAGGACCCCAAAGAAGTGTCCCTCAAAATTTGAGCGAATTCCGAGACTAGTCAGCAACGATTTTTGCTAATATTAGACGTTTTCATATGGATTGTCCCGTAAATAACAATTTCAACTAGTTTTTTTTTAAGAAAATGGGCCAATTCTAATACGCCTTCTCGACTTTTCTATTATTATTACTCTACAGGTGTTTAAATCATCACTGTAATGCATTTTCTTTCGGAAGAAATTGTGCATTTTTTGCATTTTGTAAACGCCTCTTTTTATGAAACGAACACACATTCTGATTGACGTTTTGCTTTGGTTATGGGTTTTTTTTACCACGCTTTTATTAGGATCACTTGCATGTTTGCTTGTTTGTTTGTTTGTTTGTTTGCTTGCTTGTATGTATGTGACTCTCGTTCGGTCTAAGCCCCAGTGGCCCAAAAACCGTAAAATGTCCCTAAAATATGGGTATCAAACGAAAGGGGAGGGCCCCAGGTTTCACTTGAGCATCGATATATTTCGATAAATTTATCGATAACTGAGTTATCGGTCAAAATGTGGTTGCCCGAAAACCTTAAAATTTCCCTACAATATGGGTATCAAACGAAAGGGACTTCGATATATTTCGATAAGTTTATCGATAACTGAGTTATCGGTCAAAATATGATTGCCCAAAAACCTAAAAAATTCCCTACAATATGGATATCAAACGAAAGGTGAAGGCCCCTGGTTTCATTTGGACATCGACATATTTCGATAAATTTATCGATAACTGAGTTATCGGTCAAAATATGATTGCCCGAAAACCTTAAAATTTCCCTACAATATGGGTATCAAACGAAAGGCGAAGGCCCCAGGTTTCACTTGGACATCGACATATTTCGATAAATTTATCGATAACTGAGTTATCGGTCAAAATGTGGTTGCTCGAAAACCTTAAAAATTTCCCTACAATATGGGTATCAAACGAAAGGTGAAGGCCCCAGGTTTCATTTGGACATCGACATATTTCGATAAATTTATCGATAACTGAGTTATCGGTCAAAGTGTGGTTGCTCGAAAACCTTAAAATTTCCCTACAATATGGGTATCAAACGAAAGGTGAAGGCCCCAGGTTTCATTTGGACATCGACATATTTCGATAAATTTATCGATAAGTGAGTTATCGGTCAAAATGTGGTTGCCCGAAAACCTTAAAATTTCCCTACAATATGGGTATCAAACGAAAGGTGAAGGCCCCAGGTCTCATTTGGACTTCGATATATTTCGATAAATTTATCGATAACTGAGTTATTGTCATTCATTGTGAGGCCAAATGCCTTAAAATTTCCTAACAATATGGGTATCAAACGAAAGTGGAAGTCCAGAGGTTTCGTTTGGACTGCTGTATTTTTCGATATATTTATCGATAATTTCATAGGACATTTGACTAAAAAGTAAAAAATAAATATAGTTTAAAAAAACTAAAACTCACGCTTTTAGAGAGTATTGAACTAAAAAGTTGAAAATAATTTTAAAACCCTACACAGTAGTATTGTGGAAAAAGCGTGATCCGCTTTGTGCCATAATTTTCGTATATCGAGCGCTCGACGCTTTTCCCACATAATGCTAGTTTCTTTACTACGCTTTCATTAGCTTTACTTGTACATACATTCATATGTATGTTTTCTTGTTTGTATGTAACTCTACTTCAACTTCTAACTGAGTTATCGGTCAAAATGAAGTTGTCCAATAATATTCAATATGGGTATCAAACGAAAGTGGAGGCCCAGAGGTTTCGTTTGTATATTTCGGTATATTTCGATATATTTATCGATGAGTTACTTCATAACACATTTACCTAAAAAGTAAAATAAAAAAAGCTAAAAAAGCGAAAACACCCGCTTTTAAAGAATATTGCAATAAAAAGATAAAAAAAAAAGAATTAAATATAAAACGAAGATTATGGAACAAAGCGGACCACGGGTTTTTCCACAATACTACTGCGTAGGGTTTTAAAAATTATTTTCAACTTTTTAGTTTAATACTCTCTAAAAGCGTGAGTTTTATGTTTTTTAAACCATATTTATTTAAATCGAACACGGAAAATTGAGAGAGCAAAAAAATTCGTTTTTTTTTATTAAAACGAAATCATCATAACCTTTTTATCGATATCGAGAACTAAATACCCTTTATGCAGAGAACGCTATAGTTATCGACACTTCCTCAAATATCTACTACAATCTAACCTATATGAAATTGCGTTAATTATATATCAATAGCCTCCGTCAGCAATTTTATCGAAATTAAGTTTTTGATGAGAACATGAACTCGGACCTAGTTTGACCCATGGCAATTATGGCAAGCTTAAATTTTCGCTTTAATGGTACCGTATTTTCATTTTGAAAATTTCTCTATCAGCAGAAATTCTTTTTTCCATACTCCGAAACCTCTATCAACATACACTTTGTAAAGAAAGAGGTCGATTGCTACTGAAGTAGATACTTTTAGGTGTACAGAAGATATCTGAGGGTAAAAAAATCTGCACATATGTAGAACAATGAGGGTTGTTGCAAAGTAGTAAAACGGGTCGTCACGAAGCTAGTCGTCACACCTGTTAACAGAGAACATTTAACTATAAGAGACGTCGGCATCCATTTTCACAACCACGTTCCGATCCCAAAGATTTCCGGCCCAAAAATATTACATTTTTAGTGAGAAATGGTTTTTAGAGAGAATAACAGGAATTAGAGATCGCCCATCGTCCATGATTTTTGCTACACGACACGAAACGTTCACGAAACAGATTTTCGACACACACGAAAAAAATATATAACTGTATTTTATGGTTATTAATTTATTTTTGTATATCTATATCTATACTATATATACAAAATTCTAACTCGAAATTTTGTAAAGGCTAAACAGCCGATCCAATGAACCGATTTTTTTCATTCAAATTTTGAAATATCATAATCAGGCCACAATAAGACACAAGACCCTTTTTTTAATTAAAACCCTGCTGGGTCAGTTTTTTCATATTGCCTCTCAGAACCTGATGGTAGGGATAGCGATGGGGATAGAGATAGGGATTGAGATAGATATAGGGATCGGTTTAGAGAAACATGCAGGAAAATAGATATGTGACAGGGCAACGTCTGCCGGGTCAGCTAGTATTTGTATAAATGGCATGTACTTTGTGAATGGTATGGTATTATCTAAGACTTATAAGGTATATTGTCTATTTGTACATGCCTACATATTTTTAAATGAAAAAAGTTTAGTAAATGAAAAAAGTTGATCGACACGAAGTCGCATTTTCGACACGGCCACATGGGCACCAGCGTGCGTGTTTCGTGACACGATCAAAAACAAGCACGACGCCCATCTCTAATAGGAATACACATTCGGGAAATTCTTCTTAAGGCGCATCTATCTGAGGGGGAAATCCATGCTGTATGAAGTAGTTTTGACTGTGGTGAACCCCATTCTCTAGAACCTGTTTGCTCTAGCTATGTTAGCTATTTTGCAAAGCCCTTTTAACAACGTGGTGAATAAGTGGCGGTTTTGACCTCCGGTTCTTTATTATATGAGTGGCTCGGTGCCATCCTTGCCTAACCCTCAATTTGGTAATTTCCTAATAATTAGTAACAAAGTTAATAGGTAATTAAAAATTAAACAGCCTAAGGCCAGAAATGCCTAACCCTCACAATCTTTACTATGCGAAAAAACAAAACGGTGCAGTGCAATAATGCCCCAGGAAATAGCGCCCGCGGGCATTTCTTTATTGTTATTTCTTTATTGTTAAAATAAGGTTTGGGAAACATTCACTCACATTCAGGAGCATAAACATTAAAAAAAATTTGCATTCGCGTTCGTGAATAAGAACGCATAAAAAATCCACACCGTTCACGGTCATGAATGCATTCATGATTCACGAATCTATATATGAACGTACTTCTTGCCGTTCATCTTCATATACGTATGCATATGTGCGTGAATAATTCACGAAGGCATTTAAGAACGTTTATTGAATGCATATTTTGTATGGCATATCCGCAGCAGCGTGGATGCAATTACTTGCGAATAGCCATTATCTCCCAACAAACATTTTAATCAAATCTCAGTTTGAGATGCATTTAAGGATCTATCCTACTCTCAAATCTGAAATGCACCTCAAATAGCCGCTTATAGCGTTCGTAAACTGAAGGCCAACATTTTTAATATGGAATTTTCCTTTATTTTGATATTGAGAAATATAGAATTTTCAAACTTTTCTCAAACTGAGCAGAGCGGGCTTTCATTCATGCAGTTAAATTTTATTAAATATTTTTTTAATTAAATAATCTGGTTTTATAAAAAAAATCAGAGAAAAAGTTGAGAATGGATGTTTGTTGGGCTTTTATTCTTTATGCTTTTTGGACAGATTCACTGAGATTTTTGTATGTGTTAGTGCAATTTTCATGTCTTTGCCGGCGTTAATACATGCATTCCTAATTTTTTATTGCAGTGTTGCTTAAGGTTTTTTCCATAGCTAATGGCCTTCAGAAATGTACAAAAATAAAATGTTTATCCATAAATGGACAAAAATATTTTAAAGACACGATTATCATGGGAAAACACACATACGTGGTAAAACAATTAAGGCAATTTAAACTAAGCATAAATTACCTGCTTAATTTTACATCTTTTAAGACTGGTTAATAGTGGACAATTTATTAAAATGGAAAAACAGTGCAGAAAATTATAAACCATTAAGGACTAAACAATTAATTGCATACCCTTTTCTTAGTTTGCAAAGGGTCAAGTGTAGTTTTAGCAAAAGCATCTCAAATAACCGCTCATAGCATTCTGAAACTAAATTTTTAATATGGAATTTTCGTTTGATAAATTTAGAATTTCTAAACCTTTCTCAAACTGAGCATAACGGAAAGAAATCCAGTTGCTCTCATTGAAATATTTATACAGATTTGCCAATAATGCAAAACTAATACCTACCTATTTTAATAAAACGCGATTTTTTATTTATGCAGTTAAATTTTATGTAAAATGTTTTAATTATTATAGTTCAACAAATCATCCTGTTATATAAACAAAATCTGAAAAAAAAAGTTGAGAATAGAATTTTTCAAACGTTTGAGCTGTTGGGTTCGTTGTTTGGTGGGTAGTATGTATATCGTGTGCAATAGCCCGGATCGGTCCCAATACAAAAAAAAAAAGTTGTTCAGTCCACCCCTACTTTTTTGTCGATCCACCCTAGTGTACATACCTACATATATGTATATTAGGGCGGGTCGATTTGTATTTTTGCCCAAGAAACTATAGGTCTAACATGAATTTCGAGCTAGCAGTTTTTTCAATCAAATTTTTTTCTTCAAAAAGTGATTCACTTGTTAAAAAGCTGCGTTGAAAACTAACAAAAATCATTCTCTATGTGCATCTGGGGGTTTTTGGGGTCGAGGAATCCATTTCCGGTATTAATTTTTTTCGAAAATCTACCGTTTGTTCCAGAAATTTATGAAATTTTCCTTTCTTTAATAGCAAATACAGTTACTAAACAGCTCAGCGTTGAAAATTAAGGGAATGGGAAGTGCATTCAAGCAAAACTTGTATCGATATGATATCGTTTCTGAACATTTCTTTTATTTTAATTTGATTTATGAATTTTACAAAACAAATTTTATTCATTCAAATTCAAATATCATTCTTTTTGTGTATCTGACGGTTTTTAGGGTCGAGAAATCCGTTTCTGGTATTGCTTTTTTATTTTGACGTCCGTCAGAGGACGCTTCGGTCCATTTTTTGGATTTTAACACCTTTTTTTACGAAAATCAACAACAATGTTCCGAAAATCTATGAAATTTGAGTTTCCTATAATGCAATTTATTTTTTTAAGTAGACTAACATAACAGCCTGATTCTGCGTTCTTTACACAAAAAAAAAATTGAATACACTTTTCAAGCGACCTAGTAGAGATTGTTCATCTGCTCTAGTTATACACGAAACACCCATCAAAGGTTTGGAACACCCCAAAATCTGGTTTTAAGGCCAAAAAACCGGGTTTTCAGAGCTTTCGTTGAAAAAAATACATTAAAAATCGACTTTGTACTTTTGACCTTGATCGCAAAAGTTTGAAAAATCCTAGGTTGACCCATTTAGAGTGCACTAATCGTATTAAAATGTATGACCGACCCCTACTAACTTTGTAGGACCGACCCCCCATTTCAGTGGTACATCCCCTTAGACCCCACATGTCGGGGTCCCCATACAAAAATTTCAAAAAATTACCATGTTTGGAACTTTACGTGAAAAAAAGCAGAAAAAATCGACCCGCTCTAATGTACAGTGTACGACAAAACTAAAGCACATAAAGTCGCTCAGCTAAATTTGGTTGAAAAAAGATTCTATGTGCAAGTCTTAAATTTTGCATTTGGGCATATGAGGCGCTCAGCGCCAAAACGGCCTAACCCTCATTGTAGAAAAGAACTAACTGGCTCTACTAATCAAACCGTAACTTTTGAAATAAATACTAAAAAATCTCCCCATTGCATAGTATAACACAAGGTTATACTATCTGCTTAAATCTGTTTTTCCTAGTTTTTTTGGTATTTATTTCAAAAGTTTTGGTTAGATTAGTATAGTCAGTTAGGCCTTTTTTAAATTGGGGTTAGGCCGTTTTGGCGCTGAGCGCCTCATATATTAGTTATTAAAAATATCTAACAAAAAACCCTGTCATGGTCCATTAAAATAAATTAATTATACTTTTCAGGTTAACTAAAAAATTTGTGCGACAAAACTAAAGCACAAATTAAAGTAGGTCCGGATTTTTCTTAAATGTTACCTTGATCAAGGAGACTCCCGCCGATGTTTTTCAAGCAATTTTTAAAATTGGTTCCATAAAGCCGTTAAAGGAAAATTTATAATTTAAAAAGTGTTCCAAAATAATTGTTTCGTGGCACTTTTGCCAACACTTTTTTTTTAATTTGTTAAAAACAAATCAGCGAATATCACTGCAAAATGATTTAAAGTTTGAAAAATCCTAGGTTGACCCATTTAGAGTGCACCACTCGTGTTAAAATGTATGACCGACCCCCACTAACTTTGTAAGACCGACCCCCATGCCAGTGGCTCATACCCTTAGACCCCACATGTGGGGTTCCCCATACAAAAATTTCAAAAAATCACCATTTTTGGCACTTTACGTGAAAAAAGCAGAAAAAATCGACCCGCTCTAATGTATGTATACATTCATATGTATGACCGGACGCATTTCTGTTTTTGTTTTGTGTATGTGAAAACCACAATGCATTGTCGCTAGTTAGTAGAACAATAGCATGTGTTGTATGTAGGTAGGTATGTATGTGTGTATATCCGATAAATCTCGAGTAAACAATTTTTGAACATGATGTACATATGTATTAGGCATATAACAAATTTTTAGGAAAAATTTGGCATACCACCACGTGGTGGCGAATATTGTACAAGTAATGAAAATCACTTTTTTAGGTGATTTCGGTTCATAAACGTTCCGCGCAAAAATGAATTTCTAAAAAAGTCAGATTTTTTTTATATTTTTTTTAATATTTTTATTTTTACATTTTTGTTAATTGTTATATGAAATAAGTTTTAAGTTTAAAGTATGTGATGATTTACACAAAGGTAAAATGTCTTGCACAGTTTTAATTGCACGCTCTGCGCAGATGTTACTTCGCTGAACTTCCTCAAAAGCTGATGGTTTATTTACCCAATGTCTGAGAAAACATTCATTTGCTTTTGAGAAGCCGGCCAATGATTTCTGTAGTGTGGCGAAATTGTTTTTGTTGTAAGTATGATCGGAAAACCCGATTTTGCTCCAAGCACCGCACACAAACTATAAAAATAGGATATAATTGCAAACGAAAAGGAATAAGTATAAAGGCTAAAAGTGCCAAAATAGCTCTAGAATTCCAACGGGCATTACTGAGTGCTGGTATTGCTTTAAATTTTATGTTGGGAAAACGTTCATTTTTCTCGAAGTATTTAAAAGATTCGACCAATTTTATATAAGTATTGCATGTCATTTCGCCATTTAATGCTTTTAACCTTAATACACTCTTTATTTTGTTCATACTTTTTTTTAGATCATCGTAATTTTCTATTAAATTTGGAATAAAATTGTATGAAATATTGGGCGATGATGTTTTTCCCTCTAAAAGTTCATCCATGACATGTTTTAACATCAAATCTAGCACATGATGTTGACAACCAATATACTGTGGAGCGGGCAATGAAAAGGATTTCAAAAAATTTTGTAGGCGAGTGACAACACCATGGTGTCTGCCAGTATTCACACTGGTTGTATCGCAAATTATCATTTTAATTGATTCCAACAAGTCGAAATCACATAATAATTCTTTTATTCCGTGAAATATCGTCGACGCTTTTCCATCATTCAGAACTAGAACATCTAATTTTACTTCCCCAAAAGCATTTTTCAGTACTGCGACCTGATATTCATTCTTTCCAATTTTTTCCCCGTCAAAATGCAAGCACCAGTTTTCATTTTTAAGAGTGTTTTTCAAAAATTTTTTCTTTTGTTCGGCATTTTTGGTGTAAGCTTTGTAAATTCCAGGTTGGGATGGCGACAATATTTCTACACCAGATTCAGACAACTCTACATATTTTTGCGGCCTTTCTAGTGCTAACGTTTGCATTCATAACTAAATTAACAGCTGGTTTCATACACTTCTTTTTTTGTAATAGCCTGGCAGATGGTTTGTAGGTAATATCATCATCTGATGAAACCTGACCCTTGTCCATTATGGTTGGAATTTTGTAATCATCATCCAACGGCACATTATCGGTTTTAGATATTGAACTGGGGAAATGCTCCGATTCTTCTGATTATTGCTCTTCGTTGTTTGAAGTTATATCAAACATTTTATTAAAACTATATTTATTACGGTGTTTTAAAAAGTTTTGGTACGACTTTATAATCTTTCCATATTTATTTTAATAGACCTTAAGGTAAGTGTTTTAAAATTGAGTTTCTTCCACAATACTGAAAGTTCACTAACGATAATTTGTGTTCTTCTTTTCTTACACTTTATTTCCTTTCCAAGGCTATTAAATCTTCCAATAACAAACTTTTCTTTGGGCTTTTTACATAATTCGAACAATGGAATGTCCACCTTTTTTATACGTTGTGTTTTGCTAGCTAAATTTTCTTTCCACTTATTACAATTCTTTTCAACATTTTTAGCACTTGTCTTAAACATTTTTACACAAACAATATTTAATTATCCCGATAACAAGAAAGCGACTTAATATAAAGGTTTTAAAAACAGATTTGAAATATTTATTTCAATTTCTAAATTGAAGGATAAAGCAAATGTGCTTAAGATCACACAAATGAAGCATCTAACGGGAAAACGTGTCACTGTACAAATTTTTTTTTTTTTTTTCAGCAGTTCTGAAAAAAAGTAATTTCGTTTTGCGCGGAAACTTTTTTGCGATTTCGCAAAAAAAAAAAATACTGGGGTTCATACTTTTTTATGCTCTATTCGACTATGGTATGCCGTTTTTCGTATTTGCAAAAATTGTAAAAAGTTATATGCCTAATATGTATGTATGTAAGCATGCAGATGATAATGTAAGGTAGTGTGCTTGCACAAAACTGCATCCCGAAAATTTTTTCTTGAAATGTTTAAGAACTCTATGAACATGAAATGGCCCAAAAATCAACCCGAAATGGTTACGGAAAGTCCCGAGCACAATCCCGAAAAGTTCCAAAAACAATCCTGCAATTATCCGAAACAATTCCAAAATTATCACGAAATGATTGAAAAAACAATCCCGAAAAAGTCCCGAAGACAATCCCGAAAAGTCCAGAAAATAATCCCGAAAACAATGCAGAAATGGCCCCAAAAAAGGTCCTTTATATCCCTGAATAAAACCTAGAAGTCCCGTCAAACGTTTTTTTTGGTTCACATTCCTGTCGGTATACTCGCAATAGCATTCTTCAAACTTTCTACTACAACCTTCTGCGAATATGCATTCAATGAACGTTCTTAAATGCCTTCGTGAATTATTCACGCCACATATGCATACTAAAGAGCTGCATAAGTCCTGAAAAAATTAACTTTTGATAACTAATAAAAAATTTGAACTTCAACTCACACAAACAACAAAAATATGTACTCGCATGTTCGGATAAAATATGAAGCAAATATTGTTAGTTGTTGTTCTAACTGGTGCGCTTAACTAAAAATACTCGCACAAGTACGCAACAAACTCGTTTGCTGTGAGTAAACACTGTTCAAGAAAAAGGTGGTGCGAGTAAATGAAGTTGCACTAGTGAACTCAGTTAACTCATAGTTTTTAGTTAGGCAAGAAAATCTGTACATAAATTGTATGTATGTATGTTGTACGTATGCAAGTTGTTCTTCAGTCGAAAACAAAGCAACGCAGATGTGTACATACGCATACATATGTATGTGCGCGTCCTAACCTGGCAAAAAATCCGATTAGTTTAGGATGCGTTAGGGATCAGTTGCAAGGGAGGATGCGGCTAATGTCAGTCAGATCACGATGTATGTATGTTCACATTCGTTTGAGGCTGTCCTAATTATACATACATATTTCTACCCGAACGGGTACAAAAGCACTAATCCACTTTTCGCCCAAACGGGTACTTTTAGCTCCTACTCTAGTATGAGTATTAGACTGGGCCAAATACAAAAAATTGTTTTTTTTTTTTTCAAAAATTAGATATATCGATTTTATTTTTCAGAAATGTGAAAAACACTGTAAAATTTACTGATCTTAATATTGAATTCTAGAGATCTATCATCGCTAGTTTCGATTTTACAGACTTTACCTCATATTTGGTATATAAACGACAATCCTTTGTTGTAAAACACCATTTACCTGAACATATTCCTGTAGGAAATTGAATTCCCTACAAAAACTGACAAGACTGAAATTTTTCAGACTAGCCGTTTTCTAGTATTCTAGCCTCAAACATTGACAAGTTTTTCTGGTTTCCCCATTTTTTTGTTTCAAAAATTGTTAAAAATGCAAATATCCATGTACAAGAATGATAGATACAGATTCTTGAAGGAAATTGAATGAGCTACAAAAAAGGTTGAACAACTTTTTTTTGTAAAGTTACTCTTTCAAAACTTATTTAGTATCAAAGTTGAAAAATCTTTTTTCCGTGTTTTCTTGGTGTTTTTGATCAAATTTTTTGTACTAAATTTTGTTTATTCATATCTTACATGATCAATAATCATTATATGAACAATGGTAAAAAATAGTACGAATGGTAAAAAATAGTATTAAGACACTTGTAAATTCACTGCTTTTTTCTGCGAGTTCACGATACAAATGACACATTTCAATATTTGCTAAACTGTGTCACTCACCCATCTATGGTTAGAACAATACAGGCTAGCATTAGCCGAAAACAACAATAGTTTGATTGCCTAAGATACATATTAGTTAACTAAATCCAGTTTAAAGAAATATCCGAACAATGAGTGCACATAAAAATCTGTGCAAATACTTCTTGTTTTCGAATGTACTTGAAGTTGAAGGGGTGGTTTATTTGTGTTTATGTTACGAACGAGTCGAGTTCACCGCTAGCGAAAAACTACAACCAACAATAAATTGCCTGTATGTGTATTCGAACAAACGCAATCGGCGTCAGCGCACAACTCGAGTTATGCGTTGACCTAGAAAGTTATTTGGTTTATTCGTAGCATAGTTAACGCATGCAACCCTTTAATGCATACGTATATGAAGATGAACGGCAAGAAGTACGTATATATAAGTATATATAGATTCGAGAAGGCATTTATGAATGATTCACGCATGCATTCATGAACGTGAACGGTGTGGATTTTTATGCGTTCTTATTCACGAAAAAAAAAATGTAATGTTCATGTTCGTGAATGCGAATGCCAAAGAACGTACTTGAATCTTCATAAATGAATAATTCCGAACCCGCCTTCTTTCGGCGGACGTTATTTCTTGTTCGATGAGGAAATAAAGCCCGTGGGCGTTTTTCTTTTTTTTAGGAAATAACGCCCGCGGGCGCTTGGTATGGCTATAAATTGATGTTGCTACATATTCGCCTATATCTCATGATCCTTTTTGATAAACTTTTGAAGCTGAATTGCTGCCACTAAGGATTAATTTAGAAGGCTGCTCTTAAAAAGGTTTTAATGGAATGTGATATGCCGGGCCAGTTTTTAGCTAGGCTTGTCACCTAATCCTATTTTATATATATTGTGGCGAATGTTCTCAAGAATCGCCCATCTCCCAACTCTAGCGTATTTCCATCACTAGCGTCACTACCACAACTACAGCTGTGAGAGCGAGAGAGGGAGAGGCAGGTTTGCGAATGTGGCACAAAGAGGAGATGACGATAGATAAACGTTTCGAGAACACGGTTGCGCGAATAAACCAGAAATGTGTAGACATTTCTAGGTTGTGAAGCTGCTGTCTGCTAGGGTATATAAACCGCGCAAAGACAACGCAAATCAATCAGTTTATTTTCAAGTGTTGTACTGTGAAGTACTGAACAGTGAATTAACCCGCGATATTGTACTACGGTTTTTAGTAGTGAATAAAGCGTACTATTTATTTAGCAGAATCTGAGTGTTTTATTTAACGTACAGTGATCGAACTCAAGGACAATAATCGAGGATTCATCGAATTCGTCACAATTGGTGTCAGAAGCAGTATTGTTAAATAAATACAAGGCCATTGAAAAGGATAACAAGGATATGGCAAAGTTTAATGACTTGAAGATCCAACAACTCAAACCGAGTTGGAGAAACGTGGAATGGTAACAACAGGCAATAAGCCAGAGCTACAATCACGTCTACGCGAGGCTATGGAAGCGGAAGGAATCAACGTTGACGATTTTACCCTGCGGGTTAGGGGTTTAGAATATGCCCGAGGTAGGCATACCGGTCGTAAGAGGCGACTAATATGCACATAGGTAATTGACGTGCTAACTCGATGGTTGATCTACGGATATGATGCCTCTCACCTCTCATTACCCATCTTCTCCTTCCTCATGGATGGAGGGATGCCATGACCTAGAAGGTACCACTGGTCATACCAAATCGCTACCACGACAGTCGGGCAGTACCGCAAGGGAGCACCGCAGCGTACCGGGGTCATATCCGGCCAAGGACTGTCAACTTCGGCATCACTCCCCAAAACCTTCGGGGAGTGTTTTGTTGTTAACAACAACAACAACAACAACGTTGACGATTATGTTTTTCAGCTTTCGGAAGAGGGAGCGACGAAAATAGAAGAGCAAAAGGATACTCCGGATTCAGTGGCAAATGTGGACACAAACTCTTTATTGGCTGCCTTGGCTCAGATGTCAAACAACATAACATCAAGCATGTCATCTCAGTTGGAACAACAAGAGACACGCATGGCATCAAAGTTGGAAGAACAGAAGACACACATGGCATATCAGTTGGAACAATAAGAGACACGATTGGCATCTCAGTTAGAAGAACAGAAGGCATACATGGCGTCGCAGATCAAGGAAGAGTTGATGGAACAGGAAACACGCATAAATTTAAAACTAGATGCACAAGAGCAAAGAGCCTCATCGCAGCTAGAAGTTGTCAGTGGACGACAGGATAAGATCGAGGCCGAGGTGGATGCATTAAAAAGTTGTATCCAGGAGCTACAACTAATTCGTCCAAACGCCGCATCGAGCTCTCCCAATGTAAAAACCCCATCATTTGACGGTTCTGTTCATTTCCAGGTATTTAAGCTACAATTGAGAAGACAGCAGCTGTGAACAACTGGGGCGCTGAAGATAAAGTCGCTGCACTCTTCGTAGCATTGAAAGGACCGGCAGCCGAAATCTTACAGACTATTCCTGATGGCGAACGAAGCAACTATGAAGCATTGATGGGTGCTGTGGAGAGACGTTATGGTGGCGAGCATCGGAAACAGATTTACCAAATAGAGCTACAAAATCGCTGCCAGAAGCCCAATGAGATCTTACAAGAATTTGCATCGGACATCGAGAGGTTAGCGCACCTAGCAAACGCGGATGCACCTGTAGAGTACATGGAGAGGCTAAAGATACAAAGTTTCATAAATGGAATAAGTGAACGGTACCAGTACTTGTGCTGTACCCATCGTGCCGAAACGACCCGGGCCGTTTTCTTATATCGACCCGGCCAAGAGCAATACACTCGAGGTGACCCTGTCTGACATTTAGGCAGGGCTACACCTCGTTACAACAACAACAACAACAACAACATGTGGAGACGAAGCGGGCCACCTATGCAAATCCAAAGAGATCATATGCGGAGACGGTATCACATGCTCTAACTCAAGAAACAGCATCACTTTTGTGCAAACCAGCGTACAAAGCTCATCGTGAGGAAGTAGAACGACCAGAATGGTCTGGACTCACTATCTGGTACGAAAAGGTTCTCTACACTGGACTTAAAAAGCGGCTATTGGCAAGTGGAGGTTAAAAATGAGGATAAGGAAAAGACAGCCTTCAGCGTTGGAGAGGGGCTGTGGCAATTTACGGTAATGCCCTTTGGACTATGTAACGCTCCAGCTACTTTTGAGAGACTCATGGATCAAGTATTGAAAGGACAGCATTGGAAAACATGTTTGGTGTACCTAGACGACATCATCGTGTTGGGAAAAAGCTTTGAGGAACACCTTAACAACTTAAAGGAAGTTTTCCAAAGGATAGCTGGCGCCGGTCTGAAATTAAGTCCCAAAAAGTGTGCATTGTTCGAGAAGGAAGTAAGTTACTTGGGTCACAAGGTTACTACGGAGGGAATTTGCACGGCTAAATAGAAGATCGATACAGTAAAGGATTGGCCAAGACCCAACGATTTGCATGAGTTACGAAGTTTCCTTGGACTGTGCACGTATTATCGCCGATTTGTACCGAGTTTCATGAGTTGACCAGAAAGAATATGTCGTTTGATTGGAAGAAGGAACATGAAGTGGCTTTCCAAACCTTGAAGGAACGGCTGTGCACTGCCCCAATGTTAGCGTATCCAATCCCAGGTTCAACGTTTATTCTGGATACAGATGCAAGCGGTTATGCGATTGGAGGAGTTTTGTCACAGATTGTCGATGGGCAGGAGAAGGTAGTGGCGTACTATAGCCGCACAATTGGGAAGCCCGAAAGGAACTATTGTGTAACACGAAGAGAACTACTGGCATTGGTGGAGTGCATCAAACATTTCCACAAGTATCTCTATGGACAGCGATTCCCCGTCAGGACAGACCATGCAGCGTTGAAATGGCTTTTGCAGTTCCGTCAGAGTCGGGAAGGACCTCTCTGAGCCATTTGAAACCAAACGAGGCTTCAGACAGGGCGACTCCCTTTCGTGCGATTTCTTCAACCTGATGCTGGAGAAGATAATTCGAGCAGCAGAGCTAAACCGCAATGGTACAATCTATTACAAGAGCGTGCAATTGCTGGCGTATGCCGATGATATTGATATCATTGGCCTTAACAACCGCGCCGTAAGCGCTGCCTTCTCTGGACTGGATAAGGAAGCGAAAAAAGTAGGTCTTGCGGTCAACGAGGACAAGACGAAGTATTTGCTGTCATCAAAGAAAGAATCGGCGCACCTGCGCCTTGGCAGCCACGTCACTGTTGAAAGTTACAAATTTGAAACTGTGAGGGACTTCGTCTATTTGGGAACCAGCATTAACACCGAAAATAATATCAGTCTAGAAATCCAACAGAGAATCACTCTTGCGAACAAGTGCTACTTTGGACTGAGTAGGCAATTGAGAAGTAAAGTCCTCTCTCGAAGAACAAAGATCACGCTCTATAAGTCTCTCATCATACCTGTCCTGATGTATGGCTCAGATTCATGGACAATGTCAAGAGAAGATGAGATGGCCCTTGGAGTATTTGAGAGAAAAGTTCTCCGGAAGATTTATGGTCCTTCCCGTGATGCCGACGGCGAGTATCGAAGGAGATTTAACGATGAGCTGTACGAGCTTTACGCAGATCTGACCATAGTCCAGCGAATTAAAGCCCAAAGGCTCCGCTGGCTGGGTCACGTCATGCGAATGGACAAAGAAGCTCCAGCCCAGAAGGTTTTCCAATCGTCACCCGAATTCGGCAGCAGAGGAAGGGGGAGGCCTCGACTGAGATGGAAACAACAGGTGGAGGATGACTTGAACTCCCTTGGGGTTTCCAATTGGCGTCAGTTATCGCTAAAAAGGAATGACTGGCGTGCTTTGATAGGCGACGGCCAAAATCGCTTAGGCGGTTAAATGATGATGATGAGTTCCGAATTCCGGAAGGTCAATTGGCACGATGGATAGAGCGACTACAAAGTTATGACTTTTCCATAGAGCATCGCAAAGGCAGCAACCACGGCAATGCTGATGCAATGTCCCGGCGACCATGTAACCTAGAATGCAAGCATTGTTCGAAAGCTGAGGCCAAGGAAGATGTTTTAGATGTGCGGCTGATGACTATAACATCTACGGACGAATGGAACATGGATCAACTAAGGAAGCATCAGCTAGAGGACCCAGATCTGGTACGTGTGATGCAAGGAATCTAGCAAAACGAACGACCAACAAGAGAGGAGATGTCAGCAGAGAGTCCTGTTGCCAAGTCATATTGGGCACAGTGGAACAGTCTGAAATTGGTATCCGGTTGCTTACATAGAGTATGGGAAAGCGAAGATGGTCAATGCGCTCGGAAGCTGGTAGTTGTCCCAAGGAAGAAAATCTCTGATGTTTTGAATGAGCTACATAATTGTCCAAGTGGAGGTCATCTCGGAGTCACGAAAACGTTGGAGGTAGTCGATCGCGGAGTGGGTTGCCAACTGTGAGGTGTGCATCAAAGCAAAGGGTCCGAAGTCGAGAAGTCATGGACAGATGAAGCAGTACAACACAGGTGCACCGTTTGAGAGGATTGCCATGGATGTAGCTGGTCCATTTCCTACTAGCAAACTCGGGAGCAAGTACGTATTAGTTGTTATGGACTATTTTAGCAAATGGCCAGAAGTTTACCCGATTCCAAATCAAGAGGCAGAAACCATTACAGAGGTGTTCACTAACAATTGGATAGCGAGGTTTGGTGTACCGATGGAGTTACATTCTGACCAAGGCAAGAATTTCGAATCAGTCGTATTCCAAGAAATGTGCAAGACATTGGGTATTCGGAAAACTCGAACAACTGCACTGCATCCTCAGTCAGATGGCATGGTGGAACGTTTCAATCGAACCTTAGAAGAGCACATGAGGAAAGTAGTGGATAAGTTCCAGAAAGATTGGGACACGCACATCTCCTTGTTCCTGATGGCATATCGCTCGGCAATACATGAAACAACGGGTCAGACTCCGGCAAAAGTAATTTTTGGGAATGATCTTCGGTTGCCAGCTGACTTGAAGTTTGGGATAAATGCTGATGAAGGAATAAATGCCAGGAAATCCACTAGCATCTTGGAAGAAGAAATGAGAGAAATATACGACCTTGTAAGACAACGGACGAAGATCATGAGTGATAAGATGAAAGCCAGATACGACAAAGCAATCAACTCGGAAGGTTTTAAAGAAGGAGATTTAGTGCTGTTATACAACCCACAACGAAAGAAAGGTTTGTCCCCAAAACTGCAATGTAACTGGGAAGGCCCATATAAAGTAATAAAGCGGATAAATGATGTTGTCTACCGCATACAAACTGTTGGAAGACCACGAAACAAAATGAAGGTGGTTCATCTGGAGAGGCTAGCAACGTTTGGATCGGGAAATGTGTCTGATCGGGACGATCAGACTTAGGTGGAGGGCAGTGTGGCGAATGTTCTCAAGAATCGCTCATCTCCCAACTATAGCGTATTTCCATCACTAGCGTCACTAGCACAACTACAGCTGTGAGAGCCAGAGAGGGAGAGCCAGGTTTGCGAATGTGGCACAAAGAGGAGATGACGATAGATAAACGTTTCGAGAACACGGTTACGCGAATAAACCAGAAATGTGTAGACATTTCTAGGTTGTGAAGCTGCTGTCTGCTAGTGTATATAAACCGCGCAAAGACAACGCAAATCAATCAGTTTATTTTCAAGTGTTGTACATTGAAGTACTGAACAGTGAATTAACCCGCGATATTGTACTACGGTTTTTAGTAGTGAATAAAGCGTTTTATTTATTTAGCAGAATCTGAGTGTTTTATTTATCGATATAAGTCGATAATTCGAAATAATTAGCACTTCAACATGGATAGTTAGAAAAGGCTCCTCGCTGAACAAAATTACCCGATTTTTTATCCTGCTTTTTGGGAAACGTGACTAAATAAAATAAATAAATAAGATGTTCCAGGCCCGTGAGCAGCCATTCTCTATAGGGGGGGTTTGAACTTTTGGATGCGCCGAAGGTTGTGGAGTCACATTTAATAAATGAAAACAAGTTAATGTTTGGGCAACACAACGTCTGCCGGGTCTGCTAGTATTATCTATAAATGAATTTGATCTCAATAACAAAGCGTTTTTTTTTGACATTTCAATTTTTCGAACTACTGAACCGAACCACAGCGATTTTTTTTAAGGTTTTTGGCTGGGTTGGTATAAGCCCTGAACCGGTTCACCGGTTTCAAGGTGGTTCGAACCACTGAACCGAAGTGGTTTTCAGCCCTGGTTAAAACATAAGTACCGGTAGGAGACTGGAAACACAGCCTCTCCAAATGCCGTGGCTATCAGGACAGCCGTTGTACGAGTTAGTGTTCAATTGCTGTTGACGTGATAGATGCGGTATTGGAACCACGGCCGTTCCAACCGTCGAACCTATCAGGGAAAGGAAAGCGTAGTTGTGGATTGTAAACATGGGCAATCCAATCTCCTGACGACGACAACATCGATGTGCAGGTTTCAACTTGATAGCAGCTCCGACGAACGGTAAACAAATGCAGTAAGTTGTATGTATGTACGTAAGTTTATAATTATGTTTTTTTTTTTTATAATCTTGAATAAGACTGAAGCTTTTTCAATAAAGTAGAAAGAAAAATTCCTATAAAAAGATCCCCAGTGAAGAGCTGAAATGGACGTTTGGCTGGTTTAAGTCCCACACTGACTTTAAGGCTTTCGATGCTTTCTCCTCTGAAAAAAAAAGCTGTGTATCATGTTCCATTTGCTAATATGCACTTGCCTCATTTTCACAAATCTAAGCTAGTCACTACAATTTTTTTGTTTGTTTTTAGTAAGCAAGAAGTCCAATCGCAGACCCGAATACACCCCACCCTCAAACATGGCACTGCATTAAAAACATATTTACAAATTTTTCGTTAAAATCCACATATTTTTCGAACTCTATCTATATATAACTGAAGAGAAAACAAAGTTTTACTATAACCAAGGCGAATTCATTGCTTTGTCTGACATTTTCAGTTAGAAGGATTGTGTGTTTATTTTTAAAATCAATTACATTTTTAAATGTCGTTACGTTCTTATCTATACATTGCACTATAACAACAATTGCAACATTTCATCAACACACTCGAACATATACTCCTTAAATTCCTCATTCGCACTCAGTAGCTCCAATACCTCTTTAACACGATCAACATTCGTATAACGAAAAAATCCGTCGGGATCATTCAATTTCAAATTTTTTAAATAATCACCGGGCACACGCAATATCGTCGCTGAGATACAATTGTAAAGTGCACCCCACAGTTCTAGCGCTTTCAATGACTGCTCGAACTCTGCGTGACTTAATTGTTGCTCCACCTCGACTCCCTGGCGCTTTAGCTCATCTTCGAAGTAACGGTAATATGTTTCGTAACACCAAAGTTTCATAGTACGCCTTTGCTGTGGTGTTATATTAAGATAGATCGCCATGAGCACATCAATCGCTGGTGGACTGTAGCGCGCTAGTTGATAGTCTACTAGGACGACTGGTTCCTTGTCGGGCTGTGATGTGTGATAGAATAAGTTGCCACCCCAGATGTCGCGATGGCAAAATACGTTGCGATATTTTGTCGATGGATTAACCATTTCATAGACGCCGTCTAGATGGCGCGCTAGTTCGTCGATCATGCATTTTTGCAACGTTTCACAATGGTAGCGGGGATGAATACGTGCCACAGCTAAGACGGCCTGCGATTGGAAAAAATTCATTAATCCCTAACGCGATCTAAAAAAGTTCTAACCATTCGATACTCCCATCTATGGCAATGGAGAAAACCTCCAACATTTCTTTTCTTACCTCCACTCCCGCTGTGTAGAAACGCACATTCGGCGAAACCGTCATCTCTCGCAGTACGTCCTTCAATTGTTCCCCGATATTCACTTGATTCTTCACTTCATAAGTGATACTGCAAGCATGCAATGTGGCTAAGGATTTGAGTAGCATATCCATTTGTGATTGTGTCAAAAACTCTGCTGGATCTTTTATGGGCTCATAACCCAAATCGGCAATATTTTGTAAAACGATAAGATCACGACGAGTAAAATAACACTCTGGGCACCAAATGGTGGGAGCTGAAGAAGATATTAAGGGAACATTTTGAAATCAAATTTACATTTGAGTCAGAATTCGTGAAACCGATAGCTAAAAATGGGTCGGTTTTGTTTTTCAATTTAAATGTGGTTAATGTGTAGTTCGTGAGTATTGAAAGTGGTTCCCAAAATATAATTTCAAAAAGTTAATTATTGTGCTAATTATTTGCAGAAATAATTTTTTAACATTTTTTCGTTTTGCGATATCTTATAATCTATGTATTTGCTCAAATGTGATGAAATTTTCACAGCTTGTTACTATTTTGTCGTACATACATAGTTTATAATGCAATTTTTTTTATTCCGAATTCTCTTAAATTTTTTTATTTATAAATATTTTTTATTCAAATTTTTTGCAAAATGTCGTTCTGGAGCAACAAAAATTCTGAAAAAAATTCAAAATATTCTTGAGCTTTATGTAATCTTACTAGGTAATATATAAAAACGTAAGTTTGTGACTGACAGCAGATGTTTGTGGTTCTTTAACGTCTGAACCAATTCCCGATCTTTACGAAATTTTGCAGACAAATTCTTAAGAGTATAAAGTCTGCACAGGCATCATGAAATTTCGATATATTTATCGATAACAGAGTCATCGGTCAAAATGTGGTTTCGGGTAAACTTTGGACTATTCGCACAAAATTTGTATCAAACGAAAGGAGATGACCCCAGCTTTCATTTGGACTTTGGTTCATTTCGATATATTAATCGATAACATGGTTATCGGCCAAAAAGTGGTTTTGGGTAAACTTTGGAATATTCGCTCAAAATTGGTATCAAACGAATAGGGAAGACCACAGAATTCATTTGGACTTTGGTTCATTTCGATATATTTATCGATAACACAGTTATCGGTCAAAATATGGTTTGGATTAAACTTTGGAATATTCGCACAAAATTGGTATCAAACGAAATGGGAAGACCACACACAGTTATCGGTCAAAATGTGGTTTCGGTTAAATTTTGGAATATTCGCTCAAAATTGGTATCAAACGAATGGGGAAGACCACAGAATTCATTTGAACTTTGGTTCATTTCGATATATTTATCGATAACACAGTTATCGGTCAAAATGTGATTTGGATTAAACTTTGGAATGTTCGCACAAAATTGGTATCAAACGAAATGGGAAGACCACAGCATTCATTTGAACTTTGGTTCATTTCGATATATTTATCGATAACACAGTTTTCGGTCAAAATGTGGTTTCGGTTAATCTTTGGAATATTTGCACAAAATTAATATCAAAAGAATGGGGAAGACCACAGCTTTCGTATGGACTTTGGTTCATTTCGATATTTTTATAGATAACAGAGTTATCGGTCAAAATGTGGTTTTAGGTAAACTTTGGAATACTAGCACAAAATTGGTATCTAACGACAGGGGAAGACCATAGGTTTCATTTGGTCTCTGTTTCATTTCCATATATTTATCGATAAGATAGTTATCGGTCAAGATGTGGTTTCGGGTAAACTTCGGAATATTCGCACAAAATTGGTATCAAACGAATGGCGAAGACCACAGCTTTCATTTGGACTTTGGTTCATTTCGATATATTTATCCATAACAAAGTTATCGGACAAAATTTCGAGAAAACTTTGGAATACTAGCACAAAATTGGCATCTAACGAAAGGGGAAGACCACAGCTTTCATTTGGACTTTGGTTCATTTCAATATATTTATCCATAACAAAGTTATCGGTCAAAATGTGGTTTCAGGTAAAGTTTGGAATACTAGCACAAAATTGGCATCTAACGAAAGGGGAAGACCACACCTTTCATTTGGACTTTGGTTCATTTCGATATATTTATCGATAACAGAGTTATCGGTCAAAATGTGGTTTCGGGTAAACTTTGCAATATTCGCACAAACTTGGTATCAAACGAATGGGGAAGACCACAGCCTTCATTTGAACTTTGGTTCATTTGAATATATTTATCGATAACAGAATAATCGGTCGAAATGTGGTTGCGCACATTTTTCATTTGGACTTTGCTTCATCTATGCTAGCATTTATTTTGATAACGACTGGACATAATAAAATTAAATATGGAAGCGAGATTTTGTATCAACTCGAGATGGTTATGTCTATGGATGGCAATTAGAAAAAAATATGAAAAGAAAAAAGCATATGAATAGGATGTAGGTGGAGTGGACGGGAAGAAGGTTGTGTGCTGAATGAGGAGGGCCAGTCATATTTAATAAATGAAAACAAATGAATGTTTGGGCAGGACAACGTCTGCCACGTCTGCTAGTAACATATAAAAATTTCAAAGTTCCCGGATTTTTTGTTTAGAAGATACGATGAAAAAAAATATATATCAACGATTCTTGCTACACAGTGCTCCTGAACGAAGAATAGGTTGGCCTAAACTGACACCAAAAACTGAAAACGCCATATCGTCTGAGATGCTGTCCTGCTCACGAATCCTTTTGCTTTGAAATCTTAGCTGGTCCTTTTACGAAAATATGCACTTTTTTGCATTTTTTATAGCATATAATACATTGCACCCAAGAAGTTGATTGGAAAGAAACCACTCAGCCAAAAACTAAAAATGCCAATTCGTTTATAATGTCATCCAGTTGAAAATACCGTTCAAGTTGAGACCTAAGAACCGAGCCTCGGATATGATAACTCTTTCTTCAGATAACGACCACAGCAAACGAACTAGGACTATGATTAATGAAATCAGGGCATGCTCTTGGAATGTCCGAACCCTTACTAGGGAAGGTGACGATGCGCGCCTAGTTGAGGTCCTCAACAAGGCAAAAGCTTACATCACCGTTATACAAGAAATGCGATGGACGGGGCAAGGTTATAAGACCATCCGAACCTGCAATGTCTACTGGAGCGGCCATACAAATGAGCGCAGATTCGACGTCGGTTTTGTGGTAGGAAAGATACTTGTAAAACATGTAATGTCCTTCAAAGCCGTGAACGAGCGACTCGCCACAATCCGAATTAAACTACGATTTTTCACCATATCGTTTATCTGCGTGCACGCACCGGCCGAGAACAAGGACGACGTAGAAAAAAATGCATTCTACGCGAAATTAGAAGAAACTTATGAGCGCTGCCCCCGTCATGATATCAAAGTCATGCTAGGCGACTTTAACGCCAGGGTGGGCAAAGAGGGTGTATTTGGCTCCACTGTCGGAAAGTTCAGCCTCCATGATGAGACTTCGCAAAATGGATTCAGACTGATTGACTTCGCCGGTGCGCGAAACATGGTCGTATCCAGCACCAGGTTCAAGCATAAAAATATCCATCAAGCCACATGGCTATCTCCAGATCGGAAAACACGCAACCAGATCGATCACTTAGTGATAGACAACAAAAGAGGTGCCACAAAAAACGCAAGGAAAGCTGGACGTAGAAAAACTGCAGTCACAACAGGCAGCCAATGATTTCGCAGAACGACTCGCACACCTGCTCTCGGAGTCCATGAGCAGTGGGAACATATCTCCGGAGCACTTCGTACCGCAGATGAAGAAGTAATTGGATTCCGGCAAGTGAAAAAAACAGCTGGTACGATGATAGAGAGTGCAAAGACGCAGTCAAAAGAAAGGACGATGCCTATAAGGCGACGTTAAAAGCTAATGCAAGGAGGAACGTGTGTGAACACTACCGTGAGATGAAGGGGGAGGCGAGACGGCTTTTCCGGGCGAAGAAAAGGGAAGCGGAAAAGCGTGAAATCGAAGAGCTTGAAATGCTAGCCAGCAAAAGCAACGTTTGAAAATTTGATCAAAAAACCCGACGAATGACGGAAGGTTTTAAACCTGGGGCAAACTCCTGTAAAAATGACAACGGCGACCTGGTGGCAGATGTTCAGAGAGTACTAAGACGATGGAATCGAAGTTCCACAACCCGGCTATAACGAGGTGTGAATAGCTATATCACGGCTAAAAAACAATAAAGCGACGGGTGCTGATGGCCTGCCCGCTGAGCTATTCAAATGCGGCGGCGAGGAGCTGGTAAGGTGCATGCATCAGCCCTTGTGCAGAATGTGGTCGGGTGAATGCATGCCTGAAGAATCTAAGTGTTCTCTACCCAATCCATAAGAAGGGTGCGCCAACTATCGTGGAATCAGCCTTTTGAATATCGCATATAAAGTCCTATCAAGCGTATTGTGCGAAAGACTGAAGCCTGACGTAAACCGACTGATTGGACCTTATCAGTGTGGCTGTAGACCTGGTAAATCTACCATCGACCAGATTTTTACAATACGTCAAATCTTGGAAAAAACTTGTGAGAAATGGGTCGATACACACCATCTCTTTGTTGATTTTAAAGCCGCCTTCGACAGCACGAAAAGGAGTTGCCTATATGCCGCTATGTCTGATTTTGGTTTCCCAGCAAAACTTATACGGCTGTGCAAAATGACGCTGAGCAACACCGCCAGCTCGGTCAGAATTGGGAAGGACCTCTCCGAGCCGTTCGAAACTAAGCGAGGTTTCAGGCAGGGCGACTTCCTATCGTGCAATTTCTTTAATTTGATGTTGGAGAGAATAATTCAAGCTGCAGAACTTAATCGCGCTGGAACAATATATTACAAGAGCGTGCAACTGTTGGCGTATGCCGACGACATCGACATCATTGGCCTCAACAACCGCGCCGTAACTTCTGCGTACTCCAAATTAGAAAAAGAAGCGGACAAAATGGGAAGTAAAAATGGGACAAAATGGAAGGTAAAACGAAGTACCTGCTGGCATCATGCAAAGAGTCAGCGCATTCGCGTCTTGGCAATCACGCCACTGTAGGCAGCAATAATTTCGGGATAGTAAGGGAGTTTGTATACCTGGGAAGCAGCATTAATACCAACAACAATATAAGCCTGGAAATCCATCGAGGGATAACTCTTGCAAACAAATGCTACTTTGGGCTGAGTAGGCAATTGCCCAAATAACGAAATTTCCGCCGAGGACTCCTTTAACCATAAACTAGAGTTCATCCAAAAAAAAATGAAAATCCGTAAGTAAGTACAATACCTATTTTTACATATAATGTTTGGAATCCAAGGCTTAGAAGTATATCTTATACCAAAATATAAGAAATACGGATCTTCCAGACTGCGAAACATAGAAAACGAGTCTTTATTTTTGCACTGATATTCCTCCATTTTATTAAAGAAAATTAATGTAGTTAGAAATGCACTAAATTTTACTTAATTGCGCAACTCGCAATTTCTGGAAGGAGTTATACGAGACAAAAGGGGTTTCTTGCATGAAAACAAATAACATTTATTTTTCTTCATCAGTGTTGTTAGTGTTATATTTATTTGGCAAGCTAGAAAGGTTGAAAAAGTACCAATGAACTTTTAACCCTCCGTGTTTTGAAGTGGCCTACACAAGTGGCCCTCCCCCCGCCCCCCTCCCATTCTTTTATGAGGAATATTTTTCCCGAAGGTGTCATAAAGATATTGTTAAATTTTACAAAAACCCAAGAAAAATTGCATAGCCATGAATCGTAGCTGGGGAAAATGTTAGTATTTTTATTGCCAACAACCTTCCTTTAGACACCGACGCTGTAGCTCTTCAAGTTTATGTGGTTATGGTACAAAAACCCAATATGACCCTCTTAACCTTTGGGTGCAATTAACAAAGAACTGTGACGTGCTGGACTATAAGTTTGTTCGGCAAAAATGATTTATGCGATGCCCCCTTTCAGAGAAGTACTACACAGAGCCAACAATGCCTAATAAAATAGAACAAAAGTCATATGATATCTCTATAGATTTTCTTCAAGAAGAAGTTCTTTTTAAATTTGAAGAGAAAATCTTATTAATGTTTACAAAGGGAAATCTTGCAAAAAACAAACCGATTTCTTAGGGTTCCTAACAAGAAGATTTGATTTATTAATGTTTTCAAAGAGAAATCTAGCAGAAAATGAATTCATTTCTTAGGGTTCTTTTTAATAAGATGATCTTAGGGTTCCTAACAAGAATATTTGACTTATTAACTGATTTCCGCATAATTGTATGTATTAATAAGATGATCTTAGGGTCCCTAACAAGAAGATTTGACTTATTAATGTTTTTAAAGGGAAATCTTGCAGAAAACGAAATGATTTCTTAGGGTTCTTTTTAATAAGATGATCTTATGGTTCCTAACAAGAAGATATGACTTATTAACTGATTTCCGCATAATTGTATGTGTTAATAAGATGATCTTAGGTTTCCTAACAAAAAGATTTGACTTATTAATGTTTTCAAAGGGAAATCTTGCAGAAAACGAAATGATTTCTTAGGGTTCTTTTTAGTAAGATGATCTTAGGGTTCCTAATAAGAAGATATGACTTATTAACTGATTTCCGCATAATTGTATTGAAAGAAGTTTTTCCTTTTTCATCTTTTTTTCATATTTTTAAGGAAATCTTGAAAAGATTTTCTTATTAATAACACATATAAAAAGAAATCGAAAAGAAATAAGAAGACATTGCACTTAATAATATCAATAAGAATTTCCTCATTAAACCAAATAGATTTGCGTATCGTTTTTTTTTCGTGTCGTTTCGACTACCCCTCAGCCCAAAACCCGCTCATGAAGACAATCTTATTTATATTATTATTCTAAAACACGGCGCTTAGCTAGACTAAACTACAATACGTATATAAAAGAAATGTATATCAGATGAAAGCTTATCATGAGCATGTTTGCAAAAAATTATAACAATTCCAATAGGTTAATTTGTTCATGAGAAATTAGCGTTTAAAGTTTGTACCCAAGCTCTTTATATGGCACTATTAACATGCTTTGTAAATGTATATCCATACATATGTACATACAATGCTCGCATGGATTTCAGTCGAAATAGACAAACATTGAAAAAAATGTAAATATGTATGTATGTAAGTACATCTGATTTTGCGCTACTTTGACTACAAAAGCAATGCAGGGGTAATAAGCAAACACACCCGATTATCGGGGGTTACATACTAGTTAATTTTATTAGGCATTTTTGGCTCTGTGTATGGTTACTCTGTTGCATAAAAAATATAAATTTTTGTTGTACTGTGTAACTAGCACAATATTTTTTTTTTTTAAATTATATTTTGAGAGTCACTTTCAATACTCACGAGCTACACATTAACCACATTTAAATTGAAAAACAAAACAGACCCATTTTTAGTGATCGGTTTCACGAATTCTGACTCATTTGCAAGAAGGGCTTACAACAAATCTTAGAAGATTTAATGAGAAGGTATTTTATTTTGGACAATTAGATGTAGAATGTATGCCCATCACTGGCAGAGGCGCTTATAAGCCAATCAGTGATGATGATGGTGATGACGAAGATGATGATATAAACTCATTCACATACATACTCAACTTCCTTAGCTCATTCAAAAGTCGCTCATAGATCGCTGCTTCTTTGACTAGTATACCACTACTCTCAAAACTCGCTGTCATCTCAGGATTTCGATAAGGTAATGATTTTACAAACACTCGCGTGGTTTTTATCTCATGTGACTGAAATTATAATAAAAATTAACAACAATTACGCTGTGACATAAAATTAGCGGTTCATCTCTCCATAATTTTTGAAACCAATTGGAGATGAAACTTTACCCCTCTCATATCAAAACCCCTTACTAGGTTTTTGGCCTATAGGTCTGGTTTCTATGTTATTTTTGTTCAAAGTTGGTAACCCTGGGTATGAAAAAGTTGATTAAAACTTAATCAAATTAAGCAAGTTTAGACGCTCTTATTTTCTATAACTCTATTTTCTGGATCGATAAGTCCTACAATGTCATACAATTTGTCGTATTTTTAATAGTTTGTCATGCAAATGAAGTAATTTTTGATGGGTTTTTTTTTGTATATCGCATTTTTTTGGATCGAGTAACTCATTTTAGACGTTAATTTTCACCTAGGTCTTTTGATAGGTGGCACTGTCATACAATTTGTCTTATTTTTGATAGTTGTTCATGCAAAAATAGTATTAAACTCTCTTTTAAAAAGAAAATATGAATATTGGGGGAGGGGGGAACTTGCCCCCAACCCCACTACTAAATCCTACTATGAATACAGGGTTCAAATATTTATATTTCCCTTTTAAAAGCAATCTTTTTACACTATTTTTTCATGCAAAACTATCAAAAATAAGACAAATTGTATGACATCGCAGACTTAGGTAAAAATTACTGTCAAAAATAGGTTCCTCGATCCAAAAAATAGCGATATGGGCATTTCCTAGCGTTGCGGACGTTACGCTCGAACGATTTTATTGAATTTCGATGAGGAAGTATTGTAAAATCTGGAATCGATTTTTTATATATGAGCGTATTTAGAGATCTAATTAACAATCTTGGCTTGCGTCATAATGACGCTTAACCGCCTAGGCGATTTTGGCCGTTTCGTATCAAAGCACGCCAGTCCTTCCTTTTTAGCGATAACTGACTCCACCTGTTGTTTCCATCTCAGTCGAGGTCTCCCCCTTCCTCTGCTGCCGAATTCGGGTGTCGATAGGAAAACTTTCTGTGCTGGTGCTTCTTTGTCCATTCGCATAACATGACCCAGCCAGCGGAGCCTTTGGGCTTTGGACCATAAATCTTCCGGAGAACTTTTCTCTCGAATACTCCAAGGGCCATCTCATCTTCTCTTGACACTGTCCATGATTCCGAGCCGTACATCAGGGCTGGTATGATAAGAGACTTATAGAGCGTGATCTTTGTTTGTCGAGAGAGGACTTTACTTCTCAATTGCCTACTTAGTCCAAAGTAACACTTATTGGCAAGGGTGATTCTCCGTTGGATTTCTAGACTGATATTATTTTCGGTGTTAATGCTGGTATGCTGGTTCCCAAATAGACGAGCGCCTCTCACCGTTTCAAACTTGTAGCTATCAACGGTGACTTGGCTGCAGATACTTCGTCTTGTCCTCGTTCATCGCAAGACCCACTTTTTTCGCTTCCTTATCCAACCCAGAGAAAGCAGCGCTTACGGCGCGGCTGTTAAGGCCAATGATATCAATATCATCGGCATACGCCAGCAATTGCACGCTCTTGTAAAAGATTGTGCCATTGCGGTTTAGCTCTGCTGCTCGAATTATCTTCTCCAGCATCAGGTTAAAGAAATCGCACGAAAGGGAGTCAACCTGTCTGAAACCTCGTTTGGTTTCAAATGGCTCAGAGAGGTCCTTCCCGATTCTGACGGAGCTGTTGGTTTTGCTCAACGTCATTTGGCAAAGCCGTATAAGCTTGGCAGGGAAGTTAAATTCAGACATGGCAGCATACAGGCAACTCCTTTTTGCGCTGTCAAAAGCGGCTTTAAAATCGACAAAGAGATGGTGAGTGTCGATTCTTTTATCATGGGTATTCTCCAGGATTTGGCGTATCGTGAAAATCTGGTCGATGGTAGACTTACCAGGTCTAAAGCCACACTGATAAGGTCCAATCAGTTTGTCTACGATGGGCTTCAGTCTTTCACACAATACGCTAGAAAGAACCTTATATGCGATATTAAGAAGACGGATTCCGCGGTAGTTGGTGGGGTTAGCGGGATCGCCTTTCTTGTGGATTGGGCAGAGCACACTTAAATTCCAATCTGGAGGCATGCAGTCATCTGACCATATTCTACATAAGAGCTGATGCATGCTTTTTACCAGCTCTTCGCCTCCGTGTGTGAACAGCTCGGCGGGTAGTCCGTCTTTCCCAGGCGATTTCTTGTTTTTGAGCCGGGATATTGCTATCCTCACTTCGTCATAGTCAGGTGGTGGGACGACTTTTCCATCGTCAGGGATTGGGGTATCGGGTTCGACGTCTCCCTCGCAATTTAGCAGTGAGGAGAAGTGCTCCCTCCATAATTTAAGTAGATTCTGTACGTCGGTTACCAGGTCGCCGTTATTGTCCTTACAGGAACTTGCCCCGGTCTTTAAACCTTCCGTCATCCGCCGGATCTTTTCATAGAATTTTCGGGCATCATTCCTGTCAGCCAGCATCTCAAGCTCCACACACTCACGCCTTTCGGCCTCACGTTTCTTTTTTCTGAAAAGGCGTCTCTTTTCCTTCTTCGCCTCACGATAGCGTTGCCATACACTGCGGGTTGCGCCCGTTCGCAACGTCTCCCTGTATGCAGCATCCTTTTTGACCGAGGCTGCGGTGCATTCCTCATCGTACCAGTTGTTCTTGCGGGCTCGCTGAAACCCTATAGTGGCCTCAGCGGCGGTACGTAATGAGTGAGAGATATGCTTCCATTGCTCGGTTACATCGTTAGGTCGAGGATTGCTCTCTGATAGCAGGTGTGAGAGTCGAGTGGAGAAATTATAAGCTGTCTGTGTCACGCGCAGCTTCTCGACGTCAAACTTTCCTTCCGTTACTGTGCGTACTTTCTTCGCTGCACAGAGGCGTGTGCGTATCTTGGCTGCAACAAGATAATGGTCGGAGTCGATATTGGGACCGCGTAGGGTACGCACGTCTAGAACGGTGGAGCTGTGTCTGCCGTCGATCATGACATGATCAATCTGGTTTCTTGTTCTTTGATCAGGGGACAGCCAGGTGGCTTGGTGTATTCGCTTATGCTGGAACCTGGTAATACTGATGACCATATTGCGGGAATCGGCGAAGTCAATCAACCTAGTTCCTTGGGGGGATGTTATATCGTGGAGACTGAATTTTCCAACTGTGGGACCAAAGACTCCTTCCTTGTCCACCTTGGCATTAAAGTAGCCGAGCACGATTTGATATCATGCAGGGGGCAGCGATCATAGGCTTGTTCAAGTTTATCGTAGAAGGAGTCCTTCTCTGCATCGTCCGTCTCCTCAGTCGGCGCATAGGCGCAGATAAATGTTATGTTGAAAAACCTCGCCTTGATGCGGATCGCAGCGAGACGTTCGTCCACAGGAGTGAACGCTAGTACTTGGCGGCGAAGTCTCTTTCCCACCACAAATCCTACACCACGCGCTTTGCCGCGTATCTGGCCACTGTAGTATACGTCACAAGAACCGATGGTCATCTTTCCTTGCCCCGTCCATCGCATTTCCTGCAGGGCGGCGATGTCGGCATTTGCGCCTATGAGGACATCAACCAGTCGGGCAGCGGTACCGTCCCTTGAAAGGGTCCGGACATTCCCGGTACATGCCCTAATATCCAAATCATTATGCCTTATTCGTTTTGCCGGGTCGTCAACAATAAAGGGGGTTCTCATCCGAGGCTTTGAATTCGTTTTCATTGGAATTAAGTTTTTTACGTGGCGGGTCCCAAACCCAGCGCACAACCCGTTTCGGGGTTTTTGGAAAATATTTACACCGCGGTAAGACCATAGTTACTCCCTGAGGCGGCCCGGTATCAGTGAGGCTCCGTTCGACTACAGCCACGATTTGCCTCCCGGCTGCAAACGTCCAATGGGCACGGTATCGCATAACACCCTGGATTGGGAGGGAAAAGTTTTGCACATTTATATAGCGAGCCGCTTGTTTCAAGACAGACGCCCGCTTGCAGCCGCACCTCATGGTGAACAGACGCTACGCAAAAACCTCGGTGAGCCCTTAAACCAAGTATGTCAGAGTGGCCCCATCGAGGCTCCCTCTCTTTCTGCCGCGAGCCTAGATAGCTCACGTTGCCCAGAGTGTACGAACGGGGACGCAAGAGTCGGGATTGGGCAAGGTCGCACAGCAACCACCCCCATTACACTTAGAGATCTACTGTCCGTATAAATAGGTTGCCGATGGAAACATAGTATGATGTCGCTGTTTTAGCCAATTAACTGCGTTGCGAACGTTACTCAAAATAGAAGTAGAGTTTAGGTAACTAATAAATTGACATTTTTCTACGAATTTCGAAGTATAAATATAAAAAGCCCTCAAGGATAAATCACAGATGAAAGTAATGACTTTTTAAAAACCACCACAAAAATAATATAGGAAAAGATTTTAGTAAGTTATCATAACATATATTTGTTGCGGACGTTACGTTGCGGAACTTACGTTGCGGAACTTACGTTGCGGACGTTACATGTTTTTCTGATACATATAATAATCTACATATTTTAAAATTAGTTAACAGTTTTAGACTAAAAGCTAGATAAAAATGGTTTGCATGGTAAGAAATTAAGGAGATGTTTTTCTGATACATGTAAAATACTTAAACATAGTAGGATGAAAGTGGTTTGTATAAGAAGTTTTTAAGAAGATGAGTGAATAAATGTTCATATACCTAAGTTGCAACGAAAACAGCTTTAAATTTTTAGTTTTTACTTTTGGGAATGGCAGTCCGAGGTCAAAATGTGGTTTCGCTTAAACTTTGGAATATTCGCTCAAAATTGGTATCAAACGAATGGGGAAGACCACAGCATTCATTTGAACTTTGGTTCATTTCGATATATTTATCGATAACACAGTTATCGGTCAAAATGTGGTTTGGATTAAACTTTGGAATGTTCGCACAAAATTGGTATCAAACGAAATGGGAAGACCACAGCATTCATTTCGATATATTTATCGATAACACTGTTATCGGTCAAAATGTGGTTTCGGTTAATCTTTTGAATATTTGCACAAAATTGGTATCAAAAGAATGGGGAAGACCACAGCTTTCATATGGACTTTGGTTTATTTCGATATATTTATAAATAACAGAGTTATCGGTCAAAATGTGGTTTCGGGTAAACTTTGGAATACTAGCACAAAATTGGCATCTAACGAAAGGGGAAGGTCACAGCTTTCATTTGGACTTTGGTTCATTTCGATATATTTATCGATAACAGAATTATCGGTCAAAATGTGGTTTCGGGTAAACTTTGGAGTACTCGCACAAAATTGGTATCTAACGACAGGGGAAGACCCTAGGTTTCATTTGGTCTCTGTTTTATTTCCATATATTTATCGATAACATAGTTATCGGTCAAGATGTGGTTTCGGGTAAACTTCGGATTATTCGCACAAAATTGGTATCAAACGAATGGGGAAGACCACAGCCTTCATTTGAACTTTGGTTCATTTGAATATATTTATCGATAACAGAATAATCGGTCGAAATGTGGTTGCGCACATTTTTCATTTGGACTTTGCTTCATCTATGCTAGCATTTATTTTGATAACGACTGGACATAATAAAATTAAATATGGAAGCGAGATTTTGTATCAACTCGAGATGGTTATGTCTATGGATGGCAATTAGAAAAAAATATGAAAAGAAAAAAGCATATGAATAGGATGTAGGTGGAGTGGACGGGAAGAAGGTTGTGTGCTGAATGAGGAGGGCCAGTCATATTTAATAAATGAAAACAAATGAATGTTTGGGCAGGACAACGTCTGCCACGTCTGCTAGTAACATATAAAAATTTCAAAGTTCCCGGATTTTTTGTTTAGAAGATACGATGAAAAAAAATATATATCAACGATTCTTGCTACACAGTGCTCCTGAACGAAGAATAGGTTGGCCTAAACTGACACCAAAAACTGAAAACGCCATATCGTCTGAGATGCTGTCCTGCTCACGAATCCTTTTGCTTTGAAATCTTAGCTGGTCCTTTTACGAAAATATGCACTTTTTTGCATTTTTTATAGCATATAATACATTGCACCCAAGAAGTTGATTGGAAAGAAACCACTCAGCCAAAAACTAAAAATGCCAATTCGTTTATAATGTCATCCAGTTGAAAATACCGTTCAAGTTGAGACCTAAGAACCGAGCCTCGGATATGATAACTCTTTCTTCAGATAACGACCACAGCAAACGAACTAGGACTATGATTAATGAAATCAGGGCATGCTCTTGGAATGTCCGAACCCTTACTAGGGAAGGTGACGATGCGCGCCTAGTTGAGGTCCTCAACAAGGCAAAAGCTTACATCACCGTTATACAAGAAATGCGATGGACGGGGCAAGGTTATAAGACCATCCGAACCTGCAATGTCTACTGGAGCGGCCATACAAATGAGCGCAGATTCGACGTCGGTTTTGTGGTAGGAAAGATACTTGTAAAACATGTAATGTCCTTCAAAGCCGTGAACGAGCGTCTCGCCACAATCCGAATTAAACTACGATTTTTCACCATATCGTTTATCTGCGTGCACGCACCGACCGAGGACAAGGACGACGTGGAAAAAGATGCATTCTACGCGAAATTAGAAGAAACGCGAAGAAACTTATGAGCGTTGCCCCCATCATGATATCAAAGTCATGCTTGGCGCCTTTAACGCCAGGGTGGGCAAAGAGGGTGTATTTGGCTGCACTGTCAGAGAGTTCAGCCTCCATGATGAGACTTCGCAAAACGGATTCGGACTGATTGACTTCGCCGGTGCGCGAAACATGGTCGTATCCAGCACCAGGTTCAAGCATAAAAATATCCATCAAGTCACATGGCTATCTCCAGATCGGAAAACACGCAACCAGATCGATCACTTAGTGATAGACGGACGACACGCTTCCAGCGTTATGGACGTACGTACGGTGAGGGGCCCGAACATCGACTCCGAGCACTACTTGGTAGCAGCCAAGATTCGACCCGCCTAAGTACAACAAAAGAAATGCCACAAAAAACGCAAGGAAAGCTGGACGTCGAAAAACTGCAGTCACAACAGGCAGCCAATGATTTCGCAGAACGACTCGCACACCTGCTCTCTGAGAGCACAATTGAACCCAACGGAGTGCATGAGCAGTGGGAACATATCTCCGGAGCACTTCGTACCGCAGCTGAAGAAGTAATTGGATCCCGGCAAGTGAAAAAAACAGCTGGTACGATGATAGAGAGTGCAAAGACGCAGTCAAAAGAAAGGACGATGCCTATAAGGCGACGTTAAAAGCGAATGCAGGGAGGAGCGTGTGTGAACACTACCGTGAGATGAAGGGGGAGGCGAGACGGCTTTTCCGGGCGAAGAAAAGGGAAGCGGAAAAGCGTGAAATCGAAGAGCTTGAAAAAAAACCCGACGAATGACGGAAGGTTTTAAACCTGGGGCAAACTCCTGTAAAAATGACAACGGCGACCTGGCGGCAGATGTTCAGATAGTACTAAGGTTATGGAGAGATCACTTCTCTGCCCTTCTAAACGGAGGAACAGAGCAACAATTCAGAGAAGAGGACGAACCCGACCCCACAATCGAAGACGATGGAATCGAAGTTCCACAACCCGGCTATAACGAGGTGTGAATAGCAATATCACGGCTAAAAAACAATAAAGCGACGGGTGCTGATGGCCTGCCAGCTGAGCTATTCAAATGCGGCGGCGAGGAGCTGGTAAGGTGATGCATCAGCTCTTGTGCAGAATATGGTCGGGTGAATGCATGCCTGAAGAATCTAAGTGTTCTCTGCCCAATCCATAAGAAGGATGATCCCGCAAACTGCGCCAACTATCGTGGAATCAGCCTTTTGAATATCGCATATAAAGTCCTATCAAGCGTATTGTGCGAAAGACTGAAGCCTGACGTAAACCGACTGATAGGCAATTGCCCAAATAACGAAATTTCCGTCGAGGACTCCTTTAACCATAAACTAGCAAAAACTAGAGTTCATCCAAGAAAAAATGAAAATCCGTAAGTAAGTACAATACTTATTTTTACATATAATGTTTGGAATCCAAGGCTTAGAAGTATATCTTATACCAAAATATAAGAAATACGGATCTTCCACACTGCGAAACATAACAAAATGAGTCTTTATTTTTGCACTGATATTCCTCCATTTTATTAAAGAAAATTAATGTTGTTAGAAATGCACTAAATTTTAATCTTTGAAATCCGAACACACACTTACGATATCGCAACTCGCAATTTCTGGAAGGAGTTATACGATGCAAGAGGGGTTTCTTGCATGAAAACAAATAACATTTATTTTTCTTCATCAGTGTTGTTAGTGTTAATTTATTTGACAAGCTAGAAAGGTTGAAAAAGTAACATTCAACTTTTAACCCGCCGTGGTTTGAAGTGACCTACACAGGCCAATTCGACTTTTAAAGGTGTTAACTAAAGCTTCTATGAATTTTATAGCCATTGCAAGCGAACTGATTTTTCAAAAAATGTTCACAAGCGGGGGTAAGTGGCCTACACAGGCCACCACTACCATTTTTGTACTGTTATGCACCGTACTCGGTTTTCTTACTAATGAAGGTACATAAACTATAGCCGTCTCACTGTCAGAGATTGAAGTTTTTAGTAAGAAATTTTACTTATTTCCTCTCCCTGAGCTTATTTCAGAGAGTTGTTCAAGTTTTAGTGAAAATATTGCACGGGATCAAGTCGTGAATATATTTTTGTAAAAAAAATAAGAGAAAATGATAAAACTCGAAAACTTATTTTTTTTTATTATGAGGACTAATCAATATGTTTTTCTAATTTCTCTTCATTTAGTAGACCCGTTCTTCCCGGAGCAAGTGCGAAGAAAACGTTAAATCGGCTAAAATGCACTTGCGTGTATGTCATCACACTAGAAGCAAAACAGCTGGCAAAATCATCATTGACTGTAATAATTTTTCTTTTAAAATATTGTTCTTGTAAATTTCCAGAGCTAACTTGCAAAAGAGCAGCATGTTTACCATTCAACCCTACTTTTCAAGTCGCGTTTTTACTAGCCGAATTCCCGTATTCAGTAGCTTAATTCGTAGAATGATGAAACAACCGAGTTTGTGTTGTTGTTTTGAATGGTAATACATAGGTGAGGAATCGGGTAGAACTTACACACTAGCTTAGATTAATTTTACACCACCCGATACCCAAAGCACGTTTTCTCATAGGCGGCCTGCCAACGAAAGTGTAAAAACACTTGACACAACGGACGGTTAACATAGCGGTACTTAAAATAAAATAATTGAGTTAAGCTAACGTTTGTTGAATTAAAAAAAAGAGGAAGTGAGAATATAGCTCTCAAATTTTATTTTAAAACAAATAACTGTAGGTCATAACGAAATTATAGAACAACAAAATTAAAAAGTGCTATAGCTATTTTACGGAATGCATGTCTGTTTAAAAATAAATAGCTTGTGAAATGAAATAACTAAACAAAAAAATGTTATGGATTTTAGTTGTTTCTTGGATGAACTCTAGTTTTTGCTAGTTTGTGGTTAAAGTAGTCCTCGACGGAAATTTCGTTATTTGGGCCAATTATTCTTTTATGAGGAATATTTTTCCCGAAGGTGTCATAAAGATATTGTTAACAGTAGACTCAGGGGAGGCATTTTTTCGAGAAATTTTACAAAAACCCAAGAAAAATTGCATAACCATGAATCGTATCGGGGCAATTTCTAGGAGGAAAATGTTAGTATTTTTATTGCCAACAACCTTCTTGTATTCTTATTGATATTCCAACAGTTTTTTATTTGATCAATCTACCTTACTTGGTGAACTTCGACGACCGAATTCTTATCTAAAATGTTGAAAGGGTACTTCGAAGGGGCGGGCAAGCGGGTATATACTAGTACAGAATAAAAAAGTCTTGTTGAAATGTTAATTTTGTCAAAAGAATCTGTTTCGTAAGACTACTGAGAGTCTTTAGAAGATTGCAAGTAAATAAAAAATACATACTAAGATTGAAAAGTGGAAATGGTAATTAATGAATTTTGCAAGTCAAATCTTTTTGCACAGTGTTATTTTTTTATAATCTCGTAGTATCTCGTGTGTTCAAATAATTAATGCTTTATTACCCTCCCAGCCCGTGCGAAGCTCTTAGAGTTGAGTCGCATGTGCTTTAGGGGTTTAGAATATGCCCGAGTTAGGTATGCCTGTGGTAAGAGGCGACTAAAATCCAACGAAATCGTTCCCAAGACATTCGGGCTAGTACCGCAAGGTGTTATTCCGGCAAAGGACTGTCAACATCAGTACAACCCTGTCTGGTCCGTTACGTAACTTTTTATAAGTGGATCTTGCGACTAGGTAGGGCGAAGTACTCCTATAACTACAACAACAAGTCGTATGTGCCTAGATTTATAATGTTTGTTAGGTTTGTTTTAGGGCGATTGAACTTATGCAGATAAAGAAATGTTCGAAGTAGTTCATGCAAATCCCTACCGTGGCTGTGGGGCCAACTTTTCATATAAGCCCGGAGTTAACATTTCGTGCAAGTGGGTCTTAAAGGTAAAGTTTTCAATATTATTTTTTTCATAATTTAGTAGTTGTTGCACTTAAAAAAAAAAAAAAAAAAAAAAAAAACTAATGGCGGCGATATACCAACAGGTTATCATAACCTCTAACGAGATTTTTAGCCGAGCTTCTCTTTCCAACTTGTAGTGTGTTGCTTTTGAGGTTTTCCTACAAGTTGGCGGGACCTACAGTTTTTTGCCGACTCCGAACGGCACTTGCAAAGCAAATGAATTTTTTGCTGAGAAGCTTCTCATGGCAGAAATACACCCGGAGAGTTTGCCAAACTACTGCCGAGGGGCGACCCCGTTTAGAAAAATTGTTTTTCTAAATAATTTTTGATGTTACTTTTGGCGGGCATCGAACCGCCACGACTTGGTGTAGATGGCCGAGCACTTAACCGCTACACCACGGCGGCCGCCAGAGAAAAATGAACTGGTCATATCAACCAAAATATGGGTTGATTCAACCAAATTCATGGCCAATTCTTATCCATTATTCAATGCTGTTGATTTAACTGCATTGAAACTGTTAACCTTAACTTAACAGAAAATTTGTTGTTTTAACAGAAAATCTGGTGTTGGAATACTCAGCCCAGGTGTCTAGCATCGTATACCTATGCTTTCCAGCGTCTAATTACAGCTTTTAAGGAATTACACCACACTCTGTCACGTTGCCTCACCACACTTGCCATATTGCGTTCACCGCGAATTGACTGCTGAAGGGAGGTGTCTACCATTATGCCATGCACTTATGCCGGCGTCTAATTACAGCTTTGTTCTATGACAGTAAATACCGTGCCTTCGATGTTGGATTAACTACAAATTCTGTCAGTTTTACCAACTTTTGTTAATTAAAATTTACAGATTTATGTATGACTGTTCATCAACATTTGAATGCAGTTACTTCAACAAAAAAATTCGACCAATAAAATAAAATCACGACCCCAGGTCGCTAGCCCCGTACCCTCATCCTTAAATTTTGGGGACGCCCCTCAAAATATACCGCCTATACTTCAGTTTATTTCAATTTCCTTTCCATCGGTGAATATTTCATTCAAATCGGACAAACGGTTCTCTCACAGGAGGTTCCTAAAATTTTTCATGTGGGTATTTATACATTAATTTGGTGAACTTTAGATTGTTGAGTTGACGAAGAAAAATTTCTAAATATGTAATACAATATAAAGCGGTTTGACAAGACCCTTCAACAAGAGCGAAATTGCAATCATCGCAGTCGGTATTGGTTGATAAAAACTCAAAACAATAATTTTATAAAAATGATTCGACTGCTCAAAAGTCCATAACATTTTCAAAGTTTATTATTTTTTAATAAATTTCCATTACCTTTTTAACTTGGTATTTTAGTTTCAAGTGGAAATATTCGCCTAAATACCCCGTTGGACCGCACTCTGCCACGACTTCGTAATTTAAAAGCAAACCATCTGTCGCAGTCTTCTTCAACATATTCTGAAATATTTGCTGAACCTCTGAGCTCGATAATAGGTCATTTCCTGTTATGGCACCTGCACGTGCTGTTGTGAGACTCATTTCTTAAATTTTTGTTTTTTAAGCACGACGACTATCACAACAATTCCCAGCTACAATAAAGCAACGACTGAGTTCCGATCCATTAGTTCATTAAATTTGTGTACTTAATTATCACAACTTATCAAATAACTACCCTGCAGCGAAACCTCAAACTAGTCAGAAAAATACTAGTGTACAACTATAATTTTCTGGCAGAACTCATACTAGTCAGGAAATATCCATGTCATACTAGTATACAACTAGAATTTTCTGGCTGTGTTCATACTAGTCAGGAAATATCCATTCCATACTAGTATGCAACTAGATTTTTTTGGGTGAAGTCATACCAGTTAAAAAATACAAAATTCATTCGTTTCGTTTGCTTCTTTTTTCTCCTATAACTTACAGATGTTTTTCGTGATAGGGTAAATACAAATAGTCGCTGCTTTCTGAAAAATAAACATAAAAATAAAGGCAAATGATAAAATAAAGGGCAGGTCATATAAATTCTGGTTGAATTCATACTAGTCCAGGTTCGATGCTTTTTGTAGTATGGCACGATTATATTTCATACTAGTCCTTTTTGGAGTAGAATGTGGACTAGTTTATTTTATGGATATCATACTAGACCAGGTTAAACAAGTATGGGACTGGTGTTTTACAACTAGTATAATTCTAGTATATCATGACTAGTAGATGACTGGTATGTCTGGTCGAAATCTGACAATTGACATTTCGTAGGACATCAACACGTAAAAAATACCAGTTGCTTATATGGAAAAACGACAAAACACTGACTACTTGGGCCCGGTGCACCAACTAGTTATAAAGTAGTTTTCAACTAGTTGCTTTCGCTGCAGGGTAGATTCTCGAAGCACTTGTAATAGGGATGTTACAGAAGTGAGTTTACCCTATCGGACTCGGAATTGAATTTTTAAAATTTAGAGATGGGAAAAATATGTCAAATCAATCACCTGAAAATTATTTGAAAAAAAAAAAATTGGGTAAACTCTGGTATTATTTTAAAATATTTTAGGCATTTGATTTTGACATATTTTCCAAACTCTAATCATGTTCTATTTTAGAATGGTAGAAAATATAATTTTTAGCTTAATATTAATATTTAATTTCATTTTTGCTGATTTAGTTTTTGAAGTGTCCGGTAAATTTAACGGTCCAAACGAGTAAACGCTCGCAAGTCTTCTAAATTGCATAAAATCGGTTCATACATTATTTATTTAAAAACCCGATTCTTTCAACTCGGTTCGTCGGTTCTATGCATCATTAGTGTTAGAATATAATTATACTTACATATATCAGTTTAAATATCATTGTACGAGTATACCTTATATAGTAGCGCAACTCACAGATCATTGCAAAAAACACACTAATACACACGCACAGCATATTCCCTAAAAGCACAGAAAAATATATTCTTAAACGTTTGGTAAATAACACTACTCGACAAAAAAAAGTCTCCAACAATGAAAGTACATTTAAGATTCCGAATATCACATCCATTTTTCTGTGGCAGATCTAGTTTCCGAGATATCGGCGAAAATATGCAAATTCCCAATTTTGCAAAACACTACTTCAGATACGTAAAAAATTTGTATTTTTTATATTCTCGGTTTAAACTGTTGAATTATACATTGTACTAATTCCCATCAACATTTTTTGCCTTCATCTCTATAAATACCCTGCAGCGAAAGCAACTAGTTGAAAACTACTTTACAACTAGTTGGTGCACCGGGCCCAACTAGTCAGTGTTCTGTCTTTTTTCCATATAAGCAACTGGTATTTTTTACGTGTTGATGTCCTACGAGATGTCAATTGTCAGATTTCGACCAGAATATACCAGTTATCTACTAGTCAGGAAATACCAGTTTCATACTAGTTGTAAGATACCAGTTCCATACTAGTTCATCATGGACTAGTATAATTTCCTTAAAATGAACTAGTCCACATACTAGTCCAAAAAGGACTAGTATGAACTATACTAGTCCCATACTAGTCTAAAACGCTTTTAACCTGGACTAGTATGATTTCAACCAGAATTATCCTCGCTTACCCTTTATTTTATCATTTGACTTTATTTTCAATTTCATCCAGAAAAATCTAATTGTATACTGGTATGAAATGGATATTTCGTGACTAGTATGAGTTCTGCCAGAAAGTTATAGTTGTATACTAGTATGAAATGGATATTTCCTGACTAGTATGAATTCAGACAAAAAATTCTAGTTGTATACTGGTATGAAAATGATATTTCCTGACTAGTATGAGTTCTGCCAGAAAATTATAGTTGTATACTAGTATTTTTCTGACTAGTTTGAGGTTTCGCTGCAAGGTATCTTCAGTAGTTTGGCCACTATGCAAAAAAACGTTTAAAAAATTTTGAAAAAAAAGCAATTTTTTTACAAAATTTCAAATTTAACCATTTCAAAACTAGAAAAAGTCTATGAACGAAAAAAAGTTAGCCCTCCTATGTTGTAGGAAATTTGATTACGAAAATTTTAAGCATACCGTTTTATTGAAAGTCCTCAATCAAAAATTTTCTCTTCTTAACCCGACCAATTTTCAAAAATTTTCATATTCTCAACATTTCGTACATGATTCCTATATAAAATTGTATCCTGATTCCAAATATGTAATCATTTGGTTTAAAAGTATAATAGTTTTCGTGATATTTTGAAATTTCAGTTTTTGAGATAAGTTAAAATTACGTATAAAAGTTGATAGTTTTCACCTTTAGGTTACATTTTATGCCTCCCAAAGAAGGAATCAACCAAAGCCGCCTATGATAGCTTATTTCCGAAGTCCTTGATATAGCAGTTGGTCGAAAAAGAATTGAAAATTTGGATGAAGAAAAACCATTATTTTTCGTAATAACTCAATCACCTTAACGTCGATTTTAATTATTTTTTTATTTGGTTAAAAGGGTATTTCATCTCCTCAAAACGAAATCAAATGTCATAAAAATGAAGAAAGTAATATCGAAAATATTAACAGATCAGTAATCCCAAATTTCCCTTATCTAAAAACCTGAAATTTCAAGATATCTTGAAAACTGTTCAATTTTTAAACCAAATGATTACATATTCGGAATCAGCAGAAAATTCTACATAGGTATCATCTATCAAATGTCAAGAATATAGAATTTTCGAAAACTTGTCGGGTAGTAAAAGAAATTTTTTTATTGAGGACTCTCAATAAAACGTGGCTTATAAAGTCAAGGGCCCATCACAATATTGTACTGGCGTGCTTAAAATTTTCATAATTAAATTACCTACAACATTGGAGGGCTAAGTTTAAGTGGTTAAATCTTAAATCTTTTTAAGTGGTTAAATCTTAAATTTTGTAAAAAAAAATTCGTTTTTTTTTGTTTGAACGTTTTTTGGCATAGTAACTACTGAAGATACTTATAGAGATAAAAGCAAAAAAAGTTTATGGGTATTAGTGTAATGTGTAATTCAACAGTTTAAATCGGAAATAGTGTCTTGCAAAAATGCGAATTTTCATATTTTCACCGATATCTCGGAAACTAGATCTGCCACAGTGATATTCGGAATCAGGAGAAAATTTTACTTAAGGAAGGTCGAGTAGTGTAATTAGGGTCAAACTTTAGAATAATGTACCTCGATTTGGACAACATTTATTTTATGGATTGGTAGAGGGGGTCATATCTATAAAAACTGTGAAGGTATAAACTTTCGGACATTTATATTATAATTTTTATATTTAATTATACCTCAAGTTAATACTTATTTAGGAAAAACGTTTATCTGCTACTGGTAGTTTATCATTAAATCAAAAATTAAAAAAAGCGCACCATATACAAATTTACTTGCTTCCTGTAATCGCCCTAAGTTATAGGGTGTACAAGAAGTCTATAAAGTAAGAAAAACACATGGCAAATATTAGAAAGAATATAAATGCAAGATTGCATGCAGGGCACATGGCTCAAAGCGTTAAGAAAACGCAATGCCAATGCAGTCTGGTAGGTTCGATGCCAGCCAGACCGGATAAAACACTACGTCTAAATGCTTGGTCGCATGGAAACTAGTCAGTGAATTACCATTCCGCTGTATACAATTTTGCATTCAATTCTTTCTAATACCTATATGTAATTACAAAAATTAATTGATTGATTAACTAATATTAAGTTTTCAAAAAGTGAGAATTGACGTTGAAGGTTTCATCTCAAATGCGTCTAAGGTTGATATCAAACAAAATGGCTTATTGGGCTTCATACTATTCCTTCATTCCATTTCATTTGGAGTCACTCAGCCAGTGCCTTCCACTCAAATTCGTAAAAAGAAGAGAATAAGTTGCCAAACTATAGTAGGGATAAACAATGTTAAAGATAACAAGCAATAAAACATATATCGACGTGACATACGAAAACTAACACTAAAATTTTGTGTCTGAAGAAAACTAACACTTTTGTTTTGTGTCTGACGAAAAGTAGCACTTTCATTTTTTCTCTGAATAAAATGTACTAGCCAAAAGTGTTAGTTTTCGTCAGACACAAATCGAAAGTATTCTTTTTCGTCAGACACAAAATAAAAGTGTTAGTCTTCTTACAGAATTTGAAAAGTGTTAGTTTTCGTATGGCACGTCGATATGCATTCTCTCAACATCTCTTTTCGCTAAATAATGTTGTCTTATAACTTTAAACGAGCTAAACTTGTATATTCCCTGTAGCGAAAAAAACTAGTATACAACTATAATTTTCTGAATGAAGTCATACTAGTCAGGAAATATCCATTTCATATTAATATACAACTAAGTTTTTCTGGATGAAATTATACCAGTTAAAAAATACAAAATTTATTCGTTTCGTTTGCTTTTTTCTCTTATAATTCACAGATGCTTTTTCGTGATAGGGTAAATACAAATAGTCGCTGCTTAAGAATAAACCTAGTATGGGGACTAGTTCATTTTATGGAAATCATACTAGTCCAGGGTGAACTACACCATTTCAAGTTGGAGTTTAGAAAGCGTCAGTTGGACTTTAGAAAAGTTAATTGGCTTTTGGAAAGCGTCAATTGGATTTTGGATGGCGTTATTTGGATTTTAGAAACCCGAAAAAATTTAAATTCTTGCTTTCTAAAATCCAATTGACGCTTTCTAAAGTATAATTGATTGTAATTTTATACTTTCAAAATGGCGTAAATTGGACTTCAGAAAGCGTCAATTGGATTTTAGAAAATATAAATTGAAATTTTTTTAAGTTTTCCAAAATCCAATTGACGCTTTCTAAAATCCAATTGACGCTTTCTGAAATCCAATTAACGCTCTCCAAAATCTAACTGACAATTCTAAATCCAACTAACGTGTTCTAAAATCCAATTTGAAATGGTGTAGAATGGTACTGGTATTTTACAACTAGTATAATTCTAGTATATCATGACTAGTGGATGACTGGTATGTTCATGGAAAAAGACAAAACACTGACTAGTTGGGCCCGGTTCATCAACTAGTTGTAAAGAAGTTTTCAACTAGTTGCTTTCGCTGCTGGGTTTGTATATTTGGGAATTTCCATGACAAAAATAATTTGCTAGCCAAACAATATCACATTTATTAAAACAATTTTAAGCAGTTCATCTGCTGCCATAATTTAACACAGAAACGGGTTTTAATATACATATGTACATATGGTGATTCAAACATAAGAAAATTTGCCAACCCTCAAGGGTCAACTACATGAAACTTTATTTCAACTTTACCTGGGGCTTTGGCTTTGACAGATAAGTTCAATATACGTGCTTCAACGAAACATGGCAAATGGGAAACCTCAAAGTTGAAGCAAGGTTGAAATTTGGCAAACTCTCAAATTTTGTTTGCTTTGACAATCAGAGGTTGATGACTTTGCTTTAATTTAAGAATTAAAATTTGGAGGAAGTGATAATTAATTCATTTTTTCTCTATTAAATTAATAAATTTATCAAAACACTCTCAATGCAAATAAATAAATAACGAAAACAAATGTATAAAAGAGAAGCGTCAAAGCGTTCATTGTAGCATACCTCTGAATCTGAGCGCAAAGTTTTGAGTTTGCAAATGTCAGGCGAGGTTAACAAAGCTCTATGTAATTGGCCCTTTAGAGTTGCTATTTTTTTCGCTCTTTCCCAAGTGGTACCACTTCACTTCTACTGCAGTGAAGAAGGGGAGTGAAAAATACACAACATCATGGCTAAATAATTTTTTTAATGTGGTTTTTTATATTTGTAGCAGTGTCATTGGAGTTGCGTTGAAGTTATGGGTCAGTTACATAAAGCTTTATTTTGACTTTACCTCAAACTTTGACTTTGACAGAAAAGTTCAGTATACGTATTTAAACGAAGCATGGCAAATTGGAGACCTCAAAGTTGAAGCAAGGTTAAAATTTGGCAAACTCTCAAATTTTGCTTGCTTTGACAATCAGATGTTGATGACTATGCTTTAATTAAATAATAAAAAGTTGGAGGAAATAATAATTAATTCATTTTTTCTATATTAAATTAATAATTTAACCAAAACAATCTGAATGCAAAGAAAAAAATAACGAAAACAAATGTATAAAAGAGAAGCGTCAAGGCATTTATTGTAGCATACCTCTGAAGTTGGACGCAAAGTTTTGAGATAGCAAATGTCAGGCGAGGTTAACAAAGCTTTATGTATTCGACCCTTTAGAATGGCAAAAACGTACCAAAAATGGTACATTTCGTCCAAAACGGCACCCGTGGTTGAAAGCAGTAAATCCAACGTTTTGTTTTAAAGCTTTCAGCAGGGCTAAGTTGTTATACATATAGTGAACTATGTAGAATATATATCAAGTTATCGTTAACGAAAATATACGTGAATAAATTAGGGTTACCGAAATATTTTTTTTTTTTTCGTTTTGAAATAGCTAGTTAAGAAACTTCATTGTTTTTGTTATACTGCATTACATCTCACTCGTACATTCTTTATGAGTGTTGTTTTGAAGAACATGAAAAATTTTGCCCAAATATTTTTAGTATATGTATAAAGCAAAATGGGTATGCGTATTTTTTTATGTAACGTAAGTGACGAAAATTAGCATTTTTTTGTGTAAAATTAGTAGTTTCCAACCAATAATAAATTATGTAAAGCAAAATTACGTTTAAAGTTGTTTATAAAGTGAAAAAGCCGTTACGGCTTTTCTAACCTAATTCGTCACTTATTTGGTTATTCCTCAATCAAAACTATTTTTTTGCTGATATTTTGTACAAGTACACAGAGTGTCATGATTTGTCCATGGGCCTTATAACGGTATAAAGGAGTCGCGACGGAGTTTCATACATCAAAGTTCTAAGGATTATTAGAGAGGTCGTTTGAGCAATGTGAGTCTCTCTATGTGCTTCCGTAAAAATTTAGGTTGCTAGTTGAAAATGGATGAAATGTATTGATAACCATGCCGCTTTTTCATAAAAAGTCGAGAAAAAATCCATAAATCCTTAAATATGGATCTTTGACCCCGAATAATACTTTTAGCACACTTGGGATCGATGGAGACTTTTTCAATTTTATTCCTGCGGCTGAACCAAAGCTCCTTGCAAAAGATTGGCTCTGTGGGAATATTTGTTATATCAAATATCGAAATTGACCGGACTAGTAGTGTTTAATATTATGCATGGAAAAAACTATTTTCACTGCGATGGGGAACTTCCAGACAAATAAACGGCAAAAGAAAATTTGTTTCACACATACTAAAGCTTTCGAGAAAAATCATGAAAAGTCCATACGTGGCATATATGCCATGTAATGCATAAACCTAATTTTACAATCGCGATATCTCAAAACTGGTGACTCTTAGAGAAAAAATGATTGGTCAGGTCTACAACTTGGTCTCAGGTAATTTTTTAAAGAAACTCACCGTTTTCGAGAAAACCCTCAAATTTTGACCTTTGACTCCGAATAACTTTTTTAGCAGACATGGGATCGATGGCGACTTTTGAAGTTTTCTATTCGACGGCGAACCTAAGCCCTCTACAAAATTTTGGCTCCGTCGGACCTTTGTTATTTCAAATGTCTAATTCGACCGGACTATAAATTGGGCAAAGGTGCAGAAGGAAGGTATCCATTTCACGAAATTCTTCCATAAATCAATGGGCCTATCTATAATAACGTCCATAAAAGAAAAACTAGTCGGCTTATTTTCTGTTACTTCGGAAGTAACGTCAGTGACGAATTTTATGTAACTTCAGTGACACTAGTTTACAAATAATTAATTTGAAAAAAAAAAATACCAAGATATTCATGTATATGGACAAATTGGCACTGATATGCCGAGCACAAAACATATTTTTAAAATTTTTTGTTTGGGTAGGTTTTCGAGATATCAGTAATTTTTTTTTAAGGTATCACTTCATTTAAAAATTATTTTCGCCAATGTTACAAAAGCGATGGACGCAAGCAATACCTCATTGGAGAAGAAATCAAAATACGCTTCCAACGAAGTATAATATGGAGGGGTGGTCCAAACCATCGCTGAACAATAGCTGGTCAAAGTCGGAATTCTTAAGAGTTTTGGAAAAATTTTGATTTTGAAAAAGTTTTTTTTATCTAGTAAAAACTGTATTTTTGGCGATTTTTTTGTAACTTTCAACATCCTTACTTTTAATAGAATTTTAACAGGTTGATATCCGTATATTGCAGATATTCAAAAAAACTCTTACTGATAATCATTACTAAGCCAATAGAGTCCAAATCAACCGTTTTTGGAACTTTTGTCTTTCTGTCTATCTTTCTGTCTCTCTGTCTGTATGTTTGAGGTCGTATCTCGAAAACTGCTGAATGGAATTAAATGAAACTTTCACCATTGCATTATTAGACGTTCAACTTAAAATTTAAGACATCCCTTATTTCGATAACTCAACCGGTTCCAAAATTTTTAAAAAGTAAATACATCTGTATACTTTGGAACCGGCGATACGTTCTACATCTCTATAAAAGTCCTAATTACAAAGATTGCTATAAAGACGTCATTCAATTTCTAATAATCTCCCAAACATTGAAATTTTATTCTGTCCAGGGGTTTCGCAGAAATTTAGATAAATCACTGGTGCCCAAAACCCCTTGTCCTGGAATTGTAACGTCAGTGACGACTGAATTTTAGTCCGTATTTAGTATATTTTTAGAATTTAAATGAAAAGTTTAGGTACAACAGCTTTGAGAAGATATGCTCCAAGAAATAAAACAGTTTTCCTGACGTAAAACTTGCAAATGCTAAAGCAATTACGAGTTGGAATCATATAATTTTACTTGCGATGTTACATAAGTGACGGTGGAATCTCCCATTTGTATATTTGTACACTTGTATATTTGTTTATCCAGACTATCTCGGGAACCGCTTTACCGATTTGGATGAAATTTTGAATATAGATATTATGATTGATTCTAAGACTATCCACATGAGGGTTGCCCCTTGGGGCGGATTACAGGGTTGCCACCTATCTCAATTTTTTTTAAATTTTGTATCAAATGTAAGGTATCTTCAGCGACATGCCAACTAAAATATTTTCAAGTAGGGTTGCCACCTTCCCGCAGTATATTTGTGTATCTGGACTATTGTTTGACCGATTTGGATGAAATTTGGCATATAAATAGTATGATTGATTCTAAGACTATCCACTTGCCACCTATCTCAATTTGTTTAAATTATGGAGCTGGATATGCCAATATGGGTATCAAATGAAAGGTATTTTCGCCGATATACTAACTAAAATATTTTCAAGTAGGGTTGCCACAAAGGGTTACCATTTTACCGTATTGTATTTGTATTGTAGGTATATTTTTGGGATCATACTTGGATTAGTTTGGGATCATTTTGAGATCATTTAGGGGCCACTGTGTGATAATTTTGGGGCTATTTTTATATAATTTTGGATTTATTTGGGACAATTTTGGGGTCATTTTCGGATCATTTTAGAGTCATTTTGGGATAATTTTTCGATCATTTTGGGATTATTTTTGGGTCATTTTGGAAACATTTTCTGGTATTTTTGGGGTCATTTTTGTAACATTTTGGGTACATTTAAGGGTGCTATCCAATATTTTTTTAATTATGGAGCAACATATGTCAATATGGGTATCGAATGAAAGGTATTTTCAACCTTATTCCAAATATGACAATTTAAGGCAGGGTAACACCTGACCGCGTTTTATTTATTTTACCTTATGTATATTTGTATATCCAGACTATCTCGGAAACCGCTTGATCGATTTGGATGAAATTTTGAATATAGATAGTATGGTTGATTCTAAGACTATCCACTCGGGGGTTGCCACCTGGGGCGGTTTACAGGGTTGCCACCTATCTCAATTCTGTTTTTTTTTAATTTTGTAGCAAAATATGCCAATATGGGTATCAAATGTAAGGTATCTTCAGCGACATGCCAACTAAAATATTTTCAAGTAGGGTTGCCACCTTCCCGCAGTATATTTGTATATCTGGACTATTTCGGGAACCGCTTGAGCGATTTGGATGAATTGTGGCGTATAAATAGTATGATTGATTCTAAGACCATCCACTTTGGCGTTGCCACTTGGAGGGTGTACAGGGTTGCCACCTATCTAAAAAATTTAAATTATATAGCTGGATATGCCAATATGGGTATCAAATGAAAGGTATTTTCGCCGATATACTAACTAAAATATTTTTAAGTAGGGTTGCCGCAAAGGGTTACCATTTTACCGTACTGTATTTGTATTGTAGGTATATTTTTGGGATCATATTTGGATTATTTTGGGATCATTTTGAGATCATTTAGGGGCCACTGTGGGATAGTTTTGGGGCTATTTTTAGATTCAATTTTGGGGTCATTTTCGGATCATATTAGGAACTTTTTAGGGTATTTTTGGGGTAACTTTTGGATTATTTTGGTTATATTTAAGGGTGCTTTTGGGGTCATTTTGGGATTATTTTGGGATAATTTTTGGGTCGTTTTGGGTTCAATATCGGATCATTTCGAGAACATTTAAGGGCCTTTTTGGTATCATTTTAGGATGTTTGGGATTATTTTAGGGTCATTTTGGGATTATTTTGGGTAAGTAAAATTAGCGCTAAATTTATAGCACCAAGGAAACTCGGTAACTCAGGTACTGGTAATAAAATAAGAAAAGTAGCATGTAAAAGATAAGACAACTTAATTATCGCGAAGTATGTAGGCGGCCGCCGTGGTGTAGCTGTAGTGTGCTCGCCCTAAGGCATCGAATCCAGGAGCTTTTTGATAGGCCCGGGATTTCGGGATTATTTCAGAAACCGTATACAAAGGTCGGGATAGGTATCAAAATACGCGTTTTGACCACTGTATGCATAATCCGAACGTTAAGACCCATTATTTCACTAATCTCAAGAGATATTACAGCTCCGGCAGGGGTTCTGCACATAAATACTATTGGTCAGATCCCAGTTTTGGGCTAAGACCCGGTAAAAGTAATTATTTGTTTTTTTTAGTAATAACTTTTCTCTAAAACAAAACTTTTATTTTCGCTTTTGAATTATAGAGATCGAAGTGCAAACGCGTCTTTTGACACCTCTCCCGACATGTTAGAACGCGATTCAGCAGTATCGTGCAATTGTACTTATTAAAATACCGGTATTTCGGGATTTTCCGGTATTTAGAGACGTAAAAATGCCCCAGGAAGACCGGGATTCGGAATCCACATCAAAAGATTCTTTAGAAAAAAAGTTTTTCTAAACGAGGTATCCCATCGTTGATCCATATACTTATCAAAAAATGTGAAGACATGCACTTTCCAACAAACCGCAATTCATTGCAATTCTGCATTCATAATTACACAGTGCTAAAAAAAAAATTGAATACACTTTTAAATCTCTACTAGGATTGTTCATCTGGTCGAGTTATACACGAAACACCATTCAAAACATTTGTAACACCCCCAAAATCTGGTTTTAAGGCCAAAAAACCGTTTTTGACTTATTTTCTTTTTGGAGTTCATTGTTCTCTTAACCCTAGTTCGGCCGACGATTTTTATAACTCATTTGGGCCAACGCTGTCACCCGGGTGACTGTATTTAATAAAATGAAAAGTCAGATGTAAATGAACAACAGGTAAAAAGAAGTATGCGGAAATAGTGCAGTTGAGTATATTGTAACATTATCAGTATCTGGTAACCTTATCAGCTGTTATATATACGCATATATATATTCATATCTGTATAGCTTCTGATTTGGTCACCCAGGTGACTACGTCGGCCAGAACAAGAAAAAAAATGTTCAACTTCTAATATTTGGCTATAAATAAATTCTTTAAACTTTGTTTTGTATTTTTTCTACTTGAAATTCATTATTCTTAGATGTCAGGGAAAATAAGCTAACTGAGTTGATTAAAAATTGGTCTTTTCGTGCCTCAAATGTGAAATAGTCACCCGGGTGACTCGTCGGCCGAACTAGGGTTAAGAACTTTGAAAAACATAGCCATTTCACTGATTTTTTCATGAGAAGTGCCAAAAATGGTATTTTTTTTAAATGTTTGGGTTGGGTTTTAGGGGGTGGCAAGGGTGGGTCGGCCCTTCAAAGTTAGTGGGGGTGGGTCATACATTTGGACACGATTGGGTCAACTTAGGATTTTTCAAACTTTGGCGCTCAAAGTCAAAAGTAAAAATTCAGGACATCAGAATTGGTTTTAGAGGTATGCTTCCTTCGGCAAAGTATCTTATTTTGAGCCCTAAAATATCGCGCGGTTTTCAATCCCAAATCTTCAATTTAGTTATGTTATAAAGTTAATTATATCATATGCGTTTAAAATTTCCTTAAAAAAGCGCAGCAGGCGAATATTTGGAATAAAAAATCGGGCGATTTTCAATTCCAAATTTTCAATTTATGTTATAAAGTTATCTAAGTGGTTCCAGGAGGAGTAACGGTGTCGGTTTAGGAGTGTCAGTCCCGGCATTCTGCTATGTGGAAAATCCCAACAACTCAGGGATTTTCCATATGGCTGGGTCCCGGGACTGACTTTCCTTGTATTGGTGGTATTACAACGGGCCTTTCAAAACTGACCTAAGTGTGCCTCTGCGGCAGCCATTTGAACCTAACCTATAAAGTTAATTATATCATATGCATTTAAAATTTCTTTAAAAAAGCGCCGCAGGCGAAAATTTGGAATAAAAATTCACGCGATTTTTAATTCCTAATTTTCAATTTATGTTATAAAATTAATTATATCATATGCGTTTAAAATTTCCTTAAAAAATCTCCGCAGGCCAAAATTTGGAATAAGAAATCGCGCGATTTTTAATTCCAAATTTTCAATTTACATATGTAATGAAATTAATTATATTATATTATTTTAAAATTTGTTTATGTTTATATGGCTTTTCGAAATAAAAATAAAGGCCATCTCATTAGTTTTTATATTTAAATGCATTCAAGGTCCTTCATTAAATAACTTTATTTTGGTTAGTACTCATGATTCAATTATTACAAGTAATGGATGGCCGCAATTGACAGATTTTGTCAGTTGCGGCCATCCTGCTCCCCGAAAAATTGTCATTTACAATCTGGATAGCCTTTTAGCTAAATCATGTAAACAAGTAGTTTAAAATAGTAGCAGTTAGAAAAATAGTAGCGGTTGGCTTTTGAAAAATTGATTAATTTATCAATAAGTACCTGGGTGACCGAGTTTGCTTGGTGCTATTGATTTAGCGGCAACTTTACTTACCCAAAATGATCCCAAAATGACCATAAACTAATCCCAAAACGACACTTAAATGTTTCCAAAATGATCCGATATTGAACCCAAAACGACCTAAAAATGATCCCAAAATGCTCCAAAAACGATTCCAAAATGACCCCAAAATAGTCCCAAAACGACCGCAAAAAGGCCCTGAAATGTTTCCAAAATTTACAAAATTGAACCCAAAATGATCCAAAAATGATCCCAAAATGACTCCAAAATTATACGAAAATTACCCCAGAATTGTCGCAAATAAATCCAAAATTAAACCCAAAATGATCTCGAAAATATTTTAGTTGGTATATCGCCGAAAATGCCTTTCATTTGTAACCCATATTGGCATATATTACTCCATTATTTAAAAGAAAATTAAATAGGTGGCAACCCTGTAAAACGCTCCAGGTGGCAACCCCCAGGTGGATCGTTTTATAATCAATCATACCATCTATGTGCCAAATTTAATTCAAATCGGTGAAGTTGTTCCCGAAATAGTACCAGATATAAAAATATACAAATATGCTTCGGTAAGGTGGCAACGCTAGATGGCAACCCTATTTTAAAATATTTTAGTTGGCATGTCGCTGAAAATACCGTTCATTTGATACCCATATTGACATATCTTGCTACAAAATTAAATTTTTTTTAGATAGGTGGCAACCCTGTAAACCGCTCCAAGTGGCAGATTCCAAGTGGATAGTCTTAGAATCAATCCAACTATCTCTATTCAAAATTTTATCCAAATCGCTCAAGCGGTTCCCGAGATAGTCCGGATATACAAATATGCTTCGGTAAGGTGGCAACCCTAAGTGGCAACCCCACTTGAAAATATTTTAGTTGGCATGTCGCTGAAAATATCTTTCATTTGATACATATATTGGCATATCTTCCTACAAAATTTAAAAAAAAAATTGAGATAGGTGGCAGCCATGTAAACCGCCCCAAGTGGCAACCCCCAAGTGGATAGTCTTAGAATCAATCATACTATTTATATTCAAAATTTCATCCAAATCGGTCAAGCGGTTCCCGAGATAGTCTAGATATACTAATATACAATATTTATACAGCTATGGTCAGAGATTTAGCGCACTTTCCATTGTACTGAAAAATAGTACAGTAACTTTCAAGATAATACGAATTGCACAAAAAAATTTGAGGCTTAACAATAGTATTGTATTGCTCTCTTCAAATGACAAAAGAATTTCCGTTATATTTCTTTGATATTTGTTTTTGCTAAGTTTTTCTTTGCATCCGTGTAAATTGCATTGGACATCGATTTAACGCACTTACGTTTGTTTTGCTATTACTTGCGATTGGTTGAAAAAGTTAATAGTTTTTTGTTAATAAAAAGTATGGGCGCATAAGCAGGAAAACGCCGCTCCTGTCAAACAAGAACATTAAAGCACCCTTCTCATTCTCAAGAATCCACATACTGAAAGGTGTAGAATTTTGAGAAATTGTACTTTTTTCGGATACAATCAAAGTAGGCCTTATCTACCCTGGCGAGAAAAGTGTGTGCAACATGAAAAAAATGAAGAAACCAATCCACGGTACTCCGAAAACATGGTACTGAGAACTTGGACGTTTTAGGGAGCGGTCTAGTGTAGTGTTCTTGTTTGGCAGGATGCGCGTTTTCTTGCTTATGCGCCCATACTTTTTATTTTTACTTTGGAGTCTTCGTATAAGTTTTCTTTACACAGTTGCCTATTTCAACCAATTTCAATGGTAAGGATTCATATTATTCATTATTATTCATATTATCTTGAAAGTTACTGTACTATTTTCCAGTACAATGGAAAGTGCGCTAAATCTCTGACCATAGCTGTATATACTCAGCAATTCAACCCTGACTTTTAAGCTTTTCCTTCTGTGATTCGAGTATGTTATTTTCATTCTTAATCATCAGCCAGGTGTACATGAAAGAATTGGAGAAGTTGGTTAGTAAAGTGGTAATACTATCCCTTTGGCAGACTTTGTCCGATAGTCGTTATGAGTCATAACTTATGACCTTAAAAGATTCCAAGGAACAACATTGTAATTACGAGCCAAATTAAGTAAGTAAAAATTTAAGTTAAGACTGATTTACATGAGTAATCGACTCAATGTATTCAATCATCAAATGCAGGTTGTCGATCGGTCGAATTGCTATTAACACGGTGGAACGACAAAAAATCGGCCAGGAAATCGCCAGTTATTTTGAAGGTAGAATACTAGAAAATGGCTAGTCGGAGATAATTTTAGACTATGCAGCTTTTGTGGGGAATCCGAGTTCTTACAAAAATATGTTCAGGTAAATCGTGTTTTACAGCAATGATTTGTAGTTTTTATACCAAATATGAGGTACAGTCTGTGCAATCTAAACTAGCGATGATAGACCTCCAGAAATTAATATTAAGATCTGTAATTTTTACCGTAAATTTTTTTGTCACTTTTCTGAAGAATAAAATCAATATAATTTAAAAAAAACCCGAAATTTTGTTTGGCCCAGTCTAATGTGTTAGTTTACTTTGCAATTTTTTATTTTCATTACAATTTATATCAGGGATAGCCCCCGTTTTCAACCTATTGAGCGCTTCATCAACAACGTCATACTTTCTATAACAACAGCGTTCCTGGGATCACAAAAAATTACTCGAAAGAATTATTATTAAACTAATACCAGTATTCTGTAATTCTGTCTCATATCAAGTCCCTAAATTTGAGATATTTCATTAGATACAATTTTTGTGACTTGAGATGATTCCGGTATTCTATAAGAGAAAGTCACAAGAAATGTACCACAGTCTCTCTCTCGCTCATTTTAAGGTGTGGTGTATATAAAAATTGCATACAATTTAAGTAACGCATTTGACACTCGCCCTATAGATGTCGATGTAGCCCAGGCGTTAAGCGTCCGGATTATGACGCGGGAGGTCCCAGGTTAAAGTGCCGGCCCGCGAACAGAAAATGTTTATGTTTTTATTTAATTTTTTAAAATTTAATTAACTTTTTTTGAGCATATAAATACTTCTTATTCATAAATTAATTTTTTTTTTAATTTTTTCAATTTTTTAACAAATTTTCTTTAATTAATTTCGTTTGTTACCTGCCTACAAGCAGATGACAAATTAGTGACTCTTTATTGAGACTAGAGATGTGAGGCAGCTTACTGAATACCAAATTGTATCAAATATGAAATAGACCACGAAATGTCTCTATTAGTGACTAGATACAGCTTACAGAATTGAGGTATAAGACAAAAAAATAGTAGTCGCAACTAGCATGCAGCGCAATTAAAAAAAAAAACACAATGAATTACAACTACAAATGCATATGCACATACATATCTATGTACATATCGTTACCCTAATATAAAAGGCCCTAACATATTTTCTTAGCTCGTAAAATTACTCGAAAAAACTGAATGTAAAGTAAACCAAAGCAACGATGGCTTGTTTAAAAACACAAATATCAGTGCCTGTATTATTTACCTACGATATAGTATAGTACTAAGATTTTAGTGAAGCTTCGTTCAGAATTTATTAATAAAAATCCATCAGCAACTTGATTGAAAATAAAAAATGAGTTGAGGTCTTTCTATATTAGTGTAACGATATGTAAGTACAACTGAACATATGTATGTATGTACGTTCATATGTAGCTATAGGCGTATGTGCCTATGAACGCGTGTGTGTACCGTTATACATTCACAGCGAAGCACGACCAGCCAGCCTGAAATCTGAATTTGAAATTAATTGAATGTGCGCCGTTTGTTATTTTTGTGAGTCACAAAGAGCCAGATGTTGTTGTTGTACAGCGGCAGTGAGCTGACTGAGCCACTGCACGGCGATGGCTGATTTATATCCTCCTTTTTCGATTTTTCTAGTACCATTGCCTTGACGAAAGCAATAAACATTCCTACTTTTTTTTATTCGCAAACGAAACCCGTATACATTTTCATATCGGCAGTGTCAATAATAAACGTCAAGGGAAAAGCAAACCTTCTTATAATTGAATCATGCTTAGTACTATTGTTTCTAATTATCATTTGTTCAATTAAAATTACCATAATTGTTATAGCCTTGTTATTTGACATTAAGTGAAATGAAAAAAAGAAAGAAATAATAATTAAAAAATTTATTCTTCTATTTCGGATTCAGTACTTAGTTGCAACAATAAGGAGTTTCGCATATACATATAATATGCGGCGCTTCTTTAAAGAAATTTTAAATTTATATGTTATAATTACCTTATTACATAAAATGAAAATTTGGAATTAAAAATCGAGCGATTTTTTATTCCAAATTTTCGCTGCAGATTTTTTTAAAAAAATTTCTACCAAAAGCAGTTGAGAATTTTCAAATCGTTTGAAAGTTGGTTTTTAATGACTTTTTTTTACAAAGAACCTGAAAAAACAGTTTTTTGGCCTTAAACCCAGATTTTGCGGGTGTTACAAATATTTTAAAGGGAGTTTCGTGTATAACTCGACCAGATGAACAATCTCTACTAGGTCGCTTTAAAAGTGTAAAATGGCTGTAGAACTGTGTTATCAACCGATTTTGGTGGTCCATATACCAAAAAAGTTGAAGACATGCTCTTTCCAACAAGCCCATTGATCTAGCTCTTCTAGTTTAGAAGATACAGAGGAAAATAGAAAAAGGTTGTTGGTTCATGGTATTTAATTGTCTGCAAAACTCACAATTTGCTTAAACTGTTGGTAAAAAGCTGAAGAAATGTCAAAAATGACAAAAATCAGTGCCCTAGCTCTTATAGTTTTGAAGATACAGAGGAAATTTAATACATTTTCTAGCAGGGTTGCCATCTAACCGCATTTTATTTTATCTTGCGTATATAGACCACTTTCTCGGCAATCACCTGACCAATTTCGATCAAACTTGACTTATAGATCGGATAATTCATTTTAAAAATTGTATGCATGGGTGTTGCCACTTGGGGCGGTTTACAGGTAGCCACCTATTTAAGTTTTTTGTCTTATATTGAATAAGATATGCAAAAATATGAAATGAAAGGTATTTTCCGATAACGAAAGTACATACTATGTACTACATAGACTGAATAAAGTTTTACTGAATCACTTGAAGTTTTATCTTACATTAAGTTTGTTTGTACATATATATTATGTATTTTGTATTTTGTATTTGCATGTATTCCAAAAAAAAAAAAAACTATGTTAATGCCGGCCCACAATGAAAAACGCAACGAATATACGCTTTGTCAAAATAGAACCATGTAATTTTATTAGTTTGAACCAAAATGAATCTGCATTTTCTACCTTTCTTAAAACAAAGTGAACCATAATCAAATTTGAAACGTCACAAAGGTAGTTTTTGATCAGAGTACCCTTACTCAGTTAGATATTTATTTGAATGCTACAGTACAAAATACACAAAGTATTTTAGTACAATGCAAAGTATATTAAACAAAGTAATAGTGAACTTGACAGTTCTCTCTTATCTGTAGGAGTTTTCCCGTCAAATGAAAAAAAGTATTAACCCGTTCTGTTTAAGATTTTTAATTTTCTTCAATAGTGTGAAGAAATATCAAATTGTTTCATATAAATACAATATCGCTTGCCTCCGTTCAAATAGAGTTTAGAGTTCAGATTATCTAGACTCTAGCACATTTTAGTTAAGATGGATGGTCTAATTTTTTTTCAACGGGATCTTAGACTGAAAACGCAAATGTAAGCGATTAATAACCTCTGCGGGTTAGGGGTTTAGAATGGAATGGAATGTCTGCCGCAAGGGCGACTAAAATCCATTTCGACCACGGTCACGGGGTTGATGAAACAAGGTGGTTCGGCACCTGTGAGATCATAGACTCAATAGCGTACAGCTCTGTCACGTCCCTCTTACAACAGCAACAGTGAAGCCGATTAATTTCTCGAAACCGAAAACTTTTTTTGTAAATTGATTACGTCATTTCGCGGACACATATTTTCCTTGATAAGACGGTACCCTGGTTTTGACTTCAGTATAAAAAACTCTAATCTGCGATACTCTGGCGACAAACTTCTTGTGGTGCCATCGGCAGAAATCGACAAATATTCAATAATGCAAAGGTCCGAAAAGAGGTAGATTCCAAAGTTTCCAAAGTTATTCCGTTACTGTTTGGGTTAGCATATTTCGCAATATTGATAACTTTTTGGCCTGAGCAAATGCTATCTAATTTTCCAGTAAAACCATTGTATGGGAGCTTGGTTGACAAAGGGTTAATACGCTTGTTTACATTTTTTTGAAGGAAAAACTCCTACAAAAACAAAATTTTTCAGTTGTCAATTCTACCTTGTTGAATTTGCCTTGGTACAATGTAAAATACTCAACGACCCGACATATTCAATAAAGTGTGATTGACAGTTAAATATGTTTCTCTTGTTAGGGGCTATAATGTCAAACGAATGTAAACAAATGAATTAATCCTTTATGGTGCACCACATGTAAATTGGCTATCATTTTCTCTTCTTTCATTTTACCAATAATTAACTCTCTAAAGGCGACGTAGATGTGGTCCTCATCCAAGAACCCTGGGTCAACAGCTCAAGGATTTGCGGTTTGGGGACTAAGGGTTTTAAGCTTATTCGAGCCAGCGAGGGGGGCAGGGTTAGAGCCTATATTTTGGTTAAGTCTGAGCTGAATGCCTTTCTCTTGCCCAACTATACCAATGGTGACGTTACAGCTGCCAGTTTAACAGTCGACAGTACCAGTCTGATGATGGCGTCGGTCTATATGCCCTACGACGCCGAAGAACCTCCGCCACAGAGGGAGGTAAAAGACCTGGTGGCAAATTTTTCATGGGTCATCTTATTATCGGAACTGACGCCAATGCTCATCACGTCCAGTGGGGAAGCTCCGATATCAATGCTAGAGGAGAGTCGTTGTTTGACTATTTGTTAACAACTAACCTGGTAGTTTGCAACGTGGGTAACGAACCTACGTTTATTACTAAAACCCGTAGGGAGGTCATAGATCTCACTATTTGCAGCGAAGGCGCTTATGAGTGGGTCAGAAAATGGCGCGTTCTCGATGAGCACTCATTCTCCGACCACCGGTACGTAGTTCTAGACTTTTCTGTTGAGCAGCCGGTTATGAAACGCACCCCACGCAACACTAACTGGCAGCTACACAATGAAATACTATCTAGGGACTTACACTGCCCCCACAAGTCCCCTCATCAGTAGGGGAGTTGGAGGATCTGGTAAAGACCTTTACAACGGCGCTCTCGAATGCCCTAGAGCAGGCTTGCCCAGTGCCAAAACTCCGTAAATCATGTAGGACACAATTTAATAAGGCCAAGAGCCTTGGCACGGAGACCCAATGACTCGAATATAAAGTTAAACTCAGGGCCTACAAAAAAGCTCTGAGGCAGGCGAAGAGATTATCGTGGAGAAATTTCTCCACTGGGGGCGAAAATGTCGACGATACAGCGAGACTTAGACGAGTGCTCTCAAAAACTCAAACAGCCACAAGCTATTTGCGCAAATCTGACGGATCCTGGACCAGCACGGAGAGGGAAACCCTAGAGCTGCTCTTGAATACACACTTCCCTGGGAACTTGCATGAGGAACCCGTAGCACCTACAACAAACCTGGCTGTATACATACCCATCACGGAGGAAAAGGTTAGGTGGGCGGTAAAAAGCTTCGAACCGTTCAAGGCTGCCGGCCCAGACGGGGTTATTCCCGCACAACTCATAAACACGCTGGAGACATCAGCCAAATGGCTGGTATTTCTCTATACAGCCTGCCTTTCTCTTAGCTACATTCCTTGCTCCTGGAGAAGTGCCACGGAAGTGTTTATTCCTAAGGCGGGGAAGGCGTCTCATTACGAACCCAAGGACTACAGGCCGATCAGTCTCTCATCCTTTGTTCTCAAAACATTCGAGAGGATAATAAATGACTACCTCTCCTCTACTATTGATAGCAACCTGATCTGTAGCTATCAGCATGCATTCACCAAAGGGAAATCTACAGAAACTGCGCTTCACAGCCTAGTTTCTGTTATTGACAAATCGCTGTACAACATAAGCCCTGATGCTATAAACACCGCTTTAACAAGTTTAGGCATAAGCAGGTCTCTTATTGGACTTATTGATCAACTACTAAAGGGTAGACGAATAGTTTCATCACTGGGCTCGGTTGACTTATCACGCTATGTCACAAGGGGAACGCCTCAGGGTGGTGTTCTCTCCCCGCTTCTATGGAATCTCACTGTCAACTCGATGTTGCGTGACACAAGCTGGGGGGCGGGAAGGTAGTGGCATATGCAGACGACTTAGCTATAGTATATAGGGGCAAATTCCCACAAACCCTGTGCGACTTGATGCAAGTAGCACTGCGAGAGGTTTCCTCATGGTGCTCGCGCTGCGGACTGAGCATCAACACGGGAAAAGTAGAACTGGTTCTCTTCACCAACCGCTATAAGATACCACCGCTAATACTACCAAAACTGAATGACGTGCACCTGAACTTGGCTGACAAAGCCAAGAAAGAAATAAATAAGCTCGTATATATTTCTTGAGGTAAACGTGCAGATCCACGGCAAAGGTAAACATATTTTGTACATTTTTATAAAAGTAATTTGCAAAAAAATGGAAAATTTGGTAAACGTCAAAATTTCTTGACCAGGCATAAGAAATATATGCTAGTTTTTTTCTTGAGGTATTTCTTGGCAGGTGGGTAGCCCGCTTAAGGCCATTGGACGGAAATATTAAGATTTACAGATTTCAGTTATGCATATGACTTGAATTTTTTGAACTGAGCCATCTACAATTTTTTCGACGGCCATATATTTTAACGAAAGTTGGTAGAATGGCTCACAAAGATTAAACAAAAATACTTATATAACAATTTTTCGAAATTCGAATTATTTTCAAAGTTATAGCTATCAACACTTTTCGAAATTCCTCACTTTTTGATGATTTTCTCACGATTGGTCAAACCGATTTTGCTAATTTTTTAAAAATACATAAAAGATGGTATCTTCTACCAAACGACGATTCTAATTTTTGCAAACATTTTTCGCAGTTTTTAACGTCTCTATCGTGGTCAGATGGCCCTTTTGTATGATGTTGTAGGGCATTCCCTTAGTAAATATTACCAAAAAAATTTGTTTGGCACTTTCAGGGAGCGGGAGTTATTTAAATTTTTTACAGACTTGTTAATCTATCTATATATATAAAAATGAATGCCCATTTTCCTTGGTGATCACATCACGCCTGATCGTATGGACCGGTGTCACCAATTTTTTTATTATACAAGCGCCTTGTTCATAGAAGTGTTTGCCTTATCTATCTATACTATTGTGGCGAATGTTCTCAAGAATCGCTCATCTCCCAACTCTAGCGTATTTCCGTCACTAGCGTCACTACCACAACTACAGCTGCTTAGATACATGAAGTGAGAGCGAGAGAGGGAGAGGCAGCTCGCGTGTTTGCGAATGTGGAGGAGATGACGATAGATAAACGCTTCGAGAACACTGTTGCACGAATAACCCAGAAATGTGTAGACATTTCTAGGTGATGAAGCCGCAGTCTACTAGGGTATATAAAAGCGCAAAGACAACGCACGTCAATCAGTTTATTTTTAGGTGTTGTACAGTGAAGTACTGAACAGTGAATTAACCCGCGATATTGTACTACGGCTTTTAGTAGTGAATAAAGCGTACTACTTATTAAGCAGAATCTGTGTGTTTTATTTAACGTACAGTGATCGAACGCAAGGAAAATAGTCGAGGAATCATCGAATTCGTCACAATTGGTGTCAGAAGCGGTATTGTTAAATAAATTCCAGGACATTGAAAAGAATAACAAGGACATTTTAAGGATAACAGGGACATGGCAAAGTTGAATGAGTTGAAGATCCAGCAACTAAAAAACGAGTTGGAACGACGTGGATTGGCAACAACGGGCAATAAAGCAGAGCTACAATCCCGGTTGCGAGTGGCTATGGAAGCAGAGGAAATCAACGTTGACGACCACGTTTTTCAGCTTGTGGATGAGGTAGCGAAAATAGAAGAGCAAAAGGATTCTCCGGATTCAGTGGGAAATGTGGACACAAACTCTTTATTGGCTGCCTTGGCTCAGATGTCAAACAACATAACATCAAGCATGTCATCTCAGTTGGAACAACAAGAGACACGCATGGCATCAAAGTTGGAGGAACAAAAGACACACATGACATCTGCGTTGGAAGAACAAAGGACATACATGACATCTCAGATCTCAGCTCAACTTGAGGAGCAGGAGGCCCGGCTATCTTCAAAAATAGCATTACAGCTGGAGGAGCAGGAAGAACGTATGTCATCACAGCTAAAAATACAGGACGAGAAAATAATGCAGCTTGAGGAGAAAGTCGAGGCCGAGGTGGATGCGTTAAGAAGTCGTATCCAGGAGTTGCAGCTGAGTCGTCCAAATGTTTCAACAAGCGCACCCAAGGTAAAAACCCCATCATTTGACGGTTCTGTTCCTTTCCAGGTATTTAAGCTACAATTTGAGACAGCAGCTGTGAACAACTGGGGCGCTGAGGACAAAGTCGCTGCTTTATTTGTGTCATTGAAAGGACCTGTAGCCGAAATCTTACAGACTATTCCGGACGCTGAAAGAAACAACTATGAAACGTTGATGGGAGCCGTTGAAAGACGTTACGGCAGCGAGCATAGGAGGCAGATACATCAAATAGAGCTACAGAATCGCTTCCAGAAGACTAATGTGACATTGCAGGAGTTTGCATCAGATATCGAGAGGTTAGCCCATCTGGCAAACGCAGACGCACCCGTGGAATACATCTAAAGGGTAAAAATCCAAAGCTTCATAAATAGAATACGTGATGTGGAGACAAAGCGAGCCACATATGCCAATCCAAAGAGATCATTTGCGGAAACGGTATCACATGCTCTTACTCAAGAAACAGCATCACTTTTGTGCAAACCAGCGTACAAAGCTCATCGTGTGGAAGTAGAACGACCAGAATGGGTGGACGCAATCCGAGAAGCATTAAACGGAAAGCAACAGAAAAATGAAGCAGCCATTAAATGCTTCAAGTGCGGAAAATCTGGTCCCATTGCACGTTATTGCGGATCTGGATCTAGCTCCAATAATTCCAGCAATGCAGGTAGGGGTAACGCTGGAGGAGATGAGCAAGATGAATGCCCCATAGTTTCTGTCTCGCAGGTCGGAGGGAAAGCAAGTAATGTTACTGTTAGAGGTTTCTTGGCCGGAAAAGAGCGGTTACTCACTGTGGATACTGGCGCATCTCATTCCATCATTAGAAGTGACTTGGTCCATAAGAGAGTAAGACTATTGCAGGATGTAAAGTTGCGGACAGTGACTGGTGAAAGTAGGCTGGTTCAGGGAGAAGTGCGGTGCCAAGTTTTGATTGGGAATGTGACTACATACCACAACTTCTTAGTAGCGGATATTGTGGACGAAGTCATCATTGGCATCGACTTCTTGGCTGAGAGAGACATTCACATAAACGTGAGAAATAGAGTTATGACATACAATGGCCAAGAGGTACCTCTGACCTTTGGACACAACATTGGGTATTGCACCAAAGGAGTTTCATTGGAGGTGAAGCACAGGGACACTCGGAAAGCAAAGGTACCTCCTCGACCAATGGCTTCGATAGACAAATGCCTACTTGAGAATATTTGGAGAAGTCAACAGGAAGATTCAGATCTGGCATGTGTGATCCGAGGGCTTGAGCGAAACAAGCGACCAGCAAGAAAATAAATATCAGCGGCGAGTTCAGTTGCCAAGTCATATTGGGCACAATGGAATAGTTTACGAATGATTTCCGGTTGTTTGCATCGAATATGGGAGAGTGAGGATGGTCAATGCGCTCGGAAGCTTATAGTTGTTCCAAGCAAGCGGGTGTCTGATGTTCTCAGGGAAATGCATAACGATCCCAGTGGAGGTCATCTAGGAGTCAAGAAGACCTTGGAGAGGATTAAGCAGACATTTTATTGGGTTGGTTACGGTCAGTCGGTAAAGGAGTGGATTGCCAAATGCGATGAGTGCATCAGAGCAAAGGTGCTGAGGTCCACGAGTCATGGTCGAAGGAGGCAATGCAACTCAGATGCACCGGTTGAGAGGATTACCTTGGATGAAGCTGGTCCATTCCCCAGAACTATAAGCAAAAACATGAAAACCAGGTACGACAAAGCAATGGAAACGGAAGGGTTCCTGGAAGGAGAATTAGTATTCCTATACGGGTCACAACGGAGGAAAGGTGTGTCTCGCAAAGTTCAGTGCAACTGGGAAGGACCATACAGAGTTGTGAAACGGATCAACGACGTTGTTTACCGCATACAGGCTGTTGGAATTCCACGGAAGAAAATGAAGGTGGTTTCCCTAGAGAGGCTAGCACCGTTTGGATCGGGAAATGTGTCTGATCGGGACGATCAGACTTAGGTGGAGGGCAGTGTGGCGAATGTTCTCAAGAATCGCTCATATCCCAACTCTAGCGTATTTCCTTCACTAGCGTCACTACCACAACTACAGCTGTTTAGATACATGACGTGAGAGCGAGAGAGGGAGAGGCAGCTCGCGTGTTTGCGAATGTGGCACAAAGAGGAGATGACGATAGATAAACGCTTCGAGAACACTGTTGCCCGAATAACCCAGAAATGTGTAGACATTTCTAGGTGATGAAGCCGCAGTCTACTAGGGTATATAAAAACGCAAAGACAACTCACGTCAATCAGTTTATTTTGAGGTGTTGTACAGTGAAATACTGAACAGTGAATTAACCCGCGATATTGTACTACGGTTTTTAGTAGTGAATAAAGCGTACTACTTATTAAGCAGAATCTGAGTGGGGACATGGCTGTCCCCTGATCAAAGAACTAGAAACCAGATTGATCATGTCTTGATTGACGGCAGACATAGCTCCACCGTTCTGGACGTGCGTAAACTGCGTAGTCCCAATATTGACTCTGACCATTATCTTGTCGCAGCCAAGATACGCACACGCCTCTGTGCAACGAAGAAAGTGCGCACAGTAACGGAAGGAAAGTATGACGTCGAGAAGCTGCGCATGACACAGACAGCTGATAATTTCACAACTCGACTCTCACACCTGCTAGCAGAGGGCAATCCTCGACCTAACGATGTAACCGAGCAATGGAAGCATATCTCTCACTCATTGCGTACCGCCGCTGAGGCCACTATAGGGTTCCAGCGAGCCCGCAAGAACAACTGGTACGATGAGGAATGCAAAACTGCCTCGAAAAAAAAGGACGCTGCCTACAAGGAGACGTTGCGAACGGGCGCAACCCGCAGTGTATGGCAACAATATCGTGAGGCAAAGAAGGAAGAGAGACGCCTTTTCAGAAAAAAGAAAAGTGAGGCCGAAAGGCGTGAGTGTGAGGAGCTTGAGATGCTGGCTGGCAGGAATGATGCCCGAAAATTCTATGAAAAGATCCGGCGGATGACGATGGAAAGTCGTCCCACCACCTGACTATGATGAAGTGAGGATAGCTATATCCCGGCTCAAAAACAACAAAGCGCCTGGAAAAGACGGACTACCCGCCGAGCTGTTCAAACGCGGAGGCGAAGAGCTGGTAAAAAGCATGCATCAGCTCTTATGCAGAATATGGTCAGACGAATGCATGCCTCCGGATTGGAATTTAAGTGTGCTTTGCCCAATCCACAAGAAAGGCGATCCCGATAACCGCACCAACTACCGCGGAATTAGTCTTCTTAATATCGCATATAAGGTTCTTTCTAGCGTGTTGTGTGAAAGGCTGAAGCCCATCGTAGACAAACTGATTGGACCTTATCAGTGTGGCTTTAGACCTGGTAAGTCTACCATCGACCAGATTTTCACGATACGCCAAATCCTGGAGAAGACCCATGATAAGAGAATCGACACTCACCATCTCTTTGTCGATTTTAAAGCCGCTTTTGACAGCAAAAAAAGGAGTTGCCTGTATGCCGCCATGTCTGAATTTGACTTCCCTGCAAAGCTTATACGGCTTTGTCAAATGACGTTGAGCAATACCAACAGCTCCGTCAGAATCGGGAAGGACCTCTCTGAGCCATTTGAAACCAAACGAGGCTTCAGACAGGGCGACTCCCTTTCGTGCGATTTCTTCAATCTGATGCTGGAGAAGATAATTCGAGCAGCAGAGCTAAACCGCAATGGTACAATCTTTTACAAGAGCGTGCAATTGCTGGCGTATGCCGATGATATTGATATCATTGGCCTTAACAACCGCGCCGTAAGCGCTGCCTTCTCTGGACTGGATAAGGAAGCGAAAAAAGTGGGTCTTGCCGTGAACGAGGACAAGACGAAGTATTTGCTGTCATCAAAGAAAGAATCGGCGCACCTGCGCCTTGGCAGCCATGTCACTGTTGATAGTTACAAATTTGAAACTGTGAGGGACTTCGTCTATTTGGGAACCAGTATCAACACCGAAAATAATATCAGTCTAGAAATCCAGCGGAGAATCACTCTTGTCAACAAGTGCTACTTTGGACTGAGTAGGCAATTGAGAAGTAAAGTCCTCTCTCGAAGAACAAAGATCACGCTCTATAAGTCTCTCATCATACCTGTCCTGATGTATGGCTCAGATTCATGGACAATGTCAAGAGAAGATGAGATGGCCCTTGGAGTATTTGAGAGAAAAGTTCTCCGGAAGATTTATGGTCCTTCCCGTGATGCCAACGGCGAGTATAGAAGGAAATTTAACGATGAGCTGTACGAGCTCTACGCAGATCTGACCATAGTCCAGCGAATTAAAGCCCAAAGACTCCGCTGGCTGGGCCATGTTATGCGAATGGACAAAGAAGCTCCAGCACAGAAGGTTTTCCTATCGTCGCCTGAATTCGGCAGCAGAGGAAGGGGGAGGCCTCGACTGAGATGGAAACAACAGGTGGAGGATGACGTGAACTCCCTTGGGGTTTCCAATTGGCGTCCGTTATCGCTAAAAAGGAATGACTGGCGTGCTTTGATACGAAACGGCCAAAATCGCTTAGGCGGTTAAGCGCCAATAAATGATGATGATGAGTGTTTTATTTAACGTACAGTGATCGAACTCAGGGAAAATAGTCGAGGAATCATCGAATTCGTCACACTATAATAAAATTAGAAAAGTCGTGTCTGTACATTGAAAATTTCTTTGAAAAAATGACTGGGGATGACTTGGGGAATGTTATGAGAGTCCATCTCAACCATTTTTAGAATTATTGTATGTCTGTTTGTCCGTTTGAACGTAAGGATCTCGGAAACTAAGAAACGGATTTTAATGAGACTTTTTCTGGTGGACAGCTTGAAGCTTAGAAGGATATATATACCTATGAAATTTTTTTTTGTAAATAGATTTATATGAAGAAAAAATCACTTTGTTTGTCAAAAAAATAACAAAGCGTGCCTCTCACAAATTTTTGTTTAGTATTTTTTTCAATTTCAGCTAAATCAAAAATCAATTGCATAGGTACAGTGGCGAAATTTGGGAAATAAAATTTTTAAATCTATTCATCCATTCACTATCTTTAATAATACTCTAGAAAAGTTGTGGCTGCTCATTGAAAATTCCCTTGAAAAAATGACTGGGGATTAGAGCGTATCGCCAAAAAAAGTTTAAAATGTTCTCCCCTGGTTCGAATTTTTACTTGTTGGTGATTTCAAAAATGGGGAAAAACAATTTTTCGGCACCCTGTAAAAACAGCGAAATTCGTTTCTGGCTTATAACTTTTCTATTTGTCTTTGATTTCAACGAGCAATATATTGTAAAGGTTTCAACCCGTGTCATATTTCGTCCATATAAGCCATTAACCTGCGACACCAACCTTAGCTTTTATTCAAATTTATTTAAAACCGACACCCCGTATTAAAAAAAATTTGTATAAAGTAAATATAGCCTTAGATTTTCAATGCCATTCTGATAATACTGAGCGATTTGTTCACGTAGTAAGTGATTATTGTACAGAAGTTGCCGACGAGGAACGCCTAGGTTATATATTCGCTAAACTAAGTAGCAGTAAACGTTACAGCAAATTATAGTCAAGGAAGGATTTTGCATAAATGCATTACATTTATTTCCTCATTATATGCAGGTAAATATTCTTTTTTTCTTAGTTTTCAGGAAAGATTTTTTTCTTCAAATACAGGGTGTTGGTTTTAGTAAAGATAGAATAAAATCTGAACTTGGCATGATGGGCTAAAAATTTCTATGGATGAAATATTGCCTTGGTGAATGCCTTTCTAAAAATGTATCACTTTTGAAAATCGAACGTAATATATAGAAATTATAGAAAAAAACTAATTTCGCTGTTTTTACAGGGTGACAAAAAAATAAAAACATTTTTTTTTTTGAAAACCTCATAAGGTAAGTGTTCAAACCTGGGGTGGGGGGAAATGCTATTTTCAACTTTTTTCCTCCTTACACCGTGATACGCTCTACTGGGGATGACTTGGGGAATGTTACAGGGTCCATCTGAACCATTTATAGAATTATTGTCTGTGTGTTTGTCTGTTTGTCCGTTTGCACGTAAGGATCTCGGAAACTAAGAAACGGATTTTAATGAGACTTTTTCTGATGGACAGCTTGAAGCTTAGGAAGAGCCCTTAACTTCCCTGCCCTTAAAATCGCCCCATAAACGAAAAAGATATAGTCATTTTACGTGAGGTACCTATGCCATTTTTTTTTGTAAATAGATTTATATGAAGAAAAATTCACTTAGTTGGTCAAAAAAATAACAAAGCGTGCCCCTCCAAAATTTTTATTCACTATTTTTTTTTTTTTAATTTCAGCTAAATCAAAAATCAATGCATAGGTACAGTGGCGTAGGAAAACATTTGAGAATTAATTTTTTTAAATTTATTCATCCATTCACTTTTCTATACTGGAATAAAACTCTAAAAAAGTTGTGTCTGCACATTGAAAATTCCTTGGCTAAAATTACTGAAAGTGACGTAGGGAATGTTTTAGAGTTCATCTGAGCTACTGTTATATTTTTTGTCTCTATTTTTATCAATGAGGGTGGGTATCAAAGTAGGAGCAGATGAGGGTCAGAGGGTAAGGAGATGGAAGGAAGGAAGTATTTCGGAAAAACTCGACTGGAATTGCCAACAGAGATAGGGGCTTAACCCAAATATATATGACACAAAGGAATATGACATAGGAAAGAAAGCCGAGGAAAAGAGGTTGATGAAGGGGAATTGGACCCGAGAATAAGGTTGGCAAAAGCGAAAAAATAGTTTCAATAGAAATTAGTACCATCCTAAAATACAGATCGTCCCGGACAACGTCGGGTTCCCTGCTAGTCTATATATAAAAATGAATCCCTATTTTGCTTTGTGATGGCATAACGCCTGAACAGATAATCTATATATATACAAATTAATGCCCATTTCCCTTGGTGGCGACATCACGGCTGAACGGGTGGACCGATTTTAGGTGGACCAAGGCTGACCCATGTTCATGATTTTGACCATTAGGGATAGGGATAGGGATAGGGATAAGGATAAGGATAGGGATAGGGATAGGGATAGGGATAGGAGTAGGGATAGAGATAGGGATTGGGATAGGGAAAGGGAAAGGGAAAGGGAAAGGGATAGGGATTGGGATAGGGACAGGGAGGGGATATGGCTAGGGATAGGGATAGAGAAAGGGATGTGGGGATAAGAATGCAGGCAGACTAACTTTTGGCAAAAATACTATGTAGATACGAGTATGAGCAAGTATCCAAGCACGATACACTTAACTTATCAGTATAATAGCGATAAAGCGAACGTCTGATAGACGTCAGTATAATAGCGAACGTCTGATAAACGTCAGTATAATAGCGTCTATCAGACGTTCGCTTTATCGCTACTTGTATCGCCTGTGATCGAAAATTCTACCAATAAAAGCAGCTATCAAATTCTGCAATTCGGCTTTATGAGAATCAGAATTTTCAAAAATAACAATACTAGAGTTTGCCCAGTGGTTGAAATTCAACCACAAAAACTTATTTTATTTTCCTACCTTTTTGCTATTTCTTAAATTTTCCTTCCTTTTCCATAGTTTTTATATTTTTCGTTTATACATTCCTATACTTTTTGCATTTCCCTCCCTCTTTACACGACTCAGTAATATAGTTTCAATGTTTATAATTATTTATTCTACTCAGGTCGTCTTCATACGTACTTCTTTCCTTTCCTTTCCGTTGCTTTTATTTCCTTTCCTTTCCTCTCCTTTCATCTCATTTTTATACCCAGCGTACTAGTACTAGTACATGGGTATATTAATTTTGTTCACATAACGGTTGTATGTAACGGCACAAAATAATCGAGATAGATATAGAGTTCCATATATGAAAGTTATTAGGATTAAAAGAGGAGTTGATTAAGGCATGTCCGTCCGTCTGTCCGTCCGTGTACACGATAACTTGAGTAAAAATTGAGATATTTGCATGAAATTTTGTACGCAGGTTACGTTCTGGCCAAGGTAGGTTGCTATTGAAAATGGGCGAAATCGGATGATAACCACGCCCCTTTTTCGATATCGAAAATTTCGAAAATCACACAAATTGACTTATCTCGGCAGCTGAAATGGCTAAAATGATATAATTTTATATTTATATTATATAATTTTATGATTTTTTCACAAGTTTTTTATAGTGGGCGTGGCACCGCCCACTTTTAAGGGAGGCGTTTTGAAAATTTGACTGGTCGTAACTTTTAAACTGATTACGATAGAACGATGGATTTTTGCACAAATCATACTAGTATTGTTGGGAGTATACTTGACGAAATTGGATAAAATCGCCCTCCAACCACGCGTGGCACGCCCAATTTTAAGGGAGCCTTTTTTTGGAAAATTTGAATGGTCGTAACTTTTAAAGTGATTAGGATAGAACGATGGAATTTGGCACAAATCATACTAGTATTGTTGGGAGTATACCTGATGAAACTTGAAAAAATCGCTCTCCAACCACGCCCACTTTCGATATCGAAAATCACATAAATTGAAATAATTCGGTAACGGAAATTAAGTAAATCCTCCTAGGGCCTAATGATTGTTATCCCGTTCTAATAATTACCGCTGGGTATTAAATGTTCGGTTCACCCGAACTTAGACTTCCTTACTTGTTTTCTTTTGTTTTCTTTCCTTCCCTTCCCTTTCCTTTTCTTCCGTCTCCGTTTTTTTCCTTTCCTTTTCTTTTCTCTCCTTTCATTTCATTTTATTTTCCCTTCTTTCTTTCTTTCTTTCTTTTCTGTTCTTTTCCTTTCTTTTATTTTCTTACCTGACCTTTCTTTTCATTTCCGTTACATTTCTTTTTTCCTTTTATTTTATTTTTATTTCCTTTCTTATCGTTTCCTTTGCTTTAGTTTCGTTTCGTTTCCCTTAGTTTCCTTTAATTTTATTAATTTTCTTTTCATTTCATTTCTTTTCTTTATTTTCTTACCATTATTTTCTCTTGTTCTTACACTCGAGCTCTCCCCAACTGCAATGAATGCAAACATAACAATGCAAGTGGTCATACCTACATACACACATAACAGCGGTTCTATAAGGTGAATGCGTGTTTAGCATTTCATATTATAATAAATTTTTTTTTTAATTTTTGGTTTGTTGTCGCACACCCTGCTCGGAGAGACCTGCCGATACATATCATATCGATACCTTAGAATTGTGGTTACTGCAAAACGGGGGGAAAACTTTTAAACATTGAGCATTTATATATACATAGATACCAAAACCAAAGTTAGACTATTAATATAATTTATTATGTGCACGGTGGGACAAAAGGAAATTTCGTTTGGTTTAATAAGAATAACATAAATTACAAAAAAAAAGTTATAATATTAATTCATTAATCAGTCAAAAATAATGCAAGGGGATCGTTGTATAAGTCTGCTAAAGACTTAATTCCACTAAAATCTTGAAATCTAAGCTCAAAGTTGTGAACGAGCTCACCAAAAGCTTCAGAATATTGTGGAAGTTTTTCTCGCATTTGAAATCTATCACATACATATTTCAAAATCGCCACAGAAAAGTCGGTTTTTAAAAAATTCAAGCGTTTTTCAAAAATATCTATTTTTACGACTAAATCAAGAATATTTTTATATTTTCCTTGCATGCTTTGATTCAAATGCGAGTAAAACATTGAAATGTCACACAGCAAAGCCAATTCCAACAAAAAAATCCGGGTTTTTAAATTGCAAACAATATCTTTTGCTTCCCTGGAAACATCATCTGCAAAAAACATTATAATTTCTTCTCTTAAAAGAAACTCTCGTTCGAGACATTTTGCTTTACTAAGCCACCATACTTCGGTGTATAATAAAACATCACCGAAATCAGCATCAATCTCTTCTAGAAAGGCACGAAATTTTCGGTTGTCAGGGCGTTATGTCCCCTCGAACTTTTTTTATAATATTCACTATCATCTGGAAACAGTTCCCGGATTTTGAACCGTTTCGCTAATAGTTGTTGCTGATGCAGTATGCGATGGAAGACTGGCACACTTATTCCATTGCGCATAAGCTGACCAACAAACCCCTCTTTTTTCCCAGTCATTACGGGAGCACCGTCGGTGCAAACTGAGGCAAGCTTGGCTTTCTCAGCAAATACGAACTTTTTCAACAAGCTCGTAATCTTCCTCCCAGTAGCATGTCCGTGCAATCCGCGTAGGCACAACATTTCCTCTTAAGCTACGTTTACACTGCACCAAATGCGTCACTTTTGGCCAAGTTTTTTCGAGACCGTTCATCCGCAGATTGAATTTGATCACCAAATTAGGTCAAATTAAATTAAATTCATCTTATTTGGAAAACAAATTCATTCTGCGGACAAACATTCTCGAAAAAACTTCGCCAAATGCGACGCATTTGGTGCAGTGTAAATGTATCATTAAATATTAAATGTATCATCAACAAATCTTATACAACCTAGAAGTTGAGAGGTATCTGTACTTTCGTCTAAGGCAATTGAACAAAATTTAGATTTTTTTATATTGCTTTGGAGGTTAACATTGAGCCTCGCGCTTATTGTTATCTATTACATTATGTGCATTTTCCCTTATCCCTTCCATGTAAGTAAGTTTACGTTCAAAAAAATGTATTAACCGGTCATCAAAGCTCAAATCATTGACGCTCCGATGAAAGGTTAAAACATGGCGTTTTAAATTAAATAGTTTAACAAGGTTTAATACCCTTGAACAAAAAAGGCATTGTTGTAAAGCCACATTCAAAAAAAAAATCAATCTCCCACCCAATCTGAAACATCGTAAAAATGTACATGCATATGGCAATGTATACCCACTGTGTCAAGGTTTTTGTTCAAATTTAGGAACGCTTGAATAGCGGACATATTTTTCGGATTGTTAAATCTGATTCTGACGTCCGTTAAACACTTTTTAAAAATTTTTGTATCTAAATAATATACTCGTACCTATATATATCCATAATTACGACACATGAATTTTAGGACTTTTGTACCCCTCCCCCCGTCCTTGTCAAAGGTTGTCATTGAAAAATAGCTCTAGCCATTCCCAGTTGAATAGCGTTCAGAAACTTTCGCCACTTGCGTGGACTTCTACACTCCACCCTCTGCGAATATGCGGTGTGTTACGCCAGTTCACTGTACAAAGAAACGACTTAAGAAATACATATGTTGGACAGCCAAAATCGTTTAAGTTTAAGTAAGTGTAAAGCTAGATATGAAAAATTTTTATGTTTTGACTTACCCATTAAAATTTGCTGCATTTGAAAAAAATCAAGTCATATAGCTTACTTGATTTTTTTCAAATGCAGCAAGTTTTAATTTCTGTTTTTCTTCTATTCTAATATTTTCAAAAATACTTTTCAATCCGCTCCTGTCTTTTGCCTACTCAAAAATTAGATTTTAACATTTTTTCTGTGGGACTATGATGAAAAATTTTATATTTTGGGTACATAGACTCAATAAATCTGTACTGTGATGTTGGTGCGTGTAACCTTTGTTTACTAGCAATATAGAAGTATTAAATATATGATTATACATGGCATTTTTTAAATCTTTTTAGTGTTGGTAAATTACAAATTCTGGTTAGGGCAAAATCTAGCCTTTTGCAAAAACAGTTAAAAGGTTTTATATCTTTTTTCCTTAACCATAACTTAGAAATATTTAAAAAGACATTTTATATCGATTTTGATTTGATTAAAAAAAAAATGTAGGAATATGATTAAAAAAAAAATGTATTTAATAGTAGTGAAATCGGGCAAACTATAGTTTTTTTTTCTTAACCATAACTTGGAAATATTTAAAAAGATATTTTATATCTATTTTTGATTTGATTTAAAAAAAATTTAGGTATATTGATTTAAAAAAAAAAAAATTATTCAAAAGTGGTCAAATCGGGCAAAATCTAGCCTTTTGCAAAAACAGTTTGAGGGATTTCTCGCTTTTTTCTTAACCATAACTTCGAAATATTTAAAAAGACATTTTATATCGATTTTTGATTTGATTTTTGAAAAAAAAAATGTAGGTATATTGATTTAAAAAAAAAAAATTATTCAAAAGTGGTCAAATCGGGCAAACTCTAGCTTATTGCAAAAATAGTTCGAGGGTTTTCTAGCTTTTTCCTTAACCATAACTTAGAAATATTTAAAAAGACATTTTATATCGATTTTTGATTTGATTTAATAATAAAATGTAGGTATATTGATTTAAAAAAGTGGTCAAATCGGGCAAAATCTATCCTTTTGCAAAAACAGTTTGAGGGGTTTCTAGCTTTTTTCCTTAACCATAACTTAGAAATATTTAAAACAACATTTTATATTGATTTTTGATTTGATTTTTGAAAAAGATGTAGGTATATTGATTTTTTTTTTTTTTGTTTTTAATTTTTTTCAAAAGTGGTCAAATTTCGTCTAGACTTGTTTGGTGTTCGGATTGTAAATCTGCCCCTTTACAAATTAATATACATGAATAGAAATAAGTGGTTGTCTTTAGTAAAATTTAAGACGATAAAATATCTGTGCACTTTTGGAAAACCCGCTTAAGTCGAGATAAGTAAATTTTCCAATTTCTTTATCATAAAAGCACATTTTCATAACGGTCATTTCTGTCTTATCGGATATTTTTTCCTAGTGCATTTGGGACAACAACTTAAGTCAGATAAGATAGAAAAAAGAAAAAAATCTTCTAAATAAACCTCTAACTATCGTTTAGAAAACCATCTTAAGTCAACTTGATCTAATGATTTTTTTTTATTTTGCTTTTGGAAAAACAACCTTACTCGGTGTAATTGCTTTTTTCTCGGGCAGTACTTGAAATTAACTTGAACTTAAGTCTAAATAGGTAAAGTTTTGTGAAATTTTTCGTCTCAGGTGATTTTTGTAAATGCTCTTACCTGACATAAGCGGATATTTTTTCTAAAATAAGTTTGGAAGAAGCACTTATTTCCTTTAAACCCGGTTTAAAATAAAACTGTTGCGGTTAGTCAAAGATAGTTAACTGGAAAATCATGAGAAATTAAGATGTATCAACAAAAATTTTGTTAGGTTAGGTTAGGTTGCAAGGGCAGGACAGAGTACGCAGACCCTGCCCGACACTTAGGCCATTAAAAAGGCCCATTGTGATACCCCATACGGTGTTCACCCACCTCCCTGCCCCAGAGATGCGAGAAGGTTATCCCTAAACGACGGCAGCAGCCCGACCGCTAAACGAGTTCAAAGACCACCAAAAGTCTGTAAAGGACCAGTCCACGGTCATGCTACCGTCGACGCCAGGGAAAACAAACTCACACCCAGGGCAGGGATCAAACCACTTCGTGGAGCCAATGAATTTGGATAACGCCTTTACTTCCATGTTAGATACCTCAGTGAGGTCGACGAGAAACGGTTGGCCAAGGCTAGCCAACCGTCGTCTGCAGAGCGCGGGACAATGACACAGCAGATGTTGAACACTTTCCTCCGCCTCAATGCATCTGCAGCTGCGACAGTAATCATTAGACATTACGCCCATTCTAGCACCGTGCGTGCCTATTAAACAATGTCCTGTTAGAACCCTTACTAGGGATGAAATATCCGATTTATTAAGAGACAGCAGGAAATTTGTACGTCCCTTGTTGTAAGAAGGCCAGGTTAGCCTTGATATTTCGCATGTTGAGAGCCCTGACCAGAGCATATTCGCTATTTTCATGGTATTTGTGCTGACACTAAATTTAAAAGAGGCCATGGGTATGCCTACCGCACTATTTCCTGGAAGGAGATGGGTGGTGGTACCTCGTCTGGCCAGCTCGTCCGCTCTGCAGTTACCTTCAATATTCCTGTGCCTAGGTACCCAAATAAGGCTAATACTGAAGTGCTGAGCCATCTCATTGAGAGATCTGCGACATTCAGTTAACAACTTTGCATTGTCGACGCATGAGTTCAAGGCTCTAAGTGCGGCCTGACTGTCTGAGAAGATGTAAATCCGTTTGTCATTTTGTGGCATGGACGCCAAGCTTTTCACAGCACCGTGTATTGCCAGCATTTCCGCTTGGTACACGCTGCAGTGGTCGGGGAGGCGGAAGGAGATCTCTAGTCCCAGGTCCGGTGAAAAGATACCTCCCCCCACCTTCCCCTCAAGCTTGGAGCCATCAGTGAAAATATTAACGGCTCCTCGAACAGAATGTGATCTGTTGTCCCATTCCTGTCTTGTCGGTATTAACACCTCGTAGTTTCTGACAAACACGTTATTTGACGCGCAGTAGTCACTATATGGTGGTATGTTAACAGGACCGTGAGTGCCCAAAATTGTGGCGTGCCCACTTTGTCCATTTATCCAGACGACGGTCTCCCTTATTTGCAAAGCTGTGAGCACGGCTACTTCTTTCGCCACCAAATCGAGCGGTGGTAGATACAACATCGTGTTGAGTGCTTCTGTCGGAGTGGACCCAAGGGCCCCTGTTATGCAGAGTTCTGAACTCCTTTGGACTTTTTGCAGCTGCTTGAGGTACGTGTTCTTGGTCAGTGCAGGCCACCAGACCAAGACTCCATAGAGTAGAATCGGGCGAACAATGGCTGTGTAGATCCAGTGTACTACCTTGGGAGAAAACCCCCATGAAACACCAATTGCTCTCTTACAAGTGAACAACGCACACGTTGCTTTTTTAACTCGTTCTGTTATATTGTCATTCCAGAGTAATTTCCTGTCCAGAATAACTCCTAGATACTTGACTTTGTCACTGAATGTCAAGGTCGTGTTTCCAATTTTTGGTGGTGTAAGGTTAGGTATTTTGTACCTTCTAGTGAAGAGGACTAGTTCGGTTTTCTCGGGGTTAACCCTCAGACCTGACGACTTTGCCCAGTCACATATTTTGGATAAGGTCGTTTCCATCAAATTGCAGAGAGTTTGAGGGAATTTTCCCCGCAGATGTCATCGGCGTACGCGATCACTTGGTGGCCTTCCGCTTCCATGAGGCGTAGAAGTTGGTTTACGGTAACTACCCAAAGTAGTGGTGAGAGAACACCTCCTTGGGGGGTACCTCTGTTAACGAGTCTATGAATCGAGTTTCCACCTAGCTCGGTTGTAATCCGCCTACTGGTAAGCAGCTTACGAATAAACGAAAGAAGACAGGTATCGACCTGCAGACCTGTCAACGCCGAGGTGATGGCATCCGCAAAGACGTTATTGAAAGCACCTGCTATATCAAGGAAAGCCACCAACGTGTACTCCTTTTGATTAAGCGACTTTTCTATAACAGATACCAGGGAATGCAAGGCAGTGTCGGTTGATCTACCTTTACTGTAGGCATGTTGAGCCGGCGAAAGATGAGTTGAGTCTATCGATCTTCTGACATAGTGCTCCAGAAGTCTTTCTAGCGTTTTAAGAAGAAACGAAGATAGGCTTATAGGCCTAAAATCGTTTGGTTTAGTATGAGATGGTTTCCCAGCTTTGGGGATAAAAACTACCTTAACCTCTCTCCATGAAGTGGGTATGTAGTTAAGCCTTAGACAACTTATAAACATAGTTTTCAACCAAGGCTTAATAAGATCGGATGTTTGTTGTAGCTGGGCCGGGAATATTCCGTCCGGTCCTGGCGACTTGTTGGGCTTGAAGGTAGATAAAGCCCAGTCTAGCTTTTTCTCATCGGTGATTTCCTTTATCATTTGATCGGAGGGTATCCCTCCAGCGATCGTCGTAGTAGACATGTCTGTGCATGTCGGGAAGTGTGTATCAAGGGGCAGATTCATGGTATCCGTCGTCGAATCAGTCCACTGCCAATCTGGCATTTGGACGTGGCTTAGTGTTGCCGGCGATTTTGAGAGTACTCTCCTCAGGCGCGCGGCACCAGATGTAGATTCAATTTCACTGCAGAAATTCACCCAGGAGGCTCGTTTGGCCTTGCGGATTTCCTTCTTGTATGTACTTAGCTTAGTTTTGTAAAGAGCCCAGGATAGTTCGCGGTCCTCCTATTTGGCTTTATTAAAGGCAGCCCTACATGCCTTTCTGGATCTATCTAGATCTGACGACCACCAAGGTGGCTTATGGTTTTCTGTTACTTTCTTGATCGGACAAGCCTTGTCGAAAGCAATCTTGCATTCTTTATTAAAGGTGTTGACTAGCTCGTCTAGTTCATTACCATTTCTAGGTGTAGCCATTTTCTTTGATAAGTTTCTATCAATAAGCTTCTTTTAGTAGCCCCAGTTTGTCTTTTTTATATTTTGTATATATTTTGGACTTGCGTGCAAAGAAACTAATATACCTATGGTCTGAGAAGGAGTGTTCTTTTAAGACCATCCATGATTCTATGAGGTCACTGAAAGAATCAGTGACCAATGTTATGTCGAGGACCTCTTCGCGGTTCCTTGTTATGAAAGTGGGGTCATTCCCTCTATTGCATATACATAGATTAGTACCTAATAAGTAGTTATATAGTGACTCACCTCGGTCGTTGATGTCAGTACTGCCCCATTTTGTGTGATGGGCATTCGCATCGCCTCCAAGCACCATTAGGTTGTCTCGTGGACTGGTAGAACTCACGAGCTCCCTGAAGTTGTGTGGTGGTAGTGAACCTTCGTGATCATGGGCCAGATAGAAAAAAGCAAAACTGGAGCTTCTGCCCAACCCCTCGACGCTTATCGCTGTCAGATCTCCGTCAGCTTGTAAGTTGGAGTCCTCAAGCCACAGATCCTATTTTCAGTGATCCACGGCTCCTGGACTAGGATAATATCTACTCCACCTGTAGAAAGTTGGAGTAGAAGTGCAGCTGACGCTGCTTTACTGTGATGAAGGTTGATTTGGAGGACCCTCATCATCTTGCTTAATTACACTCTCCTCCGTGAGTGTCGCGTCCGAGTCGTCACCGCTCAGAAGCTGACTCTCGGAGTACAGCCTCCTGAGAGCCAGGCTGCGGTCCGAGCTGGACGAGGCATAGCCACTCCGCACATCCGACTTATCCGCTTCCACTTCCATCTCGTTATCGCTGGGGGGATGATCCACCCCCGCAGACGACGAGAAGCTTGCCAACGCTTCGGCGTCAGCCGTGTAAACCTTCAGGTTGATGTTAGTGTAGCCGTAGCTTACCCGATAATCGCATCGGTCCAAGGCCTCGATGCTAGCTTCATCCAACAGCAGAACAATCTGCATGGTTGCATTCCCGGCTACCTTTTCCACGCTGGCCACTTTCCAGTTATGGGTCGGTAGACCCGGGTTGAACTCCTGCAGTTGCTCCAGGATTTCCGCTGGTTCCGTTGGCGTCACTGGAACCCAAGCTCTAGCTCTTGGTCGCGGCGGGATGTCACATGCATCCACAGCTTTGAGGCGCGCGCCGGGGTACACCTCCCCTATTCGCTGCACGCCGATCTTATAAAGGTCAACGGACCTCGCATCCTCACAGGCAATGAGCCTGACATTTCCCTGATACCATCCTGCATCAGTGTAGGTTGGTGGTGGCCCAGGGTTCTCCCTTTTCACCTGGACGGCAACCTTAGCAAGCGCGGCCTCGATCCACTTCCACTTCTGCTTCGGGATCCTACCGTCCACGTTACTTTCATCAATAACGCCAATGATCTTCCGATCCTTGGCTACATCTGCGAAAGACCGCATCTGGCCTCCTTGTGTTTTGGCCCTTTTCGGTGCCGTTGGGCAATCTCCTCCACAGAGCGGTTGCGCTTGGCGGTTTCCCTTTTGTTCGCGCCATATAGCTCCAGTTTGAAGTCCTGAACTATTTGCCGAGCCCACGCAAGGTCTCGCTGGACCTTCGCCCAAACCCCCGCCGGAACATCTTCCTCCCTTGTCGGTGAGGTCGCGTTCCTGTAGAGGATTCGGGCTGCAGACCGCTTATCCTGGTCGCTGACCTTCATGGCTTGCATAGGCGCGCAGTCCTTGGCCCTATCGCTGGTACCCCCATCACCCTTGGAGCCCCCGGCCCTGGGCTCACCAGACGCTGACTGGCAAGTCCACTGGTGGAGGCTACAGGGTTAGTGATAGCCGCGTTGCTGGCCTCCCGATCGGCACCCCCGGAGGAGGCGCCAATCAGCGGACTACTCGGACCGGTTTTGCACTCAGCCCTCATTTGTCTATCTGCCGCTGCAGCATAAAATCGCTGAGGTGTCCTCCCAGCTTTTGTGGCCTTGTTGGTAGGAGAGCCGGACTCCTGATTTTTATTTTTATTTTTTAAATGTAAATGCTCCATAACTAGAAACCCACGAGTGGCGGAGAAGGGGAAGGTCCACCCGGGCAGAGATCCGCATTACCCGGGTAAGGCTCAATAGAATCGGAGGTTGCCTGGTATCCGAAGCGCTCCGTTCACGACTGGGCTATTTAAGGGCCCCCAGCCAGGCTGATCCTCGGCACGGATCGTATGACACCTTGATCCAGCCCTTACGAGATTAAAGGGGGGGGAGGCTAAAATAGCGATGGGAAGTCCGGGTAGGGGGGTAGGGAGGTCGCCGCTCGAATTTGCCGCCGTAGCGTTACCAGGTGTCACCACAAGAAGGCTCCACCCCCGATTGGAGGAGGAGGGTGCACGCACCTACGAGTCGACGGTTTGGGGTGAGGCTGGTGTGTGCAAGGCGCCAACCCCCATCAAAGACACAGTTAAATGTGTTTTTTCGCTCTCCTATAAAATTTGGTTTTTAGACTTAAGCGGGTTTTCCAAATGTCCACAGATATATTGTCGATATATATATAAATCTTAATTTCTGGAAAAACTTACCAAAAAACCCAAATTGTATAAGCGGTTATTTCATTTCTCTAATGGATGGTATGAATGTATATTTATGACCTAAAATTATTATTTCACTAGCTGACCCGGCAGACGTTGTCCTGCCACAAATTTACTTCCCTGCATGTTTCTCTAACCCGATCCCTAAATCTATTTTAATCCCTATCGTTATCTCCTTCGTATAGGAGGAACCACGCCCCCGTAGGTGGTGGTAGGGATTGATCCTATATCGTCACTCCCAACGAAGACTAATACAGTTCAGTTAGCGTGGAAGACTAACACAGTTCGCTCTCTGCGTTGAAGACCAACACACTTCGTTCTCTGCGTGGAAGACTAACACACTTCAACTTTCTGCGTCGAAGACTAACACACTTCGTTCTCTGCGTCGAAGACTAATACACTTCAGTTTTCTGCGTGGAAGACTAACACATTTCAGTTTTCTGCATCGAAAACTAACACACTTCGTTCTCTGCGTCGAAGACTAATACACTTCAGTTTTCTGCGTGGAAGACTAACACAATTCAGTTTTCTGCGTCGAAAACTAACACACTTCGTTCTCTGCGTCGAAGACTAACACATTTCAGTTTTCTGCGTGGAAGACTAACACACTTCAGTTTTCTGCGTCGAAAACTAACACACTTCGTTCTCTGCGTCGAAGACTAATACACTTCAGTTTTCTGCGTGGAAGACTAACACACTTCAGTTTTCTGTGTCGAAAACTAACACACTTCGTTCTCTGCGTCGAAGACTAGGTTAGGTTAGGTTCAAGTGGCTGCCGCAGAGGCACACTTAGGCCAGTTTTGAAAGGCCCGTTGTGATACCACCAACACAAGGAAAGTCAGTCCCACATAGCATAATCCCGGGACTGGCATCCTAAACCGACGCCGTTACTCCTCCTCGAACCACTTAGATGACTTTATGAAGGCCATCAAGTCCTTTATGTCCAATTCCGCGATCTGGCTTAGGTTATCCGGGAAGGGAACTCCCAAAAAGCGCGTTCTCGCGCCGCTTAAAGTCGGACAGTTGCAGATGAGGTGCTTCACTGTTTCCTCCTCCTCATCATCTTTGCAACTCCTGCAGCATCGTCGGTAGGGCACACCTAGCCTTTCTGCATGCCTACCAATGAGGCAGTGACCGGTTAATACCCCTATCAATATGGAGATTTCCCTCCTAGTTAGGGCATAAATGCGTCTAGACCTTCTAAGATCCCATTTTGGCCAGGTTTGTTTCGATATCCGGCACCCTGGGGATTGCAGCCATCTTTCGTTGGCTTGACGGAGTGTGTGCTCCTTCAGCATTAGTTTGCATGTGGCAAACGGCATACCTAAGCGCTCTTTATACTGAAGAACCTGCTTGGTCGTGCCCTGCTGGGCAAGCTCGTCTGCCTTACAGCTTCCCTTAATGTCCTGAAGAGATCGACGACAGCTGAGCGTCAGTTCAGAGTTTAACGTGTATGAGCCGAGGGATTTTATGGCCGCTTGGCTATCGCTGAAAATAACGATATCTTCTAGGATAACACGTTTGCTTATCCAGGCCGCGGCGTCCAGGATTGCCGAGACTTCCGCCTGGAAGACGCTACAATGATCAGGTAGTCTGAAGGAGAGATCAAGGTCTAAATCCCTTGAATAAACCCCTCCTCCAACTCTGCCGTCGGTGTATATGGAAGTGCCACCATTTGTTTGAGGGCACCAATCCGTCCTCTCCCAGTCTTCTCTTCTGGGAATGTTTATTTTGAAACAGCTATCCCCGACTGTAGTGGTCGCACAACGATCTGTGCTTAGAGGTTTGCCACATCCCGGAGGTTGCCTATCCACGACGAGTTGTTCCGATTAACTGCCCGATATGTCGTTGCGGGAGTCCTGCTGTCTGTAGCGTTAGTCTTCCTAGCAGAGAACGAAGTGTGTTAGTCTTCGACGCAGAAAAGTGAAATGTAATAGTCTTCGACGCAGAAAACTGAAGTGTGTTAGTTTTCCACGCAGAAAACTGAATTGTATTAGTCTTCGACGCAGAGAACGAAGTGTGTTAGTTTTCGAAGCAGAAAGCTGAAGTGTGTTAGTCTTCCATGCAGAAAACTGAATTGTATTAGTCGACGCAGAGAACGAAGTGTGTTAGTCTTCGACGCAGAAAACTGAAATGTATTAGTCGACGCAGAGAACGAAGTGTGTTAGTCTTCGACGCAGAAAACTGAAGTGTGTTATGGCTCAGTTACATAAAGCTTTATTTTGACTTTACCTCAAACTTTGACTTTGACAGAAAAGTTCAGTATACGTATTTAAACGAAGCATGGCAAATTGGAGACCTCAAAGTTGAAGCAAGGTTAAAATTTGGCAAACTCTCAAATTTTGCTTGCTTTGCTCGCTTTGACAATCACATGGTGATGACTTTGCTTTAATTGGAGAATAAAAAGTTGAAGGAAATAATAATTAATTAATTTTTTCTCTATTAAATAAATATAATCAAAAAACTCTGAATACAAAGAAATAAATAACGAAAACAAATGTATAAAAGAGAAGCGTCGCAGCGTTCATTGTAGCATACCTCTGAAGTTGGACGCAAAGCTTTATGTATTCGACCCTTTAGTCTTCCACGCAGAGAACGAAGTGTGTTAGTCTTCGACGCAGAAAGCTGAAGTTTGTTAGTCTTCGACGCAGAAAACTGAAGTGTGTTAGTCTTCGACGCAGAAAACTGAAGTGTGTTAGTCTTCCACGCAGAGAACGAAGTGTGTTAGTCTTCGACGCAGAAAACTGAAGTGTGTTAGTCTTCGACGCAGAAAACTGAAGTGTGTTAGTCTTCCACGCAGAGAACGAAGTGTGTTAGTCTTCGACGCAGAAAGCTGAAGTGTGTTAGTCTTCGACGCAGAAAACTCAACCGTGTTAGTCTTCGTTGGGAGCGACGAAATATTTTAAACGAAACGAAACAAAAGTAGTGATTTAAAAATCAAATAAGAATTCAAACTATTCGCTTCCAAAGTGCATTATCTACGCAGATGACTTGAATTTTGTGAACTGAGCCACCTACAATTTTTTCGACGGTCATGTATTTTAATATTAATTGGAATTTTCTGAATATCAATTGTAAATTCTGAATATCAAGTGTAACTTTCTGAATATAAACTGAAAAAGGTGTAGTCTGTAAAAAAATGTAAATAACTCCCCCTCCCTTAAAGTGCCAAAAATTTTTTTTTTGCTAATAGTTACTAATGGAATGCCCAACAACATCATACAAAAGCGCCATCTGCCCACGATGGAGACGTTAAAAATTGCGAAAAATGTTTGCAAAAAAATTTTTTTGGCAAAAATTTTAAGCGTCGTTTGGAAGAAGATACCATCTTTTATATATATTTAAAAAATTACCAAAATCGGTTTAACCAATCGTGAGAAATTCATCAAAAAGTGAGGAATTTCGAAAAGTGTTGATAGCTATAACTTTGAAAATAATTCGAATTTCGAAAAACTGGCCCAAACGTATTTTTTTCTTGTTGTTGTGAACCATACAAAAAAGTTTCAGTAAGATATTACAACTTCGAAAAAAGTGGCTCACCACACAAAATTCACTGAGCGAGATCTGACAATATCTCCGACAAAATCAACGGCGACGCTTTTTACGACATGGACGCACCAGGTGAGAAATGAATTAGACATTTTCGTTGATGGCACTAAGCTACCAACTGTCAGCCACCCAAAGTTATTAGGGATGACACTGGATAATACTTTCTCATTTGCTGGTCATGTGTCTGCAATGGTCTCAAAGGTACGTGGTCGCAACAAGATCCTCAAGTCACTTGCCGGCAGTACTTGGGGAAAAGACAAAGAAACGTTTCTGACTACATATAAGGCCATTGGCCGACCAGTTGTTGTTGTTGTAGCGAGGTGTAGCCCTGCCTAAATGTCAGACAGGGTCACCCCGATTGTATTGCTCTTGGCCGGGTCGATATAAGAAAACGGCCCGGGTCGTTTCGGCACGATGGGTACAGCACAAGTACTGGTACCGTTCTCGCAGCACCGGCAATACAAGAAACTAGCCGTGTAGGCTATGTAGGTCATTTAGCGTTACCCAGGGTGCACCAACTGGGAGGCGACCTACTTTTACATAGTCTTTGACTATGCTGCACCCATATGGTCGCCTAATGTACATAACACCAACTGGACGAAGTTACAAGTCTGCCAAAATACTGCCATCAGAACATCAGAACTGCTACGGGATGTCTCCCCATGTCTTCCGAGTCTCACCTCCATCAGGAGGCAAAACTGCTCAATGTAAAAGAGCATGCGGAAATGCTGAGCAGGCAATTCCTTCTGAACTGCCACAAGCCAGCACATCCAAACCGTCATCTTTTGGATATAGATCCGCCCCCGAGAGACATAAGGAGACATCTCCGTAAGCATTATGATGAGATCCGGCATCATATTACCTTGCCGTTTGATCTGCAGAATCATAAGCGGGCTCTAACCGACATCCACACCGAGTCGGTAGACACTTTTGTCGGATCTCTAGCTGTGAATCCCGTTCTGAACAGTCCTCCACCGGATATTGCTGAAGAAGAACGCACCTCACCAAGGGACACAAGAGTCACCTTGGCACAGCTTAGGTCTGGATATAGTGTAAGGTTAAACTCCTACTTATCCAGACTTAATGATACAATCTTAAATACATGCCCTGCATGTGGTAGGACCCCCCATGATGTTGTTGTTGTTGTAACGATGTGTAGTCCTGCCCAACGCGTATTTTTCCTTAACCTAATTGTCATCAATATCTTCTAACGGGAGTCCAAGGAAACTAGCAGTTTCAATAGGGTTGGACCAAAGAGAGATGGGTGTTAGAAGAGTGGGCTCAAATGAGCAAGAAAATAAGTGATTGGTATTGTGGGGGGACGAGCCGCATGCCGGACATACATTCGGCACATTAGGGTTCAGTCTAGATATGTAGGAGTTTAACCTACTACAATATCCAGAGCGTAATTGAGCCAGAGTGACCCTTGTCTCTCGAGGAAGATGACGCTCCTCTTCAGAAATGCCAGGTGTTGCGGCATGTAAGACATTGTTTAGCGGACAGAGCGCAGAGTAATGGCCAACAGACGTTGTATGGATATGCCCCAAAGCCTGTTTGTGCACCTGTAGATCAAACGGCGTTGTTATATAGTGACGGATCTCATCAAAATGTTTACGTAGATGCGACCTTATGGTCCTAGGAGGCGGAATGAGTTCAAGCAGTTGTCTACCGGGATGCTGTGGTTTACAGCAATTCAGTAGATACTGCTTGTTTAGCATTTCATTATGCTCCCTAACTGGAAGCATTTCCACCTCATTATGTATATGAGATATAGGTGACATAAGGACGCACCCCGTAGCGGTTCTGAGCGCGGTGTTTTGACAGGCCTGAAGCTGATTCCAATGAACGTCTGCAAGCCCCGGCGACCATATCGGCGACGCACAGTTCAGGATCGGCCGACCAATTGCCTTGTACGTTACCAACAACGTTTCTTTGTCTTCACCCCAAGTACTGCCGGCTAATGACTTGAGGATTTTGTTGCGGCTCTGTAATTTTGAGACAATTGCAGTTGAATGGGCAGCGAAAGTGTGCATGGTGACAAAAGTCACTCCTAAAATTTTTGGGTGAGCGACAGTAAGTATTTTATGATCACCTACATAAATTTCTAATTCCATGCCAACCTGCGCCGTCCACGTCGTGAATAAGGTCGCCGAAGACTTTGTTGGCGACAATGTCAAGGTTCGGGCAGTGAAGAACTCGACTAGAGAGGGGAGATAACCATTTATTTTGGAGCACAGCTCATCAACGGAAGTACAGTTGCCAATATCGTGCAATCGTCTGCGTAAGAAACAATCGTAACTTCTTCTGGTGGAGGAGGAAGCTTCGAAATATAGAAGTTAAACAATAACGGGGAGAGGACACCACCCTGTGGTACCCCTTGTTTTATCTTCCTGGCTTTAGATTTTTTGTTTCTGAATACAACAGACGACCGACGACCACTGAGATAATTGGCGGTCCTACGCTTTAGACAGGGGGGGAGTGACGAGTCTTCCAAATCAGCTACAAGTTGCCCATGATTTACTGTGTCAAAAGCTTGACTCAAATCAAGTGCAACTAGAACCGTCCTGTCATTAGGCCTATTTTGATTTAGACCGTCAGTTATCTGAGTGTTTATGACATTTAGAGCAGATGTTGTGCTCCTACCTTTCCTGAAGCCATGTTGGTGCTCGGCTAACATCAAGTGTGATGTGTAGAGCGGGAGTAGGGCCGCCTCAAGTGTCTTTACTACTGGCGAGAGGAGTGATATCGGGCGATATGACTCCCCAACGTTAGCTGGCTTGCCAGGCTTTAGTAGTGGGATCACAGTTGCCTGCTTCCATTTGTCGGGTATGACAGCTGTGATCAGAGACAAATTGAAGACGGCAGTTAAATATTTGACTCCCGCTAGGCCGATGAGTTTTAGATGCACCATGGCTATGCCATCAGGGCCGATGGCTTTGGAGTTTTTGGCCTTCCGGATGGCCTCTTGAACCTCTGTAGCGGTGATGGGAACGGGGGCATAGTTTTTGTGTTTATGCGCACGCCTGAAGATTCCACGTCTAGCCCTGTCTTGCGCAGGGTGTGGGACATATTGTCGACAAAAAGCCTGTGCACATTTCCTGGGGTCATTTATTGTCTTGTCACCAAAGGCAATGCCGACATTTTTTGGTGGACCCGAAGGATTCGACAAGGACTTGACGGTGGACCATAATTTCCCAACACCGGTAGAGAGGTTACAAGACCTGAGGTGCTCCTCCCATTTGGTTTGTTTGTGTTCGTTAACCAGCCGTCTAATTTCCACGTTGAGATCACCGATCTGTGGGTCAGATGGATCGATGTTGCGTATGAGGTCACGTTCGTTGGCCAAGGCTGCGGCCTCAGCTGGGAAGTTAGGCCTACTATCTTTTATCCTACCAGCTGGTATAAAACGGGCTGTAGCCTTTTTAATGACCTCACGTATGTTACGCTCGCCAACGTGTACGTCAGTGGGAATGGGAAGATCACCAAAGGACCTCTCCGTGAATTCCAAAAAGCCGACCCAATTGGCCTTTTTAAAATTCACGTATGTTCTTTTCTCCGACGTGATAAAATCCGTGGCACGATCGACAGACAGGATGATAGGCAGGTGGTCGGATGACAGGGCCACCATAGATTGCCAGTTGATGCTGTTAATTAACCCCGGGCTAACAATAGTTAGGTCCGGGGAGCTACTGCAGTTAACTGCCATCCTAGTTGAGGAGTCTCCGTTCACAGTACAGAAAGAGGAGTTATCAATTTGCTCGGCTAATTCCCGTCCTCTGCCGTCCACAGAAAGGTGTGAATTCCACATATCATGATGGGCATTAAAATCGCCCATGATGATAAGGTTATCGCCACAAAGAAACGCCCTAAGGTCAGGACGATAACTTATGGGGCGGCAGGTGACGGGAGGAATGTATATATTGATTAGCTCGAGATCAACGCCACCAGCTTGTATAACTATACCTTGACACTCTAAAGGTAAGTCTCTTTGGTCAGTGTTGATATCAAATTCCCTATACTGCACCGTATGGTGTACAAGGAACGCGAGACCACCTCCGCCGTCCGTACGATCATGCCGGAGTACGTGGTAGCCTCCACTCGCTCGGAGATTCGAGTGGGGGCCAAGTTTTGTCTCCTGGATTGCAGCAATTTTGATTTTATGTAGCTGCATAAATGTGGTTATCTCCGCTATCTTGCCGGTCAAGCCGTTGCAGTTAAATTGCAACAATTTAAATTGCGAAGGAGAGGCAATGGCCACTCTGGGAGTTAAAGACTGATGTGTTCGCCTAGATGGTGGTAGGTTATGTCGCGATATTGATCTCCGTTGCAGTCCTGAAGCCGGCGGAATTCGTTCACTATTAGATGAGTGTACATCCGTCGGCGTTGAGGGCTGCACAACTCGACAGCAAGGCGCGACAAACACATCAGTCCAGAGACTTCTGTTTGCGAGCCCAGAACATATGCGTAGGTGACACAGGCCTAGGCAGGAGTTGCACTTGACCGATGCCACAGACGCATATATCCAGTGCTGGCATACAGTGCACGAAGAGTGAGGGACCAGAAGTTGATGGACTTGACTTTCATTCGTGCTAGTGCCGGAAGAAGTTATTAAAGAGTTTAGAGACGGGGGCTGAAGCTCAGTAGTGCTACAAGCATCAACTGATGTGCTACGAAGAAAGTAGCCATGAGTGGGTGCTTGTGCTGTTGATGCACTAGGAAGTAAGCTACAGCCGGGAACACATATATTCTACTGGGCAATATAATTATTGCAGGTCGTGGAGACTTGATTATTAGAGGGCGATAAAGCAACATATGAGCGTCGCTTGCCTCGGGACGTCCTAGGACGTGAACAGCAGGGCGCCACAAAACTTTTATAGAAACTAGTGGGCCGATGTGTTTTTGGATCTAGTCCGGAGCAACTAGATTTGTGCAACCAACCTTTGCATGATGCACACTGTACTGAGTGTGATCGTCTTGTATATATTTTCTTCCGACAAACGCAGCAGAACCATTCTCTTGGGCCAGGATTTGGCTCAATGCCAGCCCGGATCAAGAGAATAAGGAGCAGCCGTGCTGCAAGGGGCTGTTCCGGGGATGACAATAGGTGAGGGAATCGTGACGCGTTAGACAGGGTCACTTCGAAATGTATTGCTCTTGGCCGAGTCATTATAAAAAAAAAAAAACCCGGGTCGTTTCGGTACGAAGGATATTGTACAGGTACAAATACCGTTCTCGCAGAACCGGCAATACGTGAAACGAACTCTACATCTCTTCAATTGTTCATCTGAACCTACTCTTCTAACCCCTCTGTCCCTCTGGACAAACCCTGTTGAAACTGCACGTTTCCTTGGACTCCCCTTAGAAGAGCTTGATGAAGATCTTCGGAATGATCATACACTCTAGACAGGGCAATGCATTGTTAACAACAACAACAACAACAACAACAACAACAAAATTCAACTCAGATACCACACTACAAAAATTCTATGTTAAGGCCTTTTTATAAACAGCAACTTATCTACTGCCAATTGACGGAGAGCTACGAGAGATACTGTTCTATTTGGGTGTTGGAAGAAGTCTCGCAAGACCGCCGGGTGAGCTTCAAAAAAAAAAACGCTATCATTAAATTATTTTGAATTTAAAGTACTTTTTTTGATTCGAAACACTCTATCACACAAGTAAGAGAGTGCTTCTTAAATAAATTCTTAAGGTCTTTTCGAAACGTTTGGTAACATGGCGTTCTGTTTGTGGAAGTTCCACGATGAGAACACCAGTCTAAGCTTTTGTCAGCTAATCGTTCTTGAACTGAGCCGAGCAAAGACGGGCTTTCAATCAATCATTCTCTCGTAGATACATCTCTATAAGAGTTTGTTTATATCTTTCTATATTCTTTATCAGGGCTATCTAATGGTACGTTTTTCGACAACAATTAAGATATTCTGTATCGTTTTTAATTCTGTCTATACATACTAAAATTCATTATCATTTAACAATTTTTTAATTCTTTTTTATTGTAACATTTTTATTCTATTTTTGATTTTGGTTTTTATTTTTCATAGTTGTAATATTTATGTATATAGCAAGCATTTATTTATTTATTAGTTAAATTCTTAAATCATTTTTGTTACATTCTGTTTTATTCTTGCTAGGCGAGCAATTAAATTATTTTTTTTATTGTACTGTGCAACATTTTGTAAATTAGCTGATTTCCACTCAGAATGAGCATCTAAAGCTTGTATATGACATGTATTCGGACAAGCAGTAGAACCTCTAAATATTTTTTTCATGCTCAGTTTCTTTAAAGAGCTTGCTCAAAGCCGTTGCATTTTCGAATATGTTAGGAACATACTTTTGAAAACATATTTGAGCTTAAGTTTTATTTTAAACATATTTAAATAGGGTGCAACTGTATTAGATGACACTTAAAATAAATCTTAACCCTTTTACTGCCTCAGGGGTGTGTCGTTATTAACATTATTGTTATTACTTTGGGTTAACATGTTTTGAGAATTGTTTGTCAGGTCATCTTTCTCTTCTTTGAACTTTTTTCCAGGTCTGTTTCAGAATTTATCAAATGTATTTCAAATAAGTCAATGGTATTTCATATACTGTAAAATGCATTTCAGAATAAAGCAGTTTTACCAACTTCAGAGGACTACAAAATTATGGTTTTACGATTTCTGAAGTCTGAAAATGATTTTACGATCTCAATAAAACATATTACAATTTCTACACCATTTTCACATTAAAATAAGAAACCTTCAATTTAAAATTAGATTTATCAGTTGAAAATGAGAAAATATCATTTTAAAATGAGATTTATCAATTTAAAATGAGAAAACTTCAACTCAAAATAAGAAAATTCCATTTCAAAATCAGATTAGTCAATTTAAAATAACAAAGCTTCAGTTTAAAATAAGAAACTTTCATCTGAAAATCAGAATAGTCACTTTAAAATAAGAATAAAATGACCATTCGATATCTGAAATAGTTTTAACGATATCTGAAAATCAATTGACCATTTTGACACATTTTACGATATCTGAAATCAAGGATTGAAACCGAAACCGTAACCGATTAAAACCGATTCATTTTTCAAAACCGAAACCGAAACCGTAACCGTTATTTTGATCTGAAAAAGAACGTAAACGAAACCGTTTCAAAAGCGGGAACCGGTTCCAAACGGTTTTGAATTTTTGTAAGCCTTTTTTGTGGGAATATATAGTGTCTTTTACCAAAGGGTGTCCTGAATAGCTTTCATGGAATATTGTCGAGCAATGTTACAAAAGACACGTTTTGACCTCAGTATCAAATTCCGAAAGAGGAAATGTAGCTATAGCTGAATGATGGCATCGAAAAAAATTTACGAGATCCGAAAAAAGTGTTTAGTAGCCCGTATCAGATATTTTGACGATTTATTTCATTTAGTTTCCGTTCTAATATTTTTCTTTTAGAAAAAGTAGTAAATTTTTTTTTAAATATTTATATTTAATATTTATTACAATATACAGCAGCCGGCTGGGTATTGGACAACACCAACTTTTTTAAAGAGATTAAGACTTAAGTAAAAAAGTGGCGTTCCCCGTTTTTCGAAGCTAGCCTCCAAAACTTGGTTACGGGCTTTCGAAGTTCAAAGTTGGACCCTTCGAATAATTTGGGTTTCTAACAGTTTCGTTTAAAAAAAAAAAAAAAAAAAACAATTTAAAATAAAAAGAAAGTGCACCAATCAAGTAAGAGGAGCAAGAAGGCCACGCTCACATCAAACCTTTTTTAATTTTTTAAACAAAACAATTTGAAAACCAAATCTTCGAAGGGTCCAAATTCGAACTGCGAAAGCCAGTAAGTAAGTTTTGGAGGCTAACTTAGAAAAACAGGGAATACCACTTTTTACTTATCCCTTAATCTATTCAAAAAAGCTGATTTAGTCCAATACCCAGAAAAAATGGGATTTTGTCGTAGGTATAATATATATATTGTTATTATATTGGAAAAATGTTCTAAAAATTCAGACCTATTTTGCAGCTACTTACGAAACGTAACGGAAACCGAAATAAATTTTGAAGAACGAAACCGGAACCGTAACCGAATCGTTTCATGCCTTGTCTGAAATACATTTTGCGATATGCGAAATCGATTTTACGATACATGAAGTACAATTTATACGTTTACGATATCTGAAAATTATTATACGAATGATGAATTACAATAGACCATTCTGAAATACATTTTAAGATAACTGAAATACATTTGACTGTTCTGAAATTCATTTTACGATACCTGAACTACACCATTTTCATATTAAAATAAGAAAACTCTCATTTAAATTCAGATTTATCAGTTGAAAATGAGAAAATATCAAATCAAAATAGGAAAATTTCATTTGAAAATCAGATGAGTCAATTTAAAATAAGAAAGCTTCAGTTTAAAATAAGAAACTTTCATTTGAAAATCAGAATAGTCACTTTAAAATAAGAATACATCATTTATAAATAAGAAACTTTCGTTTTAAATTAATTGAAATATTCTTATTTTAAAGTGACTATTCTGATTTTCAAATGAAGGTTTCTCATTTTAAACTGAAGTTTTCTTATTGTAAATTCACTAATCTGATTTTGAAATGAAGTCACCTCATTTTTAATAGACTAATCTGATTTTCAAATGAAAGTTTCCCATTTACAATTGAAGGTTTCTCATTATAATGTGAAAATGGTGTAGTTTTTCGGATATCTGAGGTAATGCTGACTATTCTGAAATACATTTTACGGTACCTGAAATAGGTTTAACGATAATATTCTTTACGATAAAAATAGAGTTAACGATATCTGAGATAGATTTTACTATTTTGGAAGTAAAGTCAGCCATTCTGAAAAACATATTACGAAATTTGAAATAATATTTACGATATCTGAACTACAATTAAATATTCTGAAATACATGCATACTTTTAGACAGCATTGTGATTCTTTCGCCTTAAACATTTCAACACATTCGCAAGCACAGCGTTACTAGAAAACGGCAGGAACGGCAGTTATATTTTCTCTTGCGATTTGAAAACATTTTATTCTGAGTTTAAAAACATTTTACTCTGAGTCAAAGTCATTTGTTATTTAATATGCTGTTTAGCATAGGCTTACTAAAATTATTTTAATTAGCATTTGTTGGTAAAAAGTAACTGGATCGAATAATATTCAGAGTTGAGTTTTGAGCTTTTGAAGAAAGAACACCAAAATTTGATTTTGCTATACTAATGATTACGTAATGATTGCCGGTTCGATTGATTATCTTGTTAATAATCTATTTAAATAATTTAATAATGATTGTTTCTCAATTAACTAAAAGATAATAAAGAAAATATGATTTTTCACATTTATTAAATAAAAAAGGTATCTTTTCTCAATCCTGTTTAAGAAAAGACAAGCAAAATGATTTCTTTACTGAGAAAAGGAGCACTAGTAAGATCACCTTCGGTACCTTATCAATTAATAATAATAAAAAATTCATCTAATTACTATTCAAATTTAACAGGTCTGGTGCGGGATAAATTATTCAAACCCAGGGATTAACATGGGCAAAATATAAACAGACTGCAGAGTAGAATCGTTTCAAATTTATTTGTCCTATATTTTAAGCATATAACGATATAAGATAGGATATAAGATTATTTTAAATAGATCCACTTAACATTTATGAGATTATTCTGTGACTCATGTGACCCTCAAGAAACTGAATTTGTTGGGTACATATCTACGGCTAATTGGGGGATCATCCAATTTTTTTTTAAATACGATATTATAGAAATTGGTTGAAGAAAGCGCTATCTTAGAATACTTTGAACAGCTGAAGATGTTTTGAATAACTGTTGAGAAAGAGCATTTTCGAGAAACATTCTCAAAACGCATACTCTTCAATCAAATTCCGCGATAGGACAATAGCCAATCGTTTGCGGATGTAAACTGAAATGCTGGGAGGCAAAATGAAATGTTTTTATCTTTCAAGTACAAGGGAAACTTATGGAAAAAAAAATGTTAAATCGAAATCTCGTAAAATAAACGAAACATCATTGATAAAATAAACGATATTTCTCGTATTTGGTTGAAAAAGATTTGTCTACCTTTTATGTACAATTTATTTGTATCAATTAAACAAACGATATTTTTCCCTTTAAATGGAAGCAACGATTTGTCTACCTTTTACTGAACAATTTTTATTTTATCCCTCTTTTTTAATGCAAAACACGACTTTTTACCTTTTACTGGGCAATTTTTTGTATCTCCCTTTTAATGGAACAATGGCTATACCATTTAATAAAAAAAAAACCGAATGGTCTACCTTTTGCTGGTTAATTTTTTTTTGTTTGTTTCTTTTTATTAAACCTCTTTCACTTGCATGAAAAATATATGCATGCTGTCTTTTCATAATCAACTAAGCGCTTGTTTTCTTAATATAATTTTCTTAAACTTGATTGATTCTACATTGGTAAAACAACAACAAGCTCAAGCGAAATAGAGAAGAGCAAATAAGAAGTGTTATTTTTTGGTTGGTTGACATGGTTTGATTTGAATTTTATCTCTTTTTTTTGTGTATATATGTACATCGCTTTTTAATTAAATATATACATACAATAGGCATTTTTATATAAATCTAAATCTAATTGAAGATGATTGAAATTTGGTTTACTGAAACACGATGCAAGTACTGCTCTCACACGACCTTTTTGTTTATTCTACATCCCTTTGGCTCCCTTTCTTTGCAATTTTCAATTTCAATATTTGTTAGTTCTTATGCTTTGCGCTCATGTATGCTATGTATGTACATATGTATGTTTGGTTTTAATTTCTGTTTTTTTTTTATTTTTTATTTATAAGGATGTGCATCAAAGCTTTGTTTTAGCTTTGCCTCATAGCGTTGGCCGCGTATTTCTCACAAGAATGGATTATTGGCTTGCATTGCGCCGGTTGCCTGTAAGAGAAAACTAAGTAATTAGAAAAATTCTGGTTTTCTAATGAAAAGCTGGGAGTAAAAAGAAAACGCATTTTTCATGCATATTCTCAATTTTAGTTGAAAAAAAAAATCAAGTTTTGTCTACCTTTGGCCGAGATATTAAATTTTTATTCTTAAAACAGACAATATTTCTTCCTTTTGATTAAAAAATAAAAGATTTGACTAGGTTTTACTGAACAATTTTTTTGTATTCACAAAATAAACGATAACGATTTGTCTACCTTTTACTGTACAACTATTTGTTATCCCTAAAACAGACTATATTTCTACTTTTTAATTAAAAAAAGAATATTTGTCTATTTATTAAAAGAAAAAAAAAAAAAATTGTCTCTCTTTTACAGAACATTTGTTTCACCCCCTTTTACAAAACAATTTGCCTGAACATTTTACTGAATAATAACACAGGCCGACAAAATTTCAAAAAAGTGCAGAGGCAGAAATGAAGTAATATAATTCTGAAGCTCTTTGACACGCTGAATCTGAATCTGAAGTCAGATTTTTCAATTTCGTTCTGGTTTTTGAGATATTAATGCCCAAAGGCGGAAAAACGCATTTTTTTGCTATGTTCATCACTCTATTACTTCATGAAAACTTATTTTCGTTTAAACCTGCATATATCTTCTGAAAGAGCAACTATTTCTCTTGGAAATGCAGTTTGGATTGTTCAGATACCTTCTTTTTATGTATAGTAATGTGCGTTTATGTAGTATAAAGTTTTTGCAATAGTTTATGGTAGCAAACGACAGCTTTACGTATAGCATACATTTAGGCTGAATTACGTTTTACAAATATACATATATGAGGCGGTTAGAAGCAAAGGGGTGTAAGTACCTTTTTCACAAAAAACGAGTTTAGTGCACCAACACATTAATAAAACACCATTTTATTTGGTGGCAAAAGGATATATATAAATTATATTTCAATAGCGACATCTACCCGCTAAAAGAACTAGTGCTTACCAATTTCTTCAAAGTACTTGGAGGCAAAGGGGTGTATGTGCAGTACATTTTTAAATGGCTGTAATTAATTTAATAGTTTAGATAATCGCACACGGTTTACCGTTTTGGAAACTTCAAAGCCTTCACTTTAAGAATATGTAAAATTTTTTTGAAAAAAGTTTCAAAAATTATGAGAAAAATCATTTTGAAAAAATCCCTATTTTTCCCATAGAAAAGGGCAACAAAAAAATATGCACCCCTAAGGGTTAAGTTACAGAGCTAATTTTTACTTTTCAGGGGGTAAGACCATGTCGACCTTTCTTTTGAATCACCCCAGTGTGCATCCTATGTAATTTTTGATATTTTCTGGTGGCACCTGATGACAAAGCGTTAGGAATATGAAATTTGTAGAGGGTAACTAGTATACCAAGGCATAACTTTTGCGCACCCGAACTAGTTATTCACAAATTAAGTGGTAAATCATAAAAAAAAATTTCGTTTAGATGCAAAGGGGTGTAAGTACTAGCACCCCTTCACTTAAAGCTCTGTATTTTTTAAATTACAAACTTAAATGCATTAAAATTTATTAAAACAATCTTCTAAAATATATGTATTAGAAATAAAAAATAATAAGTTTGAACATTTTTAAATGCTCCTGATTTTTTTCCAGAGCTTAAACTTTGAACCTGTTTTTCTCAAATTGACAAAAGTGGCACTTACACCCCTTTGCTTCTAACCGCCTCATATACAATTATACAATAATAGCTCGTTTAAGTTATTAGATATATTTTAATTATTAGTTTAATGTTTTAATATACTTTTATCACATATTGTGTTTTTGACTTCTTGCATCAGTAATAATATAAGTAAGCTGCCTAAAATTATACTTGAAATATCGTTTATGCAAATCGTATATCTTTGTATAGGTAAAATATAGCAAAGCTAATGAACTTAAAATAACAATATCTCAAGTTCTGAAAGAAATATCTAAAAATTTAAAAAAAATTTTCAAGGGAAATGGCACCGCTTTCTAAGGGTATATTAAATTTTTAATTAAAATTTGATTTCATGAAGAAATTGAGTGGTGAAAATAGTGTCGTGTAGTGGTGAAAATTTGTCGGCTTGTGTAATTGTTTGTCACTAAAATAAACTATATTTATCCCTTTTAATTGAAAATGGATTTGTCTTCCATTTACTGAATAATTTTTGTTATTCCTAAAATAAACGATTTTTTTAAAAAGAAAAAAAACGGGTTGTCTACATCTTTCTAAACAATTACACTGGTCAACAGTGATTTTGGTGCCGCTAAAAGTAAAACTGATTTTATGTATGTAAGTTGCGGCCGCCGTGGTCTAGCGGTTAAGTGTTCGGCCTTTTACACCAAGTCTTGGCGGATCAATGCCCGTCAAAAGTAACATCAAAAATTATTTAGAAAAAGAATTTTTTCTAAACGGGGTCGCCCCTCGCCAGTAGTTTGGGAAACTCTCCGGGTGTATTTCTGCCATGAGAAGCTTCTCAGCAAAAACTCATTTTCTTTGCAAGTGCCGTTCGGAGTCGGCTCTACACATCAAACTTGATGTTAGCCCAGCACCAATATGGTTTCAGGAAAGGTAGGAGCACAACATCTAAATCAAAACAGACCTAATGATAGGACGGTTCTAGTTGCACTCGATTTGAGTCAAGCTTTTGACACAGTAAATCATGGGCAGCTTGTATCCGATCTGGAAGACTCGTCACTCCCCCCCTGTCTTAAGCGCTGGACCGCCAATTATCTCAGAAACAAAAAATTTAAAGCCAGGAAGATCAAACAAGGGGTACCACAGGGTGGTGTCCTTTCCCCGTTACTGTTTAACTTCTATATTTCGAAGCTTCTTCCTCCACCAGAAGAAGCAACGATTGTTTCTTACGCAGACGATTGCACGATATTGGCAACTGGTACTTCCGTTGGTGAGCTGTGCTCTAAAATAAATGGCTATATCCCCTCTCTTGTCGAGTTCTTCACCGCCCGGAGCTTGACATTGTCGCCAACAAAGTCCTCGGCGACCTTATTCACGACGTGAACGGCGCAGGTTGGTATGGAATTAGAAATTTATGTAGGTTATCAATAAATACCTACTGTCGCTCACCCAAACATTTTAGGAGTGACTTTCGACACCATGCACACTTTCGCTGCCCATTCAGCTGCAATTGTCTCAAAATTACAGATCCGCAACAAAATCCTTAAGTCACTAGCCGGCAGTACTTGGGGTAAAGACAAAGAAACGTTGTTGGTAATTGGTCGGCCGATCCTGAACTATGGGTCGCCGATATAGTCGCCGGGGCTTCCAGACGTTCATTTGAGTCAGCTGCAGGCCTGTCAAAGCACCGCGCTCAGAACCGCTACGGGGTGCGTCCTTATGTCTCCTATAACTCATATACACAATGAGGCGGAAATGCTTCCAGTTAGGGAGCATAATGAAATGCTAAACAAGCAGTACCTACTGAATTGCTGTAAACCACAGCATCCCAGTAGACAACTGCTTGAACTCATTCCGCCTCCTAGGACCATAAGGTCGCATTTACGTAAACATTTTGATGAGATCCGACATTATATAACAACGCCGTTTGATCTACAGGTGCATAAACAGGCCTTGGGGCATATCCATGCAACGTCAGTTGGCCATTACTCTGCGCTCTGTCCGCTAAACAATTTCTTACATGCCGCAACACCAGGCATTTCTGAAGAGGAGCGTCATCTTCCTCGAGAGACAAGGGTCACTCTGGCTCAATCACGCTCTGGATATTGTAGAATGTATATCCGGCATGCGGCTCGTCCCCCCATAATACCAATCACTTATTTTCTTGCTCTACTGAGCCCACTCTTCTAACACCCATCTCCCTTTGGTACAACCCTATTGAAACTTCTAGTTTCCTTGGACTCCCGTTGTTGTTGTTGTTGTTATTGTTAACAAGGCATTACCCTGCCTAGAAGGTATGATCATTGCGAAGATCTTCATCAAGCTCTTCTAACGGAAGTCCAAGGAAACGTGCAGTTTCAACAGGGTTGGTCCAGAGGGACAGAGGGGTTAGAAGAGTAGGTTCAGTTGAACAATTGAAGAGATGTAGAGTCATGGGGGGTCCTACCACATGCAGGGCATGTGTTTGAAATTGTATCATTCAGTCTGGATAAGTAGGTGTTTAACCTCACACTGTATCCAGACCTAAGCTGTGCCATGGTGACTATTGTCTACCTTGGTAAGGTGCGTTTTTCTTCAGCAATATCCGGTGGAGGACTGTTTAGAACGGGATTCACAGGTAGAGATCTGACAAAAGAGTCTACCGACTCGGTGTGGATGTCGGCTAGAGCCCGCTTATGATTCCGCAGATCAAACGGCAAGGTAATATGATGCCGGATCTCGTCATAATGCTTACGGAGATGCTTCCTTATGTCTCTCGGGGGCGGATCTGTGTCCAAAAGATGACGGTTTGGATGTGCTGGCTTGTGGCAGTTCAGAAGGAATTGCCTGCTCAGCATTTCCGCGTGCTCTTTTACATTGAGCAGTTTTGCCTCCTGATGGAGGTGAGACTCGGGAGACATCCCGTAGTAGTTCTGATAGAAGTATTTTGGCAGACTTGTAACTTCGTCCAGTTGGTGTTATGCACATTAGGCGACCATTTGGGTGCGGCAAAGACTGGTCGGCCAATGGCCTTAGATGTAGTCAGTAACGTTTCTTTGTCTTTTGTCCAAGTACTGCCGGCAAGTGTCTGGAGGATCCTGTGCAGACCTCGTACCTTTGAGACCATTGCAGACACATGACCAGCAGATGAGAAAGTATTATCCAGTGTCACCCCTAATAACTTTGGGTGGCTGACAGTTGGTAGCTTAGTGCCATCAACGAAAATGTCTAATTCTTTTCTCACCTGGTGCGTCTATGTCGTGAAAAGCGTCGCCGTGGATTTGGTCGGAGATATCGTCAGATCTCGCTCAGTGAAAACCCTGGAAAGGTCGCAGAGGTAACCGTTGATTTTCGCACAGAGTTCATCAGTATAGGGGCCCTTCCTCGTCGCCATTATTGTACAGTCGTCGGCATATGAAACGACGGTGACGCCCTCTGGTGGTGGGGCATCTTCGATAGATAGAAGTTAAACAGTGTCGGGGATAGGACACCACCCTGTGGCACCCCCTGTCTAATACGTCTAGGTTTGATGTTGCGTTTCTAAAGTTGACCGACGCCTGCCGTCCATTTAAATAATAAGCGGTCCATCTCTTTAAACCATCAGGTATCTGTGTTTCAAAAAGATCTTGTATGAGAGTGGCATGATTGACTGTGTCAAAAGCTTTTGACAGTTCAAGTGCCACTAACACAGTCCTGTGATTTGGTTGGTTTTGATTAAGGCCGCTATTTATCTGCGTTGTAATGGCATTGAGTGCGGTGGTGGTGCTATGAAGCTTACGGAAGCCGTGTTGATGACTAGCCAGGTGCAGATTTGCAGTATAATACGGGAGCAAAATGGACTCTAGCGTCTTCACTACCGGCGACAAAAGTGATATAGGGCGATATGAATCGCCTATGTTTGCCGACTTTCTAGGTTTTAGTAGTGGAACCTCTCTCGCCTTTTTCCATATTTCAGGAGTGACGAAAGTGTTCAGGGAAAGACTGAATAGAGGCGCTAGGTATTTGTGTCCCTCCTGACCTAGATGTTTCAGCATCTTCATGGCTATGCCGTCGGGACAGATTGTAAAAAAAACTTGCTGAAATAAACGATATTTCCCTTTTTAATGTAAACAAGTAAGGAAGTCTAAGTTCGGGTGAACCGAACCCAGCGGTAATTTTCAGAACGGGATACCAATGATATAGGCCCTAGTTGGATTTATGGGATTTTCGAAATTTTTCATATCGAAAGTGGGCGTGGTCGGGAAGGGATTTCGTCCAATTACATCAGGTATGCTCCTTGTACCAATTTCATCGTTGTACCGTAATCAGTTTAAAAGTTATGACCCGTGGAAACTTCAAATATGCCTCCCTGAAAAGTGGGCGATGCAACGCCCACTTTTAAAAATTTATCAAAAAATCATAATAGAATGACTAGGGGGTTCATCCTACCAAACTATAGCATTTTAGCCATTTCCGTTACCGATTTATGTCAATTTTTGTGATTTTCGAAATTTTCGATATCGAAAGTGGGCGTGGTTGGAGAGCAATTTTCCCAGTTTCATCAGGTATACTCCCAACGATACTTTGTGCAAAATTCATCGTTCTACTCTAATCAGTTTAAAAGTTACGACCAGTCGAATTTTCAAAAATACCTCCCTTTTTAGAAAATTTGTCAAAAATCATTATATAATTCCCAGGGCGATTCACCTCTAAAGTTTTATCATATTACCCATTTCCGTTACCGAATTATGTCAATTTAGGTGATTTTAGAAATTTTCGATATCGAAAGTGGGCGTGGTTGGAGGGCGATTTTATCCAATTCCATCAGGTATACTCTCAACGATACTAGTATGCTTTGTTCAAATTCCATCGTTCTATCGTAATCAGTTAAAGAGTTACGACCAGTCAAATTTTCAAAAATGCCTCCCTTAAAAGTGGGCGGTGCCGCTCCCACTATAATTTATGTCAATTTATGGAAAAATCATAAGAGAATTACCAGAGGGATCCACCTATAAAATTATATCATTTGAGCCATTTCAGCTGCCGAGATAAGTCAACTTGTGTGATTTTCGAAATTTTCGATAACGAAAAAGATTTCGCCCATTTTCAATAGAAACCTACCTTGGCCAGAAAGTAACCAGTGTACAAAATTTCATGCAAATATCTCAATTTTTACTCAAGTTATCGTGTACACAGATGGACAGACGGACGGACATGCTTTAATAACTCCTCTTTTCATCCTAAGAACTTTCATAGATGGAACTCTATATCTATCTCGATTATTTTGTGCCGTTACATACTACCGTTATGTGAACAAAATTAATATACCCTTGTACTAGTACTGCTGGTTATAAAAACGGGTTGTCTACCTTTTACTAAACAATTATTTTTTTATTGCGAAAATATACGATATTAACCTTTTTACTTGAGAAAAAAAAACCATGTTGACCTTTTAATAATCATTTTTTATTATCCCTGAAACAAACCACATTTCTCCCGTTTAATGAAAAAAAAACTATTTGTCTACCTTTCACTGAGCAATTATTATTTCATTCCCCTTTTTAATGGAAAACCGATATGACTACCTTTTAATTGCATAAGCCAATTTTGTCTACATTTTATTGATAAATTTTTTTACCACTTTATATGGAACATTTTACGTCTCCTTTTTAATCCCATCCTTTCAAATAGTATAAGATAGTTACATACCGAAAATGGATTATTGAATGCTCCACCACCACCAGCGCCTGTACCTGCTGTCAGCGCTGTCGTTTGTAGTGCACCCAATGCAAATCCACATCCGCTTGGTCCAGTCGCCATCACAGTATGCGGAAACGCCCCAGCCGCTGTTGTTGCATTACCAAAACCATTACTGTAATTATAGTATTGTTGCGTTGCTGTTTGCTGTGATGTTATGCCATTACCATTATTATTGCCATTCGATATCACTGTAATTTGACCAAAATAGTTTTGTGCTGTTGACGGCGATGTGCCGGCAGCTGCTTGGAACGGATTTACTTGTTGATAATTGAATGGATTAATGCCATTTGAAATGGTATCTGAAAGAAAAAAAAAATTGGAATTATATAGTGAAACAAGAAGTTTCCTGGAGTTATATTTCAAAGATGAGTAATTTCATGTCAAATCGCCAAATATTTGCAATCGACCCCTTGCGATTTGAATGAATTTCAGTGGAAAGTTCCTATTCATCGGAAAAGAAAGTTCCGTTAAAGTATTTACTATTTCCAAAGGCATCCACGCTATAGGCTGGCGGCACAACTGTGACAGTCGTTTTAATTTCGCGTAATTGCTCGTCCAAGTCTTTGAGTGCAGCATAACGATCCTCGCCAGGTGTTGAGCTTAGTTTTTTGTTGTTTCTATTATTATTATTTTGGCCATTATTCATTGTGCGCGTAGAGTTGTTATTGGGTATCGGAAGACCTGCGAAAGAAAAAATATTTTAAAATTTCTCACTTAAAAAAGTTTATTTTAGATTATTCAAGAGTTAGTGCGTCATATAATCCAAACAAATCCATATAATAAAATGAAATTTCGCATACGCATCAGGGATTAGTATTTGTTTTTTTTTTTTTTGAAAGTTTCAACAGTAGTTTCAATTATCGCCCCAGTACATGTTTCCGCCAGTATAATACGGTTGGACGCCTAAAAATTATATAAACATAAATTAAAAGGCTTTCTTTTTGTAAACAAACTCAAGGTGAGATTAATTTGAGATAATGCAATAAAAAAGCATAAGCAAATTAAAACGAGTTACGAAACAAGTAAAAAATCCTAGGTTTCGGTTAAACCAAATGGGCGTTGTCATGCCCACTTTCAAAAAAAAAAAAAAAAAACAAGTAGGAAAGTCTAAGTTCGGGTGAACCGAACATTAAATACCCAGCGGTAGTTTGAGAACGGGGTAGTAATGATATAGGCCCTAGGAGGATTTACTTACCAATTTATACTATTCTAGCTATTTACCTTTCGGAATTATGTCAATTTATGTGATTTTCGAAATTTTCCATATCGAAAGTGGGCGTGGTCGGGAAGCGATTTCGTCCAATTCCATCAGGTATACTACTTATAGTGCTAGTATACCTTGTGCCAAAATTCATGATTCTACCGTATTTAGTTTAAAAGTTATGACCAGTCGAATTTTTAAAAATTCCTCCCTCAAAAGTGGGCGTGGGACTAGTCGAGTTTTCAAAAACGCATTATATATCATTTTAGCCATTTCAGCTACCGAGATATTCAATTTACATGATTTTCGAAATTTTGGATATCGAAAAAAGAGGGCATAAACATCCGATTTCCCAAGATCCGATTTCTCCCATTTTCAGTAACAACCTTCCTTGATCGACTAGTTATGCCGCTTTATCTGTATCGGTAAATAAATGATCGAACTTTCGATATCGAAATAGGGGCGAAATAGCAATTTTTCTTGGCCGGAAAGTACCTTTGCCCCAGATTTCATTCAAATTATTCAAGTTTTTGTGTGTACAGACGGACAAACCTCAGTCGTATTCTCAAATCATCATACGAGCTTTAATATATATGAGACTTTATCTGTCTCGAGTACAGTCTGTCTAACTAGGACAGCGCGGTAAAAAGGCCAATTCGTTGGCGCTGAGCTTTTAAACTATATTAAGTGGCAAGATCATCTATCCATCACTTTTTTCGAATGAGAGCCCGACCCACCACGAATTGGCACAAATCTCATTTATTTCTCTCTCATAAGCGAGCTCGACTTCTACCTAACACAGTTTCTGTTGAGTCACAGATACCTACTTCATGCACTATTTCCCTTCACTTAAGCCGGTTATTTTGAGACTTGTGGAGATGAACTCAATTAGGACACCGCTCATGTGGTGTTTCACTTATACAAAACAATACCGAGTAATTGGGACGCCGGGATTAGGTAAACGGCGTCATGGGACATAACGTTATGCTTCCAGAGTGCTTTTATGAGACATGCAAAGATGTGAATCGAGAACACGGTCTTTGCAACCGCATGACCTTTACCTGAGCCAAGTGCGAAATGAAAACATAAGCCTTCCATCCGCGACAGCAGCGTAAATGAATGAAGGGGTATCAATTATAGCACATAGTACCCATGGTGGAGCAGATTGGAGACCCGGCCTCTTCAACTGCCTTGGCTTATCATGCCAGCCGTTATACGAGTAGGTGTTTCTTTGAAAGATGGGTCATTATAGTTGATGCGGATTTGAACTACGGCCTTTCCAAACACCAAGCTTCAGACAAACCAGTTAAGAGCTGAAGTGGACGATTACGCTAACAACATACGTTGGCTCTAGTGCTCAAACCACCAAACGACGGAAGACTTAACTAGAGTAGTCGGGGGATTGGTACATGACAGTAGGAGTTTTAGTGCTGTTTCAAGTCCCCCACTCACTTTAAGGCTTTCAATGCTTTCTCCTCTGAAAAAAAAACTGGACCGATATTTTTCCTCTTCTCATTAGCGAAGAGAGACACGCGTTATATGGGATATTGAGATACCTCTCTGCTCTTGGTGTAGAAAACTCGACCGCAGCTCGGATAGGGTCCTGTCTCCACTGCTCTGGCTTTGTGTTATGACAACATACTTTTTCAACTGATCAGAGATCACTGGAATCTTGCAGAGAGCCCTGAAAAAGCTGGCATAAGCTACGTCTTGTGATTATATCATAAGCCACATTGCTACACCATGCAATGCTAACAATATTAAGGAAATGGAAATTATGAAACTACGTCGCTTCAGAAAGTAACAAAAAAGCAAAAGCAAAAACGAATACGTTAACGTAAAACGTTATAACGTTATAACAACAACAAAGCATAAACAGCAAAAATGGTAAGCACGAAAGTGCAAAGCAAGAACTGGAAAGACCAAACTGAAACTCAAACACAAAAAAACAAGAACAAAACAAACACAACTTACACCAATTATTACAACAAAAATTACTATATGCTGAATTCATATTGTATGCTGGATCAATAATTGAACCCCCCATTGGCATACAATCCTTCGGACAACAGTCTAAATTGCAATATGGATGAAATGGATTGTAACATTCGGGAGCCATTGGCGCCATTTGTGGTGGTGTTGGTGGAGGTGTTTGTGCCGGTTGCACCATATTTGTTTGTTGTTGTACGAATGGATTTGGATATGCACAACAAGGTGGTTGAGAATAAGAGCGATTATATAACGTACTGTAGGATGGTATTGGCTCCAGGTATGCTGCACTTTGAGTAGCACAGTCCGCTGCTCCACCATTTTGTGAACGTTGTTGTGCGGAATTGATGACTGTTTGCTGCGATATTGGACCATAACTAAGACCAGCGACACTGGCAACTGGTTGTTGCTGTTGATCACCACAAATTGGTGCAAGTGGTGCATTGACGCGTGGCGTGTATGATGGTGGTGGTAAACATGGTAGAGGACAAGCGGCTAATGGACATGGTTGAGAGCAAGCGACTGATGGGCATGGTTGAGGGCAAGCGTTTGGTGTGCATGGTTGAGGGCAAGCGACTGGTGGGCATGGTTGCGGGCGTGCGTCTGGTGGATAAAATGGTGTAGGAACTTGTTGTGGTTGTTGCTGTTGATTGTACTGATTTTGAAAGCTACCAGAGTTTTGTAAGTTTGATGCCATCGATCCAGCATGCACTGGATTTGCAGCAGCTGCTTGATTACCTGGGCTACTAGGCGGCCAACTAGGTGAAGTATTTGCAAAACAACACCAATTCATTTGTGCAACACTGTCACCACAGTAAGCTCCTTGCACTTGATTATTATTATTTGCCATATTACCTAGCTCGTTACAATGTGGCGGCGGCGGCGGCTGTGGACAATAGCCACTACACTCAGTTGGTGCGACGCTTGGTGAATAGCTAAATAGTTGTGGTGCATTCAGTTGAGATGTTAGTTCGTTGACTGCTTTTGTTGTTGTTTTCATTGCTTCGCTCCCAGGTATTTGTACATGTTGTATATGTGCAGATATTAGTTCAGCTGCAAGACTCTTTTCATTAGCATCAAAGTGCGTTGTGGCTTGTCGAATGTCAGCAGATTCTTCTGCTATGACCTCTGGGACAGATTCTCGGCGGACGTCCGTAGCTGTAGTCGGTTGTTTGCTATCAGGTTTAGAGGACTTTGCCTTTCTCGAAGCTTTATTTGATTTTTGGTTAACCGCGCCGGATCGCAAACGTGCCGCTGGTGGCGGAATAGGCTTGAAGTCGTTGGGTTCGCTACCACCAGCATAACGTTTTATCACATTTTTTCTTATGAAGTGATAGTTTGCTATATGAAAAATAATTCATGTATCAAAACAGTAAGATACGAGCGTTCTTCAAAAAAAAGGACGTTTTGAAAATATTTTGAAATAGGGCTATCATCCGCTCAGCAGTCGATTGGTACTAAAAAGAGTATATTTATAATTTTTTATCCATGCACCTATCCATATCGCTATCCCTATCTCCATTCTATACCTATCCCCATCCCTATGCTTCTCCTCCTAAGCACGAAAAGTCCCACTTGGGAGGTGACACGCCACCTTTTTTCTTGAGGTGTTAGAGATTAGTTTCGTTTAACTCTCTCCCAATTTTTACTTTTCTACCATTAATACTACCAGATATTTCGAAGTGGGGTTGCCACTTAGGGCGGTTTACAGGGTTCCCACATATCTTGAATTTTTTATTATTTTTTTTTTTTCAAATATTGAGCATGATATGCTTATATTGGTACGAAATGAAAGGTATTTTCGGCCATATACCATTGGGGTCCCGTACGATATGTCGAAAAAAAAAATGTCGAATTTCCAAAACCGAATTTAAAAAAATTTTAAAAAACCGAAGAGATTTTTGACCGAAAAAAAAATGTCGAAAAAATGCAAATGACCGAAAAAGGTCGAAATTTGGATGCTTAATGTAAAACTTCGGAAATTTGAGTGTTTTATGACAGTATACAATTATTTGTCACTTCCTTACCTCTTACCAAGAACTTTTCAACCATTTTCCAATACAAAGTCTATTCAAATTTTCCCCTTGTTAGAGGTAGCAACAGAAATATTCTCAGACATTTTCGGGCTACAAACTGCACATGTAAAAATTAAGATTGAGAATGACTTATGATTTGTACTTATTAAAAGCATAACACTAATCATTTGGTAATGATCATTTCGAGAAAGTTACCGTTATCTTATTGAGCTAAACTATGCTGGAGTCACCAATGGCAAAAATAAATCGATGTGTCTTTGATGCAAAGTCTATGTACATTTGTTTCGCTATATATGTACATCGATGCTACGACTTGGTTAGAAGTTTTCTAATATGTGTATATTTTTCTAATTACGGGCATATTTTTGAACAAGGAAAAGATGTTGGTCCAATTTACTTTTGTTTTTGGACAAGTGAGAAACCGAAATAACGTTTAAACGTTCAAAACTTCACAATTTTTATAGAAACATCGATACATCAAATATTTACGTGACTATAAAAGTCGCCAAAAATCAAAATTTTTCTGACATCTTTAAACCGGAGATTCGTTTCTGAGAGGTTGTTGTTAATTATATTGAGAAGAGCTTAAGAGTTTGTGCTTGTAACTTTACCGTTAGGTTTTATATTTGCTTGCAAGAGCTATTGCAAAACACTAGAAAAATAATACTCAACATTAATATATAATATGTAGAAACAATGTAATGAATGATGTGTTAAATTCGCGCGAATTTTACACATCATTCATTACATTGTTTCTACATATTATATATTTTTTTTTCGACATTTTTTCATTCGACATTTTTTTTCGAGACATTTTTTTTTCGACCTTTTGTGTTTTCGGCAAATTTTTTTTCGACATTTTTTTTCGACATTTTTAGTTTCGACTTCTTTTTTTTCGACATATCGTACCAGACCCTACTATTGATGATATTCTCAAGCAGGATTGCCACCTAACCGAATTTGACTTATTACTTCGTATATATTTTCAAATAGGGTTTCTACATAATCTTATTTTACTTTTTACTTCGTATATCGACCACTATCTCGCAAACGGCTGAACTGGTTTGGTAGATATATGGAATATGAAGTATTTCATTCGTATCGGAGGTGCCACGCCCCCTTTTTCGTTATCCCCTGTTTTTTTGGAAGTGGTGAGAATCGATCTCATAACACCCCTTGCCAAATTTCAGTGGTCCAACCTAAATACTTCTAGAGATATGAACTATGAAGTATTTCATTCGTTTGGGAGGTGCCACGCCCCCTTTTTCGTTATCCCCAGTTTTTTGGAGGTGGTAGGGATCGATCTCATCTAACCTCTTACCACGTTTGAGTGGTCTAACATAAGTACTTCCAGAGATATGGACTGTGAAGTATTTCATTCGTATGGGAGGTGCCACGCCCCCTTTTTCGTTATCCCCAGTTTGTTTGGAGGTGGTAGGGATCGATCTCATATAACCCCTTACCAAATTTCATTGGTCTAACATGAATACATCCAGAGATATCGACTATTTTGGGGTGTAAAAGTAGGTCGCCTCCCAGTTGGTGCACCCTGGGTAACGCTAAATGACCTACATAGCCTACACGGCTAGTTTCTCGTATTGCCGGTTCTACGAGAACGGTACCAGTACTTGTGCTGTACCGTTTTCTGATATCGACTCGGCCAAGAGCAATACACTCGGGGTGACCCTGTCTGACATTTAGGCAGGGCTACACCTCGCTACAACAACAACAACAACATGAAGTATTTCATTTGTATGGGAGGTGCCACGCCACCTTTTTCGTTATCCCCAGTTTTTTTGGAGGTGGTACGGATCGATCTTGTACAACCCCTCACCAAATTTCAGTGGTTGTTGTTGTTGTTGTTGTAACGAGGTGTAGTCCTGCCCAACGCGTATTTTTCCTTAACCTAAATTGTCATCAATATCTTCTAACGGGAGTCCAAGGAAACTAGCAGTTTCAATAGGGTTGGACCAAAGAGAGATGGGTGTTAGAAGAGTGGGCTCAAATGAGCAAGAAAATAAGTGATTGGTATTGTGGGGGAACGAGCCGCATGCCGGACATACATTCGGCACATCAGGGTTCAGTCTAGATATGTAGGAGTTTAACCTGCTACAATATCCAGAGCGTAATTGAGCCAGAGTGACCCTTGTCTCTCGAGGAGGATGACGCTCCTCTTCAGAAATGCCAGGTGTTGCGGCATGTAAGACATTGTTTAGCGGACAGAGCGCAGAGTAATGGCCAACAGACGTTGTATGGATATGCCCCAAGGCCTGTTTATGCACCTGTAGATCAAACGGCGTTGTTATATAGTGGTCTAACCCGAATACTTCCAGAGATACGGACAATGAAAAATTCCATTTGTCTGGGAGGTGCCACGCCCCCTATATATATCAAAATATGGTTTAGCCTGTGACCATTCCTGGAAGATATCCAGTGCGTGTGTAAAATTAGGTTACAATCGGCTTATTCGTTTATGAGCCAAGTGTGTCCATAAGTACATAATTTGAATTTTATATATATAGATTTAGTATATCGGCCACTATTTTTGGAACCTATTGGCCGATTTGGATAAAATTTGTTATATGAATAGTAATGAATCATTCTAAAATTTTCAACTTGGTTGTTGCCACTTGGATCGGTTGCCACCTATTCGAATTTTATTAAATTAAACTGTACAACAGCCAAAAAATCCAGGACGGTTTCTCATCGGATACTAAAGCTTTTGGGTGGGCTGAATCCAAATCTGAAGTCAAATTTTTCGGGCCATCCTAAGCTTTCTCTACAGAGGGTAGTTTGTTCAGAGATCGGTTGTAGATCGGTTTTGCATAATGGAACATCTGTATGCCGTCAAATATAAAAACCAAAATTAAATTATGACCCCAAAGAAATTGTTAAATTACACTGTGACACAAAATGAGGGGTCATCTCTCCGTAATTGAGAAAACCAATTGGAGATATAGGTCTGGTTTCTTTGTTATTTCTATTCAAAGTTGGTAACCCTGTGCATAAAAAATTGATTAAAACTTGATCAAATTAGCAATTTTAGTGTTTGGCCTTCTACACCAAGTCGGGGCGTATCAATGCCCGGCAAAAGTAATATCAAAAATTATTTAGAAAAGGAATGAGAAGCTTCTCAGCAAAAACTCATTTGCTTTGCAAGTGCCGTTCGGAGTCGGCAAAAAACTGTAGGTCCCGCCAACTTGTAGGAAAAAACACAAAAGCAACAAAACAAGTTGGAAAGAGAAACTCGGTAAAAATCTCGTCAGAGGTTATGATAACCTGTTGGTATATCGCCGCCATTTTTTTTTTTTTCTATTTTTTGGATCGACGAACTCATTAATTTTTACCTAAGTCTTGCGACAGTTGGCGCTGTCATACAATTTGTCTTATTTTTGATAGTTTTTCATGCAAAAATATTATTAAAATTGCTTTTAAAAGGGAAATATATATATTTGTAACCTGTATTCATAGTAGTATTTAGAAGTGGGGTTGGGGGGCAAGACCCCCGTCCCTCCCTTCACTACTAAGTATATATGTATCAGTTGGCTAGCCTGCAACTAAACTGGTCTATGTAAAATTTTTTCAGAAAACAAAAAAATTCAAAATCGGTCAATTTATCCGTGCAAAATGGGTCTGTGCCTTATTTCTGCACCAAAGTGTAATAATGTACTATATTCACTTAACATACGTCAACAATAACACACGCGTTTCATCTGATTTCTCAACTTACTGTACAAATAACTGAACGTATTCATACCCTGGTGTATGGAGGGAAATAAAACCCTCTAAACCAACAGCTGCTCCGGCAGCTTTAAAGCGAGAAAAAAAGTATTTTGGAAAGCTTATACCGTTGGTAATTAAGAGTATGTGCCAACTTTAAAAAATACCTACGAAAGTCACTCAGGTACTGGGTATAATCCGAGATATGAAAACCGAAAGTCGACTCTCAGCCTCATTGAATGTCAAGGAGCAAAGAAGCTCCCGCCAGAAAATATTCGCTGACCGAAATCCACCCCTTCTCCAATAAGTGTCAGCGAAAGAGAGAGACCACTTCATTTGGTTGCGAGTTATTTTGGAACTTAAGTAGATTAGGACAAATGAAATTAGGTCAGTTTATCAATATTCTTTTGTACTCACCAGCAGCATTGAAGATGGGCGCATGTTCAAAATCAGCAAAATTCTCCGATGTGCCATTGCTGCCGATCGATTGCTCACTTTGCGAGCTATTGCCATTTAACAGTTGATATTGTTGTTGTAGTTGATGTTGCTTCTGTTTCAATGGTTGTATTCTAGCATAACCATTCGTAGATATCGCGCCAACACCACCACCAACCACATTTAATTCTGGTGGCGAACTCATTTTATTGCGTGTTGTTGTAGCATTAAATATATTCGCTGAAACGAAATCAGCAACAAAATCTGCATCTGTACCAAAACCGTTGACACTTGACGCACTACTGCTCTCAGACATGCGACTTGTGGTCATATGCAAGACATTTAGCTCGTTGTTGTTGTTATTGCTATTATTGTTGTTGTTCATGAAAGCATCTTGCAGACTTTGACTATAGCCATTTTGTTGTTGCTGTTGGTGATGTTGTGGACGACTTATTGCTGTTGTATTCTTGGTTGAACCATTCAAACCTTTATGCAATCCATTCATAGTTGTACGCTGTGTACTGGGCGGTGTTAGATGGAAACTGCGTTCAGCGCTATTCGAAGCATTTTGTGGACGATAATGATGTTTATTGTTAGTGTTGTTGTTGGTGTTATGACCACCACCAAAACCATTCGAAATATGTACCAAATCCGTATGACCAGCATCATCATTGCTCGTTCCATTTGAATTTGATCCTGCTCCCGCTGATGCACCTGCTCCTGCGGAGGACGCTGTGGTGCCGCCGTTTTTAAGTGAGACTGCATTTGTTAGAGATTTCAATGGACTCGCTGGCTCTAGGTAATAACGTTTGCGCTCATATTTGTCAATCATTAGTTCACGATGATCTTGATGCACAGCACGTTTGGGATCCCAGAGGCCTAGCCAAGTTTTGGCGCATTCATCATTGCCATGACTTTTCAGGTAATCGACATCATCTTGTGTGAATGTGGCCATGGAAATTGATTTTACGCGATGTGGTGGAGTGAGACCGCGACTGTGAATGAGAAAGATAGAAAGAGATTATTAGTATGTGTTAGAACAAACAACATAACGTAGGAAGTGAGTGAAACACCTGAGGAACTGTACGTTCCCCTCTGGAATCAGCAAGTCCTACTCCCTCTCAAAAGCGTTTGCCAAACTCAACTTAACAGAAATGAAGCAAACTATTATCCAGTCTGTACCTCAACATGATCATTTTGATCGTGCAGAAAGGACACAATTTTTTCCGAACGGAAATACTACATAAAAACATTATTTTGAGACCATCATTGTTATATCATATTTATACCATTATTCTGTAATTCTGTCTCATATCAAGTCACTAAATTTGAGATATTCCATTAGATACAATTTTTGTGACTTGAGATGATTCCGGTATTCTATAAGAGAAAGTCACAAGAAATCTACCATAGTCTCTCTCTCGCTCATTTTAAGGTGTGGTGAATACAAAAATTGCATAAATTTTAAGTAACGCTTTTGACACTCGCGCTATAGATGTCGATGTAGCCCAGGCGTTAAGCGTCCGGATTATGATGCGGAAGATCGCAGGTTCAAGTGCCGGTCCGCGAACAGTAAATTTTAATTTTTTTATTTAATTTTTTTAAATTTAATTAACTTTTTTTAAACATATAAATACTTCTAATTCGTAAATTCACTTTATTTTTAATTTTTTCAATTTTTTTACAATTTCTCTTTAATTAATTTCGTTTTCGTTTCGTTTCGTTGACAAATTAGTGACTCTTTATTGAGACTAGAGATGTGAGGCAGCTTACTGAATACCAAATTGTATCAAATATGAAATAGACCACGAAATGTCTCTATTAGTGACTAGATACAGCTTACAGAATTGAGGTATTAATTTGATTTTGATTACAAATAAAAGCCTGCGGTGTTACCACTTACAATTCCAAATAAAATATGTTATTTGTGTTGTAATTAGAATGAAGCATACTATCCCTATAAACAATTGTATCTAAATCTGTCAATAGGAGATAGTGGTTTATATGAAAAGGCCGAAAATATCTTTCATTTGATACCCATATTTTTTCATTATTTAAAAAAAAAATGTGACAGGTGGCAGCCCTGTAAACTGTCCCAAAAGGCAACTCCCAAGTAAAAAACGTGGAATGTTAAATCTCAATCTTATATGTTTCAATTCTACATATATTACACGAAAGTTGAACTACATCTGTTCCAGGACAGTTAGTCTCCGATACAAAATTTAAAATTTCTTTCCTTGGAGGAAGGTTTTTACAATATGGAAAATTTTAAGAAATTCAAAGAGTGTAGTAGGAACAGGAATCTAATCTGTGTATTTAACTAAGGCCGTATACTGAGCACTGGTGTAGCGAGGCTAATAATAGGTAAAGCGTTTGCAAGCCTATAGAGTATTGGATCCGAGTCTGTCGATCTCCTACAATGAAAGAGCACCTTAAAAAAACTCCAAAAAAAAATACAAGGAACCAAGGCGAATTCATTACAGGTGGCATCCTCCCATCATATGGTTTCTTCTTCTTCCTTGAAAATCGAATCGTAGCTGTCAAATTGCTTATGTTGTTGCTTTGTCTGACATTTTCAGTTACAAGGAATGTGTGCGTGTGTGTAGATCTGAATTCGCTCGAACCCACCTGTATGAATTCGCCTTGCAAGGAACATAAATGACAAGGCCAGTGAAAAACTGTGAACAACAAAGCTGGTAATTGCACACCGGCAGATGTATTTGTCGGCGGCATACATTCATTTACATGGGCATCAAGCAGATAAAAAATAACGGAGTACACAGTACAAAACTATTTACTCTATGTATTCGATAAAATTCAGAAACAAAAATAAAATATATATGCCAACAAGTTGTTTTGTATGTAAAACAGAAAAATGGTAGAGTTTCAACGGCAATTATTATACAATTATTAATAGGATGGGTCCCTTCCTATTCCGTTACCGTTAACATACCAATACCACAGCATTACCATACCGCTACCATACCGTTACCATACCATTGCCATTCATAATTTTTTTTAAAGAAACCAGCGAATGAATCACCCTTTACTTATAACTTATTATTATTATTATTATTATGCCCAACGGATTTTACCCACCATCCCGCCCGACCGACACAAGGGGCGCATCCGCATAACGCCCGGATTAAATTTGCCGAGTGTTTGAAAGGCGGAGGTTTGTTAAGCGTCGAGATCTCAAACTGCTCAGCTACAGAGAAAAATTCATCAGCTGAGTGTAATACGAAAATAAATAGATAATAAAAATACATAAATTGATACTACGTAGAAATCAATTGTTAAGAGAGAATAGGATAGTTTTTTTAATAATAGAAAGCGAGTCCGAAATATCAAAAGTGTCTGAATGAGAGTTATAATTTTCGCACAAACACTAGAACGGCTCATGTAATTGATAGTTGGTTCTACATTGCTTCAGAATAAATAAATAAATAATAGGTTTAAAATGTCTTAAGGCTCGAGAGGGAACATAAAAGCTAACTTCGTTCAAAAGAGGAGGGCTTGAAATCCACCCGTTTAGGAGTTTACACATGAATATTACACCTAGCATTTCTCTACGACTAGCAAGGGTAGGGAGATTGATAAGTTTCAAGCGATTAGTATAAGGAGGAAGGTTACACGAAGGATCCCATCGTAGATCTCTCAATGCAAAAAGTAAGAATTGTTTTTGAATAGATTCTAGCTTATCTATATGAATTTGATAACGCGGATTCCATATAATCGAGCCGTATTCAAATATTGGTCTAACTAATGTAGTAAAAAGGGTCTTAGTAATATAAGGGTCGCTAAATTCTTTTGACCACCTTTTCACGAATGCTAAAACACCTCTGGCCTTATTGGCAGTAGCCTCGATATGAGGATTGAAACTAATATCAGTATTCTGTAATTCTGTCTCATATCAAGTCACTAAATTTGAGATATTTCATTAGATACAATTTTTGTGACTTGAGATGATTTCGGTATTCTATAAGAGAAAGTCACAAGAAATCTACCATAGTCTCTCTCTCGCTCATTTTGAGGTGTGGTGAATACCAAAATTGCATAAATTTTAAGTAACGCATTTGACACTCGCCCTATAGATGTCGATGTAGCCCAGGCGTTAAGCGTCCGGATTATGACGCGGGAGGTCGCAGGTTCAAGTGGCGGTCCGCGAACAGTAAATGTTTATTTTTTAAATTTAATTTTTTTAAATTTAATTAACTTTTTTTTAAACATATGAATACTTCTAAATCGTAAATTCACTTTTTTTAAATTTATTTAATTTTTTAACAAATTTTCTTTAATTAATTTCGTTTGTTACCTGCCTACAAGCAGATGACAAATTAGTGACTCTTTATTGAGACTAGAGATGTGAGGCAGCTTACTGAATACCAAATTGTATCAAATACGAAATAGACCACGAAATGTCTCTATTAGTGACTAGTTACAGCTTACAGAATTGAGGTATAAGTTTACAGTTCATCATCACACCCAAGTCAACAAAAACATTAACGTGTTCAAGAGTATAATTGTTTATCGAATAAGAAGCTGGTTGAAGAGTTCCACGAGAGAAACACATGAATTTACATTTTGCCAGATTAAGCGGCATATAGTTTACGTTGCACCAAGTAACTAAGTGGTCTGAGTCCTTTTGAAGCAAAGAACGTTCCTCCGTCAACGCATATGACTTAAATAGTTTCACATCGTCAGCATATAACAAGATTTTAGAGTACTTTATTGTTGTACACATGTCGTTTATGAATAGCAAAATCAGAACCGGGCCAAGGTGACTACCCTGAGGGACACCAGAAGAGACATCAATGGCATTTGAATACGTATTTTTTGAAATTACACGTTGTCTTCTACCACAAAGATAGGAGGAGATCCAACGAGTAAAACCAGGTTGAAAGCCTATGAGATCAAGTTTATGTATGAGTAAAGCGTGGCAGACTTTGTAAAATGCTTTACTAAAGTCGGTGTATATAACGTCAGTGCTTAAATTATTTCTAAACCCATTCGAGACGTAGTGAATTCAAGTAAATTAGTTATGGTTGATTTGCCTTTACAAAATCCATGTTGAGAACTTGTAATCAGTGTTGGGATCGAAAATGGTAATGATGGCTTCGAATAACTTGGGAATGGCGGAGAGCTTTGCTATTCCACGATAATTTTCTACGCAGGACCTGCTCCCACTTTTATAAAGAGGTATAAGAAAAGATTCTTTCCATGAAGTTGGGAAAATCCCACACTGTAAAGACAGATTAAACAACTGTGTTAAGGGCTGGTAGATGTATTCAGCACACTTTTTAAGAAAGCATGTCGGGATTAAGTCGGGGCCATATTTGAAAGACTCCTTTAAGGCCTTTAGGTGTAATAAAACATCTTCCGGGTTTAAATGAGGAACATGGATTCAGTTAATGGAGTGTGGTAAATAAGGGTATCCGTTAGATGATAAATTTATTCCAGAAGAATAATTGGACTTGAAGAATTGAGCAAAGAAGTTGGCAATCTCTAGGTCGTCACTAGAGATTTTATCTTTAAATTTCATAGATGAAGGAAACCCTTTTACCCTGCGTTTAGCGTTTACGAAACCATAAAATGTCTTCGGATTGCAAATAATGTTCTTTTTATACCTTTCATGAACATGAAATGGTATTATAACTTTGGTCCGATGTTTGTAAGTATGAGAAGAAGAAGAGATGGGCCCATCAATAAGTATACCGAAATGATCAGGATGACGAGCTGAGTTGATTTAGCCATGTCCGTCTGTCCGTCTGTCTGTTTGAACGCAAACTAGTCCCTAAATTTTTGAGATATCTGGCTGAAATTTTGTATGTGGCCACCATTTTGTAATATAGGAATCATTTGTCGGAACTGACGAGATCGGACCAGTATAACATATAGCCCCCATACAACCGATTGTTCAGATATAAGGTTTTTTGGCCAAAACTTCCGCAATTAAAAAGTTAGAAACGTAAAATTTTGCAACTCGAGTACTTTCTATTTACGTAGTGTATATAGTGAAAATCAACAAGATCGGGCAAATGTAACATATAGCCCTCATACAACCGATTGTTCAGATATAAGGTTTTTTGACCAAAACTTCTGCAATTAAAAAGTTAGGAACGTAAAATTTTGCAACTCGAGTACTTTCTTTTTACGTAGTGTATATAGTGAAAATCAACAAGATCGGGCAAATGTAACATATAGCCCTCATACAACCGATTGTTCAGATATAAGGTTTTTTGACCAAAACTTCTGCAATTAAAAAGTTAGGAACGTAAAATTTTGCAACTCGAGTACTTTCTATTTACGTAGTGTATATAGTGAAAATCAACGAGATCGGGCAAATGTAACATATAGCCCCCATACAACCGATTGTTCAGATATAAGGTTTTTTGGCCAAAACTTCTGCAATTAAAAAGTTAGGAACGTAAAATTTTGCAACTCGAGTACTTTCTATTTATGTAGTGTATATAGTGAAAATCAACAAGATCGGGCAAATGTAACATATAGCCCCCATACAACCGATTGTTCAGATATAAGGTTTTTTGACCAAAACTTCTGCAATTAAAAAGTTAGGAACGTAAAATTTTGCAACTCGAGTACTTTCTATTTACGTAGTATATATAGTGAAAATCAACAAGATCGGGTAAATGTAACATATAGCCCCCATATAACCGATTGTTCAGATATAAGGTTTTTTAGGCCAAAACTTCTGCAATTAAAAAGTTAGGAACGTAAAATTTTGCATCTCGAGTACTTTCTATTTATGTAGTGTATATAGTGAAAATCAAAAAGATCGGACAAATGTAACATATAGCCCCCATACAACCGATTGTTCAGATATAAGGTTTTTTGACCAAAACTTCTGCAATTAAAAAGTTAGGAACATAAAATTTTACAACTTGAGTACTTTCAATTTATGTAGTGTGTAGAGGAAAATCAAGAAGATCGGGTAAATATAACATATAGCCCCATACAACCGGTTGTTCAGATATAAGGTTTTTTGGCCAAAACTTCTGCAATTAAAAAGTTAGGAACGTAAAATTTTGCATCTCGAGTACTTTCTATTTATGTAGTGTATATAGTGAAAAACAACAAGATCGGGCAAATGTAACATATAGCCCCCATACAACCGATTGTTCAGATATAAGGTTTTTTGGCCAAAACTTCTGCAATTAAAAAGTTAGGAACGTAAAATTTTGCATCTCGAGTATTTTCTATTTATGTAGTGTATATAGTGAAAATCAAAACTTCTGCAATTAAAAAGTTAGGAACATAAAATTTTGCAACTTGAGTACTTTCAATTTATGTAGTGTGTAGAGGAAAATCAAGAAGATCGGGTAAATATAACATATAGCCCCATACAATTGGTTGTTCCGATATAAGGTTTTTTGGCCAATACTTCCGCGTTTAAAAAGTTAGGAACGTAAAATATTTCACCTTTAGTACTTTCTACATATGTAATGTGTATAGTGTAAGTCAGTACAATTGAACACGTATAATATATAGCCTCCATACAATCGATTGTTCCGATAACTCGGATCCTATTATTTTGTAAGTTTTTTTAAATTATAACAAAGATGTGTAATGTGTATAGTAAATATAGTTAAATTGAAACAGGCTGTACTGGGGATCGAACAGTGAAAATCGTGACGCTTATTCATGAAAGGTATATAGTCTTCGGCACAGCCGAAGACAGCTTTCCTTACTTGTTAATTTTACATAAGTAAGCATTGTAACACTTTTTATTCAATTCTAAATATTTATGGCGCAAAACAGAGTATTGTACATAATCAGAGTGTAAACCAGTTTTTTTGTATAGTTTAAAGAAGCGTGACTTTCGAATTTTTAAAGATTTGAGTTCTTTAGTGCACCAGACTTGCATTGGCTCATCATTACGTAAACAGATGCGCTTTGGTACGAACTTTTCAAAGAGGCTGTATATGGTACTATTGAAGTGAGATAAGTTTCGCTCGACATCCTCATTGTAATGAGGCCAAACAAGTTTGGAAAGTTCTTTATTTATCTTTTTGAAGTTGGCTCTAGAGAAATCAAAAGTTTTAATAGAGTCATAAGGTTTCGTAATACAATCGCGATTATAGTTTATGATTTCGTAGGCTATTTCAAAAGATGGATGGTAAGCGTCTTCGGGAAAAACTAAAGGATCACATCGATTTACAGTGAAATTAGACAAGTCATCAACAAAGGCCAAGTCTAAGACTTTTCCTAACTTGTTCGGAATAACATTAATCTGACTAAGCCATAGGTTGGTCATTTCGTCCAAAAACTCATTACACAACTTAGATGACACTGGGACAATATTGCCATCAATTATTCTCCACGAGATGTGTGGCAGGTTAAAGTCACCCAAAGCAACTACTGAGTCCACGGGCTTAATCAAAGAACTTACAGTTTTTATAAGTGAAATGTGGTGCATATACACTGATAAATCAGATGACGGTGGAATGTAACTAACAGCTAAATAAATATGGCCTGTGCCAATTCCTATACGTATGCAATTTAAATTCTATGTTTTCTATATAAGGTAAATTAACATCTTCAGATGGTATTGAAGAATGTACAGCCAATAGGACCCCGCCCCCGGTTCTGTCTAAGCGATCGTTTCTATAAATCTGATAACCATCACAAAAAATTTCGGAATCAAAGACATGTGGTTTTAACCAAGTTTCAGTGAAAGCAATAATTCTATAGTTACAATTGATCGTTTTTAAGTAAAAATCAGTTAATTTGGTATTTAAACCTCTAACATTCTGATAATAGATATTCAAGAAAGAATTTAGAATTAGTTTTTTGTACCAGTATTCTGACGAGGAATTTGTACAGCATCTGGGTCGTTCGCAGTTGACTTAGGTGAAAACTCGCGAATAAAAGCCCCTGGCCAGAACGACTGATCCAAAATCACATCGTAATCTTCATCAAAAACATCAATCCTAAATGAAGAAATTTTTCGCTCATAATTAAATTTAAACTTATGTATTACTAAACCCTCAGCCTTAATTATCGATTTGATGTAAGACTTAAGGTCGTTGACGGAAGTGTCTTTCTGAAATCTAGACACGAATATCGATTTTCGCGGTGGAACCACAACCAGCTTAGTAGCCGTTGGTTGAACTGAATTGGCAGTATTTTGTTGTTCAGGGGTTCGATTTGGGGCCTCGGAAGTGGACTGAACCACTTCCAAGGAAGTGGATGAACCCACTCCTTTGGAAGTAGGCGGCACCACTTCTTTGGAAGTCGACGCAATCACTTCTTTGTAAGTGGACGGAACCACCCCCTTGGAAGCGGATGGAACCACTTCTTTGGAAGCGGATGGAACCACTTCTTTGGAAGCGGACGGAACTACTTCTTTGGAAGTTGACGGAACTACTGCTTGGGGACTGGGTGAGGCCAAGTCGATTAATTCCAACATTTGCGATTGGACACCTAGCTGGGGAGGGTTTAAATTCAGGGGCTCAGGCAAACTAGGTTCTCGATTATTTAAATTATTCGAAATGTTTTTTTCTACAACAGGAGAACCATCTAAACACTTGAATGACCTAAAAAGTTTTTCGTAATGGTCAAATTTCACGGAAATTTTAGAAAACTCCTTACCGATTTCAGAAAACGCATTTCGAGTTTCCCTAAAAAGCTTGAAAAGATCAATTTCAGCTGATCTACATTTTACACATGACCAACGAACACCCTTGTTATCATTTATGGCATCTACAATCCTACCTGTCAACCCTGCGCATTTCATATGACCAAGTAGAGCGAGATCCCAGAGCCTAAAAGCGTCACTTATTTTATAATGGATGAAACCAATACCGATCGATAGTCCTCCCCGAATCTAGAAAGAATGTGAAAATTTTAAAGCTGTACCTATGACAAGGGCCTAGGAATCCGGGGTCAAAGTCGCCAAAAAATGACCCTAACTTCACTTATTTTATAATGGATGATTTTCACATATTTGACGTAGATTATCACCTTGCGTCAGTATCAAGTGTTGTTAGACCCGTACCAGTGACAAGGCTCCAGCCAGACACCCCCAGTTCGCGGATTTTCCTATGGAAATTTATTCTGTTTTACTAATTTCACGCATTTGGGCCACTTTGGCTGCTTTTAACTACCCAATATTTTCCCATTTTTTGTAGAACACTACCCTCAAGTAGTATCAGGAATTTTTAGACTTCGTCCCATGGAAAAAACTTCAGCCAGACACCTCAAAACTCGGGAAATTTCACTAATTTTTACTGCGCTTTCACATGTTTAAGCGGATTTGACCAACTTTGGCCTCTTTTAAATAACAGATCTTTGCACATGTGTCGTAAAATGCTACCCTTAAGTAGAATGAAGCATTTCCAGACATGATCCCATGGAAAAAACTTCAGCCAGACACCTGAAAGTTCGAGAACTTTTATTTTCCTATTAATTTGCTTTCTCTTGTTTGTCCCACTTTTACTAATTTTAAATGATAGATCTTTTCACATGTGTCGTAGGACACTACCCTTAAGTAGTTTCAGTAATTTTTAGACCTCGTCCCATGGCAAAAACTTCAGCCAGACACTTCAAAACTCGGGAAATTTCACTAATTTTTACTGCGCTTTCACATGTTTAAGTGGATTTGACAAACTTATACTACTTTTAAATAGCAGATCTTCACACATGTGTCGTAAAATGCTACCCTTAAGTAGAATCAAGCATTTCCAGACATCATCCCATGGCAAAAACTTCAGCCAGACACCTCAAAGTTCGGGAACTTTTATTTTCCTATTAATTTGCTTTCTCTTGTTTGTCCCACTTTTACAACTTCTAAACGACGGATCTTTTCAGATGTTTCGTAGGACACTACCCTTAAGTAGTTTCAGTCATTTCTAGACTTCGCCCCATGGCAAAAACTTCAGCCAGACACCTCAAAGCTCGGGATTTTCACTAATTTTTACAGAGATTTCACTTGTTTCAGCAGGTTTCTCCAACTTTGTCCACGTTTAAACGGCGGATCTTTACACATGTGTCGTATAACACTACCCTTAAACAGTATCAGGCATTTCCGGACTTCATTCCATGAAAAAACTTAAACCAAACCACCCAAAGCACGGGAACTTTTCATCATTTTTACTGTGCTTTCACATGGTCAAATGGGTTTACCCAACTTTGGCTGCTTTTAAATGGCGGATCGCTACAAATGTATCGTATAACACTACTATTAACTAATATGAAGGTGCGTCAAGCTGGACCCCCCCCCCCCCCCCCACGACGGATTTTAAATTTGAATAGCCAGGAATTATGTGCTATTTATGTGCTAATTTGTTCCCAAAAAAAAAAATTTTGTGCTCAATTTTTAAGTACTTTTTTTTAAGTACTTTTTTTAAAACCCCAAAGCTGGACGTCCAGCTGGACCCCCCCCTAAGAAGGAGTGGCATTAGGAAAAAACTTTAAATGTGGGAATTAAGTGCTATTTATGTGCTCGAAGAAAAACAATAATGTGTAAGAAAAAACAGAGGGGGGGCGAGGGGGGTGGGGGGGGGGGGGGGGGGGGGGGGTTAAATCGCCGGTCGACGGGCTGGAATTTTATTAAGCCAGGAATTATGTGCTTATGTGCTCGAAGATTTCAAAAAGATTTTTTTTGTTGTTTAAGTTTTAAGTACTTTTTTTAAAACTTCAAAAGGGGGGGGGTCCAGCTGGACGTCCGCTAGACCCCCCCTAAGAAGGAGTGGCATTAGGAAAAAACTTTAAATGTGGGAATTAAGTGCTATTTATGTGCTCGAAGAAAAACAATAATGTGTAAGAAAAAACAGAGGGGGTGGCGAGGGGGGGTGGGGGGTTATATCGCCGGTCGACGGGCTGGAATTTTATTAAGCCAGGAATTATGTGCTATTTATGTGCTCGAAGATTTCAAAAAGATTTTTTTTGTTGTTT